>NW_026847438.1:236102435-236116417 GCF_025583915.1 Anolis sagrei ordinatus | reverse complement strand
GATCAAAGATCCATGGAAGCGTTTGGAGAAACGAATTAGGAAGCTGGGTATGTATAACTTAGAGAAAACATAGTAACATGGTAGACGTCTTTAAGTATTTGAAAGAATGTCAGACAGAAGATCCTTTTTATTGTAAGAACTCTTTGATGTTGGAATGGAGACTGCCTCAGAGGATGATGGACTTTATTTAAATAGAGGTTGGATGGACATGTTTCAGGCATGCTTAAATTGTGTATTTCTCCTGCAAGCCAGGGGGCTGCACTAGATAGATGCCTCTTGCAGCTCCTTCCAACTAAGATAAATAACATTCTGTGATTCTACCAAGCATGAACTACAGGCACAGAGTGAAAACAAAAAGCTTGGGCAGAAAGTCCATCATTTTTGCTTCTTATCCTGGATACAACTACAATGATTATACCAACAACTCAAGCGACCAAGGGCCTCAAACCTTCCAAAAAGGATATATATTAATCTTCTGAAGGCTATCATCTGATGCCAAGATTCTTTTCACATTGGGAATACATAGTGAACAAGATGGAGCCTTGGGGAATCAAGTAGCATAAGTGTGATGGGATTGAGTATCTGGACCCAAATTTGGGGTGGAACAGGAGCCATCATGCCTCCATATAAAAAGGAACACATAAGCGAGATCTTAAGAATCTTATTTAAGTCTTTACTTCAGCCTTTTCCCAAGCCCTTTAGTTGTTTATGGTGTGGTGAGTGACCATGACAGGTGCAGGGTCTTTTGGGTGATGGCACATATGTTTTATACGAGGGTTGAATGATAAGTAATGCCTCTACCTTCGTTACTTGGGTTTGTATGGGAATCTTTTAATAAATCAAACACAGAAATAATCCTTAGAATGTGCTCTTTAACTACCACTATTCACTTTTCCACATAATCACCAGACAATTGGATACATTTCTGCCAAAGATGAACAAGTTTTCTGAAGCCGTCACAGAAGAAGTCGCGACACTCTGTTTCCGCAAACAGCGTCTCACATTTCTCTCATCCTGGGTGCCCATCGTGCACAGATCTTCCAATAGCCAAGCAAAGCAATAATGTGACCCACACGTTCTTGTGAAATGCCAATTATGTTTTAAATTTCTCTCTGAGTGATACGGACGATTGTCCTGAATCAATCTGTCAACCTTTTGCTTGTGAAACTCAGTGGTTGCTGTCACAGAACGTCCAACTGTTTGTTTGTCACGCAAGTCAGATGTTCCCACCTCAACACCTTTAAACTTACTCGCCCAAAATGCACAGTACTCATATCAACACAGTCACCATAAACAGCTTACATTCTCTGATGAATCTTCTTGGGGTGACACCTCCTGCTGTCAAGAATTCAATGACTGCACGTTTCTTAAGTCACATTGACTGACCGTCTGCGCAGGGTTCCATACTTTGCACTTTAACAACACAACCGTTCAATGCTAAGGCTTCCCGCCAAAATGGAACTGTAGAGGAGAGTCTACTGAACAAGCCAGTACCTGCCGCATACTAGGACTGCTATCAGTTGAGGAGTTATGAAGGTGGAGGCATTACTTTTCATTCAACCCTCCTAATTCTGTTAATTGGGGCCCTTAGACATTCAGTTAACATATTTCTTTTGTCACAGATGTTTGGATTTGATGCCATAGGAAGATTCCCCTCCTTTCAATCTTTGTCTAATTGCTGGTTGCTTTGCAATCTTATTCTGATTGTGTTTTGAAATATGGTTTTTTTTTTAATTATTATTAATTAATTTTTATTGGTTTTCATATTTTGAAATATTATTTAACTTATTTTTATTTTGTTTTTGGTTGTGATTATTCATCATATTGGGTAATCTTTAATAGAATAGGAAAGCATGGATGTTTTAAGTCAACGCTCTTGGGCCTCTTTATTTATTGAAAGGCATTGAGTCATGGAAAGAGTCTGTCAGGGACGTTATACCACTGATACTTGGAAGCAAAAGTGGGTTGACCTCTCAGAGTAGCAAAATACTATCTTTTCCCCATCCCCTTCCATCTACCTTTTGCCATAGATGCACAAATAGGAAACTATTTTAAGAAAAATATTCTGTAGGTGAGACCTGCAGTGTCTAGAAAGCCAAATAATTTGGCAAACTGAAATAAATGAAGCTGAAGAATGCACATTCCCAATTTCAGTTTTAAATAATTAAAATGATGGGTAGGATTTTTTGTTTCTTTTAAAAAATATATAATCAAAAGGATTCACATTTTGGTACTTTGAAAATTATATGAGTCACAGGGGTCTTGTCTTCTTGACTGTTGAATGCTCCTTTTATTAACCAGTTGTAGTCAATGTGCACATTATTACATGTTTATATAATTTATCCTCCACATTTACGTATTTTAGTATACGCGGGTTTGATTCATATGTCTGGCAGAAATTAACTGTAGAGACACTCGGAGGATGCAAACATTCCTAGAGAGGTGTTGTATTAGGTAAAACATAATAGCAAGTTTTTTTATTAGTGATTTTTCACTTTTATGAGACTCTTGTGTTGCAAACACCCACGAAAATGGAAAGCCTCCTATTTTTCCAATCCCTAAAGAGTCATCTTAACTAAGCAACAATCTTCATGCTTTGTTATTCTTAGACTTTAGCATAAGACAGCTTCATAAGGTGTCTCTGTACTGAAAGATCACTATATTCCCATCTGAAGAAGCTAGGTAAGAAAATATTCTTATCCTTTTTTTAAAAGATGAGTTTCACCCATGCATTAATCATACCCTTGTGAGTTAGAGAAGTGCAATTGTTTTCTGTAGAATATCTCTTTTTAATGGGAAGTTATAAATGTCAAAGCCAGTGTAGTGTAGTGGTTTGAGCATCACACTGCAGCTTTAGAGACCTGGGTTCGAATACCTGCTTGACCCTGGAAACCCATTGGGTGCCCCTGGGCAAGTCACACAATCTCAGCCTCAGAAGGCGAAAACAAAGGCCTTTGAACAAATCATATCACAATAACCTCATGATAGGTCGCCTTGTGGTTGTCATGTCAGATATGTCTCGAAGGCACACAACAACAGATCTAAGGCTAGTTTTTGGCTATAGTCCTATACCTTTTAAAGCTAGATTTCAGTATTGTTTACTTCTGAATAGATATTTGTCATATTCTTGTTAAAGCATCAGTCTAAGGATGTAGGAATGTATCCAGAAACACTTACTGCAATATGGCTGAAGCTAAGTGGTATGAATATTAGAATCACAGAATCATAGAGTTGGACGAGGCCATAAGAGCCATCTAGTTCAATTCCTTGCAATGCAAGAAAAGCACAAAGTACTCCTGACAGATGACCATCCAGCCACTGTTTAAAAGCTTCCAAAGAATGAGCTCCACTATACTCTGAGGCAGTGAGTTCCACCACTGAATAGCTCTTGCAGTCAGGAAGTTCTTCCTAATGTTCAGGTGGAATCTCTTTTCTTGTCATTTGGACGCATTGCTCTGATTCCTAGTCTCCAGGGTATCAGAAAATAAGTCTGTTCCCTCTTCCTTATGTCAGCCTTTCAAATATTTAAACAAGTTTTGATTAGTTAGTACTGATAGCCCCAAGAAAAATGAATTGTAAATGTAATATCCTTTAAAGCTGTCTAAACACTACTGTGATCCGTCAAAAATATTGTAATGTTTGTGCCTTCTGTTATTTTCTGAACTATTTTCACTGCTATAAATATTGCAAAGCAAAATAAGATCAATTTTCTTTCACAGTGGAAGAAACAGCCAGTAAAATACATATCACATCTGCCAGCTTTATAGAGAATTGTTAACACATAATGTTTTACATTGTTGGCAGGTGACATACTTAAAATTTGCCACTAGATGTCAGCAATGGAAAACAATCGATGGTGTTGTGGTAGGAATCACAAAATGTATTCAAAACAATACAGTATTTTAACATGTATAATACATGCCTAATTGTGGGAGTTATATTCCTTCGTATCTTAAACACGTGTAGAAGTTGACTTCTAAAAACCAAGTTGTGTTGTTGAAGGCTTTCATGGCCACAATCACTGTTTTGCTGTGAGTTTTCCAGGCTGTATGGCCATGTTCCAGAAGCATTCTCTCCTGACTTTTCAACAGAAAGGAAGAAACCATGAAAATGAACAAAATCTGACTACCAGTATTAAAAAACACTAAAATCATGACAGTAAAGAAAAAAACAACACTCAAAAACAGAGGAATTCCAGACAAGAAACAATCAGGGCCGGCTAACACCTCCCAACAAAGGATTCCCCCAGGCAGGATACAGCCGAGCCTTGAAGCTGCAAGGCTATTCAATGCTAATCAAGGTAATCAGTTGCAGCATTCACACTTGCCTCAAACAAACAGTTCTTTCTCCCACCCTGGACATCATTCCACAGATACATAAACCCCACTTGCCTAGTTTCCAACAAACCTCACAACCTCTGAGGATGCCTGCAATAGATGTGGGCGAAACATCAGGGGAGAATGCTTTTGGAACATGGTCATACAGTCTGGAAAACTCACTGCAACCCAAAAACTAAGTTGGCTGTACTGACATAGAACTAGGAAAAAAATAGCAATTATTGTTTAGTCTCAGATCTGTACATTTATAATCACATTTAGTTTTTAGAGGGTTGTATATGTATGTGTGTGTATATATGTGTGTGTGTGTGTGTGGAATCAGACATGATGATTTTAATTATACCTACTGTGACATTGTATCTGAAAGAGTGAAATGGAAAGTCCTAGGTTTAGTCAGATTCATATATTTGCTGGTGGCCTTGCTCAAGGCAATGTTTTTCTTCCTGGACTGTCAAAAGAATAACAAAAATTTAAACTCAATGGGTGGCCAGCCAGCAGTGTAACTGCTGCAAATGGCAGAAGCAAGGAAATATCACCTGAGCAGGGAACATCAGGACCAGAGAACGGATTTGCTGAATGTAGAGCGGATCCGCATTCCTCTGGAGAATTGTGCAGTCAGCCTTGGAATCTGTCCTCCTACCCTGTTTCCTCACAACATGGTCTGAGGGCTGATGACTCATAGTATTTTGCTTTTTTCACAATCACTAATCTCCTGGCATGAATTCAGGGACAGCTATATCCCCTTTCCTACAGTGACCCATAGCACATCACCGAATGACATTGTTGACCCAGAGAAAATGCAACTCCTGTTTCAGTGTGCATAAATGGAGATATGTGTGTTAGTGACTTGAGAAGGCTAGTATCTGTGCCAAAAAGATAAGGGAAGTATAGTCAGTCCTCCACATTCACTGGGGTTAGAGGCACAGGGCCCCCATGCAAGTGAAAAACCATAGATTTCTTTTATGTGAGGAATCTCTAATTCCTTCAGCTTTCTCTGGAAGCTTACCATAGAAAGCATTCTCAAATGCAACGTTCCAGGTGTTGGGCCTCCCAACTCCCAGTAACACTAGCCAGCTTGTTCATTGATCAGGAATTCTGAGAATTGGAGGCCTGAGCAACTGGAAGGCTGCAGTTTGAAGATGCCCGACTTAGAGATTTACGGGGATAACATTTTAAATCAAATTCACAAAACTGGAGGGACGACTGCACATCAGGCCTTAGAGCAGTAGTTCTCAACTTGTGGGTTCCCAAGTGTTTTGGCTGACAACTCCCATAAATCCCAGCCAGTTTACCAGCTGTTAAGATATCTGAGAGTTGAAGGCCAAAACATCTGGGGACCCACAGGTTGAGAAGCACTTTTTTCCATGTCAGGAGCAACTTGAGAAATTGCAAGTTGCTTCTGATGTGTGAGAATTGGCAGTCTGCCCAGGGAACGCCCAGATGTTTTGATGTTTTATCATCCTTGTGGGAGGCTTCTCTCATGTCCACACATGGGGAGCTGGAGCTGACAGAGGGAGCTCAACCCATTCTCCCCAGATGTGAACTGCTGACCAGTTGGTCAGCAGTCCTACCAGCATAAGGATTTAACCCATTGTGCCATTGGGGGCTCCACTGCTTTAGAGTTCTTTGGAAGTGTTTGAAAAACATTTAAAAAATGTTTTAAGACGTTTCAAATGACAGCTCTTTGTACCTTTATTTTGAAGCACTCCAGCTATTTACTTTTCTAGTAATGGTCTTGGCACTCTGGGATATATAATGCAAAAAGAGGAAAGGAAAACAAACCTTTACAGGTGTTGACATATATTAGCAAGTCAGGAGTCTTTAGAACAATAATTAGAAACTCATTTTTTAAAATCATCTTTATTGAAAAAATTAAAATGCATCTAAATTTGACATTCGTTTCATGGGAAGTTTCATGTGCTTTGGTACACTCAGCGGTATGCATGAACCAACATTGTGACAAGGTCAGAATATTTTTTTAAAGCCCATTATAGGTTCAATTTAGGGTCACCATTAGTCTGAAACCATTTGAAGGCACATAACAACAAGAACAAGGTGTATCACTCCCAGTTGTGGTAGATGATGGTAATAACGGCTTAATGGGAATACTGTTCCTTTTTTCTTCTTCCCTACACCACTATTTTTTTCAATATATAGACCGACTTATATCCCTTATATTCCTAGACTGCACTTTCAGTGTCATTCAGTCCTGGGACTTGGAATGTTGTACTAAAATATGTGGTGTTGAAATAAATTATGCAAATCAAACTAATTAACTTTGCATGCAGCTGTTACTATGTTGCTTCAAAAGGCATAAAATCTACACCAGGAACCTTGCGATAATAACTTTGAATGTCGAGGCAATGATATCACCCTTCTAATGTGACAGAGTTATATTACCTGAAAGCTTATGTCCCAAGACTTATTTGCTAAAGAGAAAATACATCCTATTTTGGGGGTTTTTGGCATTGAAGAGTGCAATAGTGGAGGCTGGAGTAAATGAAAATATCAAGAGGGTAAAAAAAATCAATGTCAGCCCTGCCATTTCAGTACTGAAAGACTTACTTAGACCTCTTCACATGCAGGGATTGTCTTTTTATTTTTAAGGATTTGCCTTGTAACCTTGAAGGTTAGATGTGTGCTGTCAGGAAAGTTGTGCAGGTTATCAGCCATTTCATTAAAGATCATATTCTGCTTTCCATAGCACAAATTATTGTTTTCATGGCCTTAATACAGTTCCGCATGTTGTGGTGACTCCCAACCATACAATTATTTTCATTGCAACCTCTTAATACAGTTCCTCATGTTGTGGTGACTCCCAACCAAACAATTACTTTTGTTGCTACTTCGTAGCTGTAATTTTGCTACTGTTATGAATCATAATATAAATATCTGATATGCAGGATTCACAGGACCACATTTGGTACAAATACCTGATACGCCCAAATTTGAATACTGGTGGGGTTGGGAAGGAGATTGATTTTGTCATTTGAGAGTTATAGTTTTTGGGATTTATAGTTAACCTACAATCAAAGAGCATTCTGAACTCCACCAATGATGGAATTGAACCATACTTGGCACACAGAACTCCATGACCAACAGAAAATACTGGAAGGGTTTGGTGGGCATTGACCTTGAGTTTTGTAGTTCACCTACATCCAGAGAGCACTGTGGACTCAAACAATGATGGATCTGGACCAAACTTGACATGAATATTCATATGCCCAAATGTGAACACTGGTGGGTTTTGGGGAAAATAGTTGCTGGGAGCTGTCTTTGCTGGGATTTATAGTTCACCTACAATCATAGAGCATTCTGAACCCCACCAACGATAAAATTGGGCAAACTTTCCACACAGAACCCCCCATGACCAACAGAAAATAGTGTGTTTTCTGATGGTCTTTGGTGACCCCTCTGATACACCCCCTTGCAACCCCCCCCCCCCCGAGTTTGAGTGCATTTTCTCAGTGGCTATGATTGTTGTTATTATTATTCTGTCAGGAGCAACCAGACATTTGTATTACATTTTTAACAAAACAAACAAACAAACAAACAGACAGACAAAACACAAAGTTTGCAAGCTTGGTAGTTGATTAAATGTCCTTTAACCAGTATCTGGCCACTTGGAGTGCCTCTGGTGTTGCTGCAAGGAGGTCCTCCATTGTGCATGTGGCAGGGCTCAGGTTGCATTGCAGCAGGTGGTCAGTGGTTTGCTCTTCTCCCACACTCGCATGTCGTGGATTCCACTTTGTAGCCCCATTTCTTAAGATTGGCTCAGCATCTCATGGTGCCAGAGCGCAGTCTGTTCAGCACCTTAAAAGTCGCCCGGTTTTCTGTGTGTCCAGGAGGGAGTCTCTCATTTGGTATCAGCCATTGATTGAGGTTCTGGGTTTGAGCCTGCCACTTTTGGACTCTCGCTTGCTGGGGTGTTCCAGCGAGTGTCTCTGTAGATCTTAGAAAACTATTTCTTGATTTAAGTCGTTGACGTGCTGGCTGATACCCAAAAGGGATGAGCTGGAGATGTCTCTGCCTTGGTCCTTTCACTATTGGCTGCTACTTCCCGGCGGATGTCAGGTGGTGCAATACCGGCTAAGCAGTGTAATTTCTCCAGTGGTGTAGGGCGCACAGACACCCTGTGATAATGCGGCATATCTCATTAAGAGCCTCATCCACTGTTTTAGCGTGGTGAGATGTGTTCCACACTGGGCATGCATACTCAGCAGCAGAGTAGCATAGCACAAGGGCAGATGTCTTCACTGTGTCTGGTTATGAGAAAGGCTGTTCTAGATAGACTCTTTGCATGTAGTACTTAAATTTTATGACCAGAAGCATAGGTGAAATAGAAATAACATGTACTACTGCTGATACTACTACTACTTGTCGATTCTAGGGTGTTTCTCTGTTTTTTGTTTTCAAGACCAGTGAGTTTGTGTCTTGTTCATCTGCTGGGAATAAAATTGTTATTAATATGCTCCTATGCTTAAGGGGAGTTATCTCTGCTCCTTCAGAGCCAGTATTACGTTCTGTTAATTCTGTTGCATTTTTTTCTGGCTTGAGCCCAAACTGAAATGTGTCGGATGTTTTTATCGTAAAGGCCATGCGTGCAAGTCTTGTTTTGAAAATATGCCTGGGCTTTCCGCCTGTCTGATTTTGACATGGCGCTTTGCATCAGACAACCCCATAAGGCTGTAATGGACCGCATCATTGTAATCAGATGTGGCGTTCCGTATGTCTTATTCTATTGAAAGTAGGTCAAGTTAGAAACCGTGGTTCTTAGCGATTCCCACAACCTGTTTCGCAGGCCTGAGAAAGCTATTTGCTGATGTCTTAAAAACTGCTGAAAGGGGATTATCAGACGCAGAACAAGAAAAGTCAGGAGTCTTTAGAACAATAATTAGAAACTGAAGCTGGCAAAATGCGTCTAAATTTGACATATTCATTTTAGGCCCCAGAAGGGATCTTTAGTGTAATAATCTGGTTTGACTAATGGTGTGACTTCACATGGCTGTAGGCGTTCTGCCTGTAATTCCTGTATCAAATGAAGTCTAATAATGACAGTAAACATGCAGACAAAAGCAAAGGATTGAATTGCATAGATTTAGCTCAATCAATGAAAAATAAGTAAGCTAGAATAATATAAACCTCAAGAATGTTTCTTTTAAGTTATTGAGGAAAACTTGTCAGTTGTGAAATGAGACATTCATGTAATTTTGCCTGCTATTATTGAATGTCAACAAAGAACCATTCAGTTTGACGAGATCTGAAAGAACATCTCTTTGGCTATTCAGTATGACTGCTCCCTCCAGTGACAACAAAAAATGAACATACAATGACTTGTACAGACCAGCATGTTGTTCCTCTGGTTGTTTGCTTTGTGTCTGTATAATGACCAAACAAATTGACTCCTTTTAGTTTGAGCAAGTGCAGGTGTCCTCCACCTGGTGCCCAATAACTGTTTCATACTACAAGTTCCATTGGCTCCACACAACATGGTTGATAGTTATAGGTATCGTAGTCCAAAACCGATTTCACCAGATTGGGGCTTCTTTTTTCATACCTTAACAGTTAGGACAACTTTATGAATACAGTTTTATCAACCTCTTTCGTAAGTCTGGGGCATTTGATTCTTACAAGCCTTGAATTGATTCTGTATAGGTCATGGGCCCGGTATCTGTGTCATTCATGTTTTCATTTTGTTCCATCTATTCCATTGGCACAGAATGAGAAGGCCTCTCCTAGAACGAAAATAAACTCAATACAAAAGGCAGGCGGAAGTGCGTACAAGCTCCAAGCCTGCTTTTTGGATCAATTGTCGTACTCGTAGGCCCAAAGTGCCTGGACCTGGCAGAACCTACAGCCAAGCACTGAGTAAGGAGTGCTGCTTACTTGGTGCTCGGCTGCAGGCCCTGGCAGGCTTGGGCGCGTAGGCCCAAAGTGCCCTGACCTGCAGCCAAGTGCTGAGTAAGCAATGCTCCTTACTCGGCTGCAGGCCCGGGCACTTTGGACCTATGCTTTGGGTTGCAGAGCAAGGCCACCAGCAGCAAACATGATGGGTCTTCAGCCCCAGCCAGGGAGCCCTTCTACTCCCCAGAAGAAGGTGATCACATGCTGGGAAGGGGAGCCTGGGTAGGAAGCCTCCCCCCAATAATGGGCCAAAATAAAAAAAATTCGGCACCCAAAAACAAATATTCCAGAAGGCTCAGATCTGAGGGCCCACCAAAGGCCAGGACACTAAACAAATTAAGGTTTTCCCTGATTATGCACACAACTATTCTGTATTTTTTGTTTTGGAAACTTGCATTGGATATTCAGAAATGCAGTCAAGGCTTACAACGGGCCTTTGGTATCTGCTGGACTTTGTTCCACCCATGGATTATCAAAACGTTAAAATGCCATTACAGTAAAATGGTGTCCCTTATGGCAAAATCAAAGGCTATATTTTGGAATTTTTTATGAAGTCCATGGATGGATAATTTGTAAATACAGAGGGCGGATTTTCCTACTGCTTAACCATAATTCCCTCGAAGTGGGAAGGTAATTTGCAAGATCTGGGGAGTAGTGCCAATAAGACTAACATCCATAGCTGTGAGCAGTGCATTTATGTAAATCTGATCGGTTGACATAATAACTTTTGATAATAAGAATAATATTATTGCTGCGAATGAGAACAGTAGCAACAACATTATTATTATCCTTATCATCATCCTCTTCCTCCTCATCATCTCAAGTTTGAGTTTTAATCAGAACTTTTAATGATACAGTAAAATTGCATTTGCTTTGTGTTTGAGATGTTAGCATGTCTGTTTGAGATGTTAGCATGTGTTTGAATTTGAGCAGAGTCATTCAGAAGCGTGGTGAAAAATGATGAGATTTCTCTTACACAAAAATCAATCTATGTTTTGCTTCCATTCGGAACTGGTGGCAGAAAACTTTTTCAGAAAGTGTGCGTATGCCTTGAAGTCACTTGTCAACAGATGATGACCTGTTGAATTTTACAGAGTTTTCTTAGGCAAGAATCATAATTAGCTCCCTAGTTCAAATGAGATCAGCCTTTAGGGCAGTGGTTCTCACCCTGTGGGTCCCCAGATGTTTTGGCCTTCAACTCCCAGAAATCCTAACAGCTGGTAAACTGGAATTTCTGGGAGTTGTAGTCCAAAATACCTGGGGACTCACAGGTTAAGAACCACTGCTTTAGGGTACTTTGACCCCAATTCATAAAATTGAGTTTATGTATTATTTATTTATTTACTATATTTGTATCCCACCTTTCTCTACTCCAAAGGAGATTTCTTAAATTAGCCCATTAGAGTTAATCTAATTTTACTTTCAGTTGGATGAAAGTGATAAGTGTGGTGTCTTTTAAAAAAGTGGATTCTGTTTCTGTTTTTATGAGGTTACAGACATGGGGAAGATTCAGAGATGTGGTCTATTTCAGAACATAAATATGCTTTGCCATTGCAATTTCCTCTTTCCGTTGCAGGGCCTTCTCTGCTCAAGGCTTTCGCTGTGAAAGCCTAAAGGAAAACAGCCTCCCTTGGTTTCTGGAAGGCCAAGTTGTTCATCCCTCACACATGAGTAAATGCTCTTTGAACAGAAGATTTTACATGTAGCTCACTCTACAGTTGCTGGGCTTTCGAAGAATATCATTCTTTCCCACATAATACCTCCGAGCACAGACTTGACATCTTGTTAAATTGTCAGCACTTGAGATTCTTTAAACCAAAATGAGACATTTCTGTGGTGTCATCCATCTTCATGGTTCCAGAGCCCTTTACCAACACAACATGCCATAAAAAATAAATGCGGTACATTGTGCAGTTGAAATAAATCAATTTTAGTGGTGAAACGTACAAACTGGTTAAAGAATAGATAGCACAGAAGACTGTATTTTATTCCATTTTTCTCAGAAAAATATGAAATGCTTTTCTCTTTAACAGTTAGAATTCTACACAATGCCTTTTTTTTATCAGCATTCAGTCATGCAGGTTTCCACTTGCCTTCGGATAAGGCATAGGTTAGATAAAGGTTGACTGTTCAGATTATATGCTACCAGGTTGTATGGTTCACCAGAAGCTTTGCAAATCAGCCCATTCTCATGTGCTGCAAAATTGAGATTGTTGATGGTGGCATATGGTTTGTGTTTACAGTCATTTGTCCTTATTGCTGGAGTTAAGGGCACATGAAAGTGGAAAAATATTTAAAACATTTTCCTTACTAGAGAGAATATCTTTTGAGGAATCTCTGGATCCCCCAGTGTGACTCTTCAAGTCAACTTCCAGTATAATGGTTCTGGAGTACCTATAAATGGCTAGAAAAGTATTTTCTGTAGGAATCTCCAGGCCATGCAGTACTACACTATAGTTAACATCTGTTGGAAGTTGACCATAGAGTTGTGCTGGAGGAACTGCTGATGACAACAGAGAATATACTAATCAAATTTGTGAATAATCAAATCCACAAAAGTGAAATCTGCAGTTATGGAGGGCTGATGGTATTGCATTTTCATTTTGGTTTAAAAAGCATGTATCTTCTTCCCTTGTATTAGCCATAAGAAACTATAAATAGTCAAGGATAGACATTTCCGCAAATACAACAAATGTCGAACTAGGAGAAAGTTGTGGCCTACTGGAACAAATAGCCACACGAGAGTAAAAAATGAGAAATGTTTGCAAGGGGCGGAAGGAGAACTACTTTTTAGGTATACAGGATATCTGCCTGAGTTGATACTGACCAGGGATGGGAACCTTTGAGCTCCAAAATGTTGTTGCATTTTAACTCCATTCAGTGGTAGCCAGTATGGCCAGTGACCAGAGACTATGGGAGTTAAGATCTAATGACATCTAGAGGCCAACATGTTCCCCACCAATATACCTATGTGGCTTGGAATCCATTAAAATGAAGAAGAAAAACCTATCGGGTGTCATTTCCAGCACATATATTCTGAAGTGAAACCAAGAAAGGAAGTGGAAATAAATCTGTCTGCTACTGGACTGAACTTTGGAAATGTAAATTACGAGCAAAACAGAAGCATGAACGAGGGACAAATCACGTAGGATTGCATTTAGAGAACAATGCTGTGTATTTTTTTTATTCTTGATGTTTTATGAAGGAAATTCTTCCATCTTTTGTATGTAATGCACATTGTTCATCTGTATGTTAGCAACACTTGGAATATAATGCCCAGTTAAATGAATAAACCCAGAAGTTGACACCTGCAAGAATACCAGGAAACCTGCATGCTTCCCCTTTTTAAAGTGTATGTCATCCTTCTTTCTTCTCTCAACAGGTACCTTAACATGGGGAACCTTCTTAAAGTTTTGACGTGCACAGACCTGGAGCAGGGACCAAATTTTTTCCTTGACTTTGAAAGTGAGAACTTTTTTTTAAAGTATGCATCTTCTATGACGTGTATCAAATCCTAAACCACTGAAGCTATGAATAATCAATTGAAAGGTTAATTGGACATACATATACTTAGTTCTTTGGGTGCTGCTACCTCTTTGCTCTCTGTATAAACACACTGTTAAGATAAACTGGACAGGGAAAGGAGTAGCTATAGAGGTGGCAACCACAAAGTTGATTAAACAGGGTTTTGTTAGTTCTATTTCTATTGTAGTATATGAAACTTTAGATCAGTGGTTCTCA
>NW_026847438.1:236090394-236102335 GCF_025583915.1 Anolis sagrei ordinatus | reverse complement strand
AGTCACACAATCTCAGCCTCAGAAGGCGAAAACAAAGGCCTTTGAACAAATCATATCACAATAACCTCATGATAGGTCGCCTTGTGGTTGTCATGTCAGATATGTCTCGAAGGCACACAACAACAGATCTAAGGCTAGTTTTTGGCTATAGTCCTATACCTTTTAAAGCTAGATTTCAGTATTGTTTACTTCTGAATAGATATTTGTCATATTCTTGTTAAAGCATCAGTCTAAGGATGTAGGAATGTATCCAGAAACACTTACTGCAATATGGCTGAAGCTAAGTGGTATGAATATTAGAATCACAGAATCATAGAGTTGGACGAGGCCATAAGAGCCATCTAGTTCAATTCCTTGCAATGCAAGAAAAGCACAAAGTACTCCTGACAGATGACCATCCAGCCACTGTTTAAAAGCTTCCAAAGAATGAGCTCCACTATACTCTGAGGCAGTGAGTTCCACCACTGAATAGCTCTTGCAGTCAGGAAGTTCTTCCTAATGTTCAGGTGGAATCTCTTTTCTTGTCATTTGGACGCATTGCTCTGATTCCTAGTCTCCAGGGTATCAGAAAATAAGTCTGTTCCCTCTTCCTTATGTCAGCCTTTCAAATATTTAAACAAGTTTTGATTAGTTAGTACTGATAGCCCCAAGAAAAATGAATTGTAAATGTAATATCCTTTAAAGCTGTCTAAACACTACTGTGATCCGTCAAAAATATTGTAATGTTTGTGCCTTCTGTTATTTTCTGAACTATTTTCACTGCTATAAATATTGCAAAGCAAAATAAGATCAATTTTCTTTCACAGTGGAAGAAACAGCCAGTAAAATACATATCACATCTGCCAGCTTTATAGAGAATTGTTAACACATAATGTTTTACATTGTTGGCAGGTGACATACTTAAAATTTGCCACTAGATGTCAGCAATGGAAAACAATCGATGGTGTTGTGGTAGGAATCACAAAATGTATTCAAAACAATACAGTATTTTAACATGTATAATACATGCCTAATTGTGGGAGTTATATTCCTTCGTATCTTAAACACGTGTAGAAGTT
Source organism: Anolis sagrei ordinatus (assembly GCF_025583915.1). Lineage (NCBI taxonomy): Eukaryota > Metazoa > Chordata > Lepidosauria > Squamata > Anolidae > Anolis > Anolis sagrei. The sequence continues at coordinate 236,101,277 of NW_026847438.1, read as the reverse complement.
GACTTCTAAAAACCAAGTTGTGTTGTTGAAGGCTTTCATGGCCACAATCACTGTTTTGCTGTGAGTTTTCCAGGCTGTATGGCCATGTTCCAGAAGCATTCTCTCCTGACTTTTCAACAGAAAGGAAGAAACCATGAAAATGAACAAAATCTGACTACCAGTATTAAAAAACACTAAAATCATGACAGTAAAGAAAAAAACAACACTCAAAAACAGAGGAATTCCAGACAAGAAACAATCAGGGCCGGCTAACACCTCCCAACAAAGGATTCCCCCAGGCAGGATACAGCCGAGCCTTGAAGCTGCAAGGCTATTCAATGCTAATCAAGGTAATCAGTTGCAGCATTCACACTTGCCTCAAACAAACAGTTCTTTCTCCCACCCTGGACATCATTCCACAGATACATAAACCCCACTTGCCTAGTTTCCAACAAACCTCACAACCTCTGAGGATGCCTGCAATAGATGTGGGCGAAACATCAGGGGAGAATGCTTTTGGAACATGGTCATACAGTCTGGAAAACTCACTGCAACCCAAAAACTAAGTTGGCTGTACTGACATAGAACTAGGAAAAAAATAGCAATTATTGTTTAGTCTCAGATCTGTACATTTATAATCACATTTAGTTTTTAGAGGGTTGTATATGTATGTGTGTGTATATATGTGTGTGTGTGTGTGTGGAATCAGACATGATGATTTTAATTATACCTACTGTGACATTGTATCTGAAAGAGTGAAATGGAAAGTCCTAGGTTTAGTCAGATTCATATATTTGCTGGTGGCCTTGCTCAAGGCAATGTTTTTCTTCCTGGACTGTCAAAAGAATAACAAAAATTTAAACTCAATGGGTGGCCAGCCAGCAGTGTAACTGCTGCAAATGGCAGAAGCAAGGAAATATCACCTGAGCAGGGAACATCAGGACCAGAGAACGGATTTGCTGAATGTAGAGCGGATCCGCATTCCTCTGGAGAATTGTGCAGTCAGCCTTGGAATCTGTCCTCCTACCCTGTTTCCTCACAACATGGTCTGAGGGCTGATGACTCATAGTATTTTGCTTTTTTCACAATCACTAATCTCCTGGCATGAATTCAGGGACAGCTATATCCCCTTTCCTACAGTGACCCATAGCACATCACCGAATGACATTGTTGACCCAGAGAAAATGCAACTCCTGTTTCAGTGTGCATAAATGGAGATATGTGTGTTAGTGACTTGAGAAGGCTAGTATCTGTGCCAAAAAGATAAGGGAAGTATAGTCAGTCCTCCACATTCACTGGGGTTAGAGGCACAGGGCCCCCATGCAAGTGAAAAACCATAGATTTCTTTTATGTGAGGAATCTCTAATTCCTTCAGCTTTCTCTGGAAGCTTACCATAGAAAGCATTCTCAAATGCAACGTTCCAGGTGTTGGGCCTCCCAACTCCCAGTAACACTAGCCAGCTTGTTCATTGATCAGGAATTCTGAGAATTGGAGGCCTGAGCAACTGGAAGGCTGCAGTTTGAAGATGCCCGACTTAGAGATTTACGGGGATAACATTTTAAATCAAATTCACAAAACTGGAGGGACGACTGCACATCAGGCCTTAGAGCAGTAGTTCTCAACTTGTGGGTTCCCAAGTGTTTTGGCTGACAACTCCCATAAATCCCAGCCAGTTTACCAGCTGTTAAGATATCTGAGAGTTGAAGGCCAAAACATCTGGGGACCCACAGGTTGAGAAGCACTTTTTTCCATGTCAGGAGCAACTTGAGAAATTGCAAGTTGCTTCTGATGTGTGAGAATTGGCAGTCTGCCCAGGGAACGCCCAGATGTTTTGATGTTTTATCATCCTTGTGGGAGGCTTCTCTCATGTCCACACATGGGGAGCTGGAGCTGACAGAGGGAGCTCAACCCATTCTCCCCAGATGTGAACTGCTGACCAGTTGGTCAGCAGTCCTACCAGCATAAGGATTTAACCCATTGTGCCATTGGGGGCTCCACTGCTTTAGAGTTCTTTGGAAGTGTTTGAAAAACATTTAAAAAATGTTTTAAGACGTTTCAAATGACAGCTCTTTGTACCTTTATTTTGAAGCACTCCAGCTATTTACTTTTCTAGTAATGGTCTTGGCACTCTGGGATATATAATGCAAAAAGAGGAAAGGAAAACAAACCTTTACAGGTGTTGACATATATTAGCAAGTCAGGAGTCTTTAGAACAATAATTAGAAACTCATTTTTTAAAATCATCTTTATTGAAAAAATTAAAATGCATCTAAATTTGACATTCGTTTCATGGGAAGTTTCATGTGCTTTGGTACACTCAGCGGTATGCATGAACCAACATTGTGACAAGGTCAGAATATTTTTTTAAAGCCCATTATAGGTTCAATTTAGGGTCACCATTAGTCTGAAACCATTTGAAGGCACATAACAACAAGAACAAGGTGTATCACTCCCAGTTGTGGTAGATGATGGTAATAACGGCTTAATGGGAATACTGTTCCTTTTTTCTTCTTCCCTACACCACTATTTTTTTCAATATATAGACCGACTTATATCCCTTATATTCCTAGACTGCACTTTCAGTGTCATTCAGTCCTGGGACTTGGAATGTTGTACTAAAATATGTGGTGTTGAAATAAATTATGCAAATCAAACAGGCTTGCATCAATTAACTTTGCATGCAGCTGTTACTATGTTGCTTCATTGCTTCAAAAGGTATAAAATCTACACCAGGAACCTTGGGATAATAACTTTGAATGTGGGGCAATGATAAATGATATCACCCTTCTAATGTGACAGAGTTATATTACCTGAAAGCTTATGTCCCAAGACTTATTTGCTAAAGAGAAAATACATCCTATTTTGGGGGTTTTTGGCATTGAAGAGTGCAATAGTGGAGGCTGGAGTAAATGAAAATATCAAGAGGGTAAAAAATCAATATCAGCCCTGCCATTTCAGTACTGAAAGACTTACGTACTTAGACCTCTTCACATGCAGGAATTGTCTTTTTAGTTTTAAGGATTTGCCTTGTAACCTTGAAGGTTAGATGTGTGCTGTCAGGAAAGTTGTGCAGGTTATCAGCCATTTCATTAAAGATCATATTCTGCTTTCCATAGCACAAATTATTGTTTTCATGGCCTTAATACAGTTCCGCATGTTGTGGTGACTCCCAACCATACAATTATTTTCATTGTTACTTCGTAGCTGTTATTTTGCTACTGTTATGAATCGTAATATAAATATCTGATATGCAGTATTCACAGGACCACATTTGGTACAAATACCTGATACGCCCAAATTTGAATACTGGTGGGGTTGGGGGAGATTGATTTTGTCATTTGGGAGTTGTAGTTGCTGGGATTTATAGTTCACCTACAATCAAAGAGCATTCTGAACTCCACCAATGATGGAATTGAACCAAACTTGGCACACAGAACTCCAGTGACCCACAGAAAATACAGGATTTGGTGAGCATTGACCTTGAATTTTGGAGTTGTAGTTCACCTACATCTAGAGAGCACTATGGACTCGAAACAATGATGGATCTGGCCAAACTGGACAGGAATATTAAATATGCCCAATTGTGAACACTGGTGGGTTTTGGGGAAAATAGTTGCTGGGAGCTGTCTTTGCTGGGATTTATAGTTCACCTACAATCATAGAGCATTCTGAACCCCACCAACGATAAAATTGGGCAAACTTTCCACACAGAACCCCCCATGACCAACAGAAAATAGTGTGTTTTCTGATGGTCTTTGGTGACCCCTCTGATACACCCCCTCACAACCCCCACAGGGGTCCCCCACTGGGGTATTTATTTATTTATTTATTTATCGTGTCAGGAGCAACCAGACATTTGTATTACATTTTTAACAAAACAAACAAATAGACAAAACACAAAGTTTGCAAGCTTGGTAGTTGATTAAATGTCCTTTGACCAGTATCTGGCCACTTGGAGTGCCTCTGGTGTTGCTAAGAAGGTCCTCCATTGTGCATGTGGCAGGGCTCAGGTTGCATTGCAGCAGGTGGTCAGTGGTTTGCTCTCCACACTCGCATGTCGTGGATTCCACAGCCCCATTTCTGAAGGTTGGCTCTGCTTCTCGTGGTGCCAGAGCGCAGTCTGTTCAGCGCCTTCCAAGTCACCCAGTTTTCTGTGTGCCCAGGAAGGAGTCTCTCATTTGGTATCAGCCATTGATTGAGGTTCTGGGTTTGAGCCTGCCACTTTTGGACTCTCGCTTGCTGAGGTGTTCCAGTGTCTGTAGATCTTAGAAAACTATTTCTTGATTTAAGTCGTTGACGTGCTGGCTGATACCCAAACAGGGGATGAGCTGGAGATGTCACTGCCTTGGTCCTTTCACTATTGGCTGCTACTTCCCGGCGGATGTCAGGTGGTGCGATACCGGCTAGACAGTGTAATTTCTCCAGTGGTGTAGGGCACAGACACCCTGTGATAATGCGGCATGTCTCATTAAGAGCCACATCCACTGTTTTAGCGTGGTGAGATGTGTTCCATACAAGATGTGTTCCAGCAAAGTAGCATAGCGCAAGGGCAGATGTCTTCACTGTGTCTGGTTGTGAGAAAGGCTGTTCTAGATAGACTCTTTGCATGTAGTACTTAAATTTTATGACCAGAAGCATAGGTGAAATAGAAATAACATGTACTACTGCTGATACTACTACTACTTGTCGATTCTAGGGTGTTTCTCTGTTTTTCGTTTTCAAGACCAGTGAGTTTGTGTCTTGTTCATCTGCTGGGAATAAAATTGTTATTAATATGCTCCTATGCTTAAGGGGAGTTATCTCTGCTCCTTCAGAGCCAGTATTACGTTCTGTTAATTCTGTTGCATTTTTTTCTGGCTTGAGCCCAAACTGAAATGTGTCGGATGTTTTTATCGTAAAGGCCATGCGTGCAAGTCTTGTTTTGAAAATATGCCTGGGCTTTCCGCCTGTCTGATTTTGACATGGCGCTTTGCATCAGACAACCCCATAAGGCTGTAATGGACCGCATCATTGTAATCAGATGTGGCGTTCCGTATGTCTTATTCTATTGAAAGTAGGTCAAGTTAGAAACCGTGGTTCTTAGCGATTCCCACAACCTGTTTCGCAGGCCTGAGAAAGCTATTTGCTGATGTCTTAAAAACTGCTGAAAGGGGATTATCAGACGCAGAACAAGAAAAGTCAGGAGTCTTTAGAACAATAATTAGAAACTGAAGCTGGCAAAATGCGTCTAAATTTGACATATTCATTTTAGGCCCCAGAAGGGATCTTTAGTGTAATAATCTGGTTTGACTAATGGTGTGACTTCACATGGCTGTAGGCGTTCTGCCTGTAATTCCTGTATCAAATGAAGTCTAATAATGACAGTAAACATGCAGACAAAAGCAAAGGATTGAATTGCATAGATTTAGCTCAATCAATGAAAAATAAGTAAGCTAGAATAATATAAACCTCAAGAATGTTTCTTTTAAGTTATTGAGGAAAACTTGTCAGTTGTGAAATGAGACATTCATGTAATTTTGCCTGCTATTATTGAATGTCAACAAAGAACCATTCAGTTTGACGAGATCTGAAAGAACATCTCTTTGGCTATTCAGTATGACTGCTCCCTCCAGTGACAACAAAAAATGAACATACAATGACTTGTACAGACCAGCATGTTGTTCCTCTGGTTGTTTGCTTTGTGTCTGTATAATGACCAAACAAATTGACTCCTTTTAGTTTGAGCAAGTGCAGGTGTCCTCCACCTGGTGCCCAATAACTGTTTCATACTACAAGTTCCATTGGCTCCACACAACATGGTTGATAGTTATAGGTATCGTAGTCCAAAACCGATTTCACCAGATTGGGGCTTCTTTTTTCATACCTTAACAGTTAGGACAACTTTATGAATACAGTTTTATCAACCTCTTTCGTAAGTCTGGGGCATTTGATTCTTACAAGCCTTGAATTGATTCTGTATAGGTCATGGGCCCGGTATCTGTGTCATTCATGTTTTCATTTTGTTCCATCTATTCCATTGGCACAGAATGAGAAGGCCTCTCCTAGAACGAAAATAAACTCAATACAAAAGGCAGGCGGAAGTGCGTACAAGCTCCAAGCCTGCTTTTTGGATCAATTGTCGTACTCGTAGGCCCAAAGTGCCTGGACCTGGCAGAACCTACAGCCAAGCACTGAGTAAGGAGTGCTGCTTACTTGGTGCTCGGCTGCAGGCCCTGGCAGGCTTGGGCGCGTAGGCCCAAAGTGCCCTGACCTGCAGCCAAGTGCTGAGTAAGCAATGCTCCTTACTCGGCTGCAGGCCCGGGCACTTTGGACCTATGCTTTGGGTTGCAGAGCAAGGCCACCAGCAGCAAACATGATGGGTCTTCAGCCCCAGCCAGGGAGCCCTTCTACTCCCCAGAAGAAGGTGATCACATGCTGGGAAGGGGAGCCTGGGTAGGAAGCCTCCCCCCAATAATGGGCCAAAATAAAAAAAATTCGGCACCCAAAAACAAATATTCCAGAAGGCTCAGATCTGAGGGCCCACCAAAGGCCAGGACACTAAACAAATTAAGGTTTTCCCTGATTATGCACACAACTATTCTGTATTTTTTGTTTTGGAAACTTGCATTGGATATTCAGAAATGCAGTCAAGGCTTACAACGGGCCTTTGGTATCTGCTGGACTTTGTTCCACCCATGGATTATCAAAACGTTAAAATGCCATTACAGTAAAATGGTGTCCCTTATGGCAAAATCAAAGGCTATATTTTGGAATTTTTTATGAAGTCCATGGATGGATAATTTGTAAATACAGAGGGCGGATTTTCCTACTGCTTAACCATAATTCCCTCGAAGTGGGAAGGTAATTTGCAAGATCTGGGGAGTAGTGCCAATAAGACTAACATCCATAGCTGTGAGCAGTGCATTTATGTAAATCTGATCGGTTGACATAATAACTTTTGATAATAAGAATAATATTATTGCTGCGAATGAGAACAGTAGCAACAACATTATTATTATCCTTATCATCATCCTCTTCCTCCTCATCATCTCAAGTTTGAGTTTTAATCAGAACTTTTAATGATACAGTAAAATTGCATTTGCTTTGTGTTTGAGATGTTAGCATGTCTGTTTGAGATGTTAGCATGTGTTTGAATTTGAGCAGAGTCATTCAGAAGCGTGGTGAAAAATGATGAGATTTCTCTTACACAAAAATCAATCTATGTTTTGCTTCCATTCGGAACTGGTGGCAGAAAACTTTTTCAGAAAGTGTGCGTATGCCTTGAAGTCACTTGTCAACAGATGATGACCTGTTGAATTTTACAGAGTTTTCTTAGGCAAGAATCATAATTAGCTCCCTAGTTCAAATGAGATCAGCCTTTAGGGCAGTGGTTCTCACCCTGTGGGTCCCCAGATGTTTTGGCCTTCAACTCCCAGAAATCCTAACAGCTGGTAAACTGGAATTTCTGGGAGTTGTAGTCCAAAATACCTGGGGACTCACAGGTTAAGAACCACTGCTTTAGGGTACTTTGACCCCAATTCATAAAATTGAGTTTATGTATTATTTATTTATTTACTATATTTGTATCCCACCTTTCTCTACTCCAAAGGAGATTTCTTAAATTAGCCCATTAGAGTTAATCTAATTTTACTTTCAGTTGGATGAAAGTGATAAGTGTGGTGTCTTTTAAAAAAGTGGATTCTGTTTCTGTTTTTATGAGGTTACAGACATGGGGAAGATTCAGAGATGTGGTCTATTTCAGAACATAAATATGCTTTGCCATTGCAATTTCCTCTTTCCGTTGCAGGGCCTTCTCTGCTCAAGGCTTTCGCTGTGAAAGCCTAAAGGAAAACAGCCTCCCTTGGTTTCTGGAAGGCCAAGTTGTTCATCCCTCACACATGAGTAAATGCTCTTTGAACAGAAGATTTTACATGTAGCTCACTCTACAGTTGCTGGGCTTTCGAAGAATATCATTCTTTCCCACATAATACCTCCGAGCACAGACTTGACATCTTGTTAAATTGTCAGCACTTGAGATTCTTTAAACCAAAATGAGACATTTCTGTGGTGTCATCCATCTTCATGGTTCCAGAGCCCTTTACCAACACAACATGCCATAAAAAATAAATGCGGTACATTGTGCAGTTGAAATAAATCAATTTTAGTGGTGAAACGTACAAACTGGTTAAAGAATAGATAGCACAGAAGACTGTATTTTATTCCATTTTTCTCAGAAAAATATGAAATGCTTTTCTCTTTAACAGTTAGAATTCTACACAATGCCTTTTTTTTATCAGCATTCAGTCATGCAGGTTTCCACTTGCCTTCGGATAAGGCATAGGTTAGATAAAGGTTGACTGTTCAGATTATATGCTACCAGGTTGTATGGTTCACCAGAAGCTTTGCAAATCAGCCCATTCTCATGTGCTGCAAAATTGAGATTGTTGATGGTGGCATATGGTTTGTGTTTACAGTCATTTGTCCTTATTGCTGGAGTTAAGGGCACATGAAAGTGGAAAAATATTTAAAACATTTTCCTTACTAGAGAGAATATCTTTTGAGGAATCTCTGGATCCCCCAGTGTGACTCTTCAAGTCAACTTCCAGTATAATGGTTCTGGAGTACCTATAAATGGCTAGAAAAGTATTTTCTGTAGGAATCTCCAGGCCATGCAGTACTACACTATAGTTAACATCTGTTGGAAGTTGACCATAGAGTTGTGCTGGAGGAACTGCTGATGACAACAGAGAATATACTAATCAAATTTGTGAATAATCAAATCCACAAAAGTGAAATCTGCAGTTATGGAGGGCTGATGGTATTGCATTTTCATTTTGGTTTAAAAAGCATGTATCTTCTTCCCTTGTATTAGCCATAAGAAACTATAAATAGTCAAGGATAGACATTTCCGCAAATACAACAAATGTCGAACTAGGAGAAAGTTGTGGCCTACTGGAACAAATAGCCACACGAGAGTAAAAAATGAGAAATGTTTGCAAGGGGCGGAAGGAGAACTACTTTTTAGGTATACAGGATATCTGCCTGAGTTGATACTGACCAGGGATGGGAACCTTTGAGCTCCAAAATGTTGTTGCATTTTAACTCCATTCAGTGGTAGCCAGTATGGCCAGTGACCAGAGACTATGGGAGTTAAGATCTAATGACATCTAGAGGCCAACATGTTCCCCACCAATATACCTATGTGGCTTGGAATCCATTAAAATGAAGAAGAAAAACCTATCGGGTGTCATTTCCAGCACATATATTCTGAAGTGAAACCAAGAAAGGAAGTGGAAATAAATCTGTCTGCTACTGGACTGAACTTTGGAAATGTAAATTACGAGCAAAACAGAAGCATGAACGAGGGACAAATCACGTAGGATTGCATTTAGAGAACAATGCTGTGTATTTTTTTTATTCTTGATGTTTTATGAAGGAAATTCTTCCATCTTTTGTATGTAATGCACATTGTTCATCTGTATGTTAGCAACACTTGGAATATAATGCCCAGTTAAATGAATAAACCCAGAAGTTGACACCTGCAAGAATACCAGGAAACCTGCATGCTTCCCCTTTTTAAAGTGTATGTCATCCTTCTTTCTTCTCTCAACAGGTACCTTAACATGGGGAACCTTCTTAAAGTTTTGACGTGCACAGACCTGGAGCAGGGACCAAATTTTTTCCTTGACTTTGAAAGTGAGAACTTTTTTTTAAAGTATGCATCTTCTATGACGTGTATCAAATCCTAAACCACTGAAGCTATGAATAATCAATTGAAAGGTTAATTGGACATACATATACTTAGTTCTTTGGGTGCTGCTACCTCTTTGCTCTCTGTATAAACACACTGTTAAGATAAACTGGACAGGGAAAGGAGTAGCTATAGAGGTGGCAACCACAAAGTTGATTAAACAGGGTTTTGTTAGTTCTATTTCTATTGTAGTATATGAAACTTTAGATCAGTGGTTCTCAATCTGGGGTCCCCAGATGTTTTTGGCCTACAAGTCCCAGAAATCCCAGTCAATTTACCAGCTGTTAGGAATTCTGGGAGTTGAAGGCCAAAACATCTGAGGACCCCAGGTTGAGAACCTCTGCTTTAGATGCTTCTGTAAATTTATTTTGGTATCTGCCCTTCTTTTCCTCCTTAGATTTATACAAAAATTGTGCCTCTTATCTTTATGTTCAGATTTAGCCCCATATATTTGTACACACATACACACATATGCACACACACACACAGATATATATTATGGCTGGGTAACCACGGAAAAATTTGTTTCTAAACTCGATTAGTTTTTAGGTGGTTTTTGCGTTTCGTTTTTTAAAAGAATTCCGAAATTTTCCTTTAAAAAAGTTCGAAATATACGAAATTTCGAAATATATGAAATTTTACGAAACGATTTCAAAACAATTACGAATCGATTCGTTAATGGCGGACGCGATTGCGCAATATGCTAAAAAACCCTCCAAATGGGACAGGGGGACTTCTGAAGCTTCCCTCTCCCTCTGTTGTTGACTGTTGGTATGATAATTTATTTTTTATCACTGATAAAACAAACAACAACTATAAAACTTGCACCAGACATACGGAAATAATTACGAAACAATTACGAAACAATTACGAAACAATTACGAAATAAATTGAAAAATTTCGTTTCGATTTTTAATTACTCCTGCATGACTCAATATCGGATCGTAAGCTAATTTAAATACGAATTAATAACGAATTACGAAATTAACGAACGAAACCGCCCAACCCTAATATATATATATACACACACACACTCATCCATACCATACATTTACGGTAGCCCCTAATAAACTGGAAAGTTTCTACTTAAACATAGTTTGCTGTCTCATCCAACATGGGAAACTGTGTTTATTAGTTTCAGAACAGCCTACTTTTTAAATCAGATTTACAAAC
>NW_026847438.1:236017948-236085240 GCF_025583915.1 Anolis sagrei ordinatus | reverse complement strand
AATGATGGGCAGTGTGGCCATGTAGGCACCCCGTGCAGGTGTTCCGGCAGCCAGGCAATAGGTGACGTGGTCATTAAAGTAGCCACACGGCGAGGCTGCGGGGACCATGTTCTCTCTTTGGAGGCTGCTAATTGTAACAATAATGTGCCACCTATGCTAGAAATGTCAAACATGAGGCTGTCCAAATGTTGGAGCCATTCTCAAGTTTTTCCCTATTGTTTATACTAATTGAAGTACTAAAGCTGTACTGTTGACTCTGTTCGTTTATTGTTATAATATTATTTTAATATTGTTATATATAGTGACTTGTTTTTGTAACAGTCTGTATTCTAGGACATTCAGAGTATTGACATTATTTTATATATAACAGTTCCCTTTGCTTTCCCCCGATGCAGAAGCTGCACTACGGGGTCTTCTTGGGGCCCTGACCAGCACCCCATACTCTCCCACACAGCACCTGGAGCGAGAGCAGGCTCTTGCAAAACAGTTTGCAGAAATCCTTCATTTTACACTCCGGTTTGATGAGCTAAAGGTAATTTCAGAATGATTCCAGATTCTTTTAGAATGGAATCAGTAGATGTTTATTGCCAGGATATATTGATCCTTCACCCTTTATTTCCCCCCTTTCTAGATGACAAATCCTGCAATTCAGAATGACTTCAGCTACTACAGAAGAACGTTGAGTCGCATGAGAATCAACAATGTCCCAGTAGGTGGCCTCCCTTTAGAACTGGAGAAAGTAATTCGTTGTCATCTTCTGTTTGGCTTGCCTATTCAACACCAATAAAAACTGATTTTTATTTTTTGTTAGGCAGAAGGAGAAAATGAAGTAAATAATGAACTGGCCAACAGAATGTCTTTATTTTATGCTGAAGCAACGCCCATGTTAAAAACCTTAAGCGATGCAACAACAAAATTTGTTTCAGAGGTATGTTTTTACCCAGTAGCATTTTCAAAAATTTATTATTATCCAGTCATGTGGCATGAAATAATTTGGACAATTAGTCAAAACATGTAGACATTGTTAACTGTGGAGTGGTGAGAGTTCATATATTATATTTTATTCAGTATCTCTTCATGAACAAGGCAACCTTAGCTAAAAAAAAAGTTTTTAAAGCAACTTTTAGTGTGGATATAAGTGATTTTAATGTTTGTATATATTTATGGTTTTATGTCCCAGCACTGAATGTTTGCCGTATATGTGTTGTGCTCTGCCCTGAGTCCCCTGCGGGGTGAGAAGGGCGGAATATAATATTTTAAATAAATAAGTAATAAAGAATTATCCCCCAAATACAAGTAAATACAAGCATGATTAAATGCAAATAATATCCATCATCCAGTATACAATTATACAAGAGAAATATAGGCTTCTGAGAAGATAAAAATGAAGCATGGCAGGACTTATGAACTCTTACACATTTCCTGCCAGCAAAAGAGTTAACTATTACTTCTTAGATGAGCTCCCGGTGGCACAGTGGGTTAAACCCTTGTGCCAGCTGGACTGCTGACTGAAAGGTCAGCGGTTTGAATCTGGGGAGCAGGGTGAGCTCCATCTGTCAGCTTCAGCTTCCCATGTGGGAACATGAGAGACGCCTCCCACAGGATGGTAAAACATCTGGGCATCCTCTGGGCAAGGACCTTAGAGACGGCCAATTCTCTCACACCAGAAGCGAATTGCAGTTTCTCAAGACACACACACAAACCTCTTAGAGAAGCCAATCAAAAAGTGTACAACTCTTTGCATTTCAGTAACTTTTTCTCTCTTTTTTTCATTTACAGAATAAAAACTTACCCATAGAAAATACCACAGATTGCTTAAGCACTATGGCCAGTGTTTGCCGAGTCATGCTGGAAACCCCGTAAGTAGAAGGCCTGTCTCAGACATGATATGCAGGAAAAGAAATAGTAATGGACAGAAGCAGAGAGTGGGACCCATTCGGCCCCCTGCAGACCAGGGAATTCCCAACCTCACATATTCCAGGATTTGGGGACTTCGGTCCCTAGATCCGCAGCCAGCTTGGTCAACTATCAGGAATTCTGGGAGCTGAAGTTCAAAACACTTGGGGAAGCAACAATTGGGAAATGCTGGTCTAAGCCAGGCAAAGAAGAATATACCTCTCATTTTAATGGAAAAATGAGCACTGCCAGAATCAGATTCTCAAAGCATTTGTTATGCTGAACTATGCATATGAGCAGATTTATTTTTTTGAAAATTACATTATCAAAATCTACAAAGAATAAAATAATAACTTGATGGTTTTATTCTAGCATGTGCTCCAAAACAAGCTGTTGTTATATTGGATTTTCTAGATACCCATATAGAGAAGTGATGGAGAATTCCAGCCTTTTCTCCTTCTGTTTTCCACTCCTTCTGTCATGCGCAATAAGAGGGCCCAGATGTACACACACACACACATGGAGACAACATTTCACATGATGAAGAATGCAGTTCTAGTCTAAGTTATCGGTCTCCAGGTTCACCATTTTTCTTTGTCTCAGATGTGCTTCCATTCACTAACATGACAAAAAAGTAAAAGAAAAGGATATGTTTCTTGCAGAGTTTTATGTGTGTGTGTTTCTCATAGACTCCAGCTCCTATCTGGCTACCTATATAGCCCTAGTACTATATCCATTGATGCACAAGACTGCACAAGGAGAAAGAAAGCCAGAGAGACAGAGGACATCATTCACATTAGTCTGGTTTATTGTGATGTTACTGCATTTGGAATAACAAGTAGATCATAGAAAGAGAAGACTTGTTCAATGTATTGTCGAAGCCTTTCATGGCTGGAATCACTGGGTTGTGGTAGGTTTTTTCGGGCTATATGGCCATGGTCTAGAGGCATTCTCTCCTACTGGGATCCTGGTAGCGGTTACAGCAAAATTTCCTCCTTTCGTTAGTATGGATACTTGGTCTTCAGAGAGTTGTTTGTCTGTTAGGTTGATGATGGTCCGCGATGTATCCAGTTCTGGTTTCGGCTGTTGCTTTTGGCGTTTGTGGAATTTTTGTTTTTTTCTGTTGGTGTGGACAGCCATGTGTTTCTCCATTTTCCTGTAAGTGAGGTTGTCTATTTTGTCCCAGTCCTGGGAATTCATCTTCTGGCTGATGTTGATATGGAGGTGCAGCAGTTCCTTGTCTGTGTTTGCGAGTTCTTTGCGGATGGTGTGAATTCTCTCTCGTAAGAGGTTGCGTTCCAGGCGGTCATAGATCCGGTGAGCCTGTGGTGTTTTGAAAGTCCTTTTGGCTGCGAGAAATTGTGGGATGGTATCTGTGTCTCTGCAGCGTAGAAGGAAAGTCAGGGAGCACAGTAGATGTGCTTTCCTGGTCCTTAGTTTTTCCAATTTTCGTGTGTCTTGGAACAGTTTCTACCCGTAGAGATGTTCAATGTATTGTCGAAGGCTTTCATGGCTGGAATCACTGGGTTGTTGTATGTTTTTTCGGGCTGTATGGCCATGGTCTAGAGGCATTCTCTCCTCTAGACTATGGCCATATAGACCGAAAAAACCTACAATAACCCAGAAGACTTGTTCTTAAGTCATTTTGAATACATGCCTTTCTTGTATCAAAATCTAGCCTGTACTTTTTGCTTGACACCACATCTTGAAAGACGTCTGGGGAAAGGTGTGGAGAAGGGTTCCAATAATTTCTAAATGCTCTGCAAGAGTTAGCAGCTAACCAAATGTAAAGTAGGGAAGGCTTTTTCCGTCCTTTTCAGGCAGGACAAAAAGAATGTTTCCCCACTTCTCTTCTAGAGGCGGGTAAAAAAAAAACTGATTACGTGCCATGTCTCTCTTGATGTTGTCTTTAAATGTTAAGTTTTGCACCTGCCTTCAAGTAAATTAAGCTGGGAAAAGGTTGCATTCATGGTTCTTACAGGAACTTTGTTTAATATTTAAGTCCTGGAAATGATCTGCAAGCATCTTCATAGTTTTGTAAGTGGTTTCATCTCATTCATAATTTAAAGAAAATAGAGCTGAGTATCTTTGAATGAAGTGCTTTTGGAATACAACTTGAACCTCTTTTAGCAAAGGCAGCTTTTCTGGATTTGGTAAAGATCTAAGTGGTAGATAGACAAGCTTCTGCAGTGTTCAGCTGGCAAGAATGGATAGGATTGTTGAATATGGTGGCTAACAACTTGAACTTGCAAAACTGCCAGAGCTGCTTGTTGTGCAGTCACTCATCACAAGTAGTTTTTCTTTTCAAGATGCATTGTAAGATGCAAGATGTGTATGAGAAATCTCTAAGCATCACCGTGTGCTAATTTATTTATATTTAATTTATTTATATTTACCATGTCAGAAGCGAACCGAGGGTACAGTTGTAATGTATTCAAAAACACAAAGTTTAAAAGCTTGACATTATACTAAATGCCTTTGACCAGTAGCTGGCCACTTGGAGTGCCTCTGTTGTTGCAATAAGAAGGTCCTCCGTTGTGCAAGTGGCAGGGCTCACAGTGCATTGTAATGGGTGGTCTGTGGTTTGCTCTTCTCCACACTCGCATGTTGTAGATTCCACTTTGTGCCCCCATTTCTTAAAGTTAGCTCTGCATCTCATGGTGCCAGAGTGCAGCCTGCCCAGTGTTTTCCAAGTCGCCTAGTCTTCTATGTGCCCAGGAGGGAGTCTTTCATTTGGTATCAGCCATGAGTTGAGGTTCCAGGTTTTCGCCTGCCACTTTTGGACTCTCGCTTGCTGAGGTGTTCCTGCAAGTATCTCTGTAGATCTTAAAAAACTATTTCTTGATTTACGGCATTGGCGTGCTGGCTGATATCTGACCAGGGGATGGGCCAGAGATGTCACTGCCTTGGTCCTTTCATTATTAGCTGCTACTTCCATGCAGGTGTCAGGTAGTGCAATACTGGCCAAATAGTGTAATTTCTCCAGTGATGTAGGGTGTAGGCATCCTCTTATAATACGGCATGTCTCATTAGGAGCCACATCCACTGTTTTAATGGGTGAGATGTATTCCCCACTGGACATGCATATTGGGCATCAAGAGTAGCAAAGTGCAAGGGCAGTTGTCTTCACTGTGTCTGGAGGTGATCCTCAGGTTGTGCCAGTCAGCTTTCATATGATATTATTTCTAGCACCCACTTTTTGCTTGATAGACAAGCAATGCTTCTTATAAATCAGAGCACAGCACAGGACAACTTGCAGCATGCAACCTTGTTCTTAAAGACTGAGCTCTAACTTCCTATAAATGTGATGTTTATGGGAAGAAAGAGACTTTTCTTTGAAAAAGCCATTATTTTTTGAGAAGGAATGCCACTGAATATGTTAATGTGTTGGAGGTGGAAGTTAGTTTGAAATTCAACTTTCAGTAACCACTTGTATTCTCTGTGTATGTGTTAACATTTCCAGGGAATACAGAAGCAGGTTCACGAATGAGGAAACAGTATCGTTCTGCCTGAGGGTAATGGTGGGTGTCATAATTCTCTACGACCATGTGCATCCAGTAGGCGCCTTCGCAAAAACTTCAAAAATTGATGTAAGTCCACCAACTGAATAGCTAGAATACTTTTTGATCCTCTGAATATTTGTATGGACAGAGTGGGATGGGGGACATCCTTCAGAGCAGGAAAGATAACCTTAAAAGTGTGCTTCCAAGTATTGGCATACACGATACCGCTAATTCATGGCTGCATCAAACATTACTTGTAGCTCTAACTTTAGTGCTCTGGGACTGTTTCCAGACATTCAAGTTTATGAAGATGCCATTTATTGAACCAGCTCCTTGCTGTGAATGATAATCACCAGCAGCAATAGATCACACCAATTGAAAGGCTAGCAATTTGAAGCCTGGGTTGGAGTCGGCACCCAACCTTTAGCCCAACTCACTGTCCACTAAAGCAGTTTGAAAATAGCTGTGAGCTGGGAGTAGAGAAATTAGGCACCACTTAAGCGGGGAGGTATTTCATGACACTATAAAAAGGAAATACCAGAAAATGCCGGCGATCAAAGGAGGGAGGAAGTCTGTGATCAAGGGCTCTTTGTCATAGAGGATGGAGTGGCAGCAACCCCAGTTGCCGAAATCAAGCACAACCTCCAGGATGCCGAATTTGGGAAAAATGCTGACATAATGCCTCTTATCTGTTGTTTATCCTGTCTGTTTAACAACATTGAATGTTTGCCGTGTATGTGTTCTGTGATCCACCTTGAGTCCCCTTCGGGGTGAGAAGGGCGGAATATAAATGTTCTAAATAAATAAATATTTGACTGCCTTGACTTTTTTGCAATATCAAACTTTGCTTAGAAACTGTAATCGTATTGCAGGAGGTGAGATGATCACATTCAGATCATTTTCCATACTTTTATAAAGATGAGACTTCAAGTTCTGAATTGGTTGCATTCCACTCAGACCTTTTTCATGTTCTGTGTTTTCTTTTTGTATCTGTTTCTAGATGAAAGGATGCATTAAAGTTCTCAAAGACCAGCCTCCAAACAGTGTAGAAGGCCTTCTAAATGCGCTCAGGTATTTTAACTCTTTAACACTGAGTAGATAACACAGCTTTTCTTATTTTCTTCTTCCCTCCCTCCCTCCCTTGGTAAATGTAGTCATTGCACTTTAAAATTTTTGCACTTTCTTTCTTGTGTCCCATTATATTCTGGGAGTGCATCCACACTGCACAGTTATAGCAATTAAATACCACTTTCATTGCCAGGGCCCCATCCTATGAAATTGTGGGATTTGGTGAACTATTTGGAAAGCACCAAAGTATTTTGAAAAGAAGGGATTAAGGAATCACTTTCATTCTTTAGGGAGTACTCAGCCTTCCTTGGAAATCAGAGTGCACTAGCACACTCTTGCAGAGAATTACACCTACTTCCCTTAAGTAGGATGGTGCCATGGCGGTTAGTGGTATCAGAGTCTTGTAATTGTATTCTAAACAAGAATTGTGTTCCTTTGTTGATGTTGCTTATGTGTGTATCGGCTTTCTCACTTAGAAGCAGTAAGAGCTTCTTATACATATATCAGGCACGGGCAAACTCTGGCCCACCAGGCATTTTGGACATCAACTCTCACAATTCCAAACAGCCAGAGTTGGCCCATGCCTGCAGTATATAGTTCTCCATAATTCTTTTTTTGGTATTTCCATTTTTCTCAGGCAGCACAATCTATGCTGAGAATTATGAAAGTTTTAGCCCAAAAGCACCTGGAGGCCCATATGTTCCCTATTTCTGTTGTAAGCTTTTGTTTCTGGGAAGTAGTCCTTCAAAAAATATTCTTAGTAAATCAGGCAGTCCAGCCTTGTCAACCGCTTGGTATTGAGAGGCTGCCCTTTTGTATCACGATATTTACTTGATTGTAATGCAACATCAATTGTAATGTGCACCTTAATTTTGAAGATTTGCATTGCAAAAATGTAATGCATGGCTTCCCCTTGCCTGTCAGTCATTCAATAAATATGCTACTTTATTAAATACTCTAAAAGCATTGTAGCATTCTTTACACAAGGGAGCAGAAGTTCTGTTTCTGGAAAGGCCGGATACTGTCATCACAGTGCAGATTTTCATAACTTATTTTTCCTTGATATTTCATTCTGACCTGCATCTTTATTTCCCACTCAATTCCCCCCTTTTTGTGGGAGTGGGTATTAATGTTTTTTTTATACTTTGTAAAGCTGCCCTTTCCCCCCACTTGTGTGTGGATGATATTATTTTGGCTACTTGAGGATGCTTGTTTCAGGAATAGAATTCATTATTAAATAGCTAAGGACACAAATCATTATTGCTTATGTGCTGTTGGCATAGTTTCCCAGCATTTTTAGAAAAGTGCCTGTGGCTGAGCAGCTCATTGGGTGCTCTAGGGCAGGAGCACTTGGCAGGCATGATAGCCTGGTGTCCCCAATGACTGCAACTGCTCCATTTATGCTCTGTAAAATCTTTTCCTCCCCCTCTTTAGGTACACAACAAAACATTTGAATGATGAGACTACCTCCAAGCAAATCAAATCTATGTTGCAATAACAGTTACCTGGAAGTCCTGCCCTGCTGAATACAGTATTCTGCAATGACTGAGATGCACAGATCTTTTCAAAGTGATTGCAACTACTATCTTGTTCAGTCTTGCTTTTGAATTTTTTTCTTGTCCTCTCTTCCATATTAAAAAAAAATCACGTCCTTGTTCTTGAGTAAGCTGGTAACTTCTTTTTTCTGTGCCAAAATCAATGAAAATTATCACCTCTGGAAGGTAATTTGTACTTTTCAGAGTGGCCATTCTACGTGGCAGCTAATTCTGCGTTGCGTTTTTGGATTTCTCTGTACTGGAGAAAGTTCTGTGACTTGAACTAAATATTTTTAAACGTGTTTTTTTTTCCTTTTTTGTTTTTGGAAAACTAATATTTAATATTGCTTCTTGTGCATGGCAAAACTGCCTATTTCTGCTATTTAAAAGAAAGAGACAAAGAAAGAAAGAAACCCTCATTTTCTATTGCAGCTTTTTTATGTGCAACCATGAGGAAACTTCAAAGCAGATTTGTTTAAATTAACTGTGTTTGTACAAATGGTACCCAACACAATGGTTTTTTTTTAAAGAAAAAAAATAAATGGGTAAAAACTGTTTGTTTTAAAAAGTTCAGTTTGCATTTTGACTCATTTTTGTAAGGATGTCTGTTGTATGTTTAATAACTAACGTTTCAGGAAAAAAAGTGGTGTGTGCGTAGCCAAATTACGTATGCATGTTTGTGTCAAATGATTGGCTGTGGAAGACACCAATAAAGACTGGCTTTCATTTTTCTAAGTGTGGTTTGTTTCACTAGTGTTGTTGTCAAGCCTTTGCATTTGTTGCTTTTTGGTCCAGCCTTAAAAAGGAAACAGCTGAGATATTTGCAAAGCACAACAAAGGTTGGTGATGCTATATAAACAGATCAGGAGCCAAAATAAGATAATTGTAATATTGTTGGGAGTCTGAACTGTTGGGCTCAAAAATAACCCTCAGTTGGGGTGATTCCACCATAAATATAGCAGAGTATTTATTTGTTTTGAACATTTATATCCCATCCTTCTCACCCCCAAAGGGGGACTCAGGGCGGCTTACCACCGCCAATCATTAGATGCCACACAGACAATAGCAATCAAATCATAATTAAAACATTAACTAAACAGTAAATTAAAAACATTTATTTAAAAGTTAATAAATCTGAGTCCAAATCCGAATCCACATCCAAAGTCATAGTCCTAGGTCTATCCATTGTCAGTCCATTGTCAATCAAAGAAATAGTATGCATTATTATCGCTGCACCTGTTGCCCAAATTCTTAGTCCCATAACCATGATTTAGGTTTTTTCTAAAGGACGGGAGAGACAGGGCCGACCTGATTTCATTGGGGATTGTGTTCCACAGACCGGGGGGGGGGGGGGGGGGGGCACCACAGAGAAGGCCCTGTCTCCTATCCCTGCCAGTCATGCTTGCAAGGGTGGCGAGATCAAGAGCAGGGCCTCCCCTGACGATCTTAAGCTCCAGGTTGGATCATAGAGGGAGATAGATTTGGACAAGTAAGCTGGGTCAGAACTGTATTGGGCTTTATAGGCCAAAGCCAGCACTGTGAATTGTGCCTGGTAGCAGACTGGCAGCCAGTGCAGCTGACGCAACAGTATGCTCCCTGTACGCTGCTTTGATGAGCAATCTGGCTGCTGCCCATTGGACTTCTGAATAGTCTTCAAAGGCAACCACACGTAGAGCGTGTTGCAGAAATCTATTCAGGATGTACTAGAAGTAAATTTCATAACCAGCAGAAACTTATGTAAGCCAGGGTAAGCTTCCATCAATAGGATGGCACAGGATTGCAGAGTCTGAATTTTAAGTTCAAAAATATTTATTCAAGTAAAAGATATGTATTCTAGATAGAAAAGGTCTTGGAGCTAACTAGCTTACTTAAATCTCATCTTAAGTAAAATGATAAAATGTCAAAAATATCCATGCAACTACATTTTGCCAAGAGGGAGGCAAAATGTGTCTTCACTGAAAGTAAAAGACAGAAAAAAAATGGAGGCTGGCTACATGGCCAAACCCAGGGCAATCAAAATGCCTTTTGAAAGGAACTGACTTCACAGAGATTACATTGCTACATTTTCAAAGGGGGAGGAGATAGTGGCAAGGAGGAAGAGTAAAAACAAAGCCACTTCTGGGATAAGCATGCATAGGAATTTGGGGGGAGGAATCCCTCAATCTAACCCTATCTCTAGTCTAGCTACTCATTGAGAACTGGAGACTTGATGATAGAAGAGACTTGTGCAGTCCAAAGATGAAACACCCAACAAATATCACAAGAAGCTTAACCATAGAATCAAAGAGATAGTAAAGACTCCAAAGGCCATCCAGTCCAACCCTCTGCCATGCAAGAAGATATGATCAAAGCACTCCTGGCAGATGGCCATCCAGCCTCTGCTTTAAAAACTCTAAAGAAGGAGTCTCCACCACAAAACATTCAAGAAACCTTCTCACTGCCAAGCAGCTCTTAGCACCAGGAAGTTTTTCCTAATGTTTAGGTGGAATCACTTTTCCCACGGTTGGAATCCACTGTTCCTTGTTCTAGTCTCCAGAGCAGCAGAAAACAAGCTTGCTCCCTCCTCTGTGTGACAGCCTTTCAATTATTTAAATATGGCTATCAGGTCCCCTCTCAGCCTTCTCTTTTCCAAGCCAAACATCTCCAGCTCCCTCAGCCACTCCTCGTAGGACTTGGCTTCCAAACCTTTGATCATTTTGGTCACCCTTCTTGGGACACATTCCAGCTTGTCACTATCCTCTGCATCAATATATACTTGATTTTGTACACACATGCATTTTTTGGGGTATGAGACCCAAAACCCACTTGAATTCTGTATTGGAATCGGAAAATACTCCTCAAGAACGCAAGATTTGCTTGTCTCAATGAATGATGGTTCAGATATGTGTACATTCTCAAATATATTTTTCCAGTCGTGTACATAGTTGTGTGCCTTCAAGTCATTTCTGAACAATGGCAGGCCTATCACGGGGTTTTCTTGGCACGATTTGTTCGGAAGAAGATTTTCATGGCTGAGTGGAAATTTTAACCCTTGTTTCCACAGCCATAGCCCATAGTCAAATCAATACACCATATTGAGATATAATTAAAAGAAAACCTCCTGAAAACTGGAATCTAAAAGCCGCACGAACACTTTCATTCAGATTATTTTTCTATGCCAGGAGCGATTTGAGAAACTGCAAGTTGCTTCTGGTGTGAGAGAATTGGCTGTTTGTAAGGACGTTGCCCAGGGGACACCTGGATGTTTTGATGTTTTACCATCCTTGTGTTAGGCTTCTCTCATGTCCCCGATGGGGACTGGAGCTGACAGAGAGCTCATCCATGCTCGCCATGGATTCGAACTTCCAACCTGTTGGTCTTCAGTCCTGCCGGCAAAAGGGTTTAACCCATTGCGCTACCGGGGTGAACATGCACATCATCAACTGAAAATATTTATACAAAATCACAGTTAATATGAATGTCTTTCCCTTCCCCAAAGAAAATGAAGAAGGTGATGGTACTCTTATCACAAAAAGCTGAAGGAAAGCTTGAGTAGGTTCCTTTTGGGTGGGCTACAACTATGACATTCCTCAACCATCATATCAGAAGCAGAGCTCGGGGAGTTTTGGTCCAGCCCAAAATAATAGCTCAAAGCTCTCCAGGCATCCTTGCCATTTTTGCACCCCGACTACTTGTTTAGTTCTGTTTATTTGGATTTTGTGTAAGTCTTTGCAGGAGAATAAGATAGGGGCTGTTTGGGGAAGGTGTGGTTCTCGGGACCATCTTGGGCCTGCCCTTGAGATGAACTCTGCTTAACTGCCCTCTGCGGAGTATTGCCTTTCTGCAACCCCATTGTGTGAAGTCGAGATATTCTCCAGATAGAGAGCCTTGTTCTTGGAAAATAATCTTTACAGGACAGAAGGGTTTGTCCACCTTTTGTTAGGGGCTGTTACACGTTGTGGTTGCTTCTCTGTCCTTTTCCCTTGCACCCAGCTTCATTTGTGTAGCTGGGTGGAGCTCCTGATCCTTTAACAGACTTCAAGACAGGCAGAAATTCGACAGTGTCAAAGTTTAAAAGGCTGTCTTTAAAGGAGACTTAGGCCAACAGGTGGAATGGTTCTACCTCAGCTATTGCATGCTTTCAAGTTGTTTCTGGCCTCTAACAACTCTTAACACAAGCCTATTACGGGGTTTTCTTGGCAAGATTTGTTCAGAGGGGTTTTGCCATTGTCTTCCTCAGAGACAAAGAGCAGGACTTGTCCAAGGTCATCCAGTGGGTTTCATGGATGATAGGAATTCAAACCCTGGTCTCCAGAGTCCTAATCCAACTCTCGAACCATTACTGCTGGTTATGTCACACCAAAGACTCCTCAGCAATCTCATTAATGTTTGGAGCTGAGGAGAAGAGACAGATCCAGCAAGGTAATATTTTGATAGTTGGAACATTACTGGAGACCAAGGTTCACTTGACCACACAAAGCCTTTCGGCAAGCCATACTCTCCTGCTCAGAGGAAGGCAAATCTTGCCAAGAAAGCCCTGTGTTAGGTTTGCTTTAGGATCACCCTTGTCGGGAATAATCTTTCTCTCCTACTTTCTCCCTTTCTCCCTGGCTACAAACTGCTTTCACAGTGCAGAGTTTTCTCTCAACTCAGTTGGGAGAAGATAGCAGAATTTGGCTCTTCCCAGTAGGCTCTGGTAAAAGCAAACTTGTAGCTTCTCCCAGCCTGTACTTTTTCCATCATTAATACCTTTTGACATCTAATATTGCTTGGCCACATGTATTTTAAACACAGCATTTGTTTTGGCACAAATTTACTGCGAATCTACTGCAAAGGGGTAAAACAGTGAGTCAATTGAATGCAATCTGCTTTGGAATATTGAATGCAGTGTGCCGCAGCGAAAATACAGTCAACTCTCCGCATCCACAGATTATTCATCCATGGAGTCAAGCAACCATAGCTCAAAAGTATTCTCTCCCACACCAAAAAATTAAAATAAATAAAATTAAATAAAGTTAAAAAATACAAAAAGCAAACTTTGATTTTGTCCTTTTATATAAGTGTCACTGTTTGACAACATTTTATATAATGGATTTGAGCATGTATCAATTTTGGTATCGATCCGCAACAGAACCTGGTGAAAAAAACCCAGTGGATATTAAGGACCCATTGCAAGCTGAGGACAAAAGCTGGGAGGAATAGAAAGTATCTGGGACAGAAAAGCATCTGAAAAGGTGGGATGGCAGACATTTATTATTTGGGATCATCCCTTCCGCAACAGGACATTTGGATGGCGTTCTGAGTGCTGACATTGTTGATTTGGTTGCCACTTTGGTTACATTCTGTAGCTGTGGGCACCATCTCTTTTCCTTTGCATCAGGCAACAAATAAAAAGTGTTCTTTTGATCAACCCTGTCACCAGCTATCATGGGCGATAGTGAGCTAGGATTCATCTACACCAGTGTTTCTCAACCTTCCTAATGCCCCGACCCCTTAATACATTTCCTTATGTTGTGGTGACCCCAAACCATAAAATTATTTTTGTTGCTACTTCATAACTGTAATTTTGCTACTGTTATGAATCGTAATGTAAATATCTGATATGCAGGACAGATTTTCATTCACTGGACCAAATTTGGCACAAATACCTGATACGCCCAAATTTAAATACTGGTGAGGTTGGTGTGTGTGTGTGTGTGATTTTGTCATTTGGGAATTGTAGTTGCTGGGATTTATAGTTCACCTACAATCAAAGAGCATTCTGAACGCCATCAATGATAGAATTGAACCAAACTTGGCATGCAGAACTCCCCTGAGCAACAGAAAATACTGGAAGAGCTTGGTGGGCATTGACGTTGTGTTTTGGAGTTATAGTTCACCTATTTCCAGAGAGCACTGTGGACTCAAACAATCATGGCTCTGGACCAAACTTGGCACTGATACTCAATATGTCCAAATATGAACACTGGTGGGGTTTGGGGAAAATAGACCTTAACATTTGGGAGCTGTAGTTGCTGGGATTTATATTTCACCTACAATCAAAGAGCATTCTCAACCCCACCAACGATAGAATTGGGTCAAACTTCCCACACAGAACCTCATAACCAACAGAAAAGACTGTGTTTTCTGATGGTCTTGGTGACCCCTCTGACACCCCCTTGCGACCCCCCCCCCGGGGTCCCGACCCTTAGGTTGAGAAACGCTGATCTACACTGTAGAATTATTGCTGTTTGATACTACTAACTTATATCCCCATACCAAAAAAGGGAAATGCGAAAGACTGCTCAAACTTCCGTACAGTGGCCCTTATTTCTCATGCCAGTAAGGTAATGCTCAAGATCCTGCAAGGAAGACTCCAGCAATACATGGAGCGAGAGTTGCCAGATGTTCAAGCTGGGTTTAGAAAAGGCAGAGGAACGAGAGACCAAATTGCCAATATCCGCTGGATAATGGAGAAAAGCAGGGAGTTTCAGAAAAACATCTACTTCTGCTTCATTGACTATTCTAAAGCCTTTGACTGTGTGGATCATAATAAATTGTGGCAAGTTCTTAGTGGGATGGGCATCCCAAGCCACCTTGTCTCTCTCCTGAGGAATCTGTACAAGGACCAAGTAGCAACAGTAAGAACTGACCATGGAACAACAGACTGGTTCAAGATTGGGAAAGGCGTACGGCAAGGCTGCATACTCTCACCCAACCTTTGTAACTTGTATGCAGAACACATCATGCGATGTGCGGGGCTTGATGAATGCAAAGCGGGGTGAAAATTGCTGGAAGAAACATTAACAACCTCAGATATGCAGATGACACCACTCTGATGGCCGAAAGCGAGGAGGAGCTGAGGAGCCTTCTAATCAAGGTGAAAGAAGAAAGCGCAAAAGCCGGTTGCAGCTAAACGTCAAAAAAACCAAGATTATGGCAACAAGAATGATTGACAACTGGAAAATAAAGGGAGAAACCGTGGAGGCCGTGACAGACTTTGTATTTCTAGGTGCAAAGATGACTGCAGATGCAGACTGTGGCCAGGAAATCAGAAGACGCTTACTTCTTGGGAGGAGAGCAATGTCCAATCTCGATAAAATAGTAAAGAGTAGAGACATCAGACTGGCAACAAAGATCCACCTAGTCAAAGCCATGGTATTCCCTGTAGTAACCTACGGATGTGAGAGCTGGACCTTAGGGAAGGCTGAGCGAAGGAAGATCGATGCTTTTGAGCTGTGGTGTTGGAGGAAAGTTCTGAGAGTGCCTTGGACTGCGAGAAGATCCAACCAGTCCATCCTCCAGGAAATAAAGCTCGACTGCTCACTGGAGGGAAAGATACTAGAGACAAAGTTGAAGTACTTTGGCCACATCATGAGGAGACAGGAAAGCCTAGAGAAGACAATTATGCTGGGGAAAGTGGAAGGCAAAAGGAAGAGGGGCCGACCAAGGGCAAGATGGATGGATGGCATCCTTGAAGTGACTGGACTGACCTTGAAGGAGCTGGGGGTGGTGACGGCCGACAGGGAGCTCTGGCGTGGGGTGGTCCATGAGGTCACGAAGAGTCGGAGACGACTGAACGAATGAACAACAACTACTAACTGGAAGCTGTGGCTTGGTGAGGCACTAGCATTCTTTGATGGAGAAGGCCAAACATATTGCAAAAAAACTACAACATAGCATTGATCAATGGTTGTTGAAGTGTCAAACTGCATTAATTCTCTATTGCAAAAAAACTACAACATAGCATTGATCAATGGTTGTTGAAGTGTCAAACTGCATTAATTCTCTATTGTTAATGAACCCTAGACACACCAATTATTTAGCAAAGCTTAAAGCTGTTCCTCTACATGGTAGTCACACCTCTCACCCTCTCTGTGCTTGTCAGCCTCATTCCCACCAACACAGCAAGCTTCTGGGATGCAAGAGATAAACAGAGCGAAGTAGTTGATTCACAGAATTGTCACTGCGGAGAAAGGTGTGGCTCTTACTGGCTGAAAGTGAAGTCACATTCAGGGAAAAGGGGCAAAGAGCCTTCTATCAATGCAGCTGGTTCCCGGTTGTGATAAGGAGACCTTTTGCTCACCCTTCACACTTAAAGGGCAGAAAAAGACTTTTAAAAACTAGGAGTGTAGCTATGCTGCAGAATTAAAACAGTTTGGTACCACTTTCGTTGCCATGCCTCAGTACTATTGAATTATGGAAGTTATAGCATTACAAGGATTTTAGCCTTCTCTGCCAAAGAGTTCTGGTGCCTCATCAATTAGAGGGCGAACAAATTGAAATTGAATCCAGACAAGACAGAGGTATTCCTGGTCAGTCATAGGGCCAAACAGGGCATAGGGTTACAGCCTGTGTTGAATGGGATTACACTTCCCATGAAGTCACAGGTTCACAGCTTGGGATGATCCTGGACTCATCGCTGAGACTGGAACCACAGGTCTCAGTGGTGGCCAGGGGAGCATTCGCACAATTAAAACTTGTGCACTAGCTGTGCCTGTACTTTGGGAAGTCAGACTTGGCCATGGTAGTCCATGTTCTGGTTACATCCCATATAGTCTACTGCAACATGCTCTACATCGGGTTGCCTTTGAAGACTGCTCGGAAGCTTCAAATGGTCTGATGGGCAGCAGCCAGATTGCTCACTGGAGCGGCGTTCAGGGAGCATACAACTCCGCTGTTAGTCCAGCTACCGAGCACAATTCAAAGTGCTGGCTTTTGCCTATAAAGCCCTAAATGGTTCTGGCCCAGCTTACCTGTCCAAATGTATCTCTCCCTATGAACCATCTAGGAGCTTAAGATCATCTGGGGAGGCCCTGCTCTCGGTCCCGCTTTCTCCGCAGTTGTGACTGGTGGGAACAAGAGACAGGGCCTTCTCAGTGGTGATCTCTTGGCTGTGGAACTCCCTCCCTAGGGATATTAGATCAGCCCCCTCCCTCTTGACCTTCCATAAAAAAGTGAAAACTTGTCTATTTGAACAATCCTTTGAAATCTAGTGCAGTAGACAAACACGGAATTATGTGAAATTGAATATTGGAATGGCTCAGACGATGATTTTGGACAATGAGGCTAACAGTAAAGGTGGGGTAACTGGTAAATATAGAATATAGAGCTATGGAATGACTGGACGATGTGACTGGAAAACAATTTTAGTTTTTTAATTTATGTTTTTATTGGTTTTATATGGTTTTTATATGATATGCTAATGTTTTAATTGTATTCTGTGTTGTTGGGGCATCGAATTGTTGCCGACTGTAAACCGCCTTGAGTCGCCTTCGGGCTGAGAAAGGCGGTATAGAAATATGGTAAATAAATAAATATTGGCTTTATATATTGGTTTTATAAGTTTTTTAAAGGTCTTAATGTATGTGCTTTTTAATTCTGTTTTAAAAGTGGTTTTAAGTGGATATTGTTAAGGCATCAAATGGCTGCCTGGTTGTAAGCCACCTTGAGTCAACTTCAGGTTTGAGAAAGACAGGATGGAAATATTGTAAATACATAAATAATTAATAAACTATAACTCCCATGATAGCCTTGGTACGGTAATTACATTGATGTCAAACTGCATTCATTCTGCAGTGTAGACACATCCATAGGCACATTTTCTACCCAGTTATAGCAGTCGATAAGTTTCCTACGCACAGGAGTGGCCAACACATGGCACCCCATCCAAACACATTTTTGTTCCTATCTGCCCTGGCTAAAATGACTAGTGATCAAGGACGACAGGAGTTTGTGTCTAGCAACATCTGGAGGTCCAGAGGTTCCCCATCCTTTGCCAAATTTTCAGAAACCAGGCCTTTTCCCTCCCCAGGCCTTTCAACAGCTTGACTCTTTATTTCCATGCACTCTCTGCCTATAGCATCATTATTGCTTAATTTCACTCGTATGGAAAAAAAGCATGTGCTTATTTCTCCTGGGACAAGCAGGCTTCCTCTCCCTACATTTTTGATTCTCCACAGGCATTTTGGTCTCAGGGAGCACTTGTGAGAAGCTGGAATCCAAAATCTGCTGGGGGCTGGTGGTAACTTTTGTATACCAAAGCCTCCCGGTTGTCACCAAAGCGAGACTAATTCTGCCTTCCTGCGATTTGATCAGCTCACAGAAAAGGGGTTTAAACTGAAGTGCTGTTTAAATTCTATATCACTTACAGATAGTTCATATTACGCTGTGGGAAAGAGAGATGGAAGTCAAGGGAAAGTGGGGTGGGGAGGAATGGGACCAGATGCAGTGACCTCTCTGTGTGGGTCCCTTCGAGTCACTGAGATGCAAGAGTGTTGATTTGTGGCAATGTCATTAATTTTGTAGAGTTTTCTTAGGCTAGGAA
The DNA here is from genome assembly GCF_025583915.1 of Anolis sagrei ordinatus. Lineage (NCBI taxonomy): Eukaryota > Metazoa > Chordata > Lepidosauria > Squamata > Anolidae > Anolis > Anolis sagrei. The sequence goes on along the minus strand of NW_026847438.1, from coordinate 236,066,953 downwards.
TACTCAGAGATGATTTTCCCAGTTCGTTCCTCTGAAATATCACCTACAGCACCTGGTATTTGTTGACAGTCTCTCATCTAAGTTCTAACCAGAGTTGACCCTGCTTAGTGTCAAAGATTGGGTGGAATCTGGTGCCTTTAAGGCATTTTAGGGCAGCAGGTAACTGTGTGCAGGCCATTGTTCCTTCTGGATATTGTTGTCCTTTCTGAAGCTGACTTTCCTCTAGCCAGAACATGGATGTAGAGTAGAGCAGAGGTGAATCCTGGCACCACAACAGCTTGGAATGAGAGCAGGAAGCTCACTGAATAAACACATAGATCCCCTGGAGGAACATTACAAGGTCCAGCAAAGAATCACTTAAGCCTTGCAAATTGTACCAAGGGGCTGCTCTCCTAGCTGAGCTGGAGATAGGCACGCAACCCTTTCCTCTCGCCTATAGCGGAACCCACCCACTCCCTCCCCCCCTCAAAAAACCCCTAGATCATTTGCACTATTTGTCCCCTGTCTGGAGATAACCCATGGAAATTTCTGGTCTAAAACTTTGAATGAAGAAGAGTTCACTACTTTCTAAGACACTTTATTCCATATCAAACTACTCTTATTGGCAATTGGGCTCAGAATCGCATCATCTAAAACTCCATACATTTCATCCTTATTAAAGAAGAAAAGGCTACTTTTCACACAACAAATCCCAGAATCCACTGCTTGCTTGATGTCTTTTGTGTCCCCATTTTCCATGCTTTTGTGTGATCCTCTCTCCCCTTCTCTTAGGCCCCATCTACACTGCCATATAATGTGGTTTAACTGCATTATGAGAGTCTATGCTGACCATATGATGCAATTCCAAAAAGCCCTATATGGCAGTGTAGATGGGGTGTTCTGTGCATGTGTGTGTGTGTATACACACAAACATACACACACAGTATATGCCAGTTCATGTCACTAGATGGTGCTCATCATTTAGTTATATACTGCTGCTCCAGGCACAATGCTTCAACTCCATCAGAAAAAAAGCAACATGAAGACATTTAACTCTATATGATAAACATATATAGCAGTAATCTGTACAGCAGTAATCTGTGTCATCTTTTCTTAAGGAACCATACATTCAATTTAAAAGTGATTCCACATCCCCTCTTTTTTGAAAAATTAAGGTGTTGTTGGGTGCTTTCAAGTCATTTCTGACTTAGGGCAACCCTATTGTTGTTGTTGTTGTTGTTGTTGTTGTTGTTAATAATGACAAGCAGTACATAGACAGAGGCAAGGCTTCTCTCTTTTTCATTTCCGGCATCTGGAGGCTGTGTTCAACTCAGCCATGAGGAGGTGCTGTTGTTCCATTTTCCATGCCGAGGAGCCTGTTGTCCATGGACGCCTTCCTGATTGAATTGCCTGAAGACTTCCTCAGGGGTGCCTTTGACCTACTCACCAAAGCAGTACCTATTGATCTACTCATACTGCTGTTTTCGAACTGCTAGGTAAACAGAAGTTAGGACTGATGGTGGGAGCTCACCCCAATCCATGGCTTGAACTGCTAACCTTCTGGTCAGCAAGATTTTCTGTAGCTGGTGGTTTAACCCAGAACTCACCTTGAAAGCATCACACTCCTCACAACACAACCATTTCTATATTGTTTTGGAACAAAGAGATGTATTGGGATGTGTCCAGATATTTTCTTGCATGTGTTTGTGTTGCTGCAAATTTCTGTGAGGTCTTTCAAAGGTCCTTGCAGTGCACTTAGCACTAAGAAAAATGAGTGGATGCATCCCTGCTCATAGCTTGGCTTTCTGACAACATGGAAATAACTGTGTTGGGTAGAGGAAAGGATTCATTACTTTCAAGATAGGCTTGAGAAAAAGCTTTGGATCTCCGCAATCATCAAAAAGGTGAGTAGTAATCTCATAAATAACACAGTATTTTGAAATGTGAGACTAGAGAGCCAAGTTCAATTATGGAAGCACACTGAGTGACCCTGGGCCAGTTATATACTCTCAGCCCCAGAAAACCTGTGATAGGTTAGGGTTGCATATGTCAGAGATGACTTGAAGGTACACAACAACAACAACAACAACAACAACAACAACAACAACACAACAACAATTCTGACTTATACCATCATAACTCACTGTGGCGCAGTGGGTTAAACCCCTGTGCTGGCAGGACTGAAGATCGACAGGTCGCAGGTTCAAATCCGGGGAGAGGCAGATGAGCTCCCTCTATCAGCTCCAGCTCCTCATACGGGGACATGAGAGAAGCCTCCCACAAGGATGATAAAAAAATCAAATCATCCGGGCATCCCCTGGGCATGTTGCCTGGATGATTTGATTTCTTTGCAGATGGCCAATTCTCTCACACCAGAAGCGACTTGCAGTTTCTCAAGTCGCTCCTGACACCACAAAAAACAAACAAACAAACAAACAAAAACTCACATATATAGGATGAACCTGAATATGGCAAGTGGCTGAAACTAAGCATCAGTGTTTGCAATTGTTGTGGTGACCATGCCAAAGAAATCCTGTTGGACTCTATAGATCTAGAAGTAATAAAACATGACTTTGGATGACTAAAAATGCTTCACAGGGAGGGTGGATCATAATCAGATTGGGACAGGGCCAGACTGGGAGATGTTAAGTCATCATAGTTATGTCTCCCTTGCAAGATCTTGGCCAATGTTTTTAAATTATTTTAGTTTTATTGATAGTTTAGTCACACCTTTAATTTCCGAGTGGTGTCAGTTTTTACTCTATATAAATAGCCTCCAACATGCAAATGTGAGTAGATCAATAGGTACCACCTAAGCAGGAAGGTAAACAGTGCTCCATGTAGTCAGGGGCGGCTCGTCCATTACGCGAAGTAAGCGGTCGCAGAACACTTTTTTTTGCCAGGGGCGCAGAGGCACCTCTGTAAATGCCCCTCGACTGACTCTTGAGGAGTGCCCCCTCAGCTCACAACAGCCCTAGCAGTCCGGGGGGAGCCTCGGCTTTCATGCCTCGCTGCCGGGTGATCCTCTTCCCAAAGGGTCCGGGCCCTTGAGCCTTGCCTAGCCCCTCTTGTTCCTGCTCCACCCAGCCACCGGGTGCGCGAGCAGAGCCGGCACTCAATCTTTCTCCGCATTTGATCCCTTCCCCATGACCGGCTCCCTTTCCCCATCCCCTGGTGCTCCACCCACCTCCTCTCCTCTCCCCAATCCACGTGTGGGCCAAGGGGTGGAGCCGCCACACCTGGCCCGCTTCGGGTCCGGAGGCATGTCTGAAGACCCCAGCATGCGCACCAAAAGTCGCCTCTTCTCCTGACTTTCTCTTCAGCCATTGGGACCAAGAGAGAGAGAGAGAGAGAGCCCCTCCGGCTGGAGGTATCTCCCACCTCCGCTCCCTCCTTTGTTTTTGCGCCTACCTTCAGGAAAGGTGGGCATCTCCACCTCTCTCTCTCTCTCTCTCTCTCTCTCTCGGTCCCAATGGCTGAGGAGAAAGTCAGGAGAAGAGGTGACTTTTGGTGCACATGCCAGGGTCTTCAGGCACGCCTCCGGACCCAAAGCGGGCCAGGCAAGGGAGCAAGTGCGGCAAGTGTAGTTACTGGGATGTATAGTTCACCTACAATCAAAGAGCATTCTGAATTCCACCAATGATGGAATTGAACCAAATATGGCACACAGAACTCCCACGACAAACAGAAAATATATATCAGTGATTGGTTGGGGGGGGGGGTGCCAAAATACTGTTTGCTTACCGTTGAAAATTACCTAGGGCCGCCTCTGCATGTAGTCATGCCGGCCACATGACCTTGGGAATGTCTATGGATAACACAAGCTCTTCGGCTTAGAAATGGAGATGAGCACTTCCCCCAGAGCTGGAGATGAAGGGGAAGCCTTTACCCTTATCTGTCATTGTTTTGAGGCATTGAATGTTTGCTTTGTGTCTGTATATGCTGGAATCCTCCCTGAGACCTCTCAGAGATAGGGCGGGATACAAATCATGTGTTGTTGTTGTTGTTGTTGTTGTTGTTGTTGTTGTTGTTGTTGTTGTTGTTCTTCTTCTTCTTCTTCTTCTTCTTCTTCTTCTTCTTCTTCTTCTTCTTCCTTGAGACAGGGGTCTCTTGCATGTACTTTAAGGCAGCAGATGGCAGCAGAGACTGTAAAATCAGAGGACAGGATGACAGCCTGGGAAAGCTGATCTCCGCTTCTTCTCTATCCCACGAGAAGAGAAACCACACGCAGCTTCACAGCTTCGGTCTCTCAGCAAAGCAGCTGCTCCTTCTGCTGCCTAGTGGGGTTTACTCTGGGGAAGCGGTTAAGGGTCTCAAAGTGGGGGAGAACAAAACTGCATAAGAGGCTGCCTTTCCCCCTCTTTTGTTTTCCAGGAATCATGTGTTGGAAAGGCTTGGCTCTCTTTTGCTTTCTCTTGCATTTGGTTTCTCCTCTGCACTCCTTTACATCTCAATCTCTTTGTGTTGAATGTGAAGAAAAACACAATTTCTGTTTTTTTTTTAACCAGGGTCCACTTTGACCAGGGACCACTCTCCAACATTAGTACCAAAAGGGTTACAAATCAATTTTTGGTCAACTTTTGATTCAGTTTGGTTATTTGCGGTGCTGATTCAGAAAACTGCATTGGATAGACCATATCAGCTCTAGTTTCTGATACAGAATGTATGCCATCCAGTAGTGGCTATCTGCTTGCCCACAGGAAACAATATTTAATCATCTAGAGCTGATGTGGTAGTAGTAATCTTTAATGGGTAGTCAGCCTCTCTCCTCCTGACATCCCCATTACCTCGGCACTATAAGAGGTTTTTGCGAGAACAGTTACTCTTGCTGTTGCAATGCTGTAGTAATAGTGAGGCCATGGACCATATTTTTGTTCTTGTGGACCACTGGTGGTCCACGGACCACAGGTTGGGAACCACTGATTTAGTGGAAGGCAATGGCAAACCTTCTCTGAATACATCTTTCTGAGAATAAGCTTGCATAGACAGAGGCTGGATCAAAACTGCCATGTAATCAGTCTAGATACCTTTAATATGTTGTTTGATCTGCATTGAACTGCATTGTATCAGTCTACACTGAAGTTCAAACTGCATTATTTGGCAGTGTAGTTCCAGCCAAAGATGGCTTGTAAGTTCATCACAACAAATTGTTCCATTATAAACAGAAAGAAAGGTGATTCTCCCTTACAAGGGTTCATCTACAATGTCTGCCTAATGCATCAGCCACCCCTTCTCCTTCCCTAGTGCCTCCATTTAAAAGGATCAGGTGCTATGGTGACAACGATATTCCATGTTCAGCATACATATCTGGAATTTTGAAATAAATAATACGCCAGAATCTGAGGCCCCTTCCACACAGCTGTATAAAATCCACATTGAACTGGATTATATGGCAGTGTGGACTCATATAATTCAGTTCAAAACAGATATTGTGGAAGATGTGCCTTGATATTCTGGATTATATGGCTGTGTGAAAGGACCCTGAGAATAAGTTGGCTGGGATAGTCTCACCTTTGCTTTCCGGTGATCTACTGTACAGAAATGTTGTTGGGTTGTTGTTGGTTTTTCAGGCTGTATGGCCATGTTCTAGAAGCATTCTCTCCTGATGTTTTGCTTGCATCTGTGGCAAGCATCAGAGCATCATCACAACCTCTGAGGATGCTTGCAACAGATGCAGGTGAAACGTCAGGAGAGAATGCTTCTAGAACATGGCCATACAGCCTGAAACCCTACAACAACCCAGTGATTCTGGCCATGAAAGCCTTTGACAATACAGAAATGTTGTTTCATGCACAAAATTATAAAAAAACAATTGCATAAAATTACCTTGAATAATAAGGGGATATTTAACATAAATTAGTTTCACATTTAAACCTAGGTCCCACCTCCAAGATAGGTGCCTCTGGTGGTGCAATGGGTTAAACCCTTGTGCTGGCATGACTGCTGACTGAAAGGTCGGCAATTTGAATCTGGGGAGAGCTCCTGTCTGTCAGCTCCAGCTTCTCATGTGGGGAGATGAGAGAAGCCTCCAACAAGGATGGTAAAACATATAGATGTCCTCTTGGCAATGTCCTTGCAGATGGCCAATTCTCTCACATCAGGAGCAACTTGCAGTTACTCAAGTCGCTCCTGACAAACATGAAAAAAATAAATCTCCAAGATACCTAATTATGTATACAAAAAAACCTGGTATTCCAAAATAATATAAAAAATACAAACCCTAAATACTATATGTCTGGTTTCAAGCATTTTGGAAAATTCTGCCTGGATTTTGTCTGAATCCCTGGATAAAATTTGATTATATTCGAGTTCTGAAGATCACCTGGGAAGGAATCCCACTGGAGCATTGCAACGCACCCAAATACCTGGGAGTCACTCTGGACCGTGCTCTTACCTACAAGAAGCACTGCCTGAACATCAAAAAAAGTGGGTGCTAGAAACAATATTATACGAAAGCTGACTGGCACAACCTGGGGATCACAACCAGATACAGTGAAGACATCTGCCCTTGCGCTGTGCTACTCTGCTGCTGAGTATGCATGCCCAGTGTGGAACACATCTCACCACACTAAAACAGTAGATGTGGCTCTTAATGAGACATGCCGCATTATCACGGGGTGTCTGCGCCCTACACCACTGGAGAAATTACACTGTTAACTGTATTGCACCACCTGACATCCGCCGGAAGTAGCAGCCAATAGTGAAAGGACCAAGGCAGAGACATCTCCAGCTCATCCCCTGTTTGGGTATATCAGCCAGCACGTCAACGACTTAAATCTAGAAATAGTTTTCTAAGATCTACAGAGACACTCGCCAGAACACCTCAGCAAGCGAGAGTCCAAAAGTGGCAGGCTCAAACCCAGAACCTCAACCAATGGGTGATACCAAATGAGAGACTTCCCCCTGGGCACACAGAGGACTGGGCGACTTGGAAGGCGCTGAACAGACTGCGCTCTGGCACCACGAGATGCAGAGCCAACCTTCAGAAATGGGGCTACAAAGTGAAATCCTCGACATGCGAGTGTGGAGAGGAGCAAACCTCTGACCACCTGCTGCAATGCAACCTGAGTCCTGCCACATGCACAATGGAGGACCTTCTTGCAGCAACACCAAAAGCACTCCAAGTGGCCAGATACTGGTCAAAGGACATTTAATCAACTACCAAATTCACAAATTTTGTATTTGTCTGTTTGTTTGCTTTGTTCTGTTAGAAATGTAATATAATCTGACTGGTTGTCCTGGCATGACAAATAAATAAATTTGATTATATTGCAAATCCAACAGCTAAAGCTAAGTTTGTATTTGGAGAAATGAGAAATGTGGCCAAACCAACATCCACTCATTTGTTCAGCTCTATATAGAAGTATACTTGAACCCAATCAATCTTTCTCTCAAAGTGAGTGTATACAATATTGTACCCTAAGAAAGGAGCTTCTGATAAACTGGGAAACAGAGTCTTAAAATGTGAAAGAATTGTCCGTATTGATCGAGTGATTGTATTTGACATGCGCATTTATTTCAGCATCTCACAGAACCAAATTGCCAATGATGGCATGGTATCAAAACAATTACACAGGCCTTTACGCACCTTAAAGGAAACTTTACAAACTCAAGTGAATGAAGCATGCAAACAGTAAGGGTTACTTTAAGACTGTAAAGAAACAAACACCTTCAATAAAAATTCCTACTTGCCTTAAATGAAAAGAAAATACAAAAAGCAAACAGGGCGCAAATAAATCAGAAACAACCAACCCCTCGTAAAAACACAAGATCTAAAGTGCTGAAGATCTTGAAAGATAGAAAAACAATCAGCAGGATTAGCCTTCATCCACTCGGATATTTTAGTCTCCCAGAGTCATGATTTGCTGCAGGATCTACACAGAATGAGACCTTTTAAGACATTGTCACCTGAACAGTTGTAAACAACGTGCCTGAGTTTCAGCCACTTGCCACGTACCCCCTTTCCCCTCTAAAAACAAAAAAAGAGAAACATTATGTCAACACACGTGTTACCTTGCCTCATTGGAATCCCAATTCAGTTCCAGAAAATGTAATGAGTAGTGGGGATGGGATTTGTGTGATACGTATGGCCCTTGGATTTGGATCTCTGTACATTGGTCATCCATTTGGTTGTACATGTAGTGTTTTGGTTGCAAAACATTGTCATTCTACACAAGGATTGTCTCGTATAATTAATGCATAACTCCACATGCAGGGATTAATATTACCTATCTGGTATTATGGGACAGAAGACTGTCAAATTAAATTTGTAAAACAATTGTGTAGACTTGGCTCCAACAGACAAGAGTTCTTTCTCCTGCCCTGGACCTTCCACAGATATATAAACCTCTCTGGTTTAATTTCCAACAGACCTCACAACCTCTGAGGACACCTGCCATAGATGTGTACAAAGTGTCAGGAGAGAATGCTTCTGGAACATGGCCATACAGCCCAGAAAACTCATATAACCCAACTTGTGTAGAGTGCCATGTACACTGATTATGATGTTGATAATGACAACAACAACAGCAGCAACAGCTAGAACAACTACAATAATCTCAGCCATTGCTTATGAGTTTATTGTGGATTGTATGTTGTTGTTTGTCGGCAGCCTTGGTCTTTGTAAGCCGCATCGAGTCCTTTGGGAGATTTTGCGGGGTATAAATAAAGTTAATAATAATAATAATAATAATTAAAGGTAAGTGGAAGTGAATTCTGTGCATGAAAAATATGCTGACCCCATTGGTGTGGTATTCCCAAAATTAGTCCATTGATTCTTAATGATGTATGGGAAATTTAAAAAACCAATCTCACCCAAACCCCCCGAATTTTTTTTCATGTCAGGAGCAACTTGAGAAACTGCAAGTCGCTTCTGGTGTGAGAGAATTGGCCATCTGCAAGGACGTTGCCTAGGGGACATCAGGATGTTTTGATGTTTTACCATCCTTGTGGGTGGCTTCTCTCATGTCTCCACATGGGGAGCTGGAGCTGACAGAGGGAGCTCATCTGCGCTCTCCCCAGATTTGAACCTCTGACCTGTTGGTCTTCAGTCCTGCCGGCACAAGGGTTTAACTCACTGTGCCACTGGGGACTCCTTCTCCCCAAATGATGAAGCGACTTAAAGATAACATGAAAATATGCATTAGTGGATTGCTCTATGGCTTGTTTGTTGTGGATGCTGGGCATTTTTTTTAAATGATGGATCTAGACTTAGCAGCCATGTTGTTCTCTGTATCAAGAAACAGGACTTGTATCAATAGTTTAGCAAACTGGGTAAAAGGCCAAGAGGTAGAGTATGTGCATTTCATTGGAAAGGAAGCAGTGAAGCAAGAAAAGAGGGCAGGGAAGAGAAACATAAATCTGCCTGTCAAAGTTGCGTTCCTCTGTGGCTTCGTTGGTCACTTTCCACAACAATGTGTTGAATTATATAATGCCCCAATGTGGAAATGAGCGGAAATGGGGGCTTCCTAATACATAACTGATGTTGTATGCCTGGTAAGATCACTGGAGGAACAGAAACTGCTGCCACATTCTGTAGCTGTACAAATCCTTCTCAGTTGACTAGATGGGTATTTATTTCCGCTATTAGGCAACCCTGGCAAACTGGCACCCGGGTCCTATGATGGTACTGACACCATGGAGGGTGCATCTGCTTACTTACTTACTTACTTACTTACTTACTTACTTACTTACTTAGGTAATACCTCATAGCTCGAGGATGATTGTCTTCCAGATGTGGTGTCTTGGCGGTGCATCCGTAGGTGGCTGTGGAGCCCTATTCTCAATCCTCATGTTCTCCCACAGTGAGGACATCAGTTTCCAGATGGAAGGTTTCCTTGATCTTTCCCCCATGTTTTATCGACACCTGCTTTGTTTTCAAAGCAGGTGGCATCCATTCCCTACTTACCCTCAGGTAAAAGTAAAGGTTTCTCCTGACATTAAGTCTAGTCATGTCCAACTCTGGGGAGTGGTGCTCATCTCCATTTCTAAGCTAAAAAGCCGACATTGTTCATAGACACCTCCAAAATCATGTGGCCTGCATGACTGCATGGAGCACTTTTACCTTTCCACAGAAGCAGTACCTATTGATCTACTCACATTTGCATGTTTTCGAACCACTGGGTTGGCAGAAGCTGGGCCTAACAGCAGGAGCTCACCCGTTCTCCAGATTTGAACTGCCAACCTTTCGGTCAGCAAGTTCAGCAGCTCAGCAGTTTAACCCAAGGGGACCACTTATCCTTAGATGTATAAATAAGCAGGAACTCTGTGATGCATTTTCTCAATTGAGGGCTTTATGATATATATATTTTTGCCCAAACTGTATTTCTTGATAATTAGACATAATATGTAAGCTTTCTGGGATGCCCTGCAAAAGTGCAGCAACAAAATGCTTGTGAGTCAATACACATTTTAAAACTGAGCAAGGTTTAAAACTGTAGGGTACTGAACTACATCTGCATTGTGTCCATTGCTCTGACGTCTGGACAGCCGGAAGCTTTCTCTTCGGTTCCAGCTGAAGCATTCCTGGAATGTGGAAACTAGATGCTAGAAGTGGTGGACCCCAATGGGTAGAAAACTACCCACTTCTTCCTCTTTAGATTTCACCAGTTTCTCAGAGCCCCAAGATGAAAATAAATAACTAAATAAAACAATAACAAAAAAGACCTTGGGGAGTCCATGGGGATGCCAGGTTTAGTCGTATCAGATTCACAGCTGCCAAATGTTTGGTGAATTGGGCAGAGATATACTCCTTTGTGTTCCTTTTGCATGGCCCGCAATTCCCAGGCTTTGCGTTTCATCTTGTAAGCCTCCCCAAGGTGCTCCCGGGAGATGGTGGCAGAATATAAATAATGTTTATTTATTTATTTATTATACTGACACAAAAACACAGTACGACACAGCAAACAAGTTATATATGCTGAATTTTGTATTACAAAATCACAAGTTGAACACTTTCCAAGTGTTTAGGACTGTGTGATGTATTATTATTATTATTATATTTATTTATTTATTTGAAACACAACAAAATTAGTACATAGCAAACAAGATCACTATGCTGGCAGTTTTATTGGATTCCTAAGTAACCCGGAGCCCCCGGTGGCGCAGTGGGTTAAAGCACTGAGCTGCTGAGCTTGTTGATTGAAAGGTCGCAGGTTCGATTCCGGGGAGCGGCGTGAGCTTCCGCTGTCAGCCCTAGCTTCTGCCAACCTAGCAGTTCGAAAACATGCAAATGTGAGTAGATCAATAGGTACCTCTCCGGCGGGAAGGTAACGGCGCTCCATGCAGTCATGCCAGCCACATGACCATGGAGGTGTCTACGGACAACGCTGGCTCTTCGGCTTTGAAATGGAGATGAGCACCACACCCCAGAGTCAGACATGACTGGACTTAATGTCAGGGGACTACCTTTACCTTTACCTAAGTATCTAGGTCTGTGTGATGTATCAGCAAATAATGCGTGCAGATCTGAGTAGGGTGACCTTTTGCAGCTGACAGGTGGTAATTTTGTCAGCACCAACTGTGTTTAAGTGTAGGTCAAGGTCTTTAGGCACCGCACCCAGTGTGCCGATCACCACTGGGACCACCTTTACTAGCTTGTGCCACAGACTTTCACTTCGATCTTTAAATCCTCATATCATGTCAGCTTTTCCAGTTGTTTCTCTTCAATCCTGCTGTCACCTGGGATTGCAACATCGATGATCCATACTTGGTTTCTTTCCACACAATCATGAGGTCAGGAGTATTGTGCTCCAAACCTCTTTCAGTCTGAATTCAGAAGTCCCAGAGTAGTTTGATGTGTTCATTTCCTGTAACCTTTTCAGGCTTGTGATCCCACCAGTTCTTTGTCACAGGCAGATGGTATTTGTGGCACAAGTTCCAATTAACCATCTGAGCAACGGTGTTGTGACTCTGCTTGTAGTCTGTCTGTGCGATCTTCTTACAGCAGCTGAAAATGTGATCTATCATTTCATCTGCTTCCTTGCAGAATATACACTTGGGATCTGTCAAGAAAAGTTAATAATAACAGTAATAATAATAATAATAATAATAATAATAATAATAATAATAATAATCTTTTATTTTCTTTTGCACGTGATGAAGAAAGTATCCCTGTGGCAGGGTAAATGTTTGCCCAGTATTTTAAATGAACTATCCAAGGTGCTGAACCTATTTGGGGATGGACACTGGGTACCTTGGAGAGCTCCTTTAAAGTTCAGACTAAAACCTTGGAAGATTCACCTTCCAACTGACATGGAACCCATGGTCAGTGCCACAAATATCTTGTTCTCTGATTAGTATGATCAAAATAAATGAATAATAAATAAAGAAAATCTAGTCAATAAAAGGCTTGTGTGAGATAAGGCAAGCTCTGATTTCTGACAGAGAAGAATCCCATGATTTTGCCCAATAATGTATTTCTTGGGGGAAATTTGGATTCCGTCAGGTTTTATTTTGTTTTACTTATTTCTCCTAAAACCCAGAAAACTGCAACAATGCAATCTTTTTAAAATTAGCAAAGCCTACATAAGGTCCATCTGCGACTATTTAATCAGCATAGGGAGGACGTAATATTTTATCACAGCGATGGCTGTTTGCTTGCTTTAGAAAATGCACAAACCAGATAGATTCCATCTCCCATGTGATGAATACACTTTCAGACATCGAGTAAACTCAGTCTAAACTTCCACAAGGATGTTTAATTCATTAGATGATATAAGGCAACACCAGCAACAGCAGCATAAATCTCCAGCCTCCCCCACCGCCATGAAAATGTGTGGATGTGAGATGAGGAAAGTATTATCTTCGTAGCTAAAAACCTCCGAGGACTGCATGTTTTTGATATTCACAATGTGTTTCATTCTAATAAGAAACAACTTTTCAATTTATTTTACTAATATAAGGCTAATATCCTGTATTTGGTAATTAAGTATACGGTAAACCAGGCACGGCAAACTTTGGTCTTCCAGGTGTTTTGGACTTCAACTCCCACAATTCCTAACAGCCTCAGGTCCTTTCCTTTCCCCCCTCAGCCGCATAAGATGCAAGTCTTTGTCTGCTGGCAAAAAGATCAGGACTTAATAATACCTGAACAGGGATGGGCAACTATGCAGAATTCACAAGCCATTTTTATGGGTGGGAGTTTTTAGGGGCATGGGAGGCTGACAAAAGTACCCTCTATTTTGCCTTGGTCAGACCACACCTGAAATACTGTGTCCAATTCTGGGCACCACAATTGAAGGAAAATGTTGACTCTAAGTTGGAAAGTGTCCGGAGGAGCGCAACTAAAATGATCAAGGTTCTGGAAAACAAGCCATATGAGGAGCAGCTTAAAGAGCTGGGCATGTTTAGCCTGCAGAAGAAAAGACTGAGAGGAGACATGATGAGGGCCATGTATAAAGATGTGAGAGGAAGCCACAGGGAGGAGGGAGCAAGCTTGTTTTCTACTTCCCTGGAGACTAGGACGCGGAGCAATGGCTTCAAGCTACAAGAAAGGATATTCCACCTGAACATTAGGAAGAACTTCCTGACTGTGAGAGTTGTTCAGCAGTGGAACTCTCTGCCCTGGAGTGTGGTGGAGGCTCCTTCTTTGGAGGCATTTAAACAGAGGCTGGATGGCCATCTTTCAGGGGTGCTTTGAATGTGATTTTTCTGCTTCTTTGCTTCTTTGCAGAATGGGATTGGCTTCAGATTAAAAGTGGGTGTAGGCACATCAATGGTGTAGCACATCCTGTATCCACTAACCACCAGATAGGTTGTCAATCAATTCAAGCTTTTTAATATTGTTGTGATTTCTTTTAAATTTAGGAATGGAGCGCAGCGGGAGTAAAACCTGGTTCACATTCTCCTCTCTAAAGGAACAAACAGCAGGGCATGTGTCCCATTCCCAGTGTATTCTGGAGGAAATCTACATTCTCCAATTACATCCTCTTTTTGGCCTAAGCCCAAATGCCAGCACGGAGGGGTGTGGTACGTACAAGGGGGAGGGAAGTGTCGGATACAAACCTGATGGATTCCTGTGCTGGATGAAATGCCAGACACAGCTGTTCCTATGCGATGCTTACCAGAGAGAGGAAGCTGGCCAGATGTTGTTCATTTCCTCTGTTGCTGTGTGGCCAGCTCTTTGTTGTAGAGGGAGGGCGAGGGAGCCTCTTTTTCTGACTCTAAATTATCCAACACGATTCCAAGTGTGGGAATGCCGGGCAGAAGAGGAATGCCGGAACAGCCTTTTGCTAGCAGAAGGAGGGTTTGTGCAAAAGCTGAAGTAGTGCATTGGTTTCTTCTGTCTCATTCAGCAGCTTACACTCATGTAACATTTCCTTCATCGGCAACTCTGAGAGAGGCTCACTTTAGATCATGAGGAGTTACTTTTTTGAACAACTTTCAGACTACTCCTTAGAATCATATAATCATAGAATTGGAAGAGACCTTGTGGGCCGTACAATCAAATTATCCTTCCTTCCTTCCTGAGGAGAAGTCATAGGAAGGAGGGAGCAAGCTAGGACTAGGACGTGGAACAATGGCTTCAAACTACAGGAAAGGAGATTCCACCTGAACGTTAGGAAGAACTTCCAGACTGTTAGAACTGTTCAGCAGTGGAACTCTCTGTCCTGGAGTGTGGTGGAGGCTCCTTCTTTGGAGGCTTTTAAGCAGAGGCTGCATGACCATCTGTCAGAGATGCTTTTAATGTGATTTTCCTGCTTCTTGGCAGGGGGTTGGACTAGATGGAGCATGAGGTGTCTTCCAACTCAATGATTCTATGATTCCTTCCTTCTCTTCATCTCTCTCTTTCTATTTCCTTCTTTGTTTCCTACCTTTCTGCTAAAGCAAGAAGTGAAAATCAAAACGTCTAAATCACTGTGTAGTTTGTAGGCCTGGGTAACAACGGAAAAATTTGTTTCTAAAATCGATTTGTATTTGGGGGGTTTTTTTGTTTCGATATTTAAAATAATTACAAAATTTTCCTTTTAAAAAGTTCGATATTTACGAAATTTCGTAAATGGTAAAAAAATTTACAAAACAATAACGAAACAATAACGAATCGATTCGTTAATGGCGGCCGCGATCGCGCAATATGCTAAAAAAACTTCTGAAGCTTCCCTCTCCCTCTGTTGTTGACTGTTGGTGTGATATTATAATTTTTTCACTAATTAAACCATAAAACTGGCCCAGACATGCGGAAATAATAACGAAACGACCTCAAAACAATAACGAAACGAATACAATATCGAAATACGAAGCATTTACAAAACGTTTTTGAAAATTCGTTTTTTTAATAATTGCTCCAGAATGGTTCGTTATCATTTTGTAATTGAAAAAATTAACGAATTATTAACGAATTACGAATTAACGAAACGAAACCGCCCAGCCCTAGTAGTTTGTTGTTGTTAAGTGCTGTCAAGTGGACTTCAGTTTATGAATGTGTCACCTCCAAGACATCCTCAGTCCTGCAGACTCAAGGCAGTGGCTTCCTTGATTGAATTTCATCAGTCTGAGTCCTCCTCTTTTCCTACTGACTTCTACCTTACCAACCATTATCGCTGTTTCTAGTGTGTCCTCTCATCTCATGATATGGCCAAAATATGCCCATCTCAGCTTAGCCATTCTGGTTTCTCAGGAGCGTTCAGGACTGATTTCTTCTAGGACCCAACTTTTTAGCAGTCTACTGTATCTGTAGAACTTTTCTACAGCATTACATCTCAAAGGAGTTGATTTCCTTCCTTTCAGCGCTATCTCATTCTTTCTGTTTCTGCCCAGCTTTCATAACCAAACCTAGAAATGGGAAATACAGTTGGAATACATCATTGCACTCCAGGTTCTTGTGTAGTAAAACAGTTAAAACTGCTTGAACTGATTCAATTGCAACATTAATTTGAAACAATTAAAAATTACATTCAACATATATGGCATATTAAAAATACAGCATATCTACGGAATCTCCTTCTGTCCCAACTCTATACTGAAGTCCTGCTCAAGAAGGCTTTCCCCCCTCACACATAAATAGAGAGGAGATGAGAGGAGGCCAAGCAGGGCTCCTTTGGGGAGGACTCCCAGAGCCTTGGTCCAGCCAATGAGAAGGTTCTTTTTGGTGTCCTCCTCAGAGATGACCAGGAGATTAATAGGGTGAAGATAATTATTATTATTATTATTTAAAACTTTTATATCTTCTCTACCTCTGCAGAGGGACTCAGACCGGCTAACAGCAAAGATTCAATGCTAACACTGAAAATCTAAAACATAATACACAACATTAAGTTACCATTTACATTACATGAATTACATAACATTACCTAAAAGCCGTTCGCCAGGATAAAATCGTGTCCAACTCAGTCCGTATGTCCAGTCCATATATTGTGATCTGTATCATTAGTCGATTGCCGGTCTCAGACATCATTCCACAAAAGCTTTGTTGCACAGCCAGGTTTTCACTAGCTTCCTAAAGGTCAGGAGGGAGGGGGCAGATCTAATTTCATTTGGGAGGGAATTCCATAGCCGAGGGACCACCACAGAAAAGGCCCTGTCTCTCGTCCCCACCAGAAGCGCCTGCGAAGATGGCAGGATCGAGAGCAGGGCCTCTCCAGATGATCTTGACACTCTTGATGGTTCATTGGGGAGAATATGTTCAGACAAGTGAACTGGGCCGGAACCGTATAGGGTTTTATAGGTTAAAACCAGCACTTTGGATTGTGCTCGGAAGCTAATTGGCAGCCAGTGGAGCTGGCACAACAAGGGAGTTGTACGCTCCCTGTACCCCGCCCCTGTTAGTAACCTGGCTGCTGAGCGTTGGACTACTTGCAGCATCCGGGCAGTCTTCATAGGCAACCCCACGTAGAGAGCTTTGCAGTAGTATATACAGGATGTATCCAGAGCGTGGACCACCGTGGCCAAGTCCGACTTCCCTGAAAATCATAAGACTTTCACAAACCCTTTGAAGAGATTTGGGCTTTAAGATTGCTTGGACCTAAGCCATAGAGAACTTTATAGGTCATAATCAGCATCATTTACAGCTAGCCAACATGGTGTCAGCTACCTATGGGATTTTGAGAGCTGTCATTCCAAAAGGTAAATTGTCTAAACTCCTTAGGATCATTTCCTCTCCTCTCTGCTGTGGTTGAGTAGAAGGTTTGCACTTTGAACTCAGTGAGCAGAGGACAAAGAGGGCAAGTGGGAGGAGGAGAGAAAAAACAAGACATTTCAAAGTAGGTGAAAACATGGGATGGCAGAAGATCAATGAGATTGTCCCTGCTGGAATGGGACAGTTGGAAGATGTGACCAAGAAATGCTGGGATATGGAGTTCAATACCATCCAGAGGACCACACAATTCCAATCATAGAATCATAGAATCAAAGAGTTGGAAGAGACCTCATGGGCCATCCAGTCCAACCCCCTGCCAAGAAGCAGGAATATTGCATTCAAATCACTCCTGACAGATGGCCATCCAGCCTCTGTTTAAAAGCTTCCAAAGAAGGAGCCTCCACCACACTCCGGGGCAATCTGCACACAATTCTCCAGTAGAGTAACTTCTGGTGGAAACGTGTCGTAGAATCACATGGGGGCGGGGGGCATAGAAAATCCCCAGAGAATGCATATTTTGTTGGAAACTGGTAGGTGAACCTTTGGGTACCAGTCTTGTGGGTACAGGGGATGTACTGTATTTGGGACTCCTTTATTGTTCTTGGGTGCTTGAGGAAATGGGTTAGGCTATTTTGATGTATTTGGGGGGCTTTCTGTGAACTGAATCAACTTCCCAATCAATTAAAAATAGATGTGCTAGACTTGGGGAGATTTTCAAGGAGCCCAGAACTGGTGTGTAGGGGCCATGTCTCCTGTGCTATGCTAATATTATAATATAATATATTTTATATACATATAATATTTATAATATTATAATGTAATGCAATATAATACTACTAATATGATATTATAATTATATATTTATATTACATGTAATATTACGAATAATATTACAATATAATGGGATAGTACAATATAGTAATATTTAATACTGATATTGTACTATGCTAATAATATAATATAGTGTGTGTGTGTGTGTGTGTGTGTATATATATATATATATCCACAGATATATAAACCCATTTTCTACTTCCAACAGACCTCACTACCTCTGAGGATGCTTGCCATAGATGCAGGCGAAATGTCAGGAGAAAATGCCTCTAGAACATGGCCATATAGCCCGGAAAAACCTACAACAACCCAGTGATTCCGGCCATGAAAGCCTTCGACAATATATATATATATATATATATATATATATATATATATATAGTAAAGAAGGGAAACATATAAATGTCATAAATAAATACATAAATAAATAAATGCCTAAACTCCAGAGGAGAATCATAGAATCATAGAGTTGGAAGAGACCTCATGGGCCACCCAGGCCATTCAAAGCACCCCCAACAGATGGCCATCCAGCCGCTGCTTAAAAGCCTCCAAAGAAGGAGCCTCCACCACACTCCAGGGCAGAGAGTTCCACTGCTGAACAGCTCTCACAGTCAGCAAACTCAGAGGCTCAGATATAGATTTATCCATTTGTAGTTGTCTCTACACTGTACAGATCCATGGACTATTGTGATCAAAGTAAGCATGCCACTACAAATAGGAACTACCTGAACATATCCTTCAGCCCTTGCTATCCTCTAGCTATCTTCTTCAGCACCTGTTTCTTCAGACCATTTGTGGGAAACCTTCTCACGACACTGGATTTTGAGCAACAACAAAAAAAGTGATGTTCTTTGGCTCTCTCAGCATTAGGGAAAATGTGGCATTGTTTGAAGTTCCAGTAAAGATGGCAAAAATGGGTTGGGGCCTCGAGGATGTGTGCGCAGCTGCCACCCTTTTTGACGAAATGTGGGTGCTGCGGATGTGAAACCTGAGAGACCTTGCATAAGAGGGGCCTGTGCCGTTGGCTCAATCCACCGGCAGCTGCATCAAGCAACTGGGTGGGCAGGTTTTTTCGAGGGCTCTGGTGGAACTCCTTGCTTGGGGAATTGCAGTAGTTTCCCAAGGGGCCCTCCCACACCCACACCCAGCCCTGGTGGGTTTTTGGTCTTCATTTTGCGCAATCTATCTTTAGAGAACTGCATGTTCATTTCTGAGAAGGGGTATCAGCCTTCACGCAGGGGCTGGGAAACCACTTCCTTCAAGCGTTAACTGAACCAGGAGAAGGCTCTGCTCCCCCCTCCGTGTGCCCTGTTGTCCCCCTTCCCCCTGAAGTTGCCATCTGAAGAACAGAGAAGAGTAGACTGTGCTCCAAAGAAGGCCAGTCATAATGAAGTATCACTCAGGGCATGCCAAGGAACCAATTTGGTGACCCTCCAAGAGAGCTGTTCAAGAAAAATACAAGTTGGTGGGCTTAAGTGCAAAGACTAGACACCTTTGGGCATGCATTAGGGTGCTCATGAACCAACAGAGGGGCTCCTGTTAACCCCAGATACCTTCTCCTCTTCCTTTTGGTCACAAAGGCATTATTCTAACTGAACACATTTTGTTCAGTGGTGTTGACTGTTGTCAAGTTGACTTCATCTCATGGTAGCCCCATGTTACCAAAAGCCCTTCTTAGGTCTTGCAAAGGAGTCCCCGGTGGCACAGTGGGTTAAACCCCTATGCCGGCAGGACTGAAGACCGACAGGTCGCAAGTTCGAATCCAGGGAGAGTGCGGATGAGCTCCCTCTATCAGCTCCAGCTCCTCATGTGGGGACATGAGAGAAGCCTCCCACAAGGATGATAAAACATCAAAGCATCTGGGTGTCCCCTGGGCAATGTCTTTGCAGACGGCCAGTTCTCTCACACCAGAAGTGACTTGCAGTTTCTCAGGTCGCTCCTGAGATGACCAAAAAAAAAAAAAAAGATCTTGTAAACTTGCGGATTTAAACCTGGAAGTTATTGATTTTGTGATTTAACCTGTTTTAAACAATGTATTTATGTGTGTTCGGTATTAACTGTTGCCAGACTGTACACTGCCCTGAGTCACCTTTGGGCTGAAAAGGGCATAATAATAATAATAATAATAATAATAATAATAATAATAATAATAATAATAATAATCTTTATTTATACCCCACCACCATCTCCCCAAGGGGATTTGGGATGGCTTACCATGAGGCCAAGCCCATGGTAAGCCCGTGGTGGAGGCTCCTTCTTTGGAGGTTTTTAAACAGAGGCTAGATGGCCATCTGTCAGGGGTGCTTTGAATGCAATATTCCTGCTTCTTGGCAGGGGGTTGAACTGGATGGCCCATGAGGTCTCTTCCAACTCTTTGATTCTATGATTCTAATACAACAATGCAAATATACAACATGATGGAATTGAACCAATCTTTTTTTTTTTGCAGTTCTTTTATTTACACACATTAACAACTTACAGTGTAAATAAAGCACAAAACAGTAAATATTTTACAAACACATAACCCCAATACCAAGGCCTTAACTAGTATCCTTTCCTTTGCCATATATTTATAGGTCAACCATTTATCAAACGTCATATCCAAAATTCCCGACCAATAAGGTTATATTGTTTTCCATTTTCACTCTCTAAAGCATGTTTAATAAAAAACTATCAGTATGCATCAAAATCTGATCTGTTAGTTTTCCCCCTGAATGCCCTCATTTCCACTGATAGTTTATCATTTAAGGCTATGTTTCATACCTCCCCATACCATGCTTCCAGTGTAAGATTAGTTCCTATTTTCCAATTCCTTGCGATTATAATTCTTGCCACTGTGAGTAAAATAATCGTCAGTTCCTTCTTTTCCATTTCTAAATTCAACTTTGAACCAATCTTGACACACAGAACTCCCATGACCAACAAAAATATTGGAAGGGTTTGGTAGGCATTGACCCTGAGTTTTGGAGTTGTAGTTCACCAACATCCAGAGAGCACTGTGGACTCAATGATGGATCTGGACCAAACTTGACACCTATACTCAATATGCCCAAATGTGAACACTGGTGGAGTTTGGGGGAAACAGTGTGACATTTGGGAGTTGCAGTTGTTGGGATTTATAGTGCACTATAATCAAAGAGCATTCGAAACCTCACCAATGATGGAATTGGGCCAAACTTCCCACACAGATCCCATATGACCAACGGAAAATACTGTGTTTTCTGATGGCCTTTGGAAACCCCCTCTGACACCCTCTCGTGACCCCCCAAGGGGTCCCAACCCCCAAATTGAGAAACACTACTAAATGGAAAAAAAACAGCTAATAAACAACATAGACTATGACCAGGCAGCCATTTACTTGTCCAAAAGGAACAACATGCCCAATTTGGCTTTGGTTGTTGCTCTTTGGTGGGCCCCTTTATTTACTGAAATGAGCCAGTGGGATGGAGAAACTGTTTGAACCCGTACACCACAGGTCTCCCACCCACCAGCTATCTGTGGCCCCAGAGCAAACAAACAGTGCATTTCTGAGAAGGACACTGGATAAGATCCCATAGCGTGAACGAGACCCAGACATCGTTGGTTGGTCGGAGAGAGGAGCAGTCCCCCTCCTTATCTGCCTTGTCCACTCCAGAAAAGCCTGCCTGTCTTGTTTTTATTATAAAGGCACTCCTTTTCCTAATCTTTCCAATGCAGATGGTATCAGGTACAGTTGGGATGTTTGGACAGAGCTTCTCCTTATGTTAACAGAAAAACCATGTATTTCTCATGAACACTTGATTCCTAAAACAAAGGGCAGGGCAGGGCAGGGCAGTGGCCTTTCCAAACATGTTTGCAACAACAGTGCCAGCTCTGTTCCTAAGCTTATCTGGACCTTTTGGTGCTTATATCTCAGCAACCTAAGTTGTGCTGCACATTTCTGTTGATAGGTAGTGTATTACCCTAAAGAGCTGCAAGTTGTTTCTGGTGCTTCTGGTCACTGGAACATCTCAGCAAGCAAGAGTCCAAAACTGGCAGGCTAAAACCCAGAACTTCAATCATAGAATCATAGATCATAGAATCAAAGAGTTGGAAGAGACTTCATGGGCCATCCAGTCCAAACCTCTGCCAAGAAGCAGGAATATTGCATTTAAATCACCCCTGACAGATGGCCATCCAACCTCTGTTTAAAAGCTTCCAAAGAAGGAGCCTCCACCACACTCTGGGGCAGAGAGTTCCACTGCTGAACGGCTCTCACAGTCAGGAAGTTCTTCCTCATGTTCAGATGGAATCAGTGGCTGATACCAAATGAGAGACTCCCTCCTGGCACACAGAAAACTGGGCAAGGCAACTTGCAAGGCGTTGAACAGACTGTGCTCTGGCACCATGACATATAAGTGTGGAGAAGAGCAAACCACAGACCACCTATTAAAATGCAGTCTAAGCCCCGCCACATGTACAATGGAAGACCTTTTTGTAGCAACACCAGAGGCACTCCAAGTGGTTGGCTACTGCTCAAAGGACATTTAATAGAATGCCAAGTTTGCAAACTTTGTGTTTTTTTAATGCAATACAACGTGGTTTGCTCCTGATACAATAAATAAAAAATAACCCTAAAGAACCAGCATGGCAAAGTGGTTCAAGTGTTGGACTACAACTTTGGAGATTATGGTTCAAATCCCTGCTTGGCCATAGAATCATAGAAACATAGAATCAAAAAGTTGGAAGAGACCTCATGGGCCATCCAGTCCAACCCCATTATGCCAAGAAGCAGGAATATTGCATTCATATCACCCCTGACAGATGGCCATCCAGCCTCTGAAAGCTTCCAAAGAAGGAGCCGCCACTACACTCCAGGGCAGAGAGTTCCACTTCTGAACAGCTCTCACAGTCAGGAAGTTCTTCCTCATGTTCAGATGGAATCTCCTTTCTAGTTTGAAGCCATTGTTTCACGTCCTAGTCTCCAGGGAAGCAAAAAACAAGCTAGCTCCCTCCTCCCTGTGACTTCCTCTCACATATTTATACAAGGCTATCATGTCTCCTCTCAGCCTTCTCTTCTTCAGGCTAAACATGCCCAGCTCCTTAAGCTGCTCCTCATAGGGCTTGTTCTCCAGACCCTTGATCATTTTAGTCGCCCTCCTCTGGACACATTCCAGCTTGTCAATATCTCTCTTGAATTGTGATGCCCAGAATTGGACACAATATTCCAGGTGTGGTCTAACCAAAGCGGCATAGAGGGGTAGCATTACTTCCCTAGATCTAGACACTATGCTCCTATTGATGCAGGCCAAAATCCCATTGGCTTTTTTTGTTGCCACATCACATTGTTGGCTCATGTTTAACTTGTTGTCCATGAGGACTCCAAGATCTTTTTCACACGTACTGCTCTCGAGCCCACTGAATGACCCTGGGCAAGTCACGCACTCTCAGCTCTAGAATATCCTGTGATAGATTTTCCTTAGGGTTGCCATAAGTTATAAATGACTTAAAGGCACACCACCACCACAACAACAATAAAAAGTGTATTACTTAGAATACTTTTCATAGAATCATAGAGTATAGAGTTGAAAGACACCTCGTGGAGCATCCAGTCCAACCCCATTCTGCCAAAAAGCAGGAAAATTGCATTCAAAGCACCCTGACATCCAGCCTCTATTTAAAAACCTCCAAAGAAGGAGCCTCCACCACACTCCAGAGCAGAGAGTCCCACTGCTGAACAGCTCACGCAATTAGGAAGCTCTTCCTCATGTTTCTTGTAGTTTGAAGCCAACTAGTCCCACGTCCTAGTTTCCAGGGCAGCAGAAAACAAGCTTGCTCCCTCCTTCCCATTACTTCCCCTCACATATTTATACATGGGTCTCATCATGTCTCCTCTCAGTCTTCTCTTCTGCAGGCTAAACATGCCCAGCTCTTTAAGCCTCTCCTCATAGGGCTTGTTCTCCAGACCCTTGATCATTTTAGTCACCATTCTCTGGACACATTCCAGCATGCCAACATTGCGGTGCCCAGAATTGGACACAGCTGTGGTTTGACCAAGGAAGAATTCCATATTATACTGCAGGAGTCCATATTTTGAGGAATATGGACTCCTGCAGTAAACAGGCTTATTTCTACAAAAGCAAAAGTAGGAAATTATAACCTCCCACATGTTGATGGACTCTAAATTCCTTACTATTGACTATGCTGGTCATTCAACAAACTCTGGAATATTGCAGGTTGACCTAAGTGTGGAATCCAGCTCTCTGAATTGGGCCAAGGATTTGTTTCTTCTAGCATCTTGTTTCCAATAGTAGTGAGCTGAATTCATCTGGAAACCTCACAAACAAGGCAGGAGGGAATTGTTCCCATTCCTAGTTTGACTTCTAACCTGGGTAGTCTGATGATGCAGGTTTTTACTCACTGACTTCAATAGGCCTTGCCTCTCACTAAGTTGGTCTAGGGTTGCAATCTGAACAGAAGACATGTTAAAGTCTATGAGCCTGGCCTTGTTTGCTTCTCACCACTACAAGCTTCTTGCCTTTTTTAAAGACTTCATAACAATGCTACGACCCCAGCAACAATCCTTTGAGATCATCATAGATAGTAGAGTAAGCGTCATAACTTGAAATGAAATTTGAACTGGGGTTGAAGGATAGTTGTTCAGTTGTGTATTCCTGCCCAAGAGAAAGCTGGATTAAACTTTTGTGGTCCCTTCCAAACTCTAGGATTCTGTCTATGAACTGCTGGTTTAGTAGATGCCATGTAGCACATAGCCAGTTGTTACCATGATCAATCCTTATCACCTTTCTCAGAATCCTGTGAGCATTTGCTTTGTGCTATAGCACGCAACGGAAACGGAAGAGTTGGGGCCATCCCTACTGTTTGGCAGAGTGAAGTGATTGCTTCCATAGTAGTCATAGCTATAGTAGTCCCATTGAATCAGTGGCTTTTATATAAGCACTGTCTTGTGTGGGTTGTTGTGAGTTTTCTGGGATGTATGGCCATGTTTCAGAAGCATTATGTCCTGACGTATCGCCTGCATCTGTGGCAGGCACCCTCAGAGGTTGTGAGGTCTGTTGGAAACTAGGAAAATTGGGTTTATATATCTGTGGAATGTCCAGGCTGGGACAAAGAACTCTTGTCTGTTTGAGGTAGGTGTGAATGTTGCAATTGGCCACCTTGATTAGCATTTAATGGTCTAGCAGTTTCAAGATCTGGCTTCTTATTGCCGGGGGGAATCCTTTGTTGGGAGGTGATTAGCTGACCCTGTTTATTTCTTGTCTGGAATTCCCCAATTTTTGAGTGTTGTTATTTATTTACTATTATGATTTTAGAGTTTTTAATACTGGTTGGAGCCTCCAGTGGCACAGTGGGTTAAACCGCTGAGCTGCCGAACTTGCTAACTGAAAGGTCACAGGTTCGATTCTGGGGAGTGAGGTGAGCTCCTGCTATTAGTCCCAGCTTCTGACAACCTAGCAGTTCGAAAACATGCAAATTTGAGTAGATCAATCGGTACTGCTCCAGCTCCATGCAGTCATGCTGGCCACATGAACTTGGAGGTGTCTATGCTGGCTTTTCAGCTTAGAAATGGAGATGAGCACCAACCCTTAGAGTCGGAAACTGGACTTAATGCCAGGGGAAAACCTTTATCTTTACCTTTTAGCCATATTTTGTTCATTTTCATTGTTTTCTCCTTTCTGATGAAATTGTCCACAAGCTTGTGGATTTCAGTGGCTTCGATGTGTTGCCTGCCATGGTGGTTGTGAGAGTGGTCCAGCATTAACTGTGTTCTCCAATAATATGCTGTGTCCAGGTTGGTTCATCAGGTGCTCTGCTATGGCCGACTTCTCTGGTTGATTTAGTCTGCAGTGCCTTTCATGTCCCTTGATTAGTGTTTGGGCAACGCTGTGTTTGGTGGTCCTTATGCAGATGTGAGTAGATCAATAGGTACCGCTCCGGCGGGAAGGTAACGGCGCTCCATGCAGTCATGCCGGCCACATGACCTTGGAGGTGTCTATGGACAACGCTGGCTCTTCGGCTTAGAAATGGAGATGAGCACCACACCCCAGAGTCAGACATGACTGGACTTAATGTCAGGGGACTACCTTTACCTTTTATGTAGACTTGTCCACAGCTGCATGAGGTGAGAGGATCCCACTGTCTTATGATTCACAGATGGGTTTAATGGGTGGACTTGAATGGAGATTGGATTTAGGCTCTGGTCCATACTTGTGCACATTTTCCATATATGGTTCTCATTCTTTTGTAGAATTATGCATCGGAGAGCTTGTGGGATTCTTCAACAGACAAGGTGGTTGGTACAGGATTCGAAAACCATGTTTCTAAACAGAATTAGGACAAAAGGAGGAGAAAGGGTGTTCCATTCCTAAACACACAGAGAGAGAGACCCCCTCCCCTTCCCTCCCCAGCCCAGTCCTCTTCTAGGAATCATTAACAAAAAAACCTCAGAGAAAGTTATGTGGTTACTAACGGAAAGAAACAAGTTCCTTCCAATCACCCAGCGCACCTTGCCCATTGTGGTAAGAATTACGGTAATAGGCTTATCCAAGACAGTCAGTAACCACATGCCTAAACAGAGCAGTTTTGTGAATGAAAGGTTTCAAGAGCTAAGTTGGATAGCAATTTATGTGTTTGTGTGTGTGTGTATTGAAACTTAGATAACTGTATTTCATAATGTAACACTGGTGAGAAATTGTGCAGTTACAGTATGGCCTCCGTATCCACAGAGGATATATTCCCAAAGTTTGTATAGATATGTGGATCTGTAGATAATAGTGAGACCTATTGAAATGAAGGACTTTTGATCAAAATTACTATAGAGCAGCACTTCCCAACGTAGAGATTGGAACCCTTGGGGGGTTTGCTAGGGTTTTTTTTTTAGAGGGGTTGCCATAGATGCAGGTGAAACATCAGGAGGGAATGCTTCTAGAACATGGCCATGTAGCCCAAAAAATCTACAACAACCTAGTGATTCTGGCCATGAAAGCCTTCGACAATATATAGAGGAATTGTTTGACTGTTCTCCTTTTCTTTTTCAGGTGCCACAATATCCCACTTTGGGTTGTTGTAGGTTTTTTCGGGCTGTATGGCCATGGTCTAGAGGTATTCTCTCCTGGCGTTTCACCTGCATCTATGGCAAGCATCCTCAGAGGTAGTGAGCCTGCCATTTTTGGACTCTCGCTTGCTGAGGTGTTCCAGCGAGTGTATCTGTAGATCTTAGAAAACCATTCCTTGATTTCAGTCGTTGACGTGCTGGCTGATACCCAAACAGGGGATGAGCTGGAGATGGCACTGCCTTGGTCCTGTCACTATTGGCTGCTACTTCCCGGCAGATATCCCACTGAGGATTAAAATATTGAAGAATATTCATTACATCCCTTGAGCAAAAATCTCCTAATCCAATTTTTAAAAGATCTTTGCTGCATCAAGCCAAGGGTCCCAATGGTCCTCTCCCAGCTATGGACCGTTCTCAAATGTATGGCATCTAATGGTGTGCAACCTGTGTGTATGCATTGCATGCCCCATTTCACAACAGTGGCTCACTAGACCTGGTCTTCCAAGAGAAAACCTTTTAACAACTGGGGTTTTACATTATTTTGTTTCGAGAGCATATACAGAGATAACTGCAAACTGAAAGCCTAGCAAGGCATCTTTATTGCTTTCCCTGCCATTTGCTGGTGCTAAAATGACATCCTTATTCCTGTGTTTATACTTGCATTCCTTCCCCCTCACTTTAAGGTCTCCACTCCTTCTTCTTTGAGGCCTAAAGCCTTGATGGGTTGTGTGTGTTTCTGTGTGTGTGGTAGTGGAGGGGGTGGGTGGGTGTGTGGGTGGAGGAGAGGTCTTCCTTCCAGTGCCATTTGATAAGGCAGGTTTGAGTTTCAAGGCAGACGTGAACAATCCAAAGTGTTTGTTTTCTCTGAAACAAGATAAACTCTTTCTCCCCCATCCAGAATGAAAACCTAGTTCTTTCACTCCCAGCCAGAGCCACATTTTCATAGGAAAGGAGAGTATTTTTCACTGGAGAGTAAACTTAGGGGAGAGAACTTCTACCCAGAGTCTGTGTGAGGCTTCACTGTTTTGCTTCTGTCCACAATCTATATATATAAAAATGCTCTGTGAGTAATGAGTATCTTAAAAACAAAAGAACCAATGAACGAACTCACACCAAATTTGGCAACAAAATGTCTCACAACACAAGGAGTGACCATCACTCAAAAAATTATGATTTTGTAATTTGGGAATTGTAGTTGCTGGGATTTATAATTCACCTATAATCAAAGAGCATTCTGGACTCCACCAATGATGGGATCGAACCAAACTTGGCACACAGGACTCCCCTGACCAAACACTAGAAGGGTTTGGTGGGAATTGACCTTCAATTTTGGAGTTGTAGTTCACCTACATCTAGAGAGCACTGTGGACTCAAACAATGATGGATCTGGACTAAACTTGGCAAAAATACTCAATATGGCCAAATATAAACACAGATGGAGTTTGGGAGAAACAGACCTTGACATTTGTAGTTACTGGGATTTATAGTTCACCTACAATCAAGGAGCATTCTGAAGCCCACCAATGACAAAATTGGGGCAAACTTCCCACACAGAACCCTCATGACGAACAGAAAATACTGTGTTTTCCAGTGGTCTTTGGCAACCTTTCTGACGCCTCCTCGCAACCCCCAAAGGGGTCCCAAACCCCAGGTTGAGAAATGCTGCCTTAAGGCCATCCAATCCAACTCCCTTCACCAGGGCAAGAAAACATAATCAAAGCCCTCCTGACAAAGGGCTACACACACACACACACACACACACACATGTATATGACAGATGCAGTATCAAAGATTTGAAAGGGACCCCTAAAGAAGGACAATGATATGTTGTATGTTCCAAAGTAGGCAAACCAGACATCAACACTGGCAAAGAAACGGCAAGTTGACCCACAAGCAGAAAGACATTACATATATTAGAAACCAACACTTTCTCATTACTTTATTTTCCAGATCACCAGACTGGGCCATGGCAACACGTGGGAGGGGACAGCCAGTTACTTATATAGATCAAAGAGAACCATCATGTACCTTATATGTTATATGGCAGTGGTTCCCAACCTTTGGGCCTCCAGATGTTCTGGACCTCAACTCCCAGAAATCCCAGCCAACTTACCAGCTGTTGGGAACTGTGGGAGTCCAAAACACTTGGAGGGCCAAAGATTGGGAACCACTGTTATATGGGGGAGAATCCCTTCAAAATCAGGTGGGATAAACAGCTGGGCTTGGTACAACTGTTAAGCATCCTACAACATTTAACTAATGCCATACAGGGCATTTATAGCCAAGTAACATCAGAGTGGGATCAAGGTAGGAAATGTTATTAATGTGCAAGAACATGTAACTGTAACATGTAACTGTTTAGCCAGTATTGCACCATCTGACATCTGCCGGGAAGTAGCAACCAATAGTGGCAGGACCAAGGCAGTGCCATCTCCAGCTCATTTCCTGTTTGGGTATCAGCCAGCACGTCAATGACTTAAATCAATAAATAGTTTTCTAAGATCTACAGAGACATTAGCTGGAACACCTCAGCAAGTGAGAGTCCAAAAGTGGCAGGCTCAAACCCAGAACCTCAATCAATGGCTGGTACCAAATGAGAGACTCTCCTCTGGGCACACAGAAGACTGGGCGACTTGGAAGGCGCTGAACAGACTGTGCTCTGGCATCACGAGATGCAGAGCCAACCTCAAGAAATGGGGCCACAAAGTGGAATCCACGACATGCGACTGCAGAGAAGAGCAAACTACAGGTCATCTGTTGTGATGCAACTTGAGCCCTGCTATGTGCACAATAGAGGACCTTCTTATAGTAACACCAGAGGCACTCCAAGTGGCCAGCTACTGGTCAAAGGACATTTAGTCAACTACCAAGCTTGCAAACTTTGTGTTTTGTTTTGTTTGTTAAAAATGCAATACAACTGTTTGGCTTGCTCCTGACACAATAAATAAATAAATAAATAAATATGTAGGTGGCTGAAGTAGTTTGCTTTTGCATGAGTTTACAGGTCTCTTCCAACTCTTTGATTCTATGATTATTTGCTTTGAACTGGATTATATGAGTCTACACTACCATATAATCCAGTTCAAAGCAGATAATCTGGATTTTATATGGCAGTGTAGAAGGGGGCTCAGATGAAGGAGTGCATGAAAAGCATCAAGTTGAATCTAGAACTGGGCACATTTACAGCAAACCCAGTGATATCAAGTTTGCCATAAGTATGGCTTCTGGGCTGGAATCCTGCTGAAGATGTACGTTGGCATAACTTGGATTCCATACAATGGAGCCATGGTATTTAATGCAGGGCCAAACTGTTTTTAACTATGTAGTGTTGATGCACTCTAAATCACCCTGTCTGCACAATTTTTACAAATTAAAATAATGTTTCACACAATGCTTAAAAACACATGTTGGTGTGGTAATATGCCATCTGGCTCATATCAACACATACGTCTTACTATTTGAGATCACAGTCGTGGTGTGAGGAACACGCATGTATAAACTAGTCTTCTGAGTGACACATCTGTACCGTGAGCAAATGTATCAGATGATTCAGGAAAGTCACAGGGTTGAGTTGACAGGCGACTCAATATTTTATTAAGTATGATTTGGAAACAGTTAATTGGAAGCAAAACTGAAGCCGAAACGCCAGGGGTCACTGTTGTTCAAGGAATTTTTTTTGCATTCAGAATTGAAATTTTGTATTGGCCCAATGACAATTTAGAATTTTTTGGTAATTATTAGCATTCTTGGTTATGTATCAGTTGTTGACGTGGTGTCTGTCATAAGCTCACTGATATGTAACCAACCCCATCCTCATTCTTCTTGAGTCACTTAGTGATCCAAAGGAATTGTAGCAAAAAGTATGAAATAGAAAAATGGGTTCTTGTTCTGCTGCAAATTATTCATTTGAGTTGCTTTCATTTACCAAATATGGGGCTTTTTTGGTTACAGAACCTGGATGGATATCAAGATTCAGTCTTAAAGACAAGCTCCTCTTTCATCGGCTTATGGCTATCCCAGAATTTATCACTCCAGGTTTACTAAAAAGCAGGGTGAGTCCTACATTTTGTAAATAAGCAAACATCATTCCAGTCTTTCATGGCTGGAGGCTAACAAAGTTATGACAGAGCCATGGTTTCTTTATACCATTTATTACTTATATCAAAAATATATTGCAGATTTTTGAATTTTGTAACTCTTATTTGATGAAAGATAGTTATTAATAAAAACAGTATTTGGCCGAATGGAATGAACATGTATACACACCATAGACAGCAATCACTCTGGGCACATCGAGACAGCACCTAAAGTGCGTGCCCCTCTTGCATTTTCTCCCTAGGGTGTCCAGACAATAATCATAGAATCATAGAATCAAAGAGTTGGAAGAGACCTCATGGGCCATCCAGTCCAACCCCCTGCCAAGAAGCAGGAATATTGCATTCAAATCACCCCTGACAGATGGCCATCCAGCCTCTGTTTAAAAGTTTCCAAAGAAGGAGCCTTCACCACAATCCAGGGCAGAGTTTAATAATAATAAACTTTATTTCTACCCTGCCATCATCTCCCCAATGGGGACTCGGAGCGGCTTGCAACAACATTTCAGGGAAAAAATAATAGTTTTGACACAAAGCAGGAAAACCCTGCTTTGTGCCAAATTAATTTGATACTGGAGCCCCCGGTGGCGCAGTGGGTTAAACCCTTGTGCTGGCAGGACTGAAGACCGACGGGTCGCAGGTTCGAATCCGGGGAGAGGCGGATGAGCTCCCTCTATTAGCTCCAGCTCCTCATGCGGGGACATGAGAGAAGCCTCCCAAAAGGATGATAAAACATCAAAAATCATCCAGGCGTCCCCTGGGCAACGTCCTTGCGGACAGCCAATTCTCTCACAACAGGAGCGGTTGCTCCTGACACGGCAAAAAAATAAAATAAAAATTGATATTGGAAAGACCAGAGTCTTCCTGAAAGACCTGGGTCAAATCCAGTATGGCGGCTGTCCGGACGGCCACCTTGGAAGTTCTGCGACTTCTGAGGGGGGCGTCTGCACAGCCCTATCATGTTGTCTGGGCTGAATCAGCCTGGAAAACATGAGAAGGGTCTAAACCCCACCCCAAACCCCTTAAAATGGGGGGGGGGGGGAGTAAAATAACTGGCTGGCAGCAATTTAATGGTGGCCAGGTAAGTTATTTTACTCCTCCCCCCCCCCCATTTTAAGTGGTTTTGGGGAGGGGGGCTGTCTCCCTCCTGTTCAAGGAGCTCCACTGGCTGCCATTCATTTACTGGACCCAATTCAAGGTGCAGGTTCTTACCTACAAAGCCCTGAATGGTTTGGGACCTGCCTACTTGCGTGACCGCATCTCTGTATACGAACCCACACAATCCTTTCGAATATCTGGGGAGACCCTGCTCTCAATCCCACCAGCATCGCAGGCGTGGTTGGTGGGGACGAGAGAGAGGGCCTTTTCAGTGGTGGCCTCTCGACTCTGGAACTCACTCCCTAAAGACATCAGACAGGTCCCAACCTTGGCAGTCTTTAGGAGGAGCTTGAAGACGTGATTGTTCCAGTGTGCCTTCCCGGAATAATGATCCCATAGCACTTTGTCCTCCAAAGCACTTTACACTTTTTAGATCTGCTCGTATGCCCTTCCACAAATGCCACTATCACCTTTCATCCATGTCCCAGCATTATTTCCATTTTTACTTTACATTTGGCCTCCCCACTGTTTTTAATTGTGTGTTGTCTTATTGATAATGTTGTATATTTTATTGTCTATGTTTTATTTTAATTGCTTGTACTGTTGTTGTTTTGCTTGTATTGTTGTATTCGGGCTCAGCCTCATGTAAGACGCACTGAGTCCCTTGGGGAGATGGTAGCGGGGTACAAATAAAGTGTTATTATAATTATTATTTTTATTATTGTTATTCTCTCAGAAGGTTCCAGGAGGGCATGTGGACCCCCCCTCCCAAGAAAAGCACGCATTTTAAAAACATGATTGTGATCGGGTTAAAGAGCTGTGTGAAACTGTCCTTTATCACACAATCCCCTGCTTTTTAAAAAAACATTTGGAACCTATTTCTAGTCAAAGAAGGTTAATCATTATTTTGAAGATTACTGGAGTGTTATAAACATATTTGAAAATTGCCCCTTATTGGACTTTTCCATAGTTTTGCAGATAGGTTGATCATTTCTGCATTCGCTCACTCATGCAAATATTCTTAGATTCCTTGAACTGTTCTTGTTTGTGTTTATTAATTGTTTACACCCTGCCCCACTTAATCCCATTGTTAGCACGACTTTATCACACAAGGCAAGCAAACCGACTTTGCAGCTGGATCGCTATCACACAATGCCATGGGCATCTTGCTACCAGTTCACTTCACTCATCCACCGTGATTCTCCCATCCTTAGCTAAGATGAGTAAAATCTGTTAATGGACTTTATCACACCAACTTGCTATTCCACTTAGTCACGTTATTATAGATCATGGCTACATATCAGGTTCACCAATCACAGAAGAGAAGCCAAACACTAGTGGGGTGCACAGAGCATTGTGTGATAGGTCTTCCTACCAAAAGTCATGGTCCAGCAGCAATGCCAGTTTGTTGTTGAAGGCTTTCGTGGCCAGAATCACTGGGTTGCTGTGAGTTTTCTGGGCTGTATGGCCATGTTCCAAAAGCATTCTCTCTTGACACTTTGCCCACATCTATGGCAGGCATCTTCAGAGGTTGCCTGCCATTGATGTGAGTAAAACTTCTGGAACATGGCCATACAGCCCGGAAAACTCACAGCAACCCAATGCCAGTTTGCTTGCCTCACACAATAAAGTTCAATCAATTCCAAACTTGGTGGAATTCTCATTCCTAGGACAACTATTTCTTACTGTTATTGTGTCTCTGGGGGTTGGTGCTCATCTCCATTTCTAAGCCAAAGAGCCGGCATTGTCCATAGATACCTCCAAGGTCATGTGGCCAGCATGACTGCGTGGAGTGCTGTTACCTTCCCACCGGAACGGTACCTATTGATCTACTCACATTTGCATGTTTTCGAACTGCTATGTTGGCAGAAGCTGGGGCTGACAGCAGGAGCTCATGCTGATCCCCGGATTCGAACCTACATCCTCTCGGCCAGCAAGTTCAGCAGCTCAGTACTTTAATCCACTGTGCCACTGATTGTTATTGTGTACATACAAGTAATTTCCAATTCATAGTGATCCTATTGTTGAGTTTCTGGTAGGATTTATTCAGAGGGGGTTCCCTCTGCCTTCCTGAGTCTGAGTGTGACCTATCAGGTGGCTTTCAATGGCTGAATCAATGTTGAAACAACTACACCATGCTGCCTCTGTCTGTTCTGGTATCCCATAGAAATTTTTCTGCGGTAGTGTTGGGAGAAAGCCCTTCCTTTAAGATCTTAAAACTAGGGCAGCTTTTGGAGGGACATATGGTCATTTAAATCATCTGGATCCAAGCTGTGAAGGGCTTTAAATCTCACAAGTAACACTTTGAGCTTTACCCAGATATCAACCAGTAGCCAACGAAGCTGTTTCGACAAGGAATTTAGATATTCTCTGTCGTCTGTTTTGATCAGCAGCCACAACATGTTGGATCTGTTGAAGTTTCTTTGAAGCCCACTTTTCCACATCTTTGTTTAACATTTTGGTTCTTAATGCTTGTGCTGGTTTGGTTGTAAAAAGTTATCCACTTTAGGTGTTCAATTGCACATCATCCCAGTAAATGTAAAGATGACAGATACAAAGAGGTCTGCTCACTCGTCATGTCAGCTGGCACATTTCTCCTTTTTCCTCCCCGTGTGCTTTATCTTGTTCGTGTAAATGAGCTTGAACACAGGGAATGAAGTTTTGCAATCCATCTGCATTCTCCAGAGATAGCTTGCTATGGGAAATGTTCCATTCCCAGAGGATGCCCAACAGCCTCCACTCAAACAAATAAAGAGCAGCCGCTTGCTAATAATCACATTAACGGCCAAATCTGCATTCTGGAAGATTGGAGAAATTTGCTCTGCTTCAGATAAGAGTCAGCATCTTTTTCCTTTTTGCTGGAAGCTCTCAGATCTTGAAAGGGTCAAGCGAAGTTTGGCCAATTGGGAGTTTTTCATTGGTAGAGCCATGTCTGAGGTCAGGCCTTCAGCACTACTTTTGCCCAGAGCTTAGAAATGCCCTCCTCCACACCTCACTTTTTCTTTCTTTCTTCTTTTTGGAATATGACATTCACTGAAATTACTGGCTGGAGAATGCTGGAACTAAAATCTAACAAAGTAACTCTCCCAGGCTCTCAGTTAGGCAGGCTTGATGTATTGCTTTGTTTATTATTTGTGTATGAGGGCTATCTGGAAGGTAAGGTTACAAGATTTTTTAAAAGAATACAAAGAATGAATATATTTTAATAAAACTTACATGGATTGTACCATAGGCATTACATTATTTTTTCACAAAATTATTATTCAGTTCAACACAGTTTGTTGAACATGGACAAATTTTCCTCGACCTTGTTCAGCCAGTTTGTCACTTTGATTTTCACGTTGCCATCAGAAAAGTATTTTCCACCAAGGTGTTCCTACAATTTTGGGTGGATCTAGACAGGCCTATATCCCAGGAGAATTCGCATTTTAAAAATGCAGATTTTCCTGGGGGCCTGTTCATACCCACCCCAGAAAGTGCACGCTTTCTGGGGTAGGTGTCCAGACGTTCTCCCAGGACTAGCTCAGGAGAATGGCTTCCCGCTACATGGCAGTGATACCATCTTTCCCCGCAAAAATTCCCCATGAGAGCTACGTGCCTTGTAACCTTACTTTCTAGATAACCCTCATATTAAGCAAAGAATCTGCTCCTGGACATTTCATGTAATCCAGATTTCATATAAACTAAAACTCTATTCTTTCTTACAATAGAACCATTCTGGAGGACTTAGAAAATGTTCTTTCATGTCCTCCATTCGAATTCTATAGTCAACTTCTGGCCCACTTTCTGGTCAAACTTCTGACCAAGGTTGTCCATAGAACCATGCTTAAGATCTAGTGAGAATACTTTTACAGGAATTTTCAAGGTTTTCTGGAGAAATCCTATGGTATTCAAAGCTCTTTGCATATAAAGGAAATTGCCTTCAATGAGCTCACACAATAAGCGGGCCCAATGCACTTCCTTCCCACCTTATATCAAAAGACGCCAGGCTGACACTAACAAGTTAAGGGTGTTTAAAACAATGCAAACAAAGGCTGGCATCCTGTTGGGAAGTTGTGCCATTTCAGACTAACTTATGATTGCCTAAAGTTGAGTTGTGCCATTGGGCAACATTCTTCTTTTTTTTTTTCAGGAGGGGAGCAGAGATGTAGCTAGCTATATCATTGGGACCACTGTATAAGAACAGCCTTCAGTGTGGCCATTGTACAACATGTCTCAATGAACAGCACGCCCCAATATGCAATGTGTCCTAATGTGCAATGGTCCTGATGCCTAAGTCCCAATATACTATGGTCCTTATGCACAATTATTCTTGTTCTGTCGTGTGCTGGGCCTGTAACAGCTTTCTTTTCTATAGGACGTATACTTTAAGCCCAGAGGGAAGCCAGGGCACCTCAAAGAGAGGTTCTCAGGGATTTTTCTGAAGTAATGGTCTTTAGAGTCTTTACTGATACAACAAAGTCTTTATTATGAACAAACAACAAATCTTCAATGGTTCAAATAACACTTCAAGGCTTTCTTAGTCTAGTCCTCAATGGACTGGTACCTGACTTTGATTAACTGTACTTTCTCTGTAGGAAAAACCCTTTTTAACCTCTCCCAGGCTGTTTACTATCTATGCCTTATCTGTGTGGGTCCTACTACCGATTCCAAATGTGTCTGGGTATTGAGTAGACCTACCAGCCGAGGCTTGTAGATATTTCAGATGGAGTTCCGTGGATCTGTAGTGCTATCCTCCCTCAGAGAAATCTTTGAAAACTTCAGGGCTGTTTTCCCTCTGATTGCTGAGAGGCTGTGAGCTCTCAGCCAGAGCCTTGGGACCTTTTCCCTGGAATTTCTGTTTCTGTTTCCCCGGATGTTCTTGAGAAAAGAAGCTTTTCTACGGGACGAGCTGGTCTACGTCCTATAGTTTAGCTTCCTTATGAGAGACTGCCCAAAAAATGGCTCCTTTCCCTCCCAGAGCCCTGAACAAGGGGCGGAACCAAAGCTTAATTATGATGGACAGGAGGCCTGCCCTATGACTGCAAACAGATAACAGAAAAAGAATAAAGTTGGAGCTCCTGGTACAGTTGTACCAGCACAATTCTGATGAACAATAAGTAAGTCCTGATGCACAACAGACACAACACAATAGCTCTCAAGCACAAAGAGTCCCAAGGCACAATGTGTCTCAATGCTCAATAGGAGGTCCTGTTATGCAATGGCAAGTCTCGTACAAGACCCTGCGGCACATCATTGTAATTCACTAACATGGACATGTATTGCGTTACTGCAATAGCTCCATCAATGTAAAGTTATTTATGATCACTTTTGATGCAGGCTGTCAGCCAGCATAAATAAACTAAAAGCATGTTAAATGTAACTAACAAGTTAAAACAGATTGAATCAGTTTAAAGCATGTGTCTTTGCGAGTAAGATCAATCAGTGGAGCCTTCAGGCTTTGGTGAACAGCCACATTTTCACCTGGCATCTAAATGAAACCCATGTTGGTGCCAATCAGGCTTCAGAGGGGAGTACATTCCACAATTGAGGTGCCACAGTGGTGCCATTGAACTGTAAACAAAATACCTATACACAGTATGAGACACAGTGAAGAACCCCCCAGCAATCCTCAATCCTTAGGCAGGCACATATAGGAAGAGGATCAATGTTGCCAGCTATTTAGTGCTTTAAATCATACTGAGCTATGTTGGTTTGGGTGCACTCCAATGCTGAGTTAGCAGCTGGAGTAAAGGAATGATAGTCCAAGTTGTTTAGAGACATGGGTGCCCCACATTTAGTTCTTTTTCCTGCAGTGTTAAGGTTTGCCACAGGTTTGGGGAAAGTATGGGAAGTTTGATTTTTTTTTTAGTCCAAGGTTATTATCCCCAAATATTGAATTGTACTGGCTGACAAATTGCTTCTGGTCTGAATTCAACACACTGTACAGCTTGGTAGCTCAGGACACATCTCTCTAGATATGTTTGCCTAAGATCTGAGGTGTACTGAAAGGGCTCTCTTCTATGTCCTATTAATCAGGAAAATAAGTTTTTGCAGGCCACGTGGCAGGGCCTTTTCTGCTGTGGCACCTCAGCGATGGACTCCTGAGACCAAATAGTCATTTCTTTTGCAGTAATTCATGCATAGATTGCAGTGATTTTAGAGCTCTACTTTTCAGACTGGATATTGATGTCCCCATCTAATCTTGCATTTTTCCTTCTCTGATGGAGAGTGCAATGAAAAAAAAGAATATTCAAAGGTATTTGTAAAATGGTTGAAAAATGCACTTCCTGACTGTTGAGAAGCAATGATGAATAACATGGCAGAGGTATAGAGATATATATGCAAAATTCACACAGCATTTTCTGCAGAGAAATGTAGTAATGGGTTGTTGTAGGTTTTTCAGGCTGCATGTCCATGTTCTAGAAGCATTCTCTCATGACATTTTGCCTGTATCTATGGCAAGCATCCTCAGAGATCCTCAGAGGCATCCTCACTTCTGCGGAGTCTACCATGTAAAATGCAGCTGTGGACAAGTCTACACAGGGATCACCAAATGCAGCATTGTCCAGATACGAATCAAGGAACATGAAAGGCACTGCAGACTACTTCAACCAGAGAAGTCAGCCATAGCAGAGCACCTGATGAACCAACCTGGACACAGCATATTATTGGAGAACACAGAAATGCTGGACCACTCCAACAACCACCATGTCAGACTACACAGAGAAGCCATTGAAATCCACAACCATGTGGACAATTTCAACAGAAAGGAAGAAACCGTGAAAATGAACAAAATCTGGCTACCAGTATTAAAATACTCAAAAATTATAGCAGTAAAGAAAGAACAAAACTCAAACACAGTGGAACTCCAGACAAGAAACAAACGCTGAGGACTTGTGTTTTATGGCTTTTATGGTTTTATTTTTTATATGGTTTATATTATACATAATGTTTTAACTGTACTTATGTTATTTGGGGGCATTAACTGCCACCTGTAAACCGCCTCAAGTTGCCTCCGGGCTGAGAGGAGTGGTATATAAATATGGTAAATAATAAATAAATAAACAAACAAATAATCACATCTCAAAAAAGGATTCCTCAAGCAGTAACAAGCCACATCTAAAAACCATCAGGCCATCAAATGCTAATCAAGGTGGCCAATTGAAACATGCACACCTAGCTCCAACAGACAAGACTTTTTTCTCCTACCCTGGACTTTCCACTAAGAAATAAACCCAATTTTCCTAGTTTCCAACAGACCTCAAAACCTCTGAGGATGCTTGTCATAGATGCAGGCAAAACATCAGGAGAGAATGTTTCTAGAACATAGCCATACAGCCCAAAAAACCCTACTGCAACCCAGTAATTCTGGCCATGAAAGCCTTCGACAATAGAATCATAGAATCAAAGAGTTGGAAGAGACCTCATGGGCCATCCAGTCCAACCTCCTGCCAAGAAGCAGGAATATTGCACTCAAATCACCCCTGACAGATGGCCATCCAGCCTCTGTTTAAAAGCCTCCAAAAAAGGAGCCTCCACCACACTCCGGGGCAGAGAGTTCCACTGCTGAACGGCTCTCACAGTCAGGAAGTTCTTCCTCATGTTCAGATGGAATCTCCTCTCTTGTAGTTTGAAGCCATTGTTTCGCATCCTAGTCTCCAAGGAAGCAGAAAACAAGCTTGCTCCCTCCTCCCTGTGGCTTCCTCTCACATATTTATACATGGCTATCATATCTCCTCTCAGCCTTCTCTTCTTCAGGCTAAACATGCCCAGCTCCTTAAGCCACTCCTCATAGGGCTTGTTCTCCAGACTCTTGATCATTTTAGTATTTCTGCATAAGAAAAATTTCTGCACAGAAAATGCTGCTTTTTGTGTAACATACCCAAATGTGATTTTTTTTCATAGAATAAGACTAACTATGAATAGTCTACAAAAAATTGCAGTTTTCAAGGACCTTCTTGCAGAGAGAAGAAAATTGCAAAACTTCTGTGATGCTTCAGTTGAGAAGATCAGCAAAGAATTGCCTTCCTAGGGCAGAGGTTGTCTGTAAACTACATCAGGAATCTTAACCAATTTTTGCATAAATCTTGCAAAATGTGTTAAACCTGGAACCTTTTGCTTGGTACGCCTGCACCGTCCCATTGAGTAAAATCTTTCTTGACTAATTGGAAGCCCTCCTCTGCCTTGTGTCCCTGGATAGCTGACAACGTAAGCCATCGGGAAACACAATGTACAAATAGGGTCTGCGTGCACATTTTGGCCTCATTGGTATAGAGCTGTGAACACAGGAAGAGTAGGAAAAAAAGTAGTTTCATTGAGAGTGGAGAGTTTCTCTTTTCGATTCACAGTATGTGCGCACAGCCTGCGAGGAAACCTTCACAGGCAGTGGGAAGACTTGAAGTCATTTAAACATAAAGCACTCCACCAACCACCCACTGAGCAATAACCCATTGAATGACAAACACCTTGTCATCTCTCTCTCCCTTTTCAATGGAAACTAGAAGATGAATGAAAACACCAAGCTCATTCATTCATGCATTGGAGGGATAAAAATGGCAGCATTTTATGTGGCTACAAGATCAAGGATATGGGAAGTTTGTGCTTCACAGATGCAGTTGGGTTACTGGGTTGTAGAACTTAATCTTCACAGACAGGAGAATGCTGCTGCTGTTTGGGCATTCCTCAAATTCCTATCCCTGGATGCTAGGCATGTGTGAAACCTGCCGCAGGAATTCCACTTTCAATTATATTTCCTCACCCACAGAAAAAGAAGTCTGTAGAATATCCATTTACCCTTGTGAATTCCCTTTTACTCCTTTTCTGCTTCCTTCTCTCTTTTTCCCCCACAGAGTATTTGGTGGAATGTTGTGCTGTGCATGGTCCCACCCAGAGAAAGTTAAAAACAATTTAACTATCAGTTATGTTGGGGTTTTCCTAACAAAAAAGTAAAGGTTAGGTAAACGTTTTCCCCTCACATTAAGTCCAGTTGTGTCCGACTTTGGAGGTTGGTGCTCATCTCCATTTCTAAGCCAAAGAGCCAGTATTGTCCATAGACACCTCCAAGGTTATGTGGCCAGCATGACTGCATGGAGCATCATTACTTTCCTACTGAATCAGTATCTATTGATCTACTCACATTTGCATGTTTTCGAACTGCTAGGTTGTCAGAAGCTGGGGCTAACAACAGGAGCTCACTCCACTCCCTGGAATCAAACCGGTGACCTTTCGATCAGCAAGTTCAGCAGTTCAGTGGTTTAACTCATGCCACTTCCCAGAATTGAACCAACGACCTTTTGGTCAGCAAGTTCAGCAGGTCAGCGGTTTAACCCACTGCACCACCAAGGACTCCATAACAAAAACATAAGTATGAATGTAATTGAATAGCCTAACAAAAAGGGGCTATTCAATTACATTCATACTTATGTTGGAATTTCAGTATGAACTTGGTCAAAGAATTCAGTTGTCAATCTATATAAATAAAAATGTAATGTTCGTTTGTGGGATTTACAGAACTCAAAAACCACTGGGAGGATTGACACCAAATTTGGACAGCATACACCTAACAATCGAATGAATGTCCTTCACTCAAAAAATTGAGTTT
Source organism: Anolis sagrei ordinatus (assembly GCF_025583915.1). Classification (NCBI taxonomy): domain Eukaryota; kingdom Metazoa; phylum Chordata; class Lepidosauria; order Squamata; family Anolidae; genus Anolis; species Anolis sagrei. Next base: position 236,025,260 of record NW_026847438.1, on the reverse strand, counting down.
GTCATTTGGGAGTTGTAGTTGCTGGGATTTATAGTTCACCTACAATCAAAGAGCATTTTGAACTCCACCAATGATGGAATTGAACCAACTGGGGCATACAGGACTCCCATGACCAACAGAAAACACTAGAAGGGTTTGGTGGGCATTGACCTTGAGTTTGGGAGTTGTAGTTCAACTACATCCAGAGAGCACTGTGGACTCAAACAATGATGGATCTGGACCAAACTTGGCATTAATATTCCATATGCCCAAATATGAACACATATGGAGTTCGGGGGAAATAGACCTTGACATTTGGGAGTTGTAGTTACTGGAATTTATAGTTCACCTACAATCAAAGAGCATGCCGAACCCCACAAATGATAGAATTGGGGCAAACTTTCCACACAGAACCCAATGACCAACAGAAAATACTTAAGGCCATCCAACTCCCTTCACGAGGGCAAGAAAACATAATCAAAGCCCTCCTGACAAAGAGCCATCCAGCCATAGATATAGATAGATATATATGATTCACACACACCGAGATATAGTATCGTATATTTGAAAGGGACCCCTAAAGAAGGACAATGATATGTTACATGTTCCAGAGTAGGCAAACCAGACAATCTCGACATCAACACTGGCAAAGAAACAACAAGAAATACTGTTTACCCACAAGCATAAAGAAATTACATATATTAGAAACCAACACTTTCTCATTACTTTATTTTCCAGATCATCAGATTGGGCCACAGCAACACGTGGCAGGGGATGGCTAGTTCAGTTATAAATTACTTAAATGACAAACAGTACTAAAGTGCCATCAAATGTTCCATTTCCCATGTGGTTCTTTACTCAAAGTTTTGTTCTTCTATATTTTTGCAAAACTAATTCTCTTTTTCTCTTTGTGCCTCAGTGCTTGTGAACTAAAAATCTTTATGACACTAGGCCCAAACCACTAGTTTCAGTTTAAACTTAGGGTATGAAGGCTCCATTATTTCCATGGGAAAAAAATATTAATCAACCAACAGAAAGGGTTGCTTGGAAGGAAATAGTATTTTATGTCCCTGATGCCTTTTACGCCAGTCCTTGTGCTCTATAGGGTTGTAACTGGACTACTTTTGCTAGGGTCTACATGGAATAAAGAAAGACAGCCTGTGTGAGAAGATGAGATGATAATCCAGGGGAAATAAGGAAGGCTTTTGGTGGTATGTATGCGAAATAGGGTTTGCAATAATGCATGCAAGTACTATCCAAAGGTCAACGCTGGATAGTACTTGTATGGAAGGCTGCCAATGAACATCAGGTACCTTAGGCTATACAATACAACCCTAGTATCCATGATGAATATATTCCAAGACTTGCTTCAGATAATGAAAATCAGGGATAATTGTAAACCCTCTTGAACAATTGGCTTCTGAGAGAGGCATACCATATAGTTGTGCTGGGAGGAACTGGGGAGTATCTAGATAATACATTTCTCTAGGCTTTGTTAGGTTCTCCACCATGACTCAATGGTCAACATTGAGTGGATGCACACAATCATTCTGGATTGTTATAGGTTTTTTGGGTTGTATGGACATGTTCTAGAAGCATTTTTTCGTGATGTTTCACCTGCATCTGTGGCAAGCATCCTCAGAGGTTGTGAAGGTATTCTGGAGTACATAGAAAATCCCCAGAGAAGACATATTTCATCAGATGTGGGTAAATGAAACCAAAGACATTAGTTCTCCAGATATGGATACCATATTTCAGAAAAGAAACTGGCCAAGCCCTACGAAATTTAAAGGTTTGTCACAATTTTCCAGGAGATTTGAAGGAATGTGCACATACACACAGAGAGAGAATTCTCCAGGGTCTTATCAAACTAGAAACCCATAGGTAATTATAGAGGAATGAGATCACTGTAATTGTGTAATGTGAATTGGTTCCATATAAGCCCATATCTGGAGGTTCTCCTCACTTGGAGCCCATCCATCTGCTTCTTTGACTTGAGTCTTGATCATGAAAGGGAGCATACAATGCCCCTATTAAAACAGCTTCATTGGCTGCCGATAAGTTGCTGAGCCAAATTCAAGGTGCAAGTAATGACCTATAAAGCTCTCAATGGTTCGGATCCCGCCTATCTCCGTGATCGCATCTCCTTCTATGAACTCCAAAAATCTTCTGGGAAGGCCCTCCTTTCGCTCCCAACACTGTCACAAGTATGGTTGGTGGGGATGAGAAGGAGGGCCTTCTCAGTGGTGGCCCCCCACCTCTGGAACACCCTTCTGAAGGAAATAAGACAGGCCCCATCCCTCCCCTCCTTTAGTAAGAGTTTGAAGACCTGGTGGTTTCAACAAGCTTTTGAGAATGACCAGTTCTAGCACAGCTCCAAACATTGTTGAATATGGCCTTATACTTCGTACCTATTACCCCGGTCATCCCTCTAATAGGCCCTGGAAATGAGCAACCACAGACCTGTTCCTCCTATTGCTATTAGCCTGTTATAGCACTGTACTTAATTCCCAGTCTCCTCATATTTTGAGTTTGCACTAGCCTTGGCCCAACCTTTTAATTGCTCTGAACAGGCAGGATTATTTTTAATATATATGTGTTATTGTTATAATTTTATGCTTATGTTATTTTGTTAATGTTATGCCATGCTGTTTGCTCTGTATGTTTTGGTGATGTTACTTGGAAACTGCCCTGAGTCCCCCTCGGGGATATAGAACAGTATATAAATAAAGTTTTATTTTATTTATGAGAGGAAGAGAGAGAGATGCAAGGTTTTAGCTGATTTATTTAATATAGTGGTTTTCACCCCCCCCTTTTTTTTTTTTACCAGGGACCACTTGACCAGGGACAGCTCTCCAACATTAGTACCAAAAGGGTTACGAATCGGTTTTTGGTCAACTTCAGATTTGGTTTGGTTATTTGGGGTGCTGATTCAGGAAATTCCATTGGATAGACCACATCAGCTCTAGTTTCTGATCCAGAACATATGCCATCCAGTTTTCACCATTTGCTTGTCCACAGAAAACCTATTTAATAAGCCTTGGCACTGTAAGAGGGTAGTAATGATGAGGCTGTGGACCATATTTTAGTTTTTGTGGACAACTGGTGGTCCATGGACCACAGGTTGGGAACCACTGATTTAACAGAATCCTCAATGAAGTCCTGTGCCCAGCTGTAGACACTTGCACTCACTTATCAATGACAAACCAACCCAGGCCCTTTGATCTTTGGGGGAGGTCCTCCTTTCGCCCCTACAGATCTCACAAGCTTGTCTTGTGGGCACAAGGGAGAGAGAACTCTGTGGCCCCCCGACTCTGGAACTCATTACCTGGAGAGATCAGGAAAGCCCTCTTCACTAGAAACATTCAAAAAGAACCTTAAAACCTGGCTCTTCCACTGCGCCTTTGGAGTAGGCGTACAACATGATATTATTGCTCCCCTCAACACTTCTGCCACTGGAGTACACACCCTCCAAATGGGAAGTTTAGTTTCACAACTCTGTTTATTTTTATGAGTTCCCTGCAAACAACCTGCTCCTATTTTTATCTCATTAGAGTCTTTTAATTGTTTTATCCTGCCCACTGTTATCATGACTATGTTTACTGGATTTTCTTTTCTTTTCTTTCTTTCTATGTAATTTTGATGATGTTGTTTGTTGTCTATGTTTTTGGTTTTATTCCGCTGTAATATGTTGTCTGGGCTTGGCCCCATGTAAGCCACCCTGAGATGGTGGCGGAGTATTATTATTATTATTATTATTATTATTATTATTATTATTATTATTATTATTTGAACATCATGGCATAGATGTTTACTGCATCTATGGAAGCTCTGTGCCCAACCATCTTCTGCCCATAGATGGAGACCAATATTGAGAAGATAGGCTTGCAAAACAAAGGCAAACTGGTGTAGTTTTTTCAGTACTTTTGCCTCTGCTGTGTTTTCGTAATACATTTTAAACCTCTTTTTAAAACTGAGTGGTAGGTTTTCTTGACTAAATTATAAATTCTCCATACTGAAATTACACAATGAAGGCAGGTGAGATATTCGTCAACTCGAAACCTTGTACTGTTTGAGCCTCAAAAGAGGGTGATGACAATCAGCCTGAAAGACATTTCCCACATAAACTCTGCCTTCTTTCATTCTTTGTTGCTCTCGCTTCTGTTTGTCATGGATTTGGGTTTTCTAAGGCTGTCTTTGGCAGGTAGGAACACGGGGAAGCTCTTACAAGCAGATAACAGGCCCGGAAGCCATTACAATTTGTCAAGTATGAAAGACGAACATGTGCCTTCCCCTCAGAGATATGCAACGTTGACCATCCGTAGGCCACATGCCGGTGACTGTTTACAACCATTTTTTGTGAATTAACTGTCACTTTTTTCATGAATGAAATTTGAAGGGAACCAGACAGAAAGGGAAGCTGTAGCTGTGTTTTATGGCTTGAGTTTCCTTCTGTGGGATGTTTCCTTCGCAGAGATGATTTTTTTTTTTGGTGTGTGTGAACAAGATGCAAAGGATATTTCAAAAATACAGGAAGTTGCAAAAGCTGAACAGAAAATCTATTCTGGAAGTTTCATTTTTTTCAAATGTAATATATGTTATGAGAGAAAAAAAGAAGAGGGATAAAAAACAGAAGAAACAAGAGAGAAAGAAAGAAAAGAAGAGGGATTTTAAAAAACAGAGAATTGTATATGAAACATAAGTGAATTTGATGTTTAGACTTGGGGCCCATCTCCAAAATATCTCATTATATATGTATATACAAATACTGGTACAGTAGAGTCTCACTTATACAACATAAATGGGCCAGCAGAACATTTGACAAGCGAAAATATTGCATAATAAGGAGGGATTAAAGAAAAGCTTATTCAATATCAAATTATACTGCGATTTTACAAATTAAGCACCAAAATATCATGTTTTACAACAAATCAACAGAAAAAGCAGTTCAATACATGGTAATGTTATGTAATAATTACTGTATTTACGAATTTAGGACCAAAACGTCACAATGTATTGAAACAGCAGTGGATCCAGACTGTGTTGGATAATACAGAACGTTGGATGAGCAAAGATTAGATAATCATAGAATCAAAGAGTTGGAAGAGACCTCATGGGCCATCCAGTCCAACCCCCTGCCAAGAAGCAGGAATATTGCATTCAAATCATCCCTGACAGATGGCCATCCAGCCTCTGTTTAAAAGCTTCCAAAGAAGGAGCCTCCACCACACTCCGGGCAGAGAGTTCCACTGCTGAACGGCTCTCACAGTCAGGAAGTTCTTCCTCATGTTCAGATGGAATCTCCTCTCTTGTAGTTTGAAGCCATTGTTTCGTCCTAGTCTCCAAGGAAGCAGAAAACAAGCTTGCTCCCTCCTCCCTGTGGCTTCCTCTCACATATCCATACATGGCTATCATATCTTCTCTCATCCTTCTCTTCTTCAGGCTAAACAGGCACAGCTCCTTAAGCCACTCCTCATAGGGCTTGTTCTAGGGCTGGGCGGTTTCGTTTCGTTAATTCGTAATTTGTTAATAATTCGTTAATTTTTTCAATTACAAAACGATAACGAACCATTCTGGAGCAATTATTAAAAAAAACGAATTTTCAAAAACGTTTTGTAAATGCTTCGTATTTCGATATTGTATTCGTTTTGTTATTGTTTTGAGGTCGTTTTGTTATTATTTCCGCATGTCTGGGCCAGTTTTATGGTTTAATTAGTGAAAAAAAATTATAATATCACACCAACAGTCAACAACAGAGGGAGAGGGAAGCTTCAGAAGGTTTTGGAGGTTTTTTAGCGTATTTCGCGGTCGCGTCCGCCATTAATGAATCGATTCGTTATTGTTTCGGAAATCGATTCGTTAATTTTTTACCATTTACGAAATTTCGTAAATATCGAACTTTTTAAAAGGAAAATTTTGTAATTATTTTAAATATCGAAACAAAAAAACCCCCCAAATACAAATCGATTTTAGAAACAAATTTTTCCGTTGTTACCCAGGCCTAGTTGTTACCTCTGAGCCCATATCATTTTAGTCGCCCTCCTCTGGACACATCCAGCTTGTCAATATCTCTCTTGAATTGTGGTGCCCAGAATTGGACACAATATTCCAGGTGTGGTCTAACCAAAGCAGAATAGAGGGGTAGCATTACTTCCCTATATCCCAGGATCTTTTTCACATGCCCTGCCCTTGAGGCAGGCATTGTCCCCCATTCCGTATCTTTGCATTTTGTTTTTTCTGCCTAAGTGGAGCATCTTGCATTTGTCACTGTTAAACTTCATTTTGTTAGTTTTGGCCCATCTCTCAAATCTGAATTCTGCTCGATAAGCGAGACTCTACTGTATTACAAAATCAGGGGGAAAGATCCCAAATCCAAGACACTTTTGGCCCCAAGCATTTTGGATGAGAGATTCTTGATTTGTACACTCAGTAGCATGCTGTAAAACCAAGTCACGAGAAAAGGATTCGGTAGAGAAATGGAACTTAATAAAAGCATACTAAAAGCTAAGAGAAATCAAAAAAGGTCTTAGCAGTTCACTGGAGGAGGGAGTTAACATCAACCAAACCACTTTAGGCTCTCTTGTGCCTGTTTGTTTCTTGTTGTACATCAATGTATAGATGGATGAATACCTAGATAGATTGCTTACTTTGCAAGAGTTGATTCAGGGGCCAGGCTGTTTGCTGTTTGTTGGTTCCAAATAAATCAGCTCTTGAGTGGTGAGTCAACATGTAGGTAAACACTATTGGTTCCATAATAGGTCTACTCAGAGCACTTCACCTTAATGGAAAGAGGACACACCTGCTGAAAATAGGATGTTTAGATAATTTCATTTCCTTTATTATAGAATAGTTCCAAGTGATATTGAGATAGTTTTTGGATTATGGGCAGGGGAAAGAACTCCTTTTTAAACTGTACTTACCACCTACCTGAATTCAAGGTCAAATGCCATTTTCTCTCAGTGGGAATTTAAAGCACTTCTAGATGGCAGAGGCTTCCTCTGAAGAGATTTTGGTAGGGAGCAGTTGAGATATCATTGTTGTTTGAATGTTTTCCACTGCAGTTAGCACCCCCTCCACATTCACTGGAATTAAGGGAATGAGACACCTGTGAATGTGAAAAACCATATAGAATTTTTTTAACCTGACGGAGCTATTCTCTAGCAAATTTATGGTCATCTAGTACAACACTGTGGTTAACCTCCACTGGAAGCTGACTACAGAATTGCATTGGGAGACCTATAGATTGCTAAAGAGTTGTTCTCTCTACAAATCTCTAGGTCAGTGGTTCTCAATCTATGGGTCCCCAGGTGTTTTGGCCTACAACTCCCAGAAA
>NW_026847438.1:235931352-236006650 GCF_025583915.1 Anolis sagrei ordinatus | reverse complement strand
TCCTGTTTCTATATTTGTATATATTGTATATGTAAAGACTGAAGCCTCTGGATATTTTGGATGAGAACCTGAATCTGTGAGTTTACTAAACAATGTGTGTAGATAAGGTCAGATGCTGGCAGTTGAACTCTGCTGATAAATGGGTACGAAGCACATGTGTTTGCTGTGGAAGGAATTTGCTATATTTTGGTTGCTTCTGGGACACTTGCTATACAGCTTGCAGCAGTTTAGGGATGAAAGATGGTAAACCATGTCAAGGAAAGGTCTTTCTGTATTTTGAAGTACTTAACTAGCCTTGGTAATATTGCGGGATTTGCTGGTGGTGAAGTGATTCATAGTTTCCAAATCATGATGTATACTCACCTTATTTGGTGTACATATTCCATGCTACTCACTCTAAGAAGGTAACTCTGCACAGGTGGACGGGTGTGATTAATTGGGTGCTGGCTACACATTGGTGTGTGTGTGTGTGTGTATAGTCACTGGCATTGCTATTTCCAAATGAATCTGTTGGGAATCACAGTTGCTAATTCCCAATAGTCAAATAGGTAGTGCTAGCATGGAATATGTACACCAAATAAGGTGAGTATACATCATGATTTGGAAACTATGAATCACTACACGACCAGCAAATCTCACAATATTACCAAGGCTAGTTAAGTACTTCAAAATACGGAAAGATCTTTCCTGGACATGGTTTACCACCTTTCACTCTAATCAGTTAGATGGCAAATTTTAATACAACTCTACTGATTAGTTCTGAAGTTGAAATCACATTGCTTGTATTTTTTTCACTGTAGTTTTACCAGGAGGGCAGGTAAATATTATATCCCATCAGGTAGCAGTTCCCAGGGTGCTTCCCCAATTCCTCTGAGTCTCCTCCAAATTTCTTGTGTTTTTCTTGCTCTGGCAAATCACTCACTCTGGAAAAGCAAAATTTTTCAGCTTAGCTGTTACTGCCAGATTATTGCTATTTTTTGTAATTTTCTTATATATTGAACACATTACGCATTTTAATCTATCTATTTGATTTAATGATTTATATGTATGGTGTTGATCTGATTGCCCCAAGGTGCTAATTTAAAATGTATTTACATATTGTTCTTATGGTTTGTTGACTGTAATAAAGTAATGGAAGTATGTACTTCCATGTGCTGTCCTTGTTATCAAAATTTTATGAGATTGGGGGTTTCCCAGTGAAAGTTTATGAATGTAGATCCAAATTCTGTCCCCAAAATGAATTATTTAAATCCCCGAAGAAATGTCAGAGCACACTAGCTAGACTGATTTTGTTAGAAAGAAGCCACTGTACTCCAACTCCATTATAGGATTGTCTAATTGTTTCCCTGTCTGCTCATTGTCTCATAGAATGAAAAGGATGTGTTGTTGTGTTGTTTTTTTTTCTTTTTGAAACTTCTGGCGGAATCTATTTTGGCAGCTGCCACAGTGCAAAAAGAGCCCCCTGTGGATTAGAAGCCGGGAAAGGCAATGGAAAACTGAGAAAATGATTTATCCTTTGAGGTCCCAGGGCTGTTATTTGTGTATTTCCTGTACACAAGCACTTCCTCTAGCTGGGAATAGGGAAGTCTTCCTTAGGAAGAAGAGCGGCCACTCTGTGTGATGTTTGTGTGATGGGATTCTCATCAGGGAAGCATCAAGTGGAGGCAGAAGCACTAAACACATCAAACAAATTGTTTAATATTTTCCTTGATTTAGCTTACAGGGTGTTGTTATGGACATTTCCTTGGAACCAGTTGCTTCATTCAAAAGGTAGATAAGATTGTTCCTTCTCTGACCTGGCTCTACTGTCAAGTCTGTTGAACGGAGCAATGTAAAGATTTGAAGAGACTTCTGCTGAAATGGGACACTTAGGCCATGAGTTCACTAGAGGCTAGTAGCTGGGTCTGGAAGGATGTCTACTATTACCACCACTACTACTACTACTAATAAAAATTCTGCGGTTTTCTGGCATTTTATATTTCTGCCGCTTCTGTGACTGTTCATTTGTATTTTGATTCTGTAGCCCGTTTGTCGATGGATGTCCAGAATCAGCAGCATCCACCATGATCCTTTTTATCCTGGGCATCAACCGAGCCAGTATAGGCTTCGTTTTGGTTTGTTTCTCCATAGTGTTAATGGGTTAGGTGCTCTTAGTTCCACTCCTCAGCTGAGACTTCTCTGGCTTGGTTGGACCTGCTGGTAGTTACACTACCGCTAGCACAGCTCTCAGCATCCTTGGAGCAGTTAAGCCCCCACCACGACAAGATGGCACTCATTGGGGGATCATATCCTCAGCTGCTGCAAGAAAATTGCACAGACAGACTACAAACAGAGGTGCAACTCTGTGGCCCAAATGATTCATTGGAACTTATGTCACAAGTACCACCTGCCAGTAGTAAAGACCTGGTGGCATCATAAACCTGCAAAGGTAGTGGAAAATGAATACGCAAAAATACTGTGGGACTTTTGAATCCAAACTGAATCCAAAGTTTTGGAACACAATACGCCAGATATCACGATTGTGAAAAAGAAAAAAAGCTTGGATTATTGATGTTGCCATACCAAGTGACAGCAGAATTGATGAAAAACAACAGGAAAAACTCAGCTCTTATCAAGACCTCATTCCAGTTTGTCAATATCTGTCTTGAATTGTGGTGCCCAGAATTGGACACAATATTCCAGGTGTGGTCTAACCAAGGCAGAATAGAGGAGTAGCATGACTTCCCTGGATCTAGACTCTATAATCCTATTGATGCAGGCCAAAATCCCATTGGCTTTTTTTGCCACCACATCACATTGTTGGCTCATGGTCACCTTCCTGTCCACGAGGACTCCAAGATCTTTTTCAAAAAAATTTTCCACACGTAGTGCTCTTGAGCCACGCGTCCCCCATTCTGTATCTTTGCATTTGATTTTTTCTGCCTAAGTGGAGTATCATAAATGGGATATAACAGTGGCTGGGAAAAAAAATCAGATTATAGACGTGGGGATCCCAGGGGATAGCAGAATTAAAGAAAACTGAGGCTTTCATCTCCCTATTCCTGGGTTTGATCCTGCAGAATTCTGGGAAATGTAGTTTCAGGAAGCTGAGGACCTCTTTAGCTGAGAATTCCAAAACCCTGCCCTAAACCAGGCAACAGGGAGATGAAAGCCTCTATTCTATAATGATAATGTTATTTCGTCCAAAGAGCCAGAAAAGATGATTCCATGTCAAAACCTTCACATTGAGATTCAGAGCCTCTGAGAAAAGAAAACGAGCAATGTCCTTTGGGAAAAATTCTAAGCAAGCTAACAAAACATCCAAAGGAAACTGTCCCAGGCAATGGTACCTTCAAGTCACGTAGTTAGCTACTTATAGTGACCATCAGTTTCTTTACCATTTTGACACCCTTTTCACTCTTGTGTGCCCGCCTGTATTTCAGATGGCAAATCACATTTTTGCATACATACTGATATATCATTGCAGTCACATTATCATGGGATTTCTTACATTTAATCTATGAGATCTTGCTTCATAAAATAATAATGTGGTTAAGAGCTTTATTGCTTTTCTTTTCATAGACAATGGCTGCTCTCTATAGTTAGCTTGCTTGATATCAACATGGCACAAGATCCAATGCTCTCTCACTGATTCCTAGAGTCTTGGATGTGAACCGAAGCAGCACTCCAGTCAATTAACCACAAGTAGACTGAAACTGAAATGATGTCAATTTACTTATCATATTAGAAGCGAACTATGGGTAAAGTTGTAGTGTGTGTGTGTGTGTGTGTTTTTAAAAAACAAAGTTAAAAACTTGGCATTATTAGTATAATGATGTCAATAACATTTCTTTCTTTCTTTTGAACGAAAAGCTCTGTATTGTGCTTCCACATTCCTTTGATAAGAAGGTGGTAATCTGGGAACTCAAACAGTGAATTTTGGGAAACCTAGCATAGGCTGGTTTATATTGCTGTCTATTGTGCTTGCACTTGTTTAACACACGCATTTGACAAACCAATATCAACTTTCACCCAGGTAGTGTTTCACTGATCTCACTTCCCTCAAACCCAACCCAGTATTTTTAATGATGGCTGCCAGCATTTCCTCAGGTCTAATATTACACACACCAAGCAACCTAGAGACCCACCAAAGCTCTCCTTTGCAGAACCCAGGAAGTCTCAGTATCAAGAAGGTCAAAAGGCTAAGGAAATGCTGAAAATGATGATCACATCTGTGGTGTAGCCTTAGCAGCTGCATCGCCAGATATATAAAGGCTGTGTGATCTTTCGGTGACAGCAGGCCCTCCACTTTCATGGGAGTTAGGGATCCAAGACTCCATGAAATTGGGAAAAAAATTAATAAAATAAATTGCATTTTTTTTACCTGAGATCACACCTTCTTAGGAATCACTAGGTCCTCCAGAGCCTGTCTACTTCCATTTGAAATTGAATATCGAATCATGCTGGAGGACCTGGAGATCCCTAGAGAAGCATCCTGTCTAAAAATCAAGGGTGATGATTCTTAAACTTGGGGTTGCGACCTCCAGTGAATTGTGGGTGCTGTGAAAAAAATGGTCAGAAGGTGGACTAGTTACAAAAGTAACCACAGCTGCCTGTATTGGCAGTGGTGGGAGGTAAGTCCTGGCTCTCTCTTTAGTCCCAGCAAAGTCCTTTCATCATGGGAAGAGACTGACTGACCAATCCATCCATTATCCCATCCATCTGCCACTCAGGGTAGGAGGGGATGCTGCTGCTGCCGGAGGAGGAGGAGAAGTAGCCAAGCACAAACTGCTAAGGTAAGGGAGAGAGGCTGAACCGAGGCAGCTGGCCACTTAATGGGTTGAGGAAAACCAGGGGAGATATGTATGGGTGGTGGAGGAGGAAGGTTGAGGAAAGAAAATAGAGATGTGTATGGGAGGAAGAGTTGGTGTGGGTTGAGGAAAAGAATCAGAGATATGTATGGGCAAAGGAGGAGGAGGAAGAATTGGTGCAGCTTGAGGAATGAAAGCGGAGATACGCATGGAGAAGTAAAGTTGGTGTGTGTTGAAGGGAAGGGCAGGCATGTAAGTAGGAGGAAACCCCTCCAGAAATTTACTGCCCTCCCTTCTCCTTACTGCAACTCTTTTCTTGAAGGACATTCGATCTCCCTTCAGAGTTTGGGGAGTTGGAATAGCGTGCGTCCTCTGTATCTATGGATTCTACAATCCAAGTCACACTATTTCAGCCTAAGAAACAGATCTTCCCCAGAAATCTTGCAATTGATTCACTTTAGAGTTGCCAGAAATTGGAAATGTCTTGAAGGAGGCAACAGCAGCAGCAACGAATAGTTTTCCTAGGAATAGTTTTCCTAGAAAAGGGGATTCCACCAGAACTGGCTTCTGGCATTTGAAATACCCATCATATACGCTCATCAAATTCTGTGCATTTGATGACTTGATAGAGTTCCCAAATCCCAGTTCAACACTTAATCACTACACCATACAGAATACTACAAGAGGTTGCTGAAACAAGCTGAGGAGAAATCAGCTATGGCAAGCTCTCCCTCCCTTCCCTCCTCTGCTGCCCATCCCCACCTTATTTTCCTGTCTTTGCAGATCCTCTCTCTGCAGTGATCATGCTTTTATGGCTTCACTTAACAAAGCAGCCTCTTGCCAGAAGTCAGGCTGTCCTGACTTGTAGCTGAAATTTCAGACTCCCATCAAAGATGTGCTATTTCACTGGGCTGTATGGTCAGCGTGAACTTGGCACACTCCTCCTCTCAGAGCCAAAGTGGGACTGAAGAAGCAATAATTATTTCTTTTCCTTGTGAAATCTTCAGGCAGACTGATAGCTAGAAAAAGCTCAAAGCAGGCTGTCTCTGTATGTTATGAACCTGTCTATTTCAAACCATTTAGAGCCACGTTTTCTTGCATGTATGGGAGCACTTAAGGACACAGCAAAAGTTTTTGGACTAGATAGTTAGGGATGCTGAAACTGATTAAGAATGTAAAAGAGCTTGGAATAATTACTTTTTTGGATTACAACTACTAGTGTAGCTAGCATGCACATTGGGGAATTCGAGAATTGTATTTTTACAGGCTCTGTGTGTGATTGTATTCATTGAAGTGAAGTCAGGCCCGGCTCTATCATTAGATGGAATGAGACTGCTAGCTACCCCTAATGACAGGCATTGGGTGTGATGAAAGAGTGACCAATGGTTACGGTTATTTCATTTATTTTCGTTATTGTATTTTTTCACTGCCAAAAATGGTGCTGGAGAGAGAAACTTGGGAGATATTTCTATCTCGTATGCCAAAGAAATTTGGCTGGCCTAGGATATTGTGTGCTGTGACTTTAGTGTTTGCATTGAAGGAAAGCTGTGTGCAGTGCACTTTTCTGAGCTTGTTGAAGGAAATATTGAATATGCACGTAATTGTCTTCCTTTCTTTCCCTCCCCCCTTCCTTCCTTCCTTCCTTCCTTCCTTCCTTCCTTCCTTCCTTCCTTCCTTCCTTCCTTCCTCCCTTCCCTCCCTCCTTCCTTCCTTCCTTCCTCCCTTCCCTCCCTCCCTCCCTCCTTCCTTCCTTCCTTCCTTCCTTCCTTCTCCTCTCTCTCTCTATTTTTTAAGCCCTCCTTTATGTTTTTCCCCAAGGTAAATACTTTTTTTTCAAACATGTCTCCTAAATCACATCTGGAGTAGAAAGAGGCACCTACAGACCTCAGTCATGCTATGGAATTGAAAATACTACTCTACTTTCTCTGTTGTTTATCATAAGGTTTGGTTTCCAAATCTTTGATTATCTTAGTTGGTCTCCTCTGGACATCCTCATCTTGTTGATATCCTTCTTGAATTGTGGTGCCCAGAATAGAAGGCAGTATTCCAGCTGACGTCTGACCAAAGCAGAACAGAGTGGAGATATCCAAGGTGCTGAACATATTGCAGGGATCTGATTCAGGACCTTGGACAGTTTCTTTGAAGTCTAGGACCAAGAGAAGGTTCATTGCATTTTTTATCTGTAATCCACCAGTTGCCACACTCTGAAGATCTGAAAGCACAAACATTTTAGTGGAAAGGTTGGCAGGGATAAGAATTAAGAAAGCTGGCAGAGATAAGAATTAAAATAAAAGTTTAGTTTCACAATCCTGTGCATTTTTATGAACTCCCTGCAAATAACCTGCTCCTATTTTTATCTCATTAGAGTCTTTTAATCATTTTATCCTGTACATGTGTCCCACCCATTGCTATCGTGATTGTGTTTATTAGAATGTTATTTTGTTACTGTGCCTATACTTTTTTCTATGTAATTTTGATTATGTTGATTATGTTGCTTGTTGTTTACGTTTTGGTTTTATTTTGCTGTAACATGTTGTCTGGGCTTGGCCCCATGTAAGCTGCTCTGAGTCCCCATTGGGGAGATGGTGGCAGGGTATAAATAAAGATTATTGTTCTGGTACAGCTGTACCAGGAGCTCCAACTTTATTTGCTTTGTATTAAATGTTTGTTTGTAGTCCCAGGTTTCAGGGACTCTGCAGATAGGTTGCTTCCTTTGGTTGCAGTCATAGGGCAAGTCACCTGTCCATCATTTTTTTGGTCCCGCCCCTTGCTCAGGGCAATTGGGAAGGGAAGGGAGCCATTTTTTAGTTAGTCTCAGCAAGGAAAACTAATGTATAGGATGTGTGCAAGCTTCCCCTGTACAAAAGCTTCAACCTTTAAGAATTTCCAGGAAAACAGCCCTAAAGTCCAAAGAACTCCAGCTGCAGAACATCTAAGCCTTTACTGGTAGGTCCACTCAGCGTTCGAGAAACAGTTCGACCCGGTAGCGGAGCCCACATCAGTAAGGGTTAGATTACAGTCAGCCTGGGAGAAGTTAAAAAGGGGATTTTCCTTTAAAGAAGAAGTTATTGAAGACAGTTGCCTGTCCTTCGTGGGCAAGATTAGGAATTCACCAGTTGCCTAAAAGCTTGGAATCATTTGCTTAACTTTACTGAAGACAAGAGAAGTTTCTGTTTGATTGTTCATTAATAAAAGACTTTGTTGTACTTCACAAGCCATCTAAAGACTATTTGTGGTAAAAACCTCTGAGAACTTCTCTTTGGGCCCCCTGGCTTCCCGCTGGGCAAAGGTTGCATGTCCTGTTCTAAAGGAAATTCTTTACAGGCCCAGCGCGCGACAGAATTATTATTATTATTATTATTATTATTATTATTATTATTATTATTATTATTATTATTCTCCCTTTTCCTCTTCCCCTGGTGATAATCCAATGGAGAAAACATTTTTGTGGCTGCATTTTGTAACAAGGTGCAACCCCCCATCCCAATTAGATAGTCAGTGAGGTGTGGTTACACAAAACTGGATTTATGTGTTGTTTGGGTCTCAGAAAGTGAACTTTGGTTCATAGAAACCAAAGCTTTTAGAACAAAATCCAGCTTTCAGAACAAAATCTATTGTACTTTCTGTGTCCCTTTTGATGTCTAAAATGCATCTTCTGAAAGTACTCAAGGTGTGTGGGTTGTGAGAGAGTTGATTTGGCACTGTAAAAATTCCCAAATGACTTTTAACAAGACCACTAATTGACACCACATCTTGTTGGAAGTCTCATTGAAATGCCAGTAAAATACTAAAGCTTTCTCACAAGCGTTAATAAAGAGGGCAATTAAACATGCTTGTTTCGGAGTCTTGATAAATTAATAAATCTCGAGTTAATTAAAAGGGCAGGACACTCGGATTTATCTCTCACGCCCCCTAGTTCATAAATCCTAATAAAGGACCATCTTGCAGTTAATTTTGAGCAGTTGAAAATCTGTGACAATTGATAGCTGAAGGTGTAAATCTAGTCCTGGGAATACAATTGTTGCACAACTCTGGGATTCTGTCTCACCAGGACACACTACTAAAGATTTTTCCATCATGCCTTGATGAGAAAAGATGTGGACCATTTCCACGAGGAGCATTGTGGGATGTTAAAATGGCAGCTCCAGGGCCTATGTGCACATCTAATCATGATGTGCCTTCTCAGATGGATGAGGCCAACTGAGATCCAGTAGATGGGGGAAAATTGCTTACAGTTCTCAAGCCATCATGGCACTGGGCACAATAACATGGGGTTTTAACTTCACTTTTAAACTTTGATTGTTTTATTTTTTTTAGTCTTTATTAAATATGTCGTGTTATAATTGGTTTTTCTTTTTTCTTTTGGTCATGTCAGGAGCGACTTGAGAAACTGCAAGTCACTTCTGGTGTGAGAGAATTGGCCATCTGCAAGGACGTTGCCCAGGGGACGCCCGGATGATTTGATGTTTTTATCATCCTTGTGGGAGGCTTCTCTCATGTCCCCGCATGAGGAGCTGGAGCTGATAGAGGGAGCTCATCCGCCTCTCCCTGATTCGAACCTGCAACCTGTCTGTCTTCAGTCCTGCCGGCACAGGGGTTTAACCCACTGCGCCACCGGGGTAGTGCAGCAGGTTAAACAGCTGAGCTGCTGAACTTGTTGGCATTTCTAATCTGGGGAGTGGGGTGAGCTCCCACTGTTAGCCCCAGCTTCTGCCAACCTAACTGTTCGAAAGCATGCAAATGTGAGTAGATCAATGGGTACCACTCCAGTGGGAATGTAATAGCAGTCCATACATTTATGCTGGCCACATGACCTAGGAGGCATCTACAGACAATGCTGGCTCTTTGACTTAGAAATTGAGATGAGCACCATCCCGCAGAGTCAGACATGACTAGACTTAATGTCTAGTAAACATAAAGACCTTTCCCTTTTATGTTATCTTGTTATATCATGGTATGTAATTTTTTTTTCATATGTTGTGTACTGCTTTGAGTCCCGATCCAGGAGAAAAATGGGATAGAAATAAATAAATAAATAAATATAGCTGCAAGATTCTGGGAGTTTCGATCCAAAAACGTAACTTTAGGGGAGAGGTCACTAAAGAGTGCTTTGCTGGAGCCAGCCATAGTACTTCTATCTGAGAAACTTGGATTTCTGAAGTAGTTTAATCTCTCCTTCTCTTGCAAGAGGACTTTTCTATAATTTTTCCTTTATGTCATGGGATGTTGATGCTCATTGTTGTTTCAAATTTTTAACAGCAGCATACATTCCAGTAGCTAATAACATCAAAGATATTGACACCTGTGGCACCTAGTGTTCACTACCATTCGAGAACAAACCTTGAATGCAAACAGTCACATTCAGACTTAATGCTATCATTTGATATGGTTCACTCTACTGTGTAGCTCCTCCATTTTTTCCCCTGCTGACATGCTATACAACCATCTGGAAGACGACAGAAACCCACACCGATGTTTCCAAATGCATCTAAAAGGTGATTATTGTTTTAATCTGTGCAGTAATGGCTATCCAGTAACGCGGAGTCATACTTCACTTCCGTTGCACACATTTAGTCTGCAGCTGTTCTGCTGATTTTGAAAGGCGTTATGATGCCAATGCCATTTCGCTGATGTGGTTATTAAGCCAGAAAAGCCAAATTGTACAAAGCTGATGAACCACATTAATTCTTCATAATTTTCTCTGCTCAGTAAAGAGACGTGAAATTCAATAGGACACCAGACTGGATACCCCTGGTGTCTTACACATACCAAAGACCCTTTATGGAACCGGCTGTGCATTTTCACCCCATGTGGCATTCCTGCATTCATTTCAAGAGGCGAAATTAGTGCATGGGATGCCATTGTGCAGAGAAGTGCCAGATGCAATATGCAAGGATGCATCCTGTATGTGCATGGGTTCAATTGTTCTATTTTGTTGCTCAACACAAGGACTGCATAGCACGATGTATAAGCTCCATGTGCTGAAGTTTACTTTATGGAACCTCTAGTGCAAGATCAATGGATTTAGGGTGTGGGTGCAATGGATTCAAACTTCAGGAAAAGAGATTCCATCTAATGATTAGGAAGAACTTCCTGATGGTAAGAACTAGTGGACAGTGGAATATGCAACTTCAGAATGTCGTGGGGTCTACTTCTCTCAATATATAGTCATCTGTTGGGGGTGCTTTGTGTATTCCTTCATGGCAGGAGGTTGATCTGGATGGTCTTTGTCATCTCTTCCAATTCTATCATTCTATGTTGGTATTTTGCCTTTGTATGTACTAACTGTCCCATCCTACAAAGAGCCTAAGTACAAATGGGCAACCCTCATAGCCCAAGGATAATGGTCCTCCAAGTGTGGTGTCTTGGTGGTGGGTCCGTACGTGGCTGTGGAGTCCTATTCTTGATCCGCATGTTCTCCTCAGTGAGGACATTGGTTTCCAGGTGGAAGGCGTCCCAGTCAGTGTTGGCTTGATGCGCCTTCCTCTTGGCACATTTCTCTCTTTTGCCCTCCAATTGTACCTCTTCAAATTTCACAGCACTGCTGGTCACAGCTGACCTCCAGCTAGAGCACTCAAGGGCCTTCCAGCTCTCGGTGTCTATGTCACAGTTTTTAAGGTTGGCTTTAAGCCCATCTTTAAATGTCTTGTCCTGTCCAACAACATTCCATTTCCCATTCTTGATTTGGGAGTAACTGCTTTGGGAGATGGTGATTGGGCATTCGTACAATGTGGCCAGTCCAGCGGAGTTGATGGCAAAGGAGCATTGCTTCAGTGCTGGTGGTCTTTGCGTCTTCCAGAACACTGGCATATCTTCCAGAACGCCTGTCTGCCCAAGAGATTTGCAGGATTTTTCGAAGGCAACACTGATGGAATCATTCTAGGAGTTGCATGTGACGTCTGTAGACAGTCCACATTTTGCAGGCATATAACAGGGTTGGGAGGACAATAGCTTTATAAACAAGCACCTTGGTCCCTACGGATGTCCCGGTCCTCAAACACTCTCTGCTTCATTCGGAAAAATGCTGCATTCACAGAGCTCAGGCAGTGTTGTGTTTCGGTGTCAATGTTGACTTTTGTGGAGAGGTGGCTGCCAAGGTAGTGGAAACATTTTCTAATGTAACACCATTTAGCTGTATTTCTGGCATTGCAGAGAGATTGACTGGTGACTGATAGAAGAGCACTTTGGTTAGGTTGCAGGTGGGATATTGGCTGGAATCCTATTGTGACTCATGTTGGTTTAGATTAACAAGGTATTTTGAGACATTTTGAATTGTGCAAACCCTATGAGAGAGGTGTAAATTCTTGGATAAGGAGTTGCATGGTTTGGCAGTCAATGGGGAGCTAGACTGACTCTTGTGCAAGAGGGGAATCCATGGTGGTACTATCCACTGTGTGATCCATTACATTATAATACAACCCAACCAATTCCTACTTAGCTGATTTAATGGTATACAACATACCCATTGAATATGAACATGACCTTAACATTTTAATGCTTACTTAGATAAAAAAAAACATCCTTAAAAAATCCAGACTGTTGTAACAGAAGTCTCTAATATATTCTTCCTCTTGTCATGCTAATTTTAAATGTGCAAAGCATTTGCTTTTTATATGAGGACCTTCTGAGTACAGAATTTCTTCCTACCTGTAATCGAAAATGGTACAATTCCAGTGACAGATGCATTATAGAAGATGAATGTTACTGTGTTTTCCATTAATGACGGTTCTCTCCCTCCCTCCCTTCATCTCTCTTTCTCTCTCTGCTGATTCCTTTATATTTGATGGCTGGAAAATAATTATTTCACATCTCAAGTTTGGGTTTCAAGGCATCCAATAACAATCCAGATAAATAAAATTAAAAATTAACAGGATACAAAAGTTAAAAAGTAATTAAACCATCATAGAGGTGAAACCAGTTAAAACAAATTAAAACAACAAGAAAAAGTAAAAGTCCAGCACTTTTCAGAAGGTCTGTTTCCCTTGGAAAATCAATTCTCAAAGGCCAGCTGGAATAAAAGAAAGTGTATACCTGCTTGCGGAAAGATAGTGAGGAGGGTGCTATTCTAGCCTATCAAGGAAGGGAATTATGGAGCCTGGAAGCAGCCACTGAAAAGGTCTTCTTCTGTGATACTTCCTATCTATCTGCAAGCGTGGAAGAACAGAAAGCAGGGCATCCACAGAAGAACTCAAAAGATGGGCAGGTTTATATGGGAGAATGCAGACCTGCAAATACGTTATCTGTATGGGTGAACTTTGTGTGTGAATCAACTCTAGTGTACAGCACTGAGATGACCAGAATCCAGAACACATAATTCCCAGGTCACGAGGGGGATGTCAGAGGTCACCAAAGATCATCAGAAAGCACAGTATTTTCTGTTGGTCATGGGGGTTCTGTGTGGGAAGTTTGGCCCAATTCTATTGTTGGTAGGGTTTAGAATGCTCTTTGATTGTAGGTGAACTATCAATCCCAGTAACTACAACTCCCAAATGCCAAGTTTATTTTTCCCCAAATCCACCATTGTTCACATTTGGATATATTGAGTATTCGTGCCAAGTTTGGTCCAGATCGATCACTGTTTAAGTCCACAGTGCTCTCTGGATGTAGGTGAACTATAACTCCAAAACTCAAGGTCAATGCCCCCAAGAGCGCCTCAAGTGTGCCCCTGGGCATGGGAGTTCTGTGTGCCAAGTTTGGTTCAAGTCCATCATTGGTGGAGTTCAGAATGCTCTTTGATTGTAGGTGAACTATAAATCCCAGCAACGACAACTCCCAAATGACAAAATCAATCCACTCCTTCCCCCAACCTCACCTGTATTCAGATTTGTATTGGGTATTTGTGCCAAATTTGGTCCACTGAATGAAAATACATGCTGCATATTGGATATTTGCATTATGATTCATAACAGTAGCAAAATTACAGTTATGAAGTCGCAACAAAAATAACTTTATGGTTGGGGGCCACCACAGCATGAGGGGCTGTATTAAGGGGTCACGGCATGAGGAAGGTTGAGAACCGCTGACTTAGAAAAATCTCCAGGTTCCCCAGCAAAGCCCAATTGTCAGCCAGCAGAAGTCGAGTATAAAGTCACACTGGAGGACCTAGAGATTCCTACAGAGAACATATTACTAGAATGTACAAATACGTCATTAGATTGCAACATTAAGCTAGAAAGAAACCAGTTTAGAAATTGGTCAACATGCTAAATATAGCTGGAGGATTCTGGAAATTGTCATCCCCTAAACTAGTATTGCTACGAGCAAGATTTGAGTGGTGCCTTATGCAAAGATCTCACTTTGCACATTTGCATGTTGGGGCAGAGAAAGAAATGGGGTAACTCACACCTTGAGCCACCCTTCCTTCACATACACCCATTAGATATATGTATTTCAGTTGACATTAATCCTCAGCAAACAAAGCCCAGGGAAAGCTGTCTCCAACACAGCATTTTTTCCAGATGGCAGTGGGGATACATCACACAAATGCTTTGGGACGTCTGTCTTATTAAGACACAAACCTCTGGCTCAATAAAGGCCACATAGTCACAGCTACCTCCCCCCTCTCCTCTCCCATCATGTCGAGATGTACTTTTTTCCCCTTCCAAGAAACACAGCACTAAGCAAAGGGCAGCTGTCTACCAATTCCTAGGGCTGAAGTACACAATTGGGAGATTGACTGGGTTGCCCTTTTTCCTCTCGAAGTACAATAACTAACCAACTTCAGTGAAAATGGGAGACTGAGTGTCACTGAACTTTTTGTCATGTGGAAGCAATGATCACAAGACCATCAAGGAAGCAAAGATAGGATTGCATTTATGTGCAAAGTAGATTCACCACTCAAAAGAATACATTTTTAAGCAACATGTAACACAACAGTTAAGCTTATGCCAATGCAAGCTCTCATCTGGTGTATGTGAACTCCTGCAACAGCAACAATAGCAATTTCTCAATGGTTTTGGTGTTGAAGGCCAAAACATCTGGGGACCCACAGGTTGAGAACCACTGCATTAGGTCCTTGGCATTTTGGATAAAGAAGATTCAGCTTATAGTTTCATATTGATTCTGCTGGTTCTACGAGGGTTGAATGAAAAGTAATGCCTCCACCTTCGTTACTTGGGTTTGAATGGGAATATTTTAATAAATCAAACGCAGAAATAATCCTTAGAATGTGCTCTTTAACTACCACTATTCACTTTTCCACATAATCACCAGACAATTGGATACATTTCTACCAACAATGAGCAAGTTTTCTGAAGCCGTCACGGAAGAAGTCAACACTCTGTTTCTGCAACCAGCGTCTCACAGTTCTCTCAACATCTTCATCAGAAGCATCATGATGTCCCCGCAGATCTTCTTTCATTATTGGGAACAGATGGAAGTCAGGCGGTGCTAAATCTGGACTGTATGGAGGATGCCGTATGGTGGTGAGATCCAGTCTCTGAAGTTCTGCTGTGTACCCATCGTGCACAGATCTTCCGATAGCCAAGTAAAGCAATCATGTGACCCACACGTTCTGGTGAAATGCTGATTATGCTTGAAATTTCTCTCTGAGTGATACAATGATTGTCCTGAATCAATCTGTCAACCTTTTGCTTGTGAAACTTGGTGGTTGCTATCACAGAACATCCAACTTTTTGTTTGTCATGCAAGTCAGATGTTCCCACCTCAACATCTTTAAACTTACTCACCCAATGGCGCACAGTACTCACATCAACACAATCACCATAAACAGCTTGTATTCTCTGATGAATCTCCTTTGGGGTGACACCTTCTGCTGTCAAGAATTCAATGACTGCATATTGCTTAAGTCGCATTGACCGACCGTCTGCATAGAGTTCCATACTTCACACTTTAACAACACAACCATTCAATGCTAAAATGGAACTGTAGAGGAGAGTCTACTGAACAAGCCAGTACCTACCGCATACCAGTACTGCCATCTGTTGAGGAGTTACGAAGGTGGAAACATTACTTTTCATTCAACTCTCATATTTCACAATCAGAGTCATAATGGCACACATAGGAAAGCATACACAAACACTCATTAAAAATAAACAGGATGATATGGACAATACTCGGGTGAACCAGTTTATTCTCAAACATTTCCTGCAAATCTACATTTACATTTTCATCTTTTTAGAACTGAACTGAACAGTAGTTCAATCCCTATGTATTTTAACAGTAATAAAAAGATCTTTACTGCCCCTTTGGGTTCTCTCCCCATCCTCATGCTTGTAATTGCAAAGATTTTTTTTTATTGGATGAATGATTTGTAACACACAATAATATGCAGTCGACTTGGCTGGTATTATCTTGAGAGCGAGGCATGGTTTTAATGATGTTTATGCTTGTAAAATAAAGCATCATAAAAATGCAAATAGTAGCAGCACATGGTGATATCTCCTTTCTTGCAAATTACTTGCAGCAAAACCTATTCCTATTCACACGATCCAACACCTGCAGAAACCATCTTTTAATCAACTTGTGGAATTTGCAGCCACAAGGTATAATGATTGTCACCACCAAAAGGATATTGTGGAGGGTATTTTGGTATGTGTATAGTTTGTTTAATTACTTACTTAGGCAATCCCTCGTAGCCCGAGGATGATGGTCCTCCAAGTCTAGTGTCTTGGCTGAGGGTCTGTAGGTGGCTTTGGAGCCCTATTCTTGATCCGCAGGTCTTCAGGTCTTCGGATTTTGCTTGGTCTGGAACCTCCCCTGTGGCCCCTCCTGGGAGTGCAAGACTCTGTTGGTTACGTCCGCAGGTTCATTGGAGCCCCTTCACCACAATAAGGTGACAATTCAATGAGGGGATTGTTTATAGTATGTAGGGAATGAGAACATGATGGCCCTTTAAATGTTTGACTGGATGTCACATTGAAGAGGGGCAGGCTTGTTTTCTGCTGCTCTGGAGGCTGGAACACAGATCAATGTATCCAAATCACAGGAAAAGAAATTCCATCAAAACATCTGGAAAATTTTCCTGATGGTAAGAGTTGCTTGACAGTGGAATATGCTGCCTGAGAGAGTGGTGGAGTCTCCTTCTTTGAAGGTGTTAAACAGAGGTTGCATGACCATCTGTCAGGAGTACTTTGATTGTGCTTTTCCTGCATGACAGGGGGTTGCACTGGGTTGCCCTTGTGGTCTCTTCCAACTTTATGATTCTAAATTCTGTGCTGATCCTGATAAATCTCCTGACAATGTCTCCTGATCTATGGTACCACATGATCTATTTCTATTTGTGCATTTGAAGTTTCATTGACAGTAAAATCATAATTTTACTCTTCCTATAAACCATCGCGGAGATTAAGATCATCTGGGGAGGCCCTGCTCTCGGTCCCACCTCTGCCACAGGTGCATCTGGTGGAAATGAGAGATGGGGCCTTCTCAGTGGTAGCCCCGCAGCTGTGGAATTAGATAAATATGATATTAGAGCAGCTCCCTCCCTCTTGCCCTTCAGAAGGAAAGTGAAAACCTGGCTCTGCGGTCAAATCTTTGGAGATTAATCTATATTGCAATAATAGCCTCGAAATATGTGCAACTGATCTTTGGAACGGCCCTGGATTATGATTGAGGATGGCATGATTTTAATAGTGAATGTAATGTTTTAATGTAAAGCCAGCTCGAATCCCCTTTGAGGTAGAGAAAGGCAGGATACAAATAGAGTAAATAAATACATAAATAAATAATGTGAACCAACATGGGCACTGCCATGGCTACCTATTGATCTTTCGACTCAGGGGTTACAGTTAGAATCAATAGGTGTGTACGTATTTAACAGCGTGGTAGATTACATCCCCGGCCACGTTGTAATTTGCTTAATAAAAGGGAAATGCAGGACTACGATTTAAATTGCCCAGCTCCAATTTCAAATAAAAAAATGCTGAATAAGGGTTGCTCCACTCATAACTTGATGGAATGTTATTGCCCATGACAGTTGTTTATTCAGTACACAAACATTTACATAATTATTACTGTTTGCAAACTGCTGCAAAGTCAAATTATGTGCTGACAGCTGAGTACGATGGCCAAAACTGTGGTGATTACTGTTATTGGTATGTATAAAACACATTTTCTATTACTATTTTAAGTGCACAACAGAGCACTAAGGGATTAGTCATTTGAAGAACTGCCAGTCTGTTCCATGCTGTAGAGTTGCTAATCCTCACCTTCATTATTTTAAAAAAGACCTTATAGTTTGGCTTTGCAAAGGTTTTTATTTTTTTTTCACATATGTCCAGATTAGCAAAGCTCAAGGAAGGTCCTAGGTGCAGAAAATTGGCTTCCAGGTCCTTCAGTGTTCTCCATCACTGTCCTACAAACATGATATGCCTGATATGTTGGTATTATACTATTACTCAGTGCTCTTTTACACTAAGGAGGTATCAAGGCATCAATCATTTCTTTTCCCCAAGACTGGGATTATTGTAGCATTTCTATTCTGCATACTATTGAATCTTGAAACTGATATTTTCGAAGGCTTTCATGGCTGGAATCACTAGGTTCTTGTGGGTTTTTTCGGGCTATAGGGCCATGTTCTAGAGGCATTTTCTCCTGACGTTTCGCCTGCATCTATGGCAAGAATCCTCAGAGGTAGTGAGGTCTGGCTACCAGTATTAAAAAACTCTAAAATTACAACAGCAAAACAGCAGAGAGGAAACAACTAGGCACATCTTAACACCTCTCAACAAAAGATTTTCCCAGGCGCAGCCAGGCCTTCAAATGCTAATGAAGGTGGTCAGTTGAAACATTCACACCTAGCTCCAGCAGGGAAGAGCTCTTTGCCCCACCCCAGCCATTCCACAGATATATAAACCCATTGTCCTAGTTCCAACAGACCTCACTACCTCTGAGGATGCTTGCCATAGATGCAGATGAAACGTCAGGAGAAATGCCTCTAGAACATGGCCCTATAGCCCAAAAAACCCCACAAGAACCCTTGAAACTTATAGTTTGGCAAGGGGCACTAGAGCTCCAATTCCTAATACCTCACAAAATTGCACTTCCAATGATTCCATACTGTGGAGTTATAACCATCAAACTACAAGCATCTCCCACTTATTCAACAGATTTGGGACTAGAGTAGTGTCACAACCTGGAAATCACTGAAATTGTTGTTTTTTTAATAAAAAAATCACTTTAATTTAGAAGTAGATAAGAGATAGCCCACAATTGATCTTAAAGTCTCAATAGCTGTAATAGAAGGGATTCATAGGAGTCACCAAAATTGCAGTTACGGTAATTAATTTCTAGAGAGTCACCTGCACTATCCAACTCATTGCCTACTATTTTTTTTGTCAGTTTGGCTATTGCCACTGCTTTCTGCACTTTGTAGTGCAATGCAAAAGGTGAATAGACTTGCATTTTCCCCTTTGGAAATTATGAGGCCACCTCTTTTGTTGTCATTGCTTCTTGAACTGGTCTGGGGACTTGGTACAACAGGAGCTAGGCTTGGTAAGCAACAGGAGTATAGCAGCAATGGCAGTACTTTCCGATGATAACCAGGAGGCCAGAGGTGGGAGTTAGGCTGTGATGCTGCCAGGATTCATACTCTGGCCTAGGTTTATAGAGGATTCAGGAAAGCCTTTGGATACAAAACGAAAGAACGAACATGCATCAAATATCCTATATAGGTAAAATTTAGAATGGTTGAAACAGCAAGTTGTCAAAAAGTAAGGGCACCCCCACACAGGCCAGAAATATTTTTAAAACCCACTTTGACATGCATTTATGTTCCCAAACCCCCCTGGGGAGGGTGGTTACATGTTAAACACCAATAATCCACTTATACAGATAAGATAATGAATGAGTCCAACAAATAGGTAAGCTGTGAAACTTAGACTGTTCAATTCACAGTAATCACAAAATTAAGCAACATGAAATAAGTTCTGCACAGTCTAACCATTGAGGGTGGTTACATGCCATCCCAATTTCTATTTGGGTGGCTTGCAGACACCCCAAAGCCCCTCCTCCCAAAAATAACCCTTAAAAGCAAAGGCCACCACTAAGGTCCTCCTTGCATCCTCCTTGCATGAAGAAATGATGTGCCAGGGGAGGGGGACCGAGGGGGAAAATCACTCCTCCCAGAGGATGCAAGGAGGACCTAATGGTGGCCAGGCAATTTTTTTAACTTTTAAATGTTGTTTTTGGGGCTGGGAGGAGGGGTTGGGTACCATCCTGGACCTTTGGGCTCCAGGAACCCAAACGGTTCGAGATGACAAATGGGGACTCACTCCCAGGTAGTCCCAGGAGTGAGTCACCACAGGCCCAATACCCAATTAAACCCCTGCCTTTCAGGAAGGTCCGGATCGAATGGAGTACTGAATTAATTGAGAATAACCAAGGTTATTGGTTATTCTCAGTTTTTGGAGATCCTTCAAAGACTCTTGGAGCACATTCCAGATATTCCTGTGACCACAGCAGGCATCCTGTTGGTGACATGACCAGGTGTAAAGCCAATGAACCACTGTAAACATAGCATGACATTGGCCATTGATATTCACCATTCATTGCTATGCATTGCATATAGACACATGAATGCATGTTCTATATTGTGCAAAGATAGAAATGACGTTTTGACTCAGTTATGTGACACTTCCATTGAGTGCAAAGACTGTATAACACAATTAAGGCATAATTTCACATGGAGTGATTTACCCTATGTAGCCATTATGTAGGATCTTGGATATTGGCTGTGAGATTCTAGCAGACATAGTCGAAAAATAACTTCCCCAAGTTCCGAAATATACCCCATCCATTCTGTAAGAGTAAAATGTTAGTCCAGATTCTGTTTAAATGTAAGAAAAGAGTGTTTCTCTCTCAGAGTATTGCCTGTTTGGTAGGAAAATCTGCCCTCCTATATCCTGCTGTTGTCCAATTATTCTCGGTTGATTATCACCTTAAATAATACTACATCACAATTTACAAGGACACCCCCCCCCAATATGAAGCCATTAAAATAAACAGGGATGTGCTTGCTTTGTCTAGGTCTGATTAAGATGACAAGGGAATGGAGAGACTTAAGCGGTTTCCTTCAGAGAGAATGATGACACCTGTTAAAGAAGCTGCCAAAGCTCCATTTTCAAAGAAAGAGGAACAAAGGCCAATAAGCGGGACAGAAAAAGTGCACTCTGCTACCGAGAAAGCGGGAACCATTTATCATGAGATACTTACTGCTGTTAAATGACACGAGACAGGCACATTCCAGATGATATAAAAAGCATTAAAAGAAGCAAAAAGGGAGGCGGAGAGAAAAGCCTTCTGTCTGGTGCTAAAATTGAAGCTTGGCTTTATGCTTCTTGCAAACTGACCAAATGAGGCTCACATTATTCCGGGGCAATGTTTTCCAAGCAGACATAAACTTAGGGAAGGCTTCATTTGAGTTGCGCGCATCTGATGTGGAGTGGATGCTTGCGACCACTGATGATGGCAACATTTGTTGTCGCTGTGCAATCTCAAGTCACTTCCAATTTATGGCCAATTTATCTAGGGCTGAGAGTGTTTGATTTACCAGGGGACAGCCAGTTTGTGGCCAATTGGAAACTCAAATTCTGATCTCCAGAGTCATCCAACACTCAAACCACTACAACACAGGGTCGAGAATGTGGTCAAGATGGCCAAAATTGAGGGAAAAACACCCAAGCCAGGAGAGGCTACAGCAGTTTGCTTTTGACTAAGCCTTCTGGGAAGGACAAGACTAGATCTTTTCCTTTACTCTTCCCACTGAGTTGCATGCATGCTATTTTATACTTTGAACTGAGGCTGGATCTACACTGCTATATAATCCAGAAAATCTGGATTTGGAGACTGGTTTCTATGGTAGTGCATATGGGGCCTCAGTTTCCACCAATGGAAGTAAGAGGAGGACAAAGAGGAGAAATGGAAAGAGGAGACAGAAATCAGGACACATTAAAATCAGGACACATTAAAAGCAGCTGAGAAAGTGTAACAATGCAGAATTAACAAGAACTGTCCCTGTCAGTTGGGAAAACAAGGAAATGGAGGAGCACTGGACAGGTTTGTAGGGGCACGTTTTTCTTGCCCACCTCACATGGAATGGCAATATGGTTTTATTTAGACAGTATACCCCAGTCTTTTTTTCATCAAGCTGGACATGCCCAGTAGTGTTGTGCATTTGGGCTAAACGACCCATTTTGTGTTCCGACTTTTGGTGGGGGTCCTGATTTGTTTTTTGGGAGCCTCCTGAAATCGGGAGGGTAGATATATGTTTTTGGTCTGGGATGCTGAAAGATCCATATGGGGGTTCTACTGGTATCTCACTAACAGAAACGGACAGAGGTTCCACCGAAATGCACAAGCCTAATGCCAAGTATATGGATTCCAGAATGGGCAAGGATCTATTTTATGCATTTCTCCAGAGCAAGAGGAATAATAGAGTTTTACAGGCAACAGCTGTTGGCAATTCTTCCTGAGGCTCTTGCAGGCCAAATCTCCAAGAAGTGGTAGATGCATAAATGAGGAAAGACAGCAGAGGAGGAGGGAGGGATTGCTCATGGAGTGGAACAAGAAAAAAAGTAAAGGAGATGGGAATGATGTAAATAATTTTCCTTTCCAAGTTCAACATGGGAAGAAATGTCCTTTGCCTAATAAACCACCAGCTAACTAGTGAGTTTGCTTGCTTGCTTTTGTGATCCAGACTTCTTTGTTTTTGCAACAGAATCATACTGCAGATTTATAGCAGTTTGATACCAGTTGACCTGCCCTGGTTTTGTAATTTGGCAATGGACAGAGATTTCACTGGCAAGGAACTAGTCTAACTCCTGAATGTCAGCAGTAGGGTTCTCTAAGAGAGAATTCCATGGACCTCACCAAACTGCAAATCTCAGGATTTCATGAGGATGCAATGGCATTTCAAGTGGAATCAAACAAAAATAATGTGGATACATTCGGTTTCCTGAGAACCACAAAGAGCAGACAAATTCAAAAACATTAAATGTACTTTAGAAGATGTAAGATCGCATTCTGTTAATGACAGAGACATCAACTGTGCTGCTAAGAAAAAGATCTCTGCCAGTGCAAAAGCTGAGGTCCAAAGAAGGACAAGAGAACTCAAGAACATCTGGTGGACAAAGAAGGCTGAAGAAATCCAACACCTGGCAGATACCCATAATGCTCAGGGATTTTTCAAAGCCACAAAGGTCATCTACGGACCAAGAAACCATGGCATACAGCCTCTACGCTCATCAGATGGAACCAAACTCCTGAAGGACCAAAACGCAATTGCACTACGTTGGAAAGAACACTACCAAAGCCTCCTGAACCGCAGCTCCAACGTGGCCAAAGAGGTCCTCTCACAAATCCCACAACAACCAACCAGGGATGAGCTTGCAGCACTGCCTAGTTTGGAAGAAGTCAGCAATGCCATCAGCCAACAGAAGAATAACAAAGCCAGTGGACCAGATGGGATCCCTGCTGAAATCTTTAAAGAGGGAGGACCTGAGCTGACACACCAACTCCACCAGCTCATAGAAAAAGTGTGGGTGACCGAGAAAATCCCAGCAGATTTCAAGGACGCCACCATCATCACCCTCTTCAAAAAAGGGGAAAGAACAGACTGCGGAAACTATCGAGGTATCTCCCTTCTAACCTCAGCTGGGAAAATCCTCGCAAGAATCCTTGCAAACCGCCTTCTGCCCCTCTCAGAAGACACCCTCCCAGAATCCCAGAATGGCTTCCACCCCTCCAGAGGAACAGTGGACATGATCTTCACTGCACGACAGCTCCAAGAAAAATGCAGGGAACAAAATCAACCTCTGTACATGGCATTCATTGACCTTGCAAAGGCATTCGACACAGTGAATCGCAGCGCTCTCTGGACCATCCTCCAAAATCGGGTGCCCTAACAAATTTGTGAACATCCTGCGGCTCCTCCATGATGACATGATGGCAACAGTCTTGGACAGCAGTGGCTCCCAAAGTGACCCATTTAAGGTGGAATCGGGTGTCAAACAGGGATGTGTTATTGCCCCAACTCTATTCTCCATCTTCATCGCTATGATACTTCACCTTGTTGATGGGAAGCTTCCCACCGGAGTGGAAATAATCTATCGGACAGATGGCAAGCTATTCAACCTCAGCAGACTGAAAGCCAAAACCAAGGTTACAACAACATCTGTTATAGAACTCCAGTATGCTGATGACAATGTCGTCTGTGCGCATTCAGAAGAAGATCTACAAGCCACTCTAAACACCTTCGCAGAAGCATATGAGAAGCTCGGCCTGTCACTGAACATTGAGAAAACCAAGGTGCTGTTCCAGCAGTCGCCAGCCAATCCCTCTCCAATGCCAGTAATACAGCTTAATGGTGTCACATTAGAAAATGTGGACCATTTCCGCTACCTTGGCAGCCACCTCTCCACCAAAGTCAACATCGACGCCGAAATACAACACCGCCTGAGCTCTGCAAGTGCAGCATTTTCCAGAATGAAGCAGAGAGTGTTTGAGGACCGGGACATCCGTAGGGATACCAAGGTGCTTGTTTATAAAGCTATTGTCCTCCCAACCCTGCTATATGCCTGCGAGACGTGGACTGTCTACAGACATCACATGCAACTCCTGGAACGATTCCATCAGCGCTGCCTCCGGAAAATCCTGCAAATCTCACGGGAAGACAAGCGGACAAACGTCAGTGTGCTGGAAGAAGCAAAGACCACCAGCATTGAAGCGATGGTCCTCCAACATCAACTCCGCTGGGCCGGCCACGTTGTCCGGATGCCTGACCACCGTCTCCCAAAGCAGTTGCTCTACTCCGAACTTAAGAACGGAAAACGGAACGTTGGTGGACAGGAAAAGAGATTTAAAGATGGGCTCAAAGCGAACCTTAAAAACTCTGGCATAGACACTGAGAACTGGGAAGCCCTGGCCCTTGAGCGCTCCAGCTGGAGGTCAGCTGTGACCAGCAGTGCTGCAGAATTTGAGAAGGCGAGTGGAGGGTGAAAGAGTGAAACGTGCCAGGAGGAAGGCGCGTCAAGCCAACCCCAACTGGGACCACCTTCCACCTGGAAACCAATGCCCTCACTGCGGAAGAAGATGCAGAGCAAGAATAGGGCTCCACAGCCACATACGGACCCACAAGGAAATCCATAATGGAAGACCATCTTACTCGTCCAACGAGGGATCGCCTAAGTAAGTAAGTAAGTAAGTAATGACACACATTTGTGTATGTATGCTATGTATGCATATGAGCAAATTATTCACCATAACATAATGGATGCATTTTGCAGACAGCAAAGGAAGCAGAATTGCGCATAGAGCAAAGCAACATTGCATATTGTAGTTGTCGAATCATAGAGTTGGAAGAGACCTCATGGGCCATCCAGTCCAACCTCCTGCCAAGAAGCAGGAAAATTGCATTGAAAGCACCCCCAACAGATGGCCATCCAGCTTCTGCTTAAAAGCCTCCAAAGAAGGAGTCTCCACCACACTCCGGGGCAGAGACTTCCACTGCTGAACAGCTCTCACAGTTAGGAAGTTCGTTCTCATGTTCAGGTGGAATCTCCTTTCCTGTAGTTTGAAGCCATTGTTTCGCGTCCTAGTCTCCAGGAAAGCAGAAAACAAGCTTGTTCCCTTCTCCCCATGACTTCCTCTCACTTATTTATACATGGCTATCATGTCTCCTCTCAGCCTTCTCTTCTTCAGGCTAAACATGCCCAGCTCTTTAAACCGGTCCTCATAGGGCTTGTTCTCCAGACCCTTGATCATTTTAGTTGCCCTCCTCTGGACACATTCCAGCTTGTCAATATCTCTCTTCAGTTGTGGTGCCCAGGATTGGACACAATATTCCAGGCATGGTCTAACCAAAGCAGAATAAAGGGGTAGCATGACTTCCCTGGACCTAGACACTGTACTCCTATTGATGCAGGCCAATGTTTAACTTGTTGGCTCATGTTTAACTTGTTGTCCATGAGGACCCCAAGATCTTTTCCACACATACTGCTCTCGAGCCACACGTCTCCCATTCTGTATCTTTGCATTTTGGTTTTTTTTCTGCCTAAGTGGAGTATCTTGCATTTGTCCCTTTTGAACTTCATCAATACAAATAATAATTTGGTTAGTTTTGGCCCATCTCTCTAATCTGTTCAGATCATTTTGAATTCTGCTCCTGTCTTCTGAAGTATTGGCTATCCCTCCCAATTTGGTGTCATCTGCAAACTCGATGCACATTACTATCAATGTGCACTAGGGTTGTACATTGCGAATCAAGATACCGTATTGGACAACAGCACTTTGAGATTTCACATTGCACAATATACAATCTTCTTCTTCTGCATGTGAGTTATGCAGAGTTGGCTACACTGAGATGCTTTAGGGTTACATGCTTATGCCAGGAAGCATCTTGTACTTCCAATTTTCCATTTACTTGAACCACACCAACCCAGGTTAGTGGCTGGCCAGTCCATTTCCAAATCCCAAAACTGGGAAGCCCAACAGAGCTGCTATTGGAATGTCACCATTGAATAAGTATGCTTTAGGCATAATAGGGGTTATCCTTCCTTTTTGCTTCTGAAGTGAGTGCAGGTTCATAATCTGGAGCAAGAAGGCTTAGGAAGGATATAAGGTGTTGCCCATGCTATTGGATTTCCCTTTTTATGTTTGGCTGTGGAAGCTGGACACCAAAAAAGAAAAAGGATAGGAAGAAAATATTGGCCACCAGTATTAAAAAACTCTAAAATTGCAACAGCACAACAACAGAGAAGAAGCAGGCAGGGGCATCTAATTACCTCTTAACAAAAGTTTGCTCCAGGCACAGTCAGCCCATTGTATACTAATCAAGGTGGTTAGTTGAAACATTCACACCTAGCTCCAGCAGACAAGAGTCCTTTGTCTCACCCTGGTCATTCCACAGATATATAAACCCTTTTTCCTAGTTCCAACAGACCTCACTACCTCTGAGGATGCTTGCCATAGTTGCAGGCGAAACATCAGGAGAGAATGCCTCTAGACCATGGTCATACAGCCCGAAAAAACCTACAACAACCCAGTGATTTTGGCCATGAAAGCCTTCGACAATACAGGAAGAAAATAAACAGACAAGTGCTATAATATATCAATCCTGAGTATCATACAGTAAATTTAGGTATAGAATCAGGAGGGACATCATATTCCTTTTGTCCTCCATCAGGTTCCAACTATCCAAAATCCCCCAGATTTGTTAATATATTTAAGGCCAAGCTTCTGGCGCTCAAAGACGGCTACCCTGAAGGTAAATTCCCTGATGAAATTCAAATTGAAAATGAACATACAAGTATTGCCATAAACCTGTCTTGCTTGTTGGCCTGAGATCAAAGAATGTTTTTGTGTAAGAGTACAGTCTGTAGAAAGTTGAATAGAAAATAGTCCCATATCTCTCTGATGCTGGCAGAGTTGTGTGCATATTACATAAGAAATAACCACAACATACTTTTCCACCTAGCAAAAATAAAACAATCCTCTTATAATAAACTAAGCAAATAAAACAAATGTGTATGCGTTCTCTCCTTGCGTTTATCCTACTTCAGCTTGTCTCAAAATGAGGACAAAGCTATTGCTGTTGCTGTCAGCCTCCAAGTCATTCCTGATTTGTGGAAACTCTACTGTGAACCTATAACAAGGATTTCTAGATAAGATTTGTTCAGAGCAGCTTTGTCTTCTACTGAGGATGAGAGTGACTTGCCCAAGGTAATCCAGTGGGTTTCCATAGATCAGTGAGGATTTGAAGCCTAGCTGACAGTGTCATAGTCTAACACTCCTAGAATCATAGAATCATAGAATTGGAAGAGACCTTGTGGGCCATCCAGTCCTACCCCCTGCCAAGAAACAGGAAAATTGCATTCAAAGCACCTCCAACAGATCGCCATCCAGCCTCTGTTTAAAAGCCTCCAAAGAAGGAGCCTCCACCACACTTTGGGGCAGAGAGTTCAACTGCTGAACAGGTCTCAAGTCAGGAAGTCCTTCCTCATGTTCAGGTGGAATCTCCTTTTCTGTAGTTTGAAGCCATTGTTCTGTGTCCTAGTCTCCAGGGCAGCAGAAAACAAGCTTGCTCCCTCCTCTGTATGACTTCCCCTCACATATTCATACATGGCCCTCATCATCTCTCTGCCTTCTCTTCTGCAGGCTAAACATGCCTAGCTCTTTAAGCTGCTCCTCATAGGGCTTGTTCTTCAGACTCATGATAATTTTAGTTTCCTTCCTCTGGACACATTCCGGCTTGTCAACATCTCCCTTCAATTACGGTGCCCAGAATTGGACACAGTGGGATTCCAGGTGTGGTCTGACAAACGCAGAACAGAGGGGTAGCCTGATTTCCCTGAATCTAGTGACTAGACTCCTATTGATGCAGGCCAAAATCCCATTGGCTTTTTAAGCTGCCATATGACATTGTTGGCTCATATTTAACTTGTTGTCCACGAGGACTCCAAGATCTTTTTCACATGTATTGCTGTCGAGCCAGGCATCCCCCATTCTGTATCTTTGCATTTTTTTTCTGCCTAAGTGGAGTATCTTGCATTTGTCACTGCTGAACTTCGTTTTTGTTTTTGTTTTGAACCATATCTTTAATCTTTTAAGATCGTTCTGAATTCTGCTCCTGTTTTCTGGAGTATTGGCTATCCCTCCCACTTTGGTGTCGTCTGCAAACTTGATGATCATGCCTTCTAACCCTTCATCTAAGTCATTAATATTGCATTATAATATATGTATATACAATATATTGTATTATTAGCAGAGCACAATATTAGTATATTGTTGCTGGGGGGAGGGGCCCCCAAATGATGACCCAGGAGACATGGTGGAACTGTGTCCTCCTGGCTCCCCTTCTTCACTCCGACCCCATTATTCCACTATGCACATGCAAATCCATGGGTGAATGCAATGGCAGCACAAGTGGAATCACTATTTTGTAATCCTGAACTTTCTGTTTCAGACAAAAATGTCCAATCCCTTTTGGAGCGGAACATATGCATGTATGAGAGTAACAGTATCCCAAGCAGGAATATTTTCTAAAAGCTGGAGTGGATCCATTGCCTTACTGGCATGGAAACCACCAGTCACCACTGGCCTCCTTCCCACACAAAACATTTCTTGCAGTTGTGACCCACCATTCAATTTTAAAACTGGCTTAATAAGCTCTTTAAAAAAAACCCACAGTGTTGTTAATTTAAATTTAATGAGTGTAGACTTTCATAGAATACGAAGCAGGAATTTTTACAAGTAGGTTCCAATAAAGAGAATTTACACCTGATGCTTTTGTCTGCATTCAAAATTTCCTCTTTGCTGCACTCATTTAAATCTCCCTGCCGTCATCTGTGATCATCCGCTTGCTATACCAGAACTAATCTTACTTGATTCTCCTTTTAAAATACCATCTTCTATGGCTTTTGTTTACTTTTGCAAGCTTTGCAATGCATGTATCTTGTCCATGGGCAAATGAGTTGCATTTGCAATGTTGTGATGGCTTTAAATGATTGACTTCCAGAGGATGGATGTCAAAATATTACTCTTGAAGTGTTGCTAGTGGCTGATATGTGAATCCCTACAATTTGCTGACAACACTCTTATTGAGACAAGTGTTGCCAAGTCTTGTTCTCTTCAAGCCTTCAGAATGGTGTTTCTAATGGGGATCATAATGTTGGGGATGGGTGGGTGGGAAAAGAGGTTGTTAGAGTGGTCTGGCATTTCTGTGTCCTCAGATAATATGCTGTGTTCAGGTTGGTTCATCAGGTGCTCTGCTATGGCTGAATTCTCTGGTTGAGTTAGTTTGCAATTCCTTTCATTTTCCTCAATTTGTGTTTGGGCAATGCTGCATTTGGTGTTCCCTATGTAGACTTGTCCACAGCTGCATGGTATACAGTAGACTCCTGCAGAGGGAAGAGGATTCCTCTTGTCCTTCGCTGAACGTAGAATTTGTTGAATTACAGGTGAAATGTTAGGAGAGAAAGCTTCTGGAACATGGCCATACAGCCAGGAAAACTCACAACAATCCAGTAATTCTGGCTATACATTTTCAGCCCTGAGTTTGCAAGACCTGTTGATAACAAGGCCATGTTAAGGTCCCTCATTTATACAGTTGGCACAAGTTGAAGTTGCATTGATGGCATTTAACAACAAACATGTTTAAATGAGCCCTGATGTTTGTGCAAGCTATACATGATGTTATAAATAATGAAATGAAAAATCATCCAGAAAGATTGTTGTTGTTCTCTTTAGAAATATTTATAAACTACTGAGTTGCAAATATGTCCATATGCTTGACAGCAAAAATAAACCATCTAATATATGCATCATCCCGTGTTAAAATGTTTCTGATGTCCATGAAATAAATGGAAATTTGGACTATCCAGGAAAAGCATGAAAAAAGATCAGGTTACAACATATACCTAAAAAAAAATAGCAATAATTGGAAAAAGCCAAACTTCAGAAAGTGCCTTCCACATGTTTGACATAACGTATCATTAGATTTCTATTTCAATTGTATTCATTATTTTTATAATTTGCATTCATATATATTGTCACACATGCAAATTTTATGCAAATTTGTCTTTTTTAACTTTTTGAAAATATGTGTGTGCTCATGATGGAAGGAATGAGAATATTATGTATTCATGCCTGCAATGGTGGGCTATTTTTTCTCCCCCTTCTGTCGTTGCTCTGTTGAACCTAGAAAACAAGATTTGGAGAAATGCAGTCATGCATTTTAATGTAATTTCGGTAAGACAGCTTAATTTTTTTCCTTGAAAATTGAGGCATTTTCCCCATTGGTTTGTCCTTATGTTCTAGCCATCTGCAAGACACCCCTTCTTTATACACACACAAACACACAAACACACATTACAATTTGGCTCTCCATGTGCCTGAAATTCCCATTTTTCTCCAGCTGACTCTGCTGCTGTGGGTTCAATTAAAACCAATGACAACAAAAATAAATGGCTGCTGTTTGCACCATCAGCACATGGTTAACCAACCCAGATGCCAGCGCAAGTGTGAAGTTATGGGAAACATTCCAGGGCAACCACCACACAAACCCTTGTTGGTGGTGAAAACAGAATCAAAGCATCTGGTTTACAGATTGCCCAGTTTGCTGCAGATGCAGTTGTAAATGCAGAGTGAGTATATTCCAACAATGAAAGGAGGGGGAATCACAATATGGGCTACTGGTTAAGGTAGGCTATGGGCTTCGGCTCTATTTAGATGTCCTTCTGCACCCTGTACAGCCATTATGAAATTTGGACCTGCAACAAACTCTTGCAATACAGTTTCTGTGCAAAACCACCAAAATTTAAGTCTTGAGTTGTGAAGATTTTAAGCAGTCTAGGATTCTTCTCATCAGTGTCTCGATACTCAATAAGCATGGGTTTGACCATTTTTATAAGAATGGCCAAAATGGATTTTTGTGTGCGTCAGGAACGACTTGAGAAACTGCAAGTTGCTTCTGGTGTGAGAGAATTGACTGTCTGCAAGGATGTTGCCCAGGGGATGCCCAGATGTTTGATGTTTTACTACCCTTATGGGAGGTTACTCTCATGTCCCCACATGGGGAGCTGAAGCTGACAGAGGGAGCTCAACCTGCTCTCCCCAGATTCAAATTGCTAACTTCTCACCCAGCAGTCCTGCTGGCACAAGGGTTTAACTCATTCTGCCACTGGAGGCTGTCAGAATGGATGATCCTTTGGGAAGGGATGGTGACAAAAGATCCACAGCTCCCCTCTTTTGAGGGGTCTTGACAATATCAGAGCACAAAAAGTGTGCATATGTGGTGCAAATATAGAGCGTACAACCCTAGCCATTGTAAGCACTACAGCATTTGCTCCAAGTGCATTATAGATAATCCCTGCTTGGTTTACTGCAGCAGTTGGGTTTAGATTTTATGAGGAACGAAAAAGAAGAGTAAAGAAATCCCCACCGTCTTGTAAAAATGTAAGTTAGTTGGCCCTCTGTATCCATGGATTTAACCATCTACAACTTGAAATTATCCCTCATCTTCCAAACTCCATCTTCCAGTCACAACTTCTAACATGGCTATTAATTCATTAGTGAAGATTGTGAGTTAAGGATGTAGAGAATGTCAGTACTGCGTATCTGGTGACAAGAACCGAGGTGGTATCTCCTGTTATCCATCAGGTGTTGTGGAAGTTGGGGTAGACATGGCTCCTTCTTCACCCCATCACTTCTCATTCCTGCCTTCTATTGCCTCTTATTCCAACAGAGCTTAGCCAGGACAGCTGTTCCGATGGCAGATTGTTCTGCTGGCAGACCTCTGAGTTGAGGCAGAAAAAGTCTCTGCTGGCAGAAGGAGATTTCTACCAGCAAATGTGACTTATGCCCATCCTCATCTTGTGCAATGACACATATTCCATTTAGGATTGTATTTGTGGTCTGGATCCCATCTTACATGTTCTAATGGTAATTAATACCATATAACCATATAATTAGGGGGAAAGGTTTATTCTTGTAAATTCACAAAACAATAAAAAGGAGGACAGAGAAATAGGAACCTTTTAAGTGGGATAACAGAGGACTGCTAAATCAGGATAGTAGAATGGTATGTACACAATCCAACATTCAATGGATGTACAATCCAATGCTCATCTGTATGTATCTGGTCCTGTACCTCTGTAGATACAGGATACCAAGACTGAACCCTCTTCCATACCAGTTACATAAACATTTAGTACAGAGTTTCTCACCCTGGGGGTCGGGACCCCTGGGGTGGTCATAAGGAGGGCTTCAGAGGGGTTCACAAAGACCATCAGAAAACACATATTTCTGATGGTCTTAGGAACCCCCTTGGCAGAGAAGGCTGAAGATCTATTCACCTGTCCTTCTCTTCCTTTTTGGAAACAGACGGCGAATCCTCCCACCAAAAGCCCTCCTCCAATGTGATTGGCTCAGCCAAGGGGAGGGCTGTGACTTCAAGCAAGGAGAAGAGAGCAGACGTGCTTAGCTCATGACAGTGTGGTGCACATGTGCAGGCGATGGAGAGTGTGTGAGGCTGGAGGGAGGTTCATGCCATCATGTCCCTTCAAGGCATGGGGCTTCTGTGTGGGAAGTTTGGCCCAATTCTATTGTTGGTGGAGTTCAGCATGCTTTTTGATTGTAGTTGAAATATAAATAGTAGAAAATACAACTCCCAAGTGTTAAGGTCTATTTTCCCCAAACTCCACCAATATTTACATTTGGTCATATTGGAGTGTTTGTGCCAAGTTTGGTCCAGATCCATCATTGTTTGAGTCCACAGTGCTCTCTGGACATAGGTGAACTACAACCCCCAAACTCAAGGTCAATGCCTACCAAACCCTTCCAGTATTTTTTGTT
This sequence comes from Anolis sagrei ordinatus, assembly GCF_025583915.1. Lineage (NCBI taxonomy): Eukaryota > Metazoa > Chordata > Lepidosauria > Squamata > Anolidae > Anolis > Anolis sagrei. Next base: position 235,973,552 of record NW_026847438.1, on the reverse strand, counting down.
GGTCATGGGAGTTCTGTGTGCCAAGTTTGGTTCAGTACCATCATTGGTGGAGTTCAGAATGTTCTTTGATTGTAGGCGAACTATAAATCCCAGCAACTCCAACTCCAACATGACAAAATCAATCTCCTCTCAACCCCACCAGTATTCAAATTTGGGCATATTGGGTATGTGTGCCAAATGTAGTCCAGTGAATGAAAATACATTAGGGAAGGCTGAGTGAAGGAAGATCGATGCTTTTGAACTGTGGTGTTGGAGGAAAGTGCTGAGAGTGCCTTGGACTGCGAGAAGATCCAACCAGTCCATCCTCCAGGAAATAAAGCCTGACTGCTCATTGGAGGGAAGGATACTAGAGACAAAGTTGAAGTACTTTGGCCACATCATGAGGAGACAGGAAAGCAATTATGCTGGGGAAAGTGGAAGGTAAAAGGAAGAGGGGCTGACCAAGGGCAAGATGGATGGATGGCATCCCTGAAGTGACTGGACTGACCTTGAAAGAGCTGGGGGTGGTGATGGCCGACAGGGAGCTCTGGCATGGGCTGGTCCATGAGGTCATGAAGAGTCGGAGACAACTGAACGAATGAACAACAACCACAACATATTAGATATTTACCTTACAATTCATAACAGTAGCAATATTAGAGTTGGGGGTCACCACAACATGAGGAACTGTATTAAGGGGTCGCAGCATTAGAAAAGTTGAGAAACACTGATCTAGTACATCAGGAAGAAAGTTTCTCATCTAGCTTTTTTCCTGAGATGCTCCTTTTGTACCTGGAAGGGATTGTTTTCTTCAAGCCAAAACATTCAGCACTATATACAACTTCTGATGTTGTGTAGTCCTGAAAGAAATCGGTCACTTCCTCTGAAATCTGAAAACTAGAGTGTAAGAGTCGCATAAAAACCAAGGAATATTTTCAGTAAGGCTTAGTTTCAATATCCCCACCCCCACCCCACTATAGCCCCCGAACCAATCCCAAAGCAACCTTTGAATAAATTATCAAGATCATATTTATAAAACTGGTGACCTGAGTGAATTGGTGTCATATGCTTCCCTTTTAACAGACTACTGTATGTTATCATTCTCAATGAAATACGACAATAGAGAGCTCTGTTTCACTTGTTAGTCATCTCCAGCTGCTATGAAAATAATATGTTTGGTATAATTCATCGGAGATCTGATGGGTTTAAGGCTCCTCTGACGAGATATAATCAGCTCATTATGGAGAAACAGAAGCCATCCTTGTTGCAGATAAATTGCTCAGAGTTGTGATTAAATTACTGTGTGTTTGGCAAAATGGGGATGACTGGGCTTCCAGCACATACAGAGGTTTTATCATAACCAGACCTGTATAAGAGACATTGAATGAATCCGCTTTGTATTCTTGAATGGGTGCGGCTACATCCCTGCCTGTGTTTTGGGGCTCTTGGTGCATTTCATGAATGGCTCCTGAACCAATAGGTGAGAGAGATTTTTATATTCCACTTTATATATTTGTGCATTTTTTTAAAAAAACAGCAAAATATAAGTGTATTCCTTTGTAATTAAATTATTTCTGGGATATTTTAAACCAGCCTTTTATACTGTTCTGTATGTGACAACACAGTGGAGTTAGATAGTGCAAATTGCATTATGTGGAGTTGTGCCCTGATGGCATACTGGCATGGTTGGCACAACTGAATGCACAATGATAGCTTCCACCACTTCACTGACAACATCAGAGGGTGGTCATGGTGGAGAATGAGGAAGAACACGCAAGCTAGTTCCTTCCATCTAAATCTTATCATAGATTAGGGCTATTTTTGAGATTTAAGTTGATTTCACATGACCAATCCAGACAGTAGAATCCTGGATTGACTCCAAGATTACTTTTATCACTAATCCCTAGGATAATGTGGTGACAGGAAGGAGTCCTTACCATACATCTGCACCAAAACATCTTGGAACCAAACTTTCTTTAAATCGGCCAAACTGTTCATATAGGTTGTTGTAGGTTTTTCCGGGCTATATGACCATGTTGTAGAGGCATTTTTTCCTGATGTTTCGCCTGCATCTATGGCAAGCATCCTCAGAGTTAGTGAGCTCTGAGGATGCTTGCCATAGACGCAGGCGAAACATCAGGACAAAATGCCTCTAGAACATGGCCATATAGCCTGGAAAAACCTTCAACAACCCAGTGATTCCGGCCATGAATGCCTTCGACAATATATTGTTCATATAGGCTCGAGGTCATGGTTTGTATCCTTGGGGAAGAGATTCAGTGCAATCCATGACTTTGAAAACAAGACTCAGGTAACTTGAATCAGTTCTGTGAGTCATGGAGCCACCATAGAGTTAATTTGTCTCCCACTTATGTAATGAGGGGTCCCTGTAGATTTGCCATTAGACCACTTCAATATTACAATACATGTTTTTTTCTCTAAATTACTGTCAAAAATGCAAATGTCTAACATTAGAAACCATGTGCTATTTTCTGCTGCTCCAGAGACTAAAACGTGAAGCAATGGATTTCAACTACAGGAAAGAAGATTTCACCTAGACCAGTGGTTCCCAACCTTGTTTTTACCAGGGACCACTTACCAGAGACCACTTTGATCAGGGACCACTCGAAAATGGACCACTTTGACCAGGGACCACTTTGACAAGGGACCACTTTCCAACATTAATGCCCTAAGGGTTATGAATCAGGGTTTGGTCAACTTTAGATTCAGTTTGATTATTTGGGATGCTGATTCAGAAAATTGCATTGCATAGACCACACCAAATCTAGTTTCTGATGCAGAACATATGCCATCCAGTAGTTGCCAGCTGCTCCCCCACAGAAAACCATATTTAATCATCTAGAGCTGATGTGGTAATAGTAACCTTTTGTGAGTAGTCAGCCTTGTCCCTCTCGACATCCCCATTGCCTCTGCACTATAAGAGGGTTTTGCAAGACCAGTCGCTCTCATTGCTGCATGGTTGGTGAGGCCTCGGTCCATATTTTCATTCTTGTGGACTACTGGAGGTCCACAGACCACAGGCTGGGAAACACTGACCTAGACATTTGGAAGAACATTCTAATGGTGAGAGATGTTCAACAGTGGAATGCTCTGCTTCATAGTGTGGTGGAATCTCCTTCTCTTGTAGGAGTGGTGGTTAAGAAGAGGCTGAATAGACCTCTGTTGGGAATTCCCTGACTGTATATTCCTGCATGTTGGTGAGTTAGACTTGATGGCCATTGTTGTCTCTTCCAACTCCATTATTCTATGATTTTGAGCAGGCACAAATAGAAGGCAAAAGGGAGAAACGTGCCAAGAGGAAAGCAAGAGGAAGAAGAGAAGGCTGAGAGGAGATATGATAGCCATGTATAAATATGTGAGAGGAAGTCACAGGGAGGAGGGAGCAAGCTTGTTTTCTGCTTCCTTGGAGACTAGGATGCGAAACAATGGCTTCAATCTACAAGAAAGGAGATTCCATCTGAACATGAGGAAGAACTTCCTGACTGTGAGAGCCGTTCAGCAGTGGAACTCTCTGCCCTGGAGTGTGGTGGAGGCTCCTTCTTTGGAAGCTTTTAAACAGAGGCTGGATGGCCATCTGTCAGGGGTGATTTGAATGCAATATTCCTGCTTCTTGGCATAATGGGGTTGGACTGGATGGCCCATGATGTCTCTTCCAACTCTTTGATTCTATGATTCTATGTCAAGAAAACCTTTGTTGGGACTGCCTTCCATCTGGAAATGTATGTCCTCACTGCAAAAGGCCATGCAGATCCAGAATGGGTCTCTGTAATCTCTTACAGACCTACTGCCAAGACTCTACCTGGAAGACAATCAGTCTTGGCCATGAGTGATGGCCTATAATGATGATGCCTTTGGTTCTTCCAGTGTTTGGGACTCATTTCCAAGAATTCTTGATTTTTGGCCAAGATGCCTTTAATTGTTTATTCATGTGTGGCAGAATAGAGTTGGACTGGATGGCCCTTGTGGTCTCTTCCAACTCTACGATGTTGTGATTCTATAGATTTGCTATGCCTTCTGTTGTAGGGGATGAGAAACAAAGATGTGAGGCTGCTGTTTTTGGCAGCCCTTACAGCCTCCCGTCTCATCTACTCCAGCACTCGTGTGGATGGCACAAGTCCCCTGATATTGAAACAATCTAGCTAAAACACCCAAATTTCAGTAAGCAAATACTAGACGTGTTGACAGAGCTGTCTGCATTTAAAATGCTGGCAGCAGATTAGACTCGCTGAACTGTAACAGTCTGTCTCCGAGTTGTTCGCAGCAAAGCATCTGCCTGGTACATCCCTTATTTTGGTGAGTGGTTACCATGGGGATAGATGCAGTAGATTTCAGGAGCCAATCAGAGCAGAGCCACCTGAAAGCATTATACGGGAGGATGTTTGCTCGGCTCCTTGATTTGAGCTATCAGGAACATTAATCTGTTTATCTGGCGCAAGCTCAAAAGGCGGTGGAGGGCGACTGGAGAAAGACGTCTCTGTATCTCTGAAGAGAGGGGAAGAAAAACACTTGATGCCAAGATTAAGAAGACAGAAATTTAAACAAGACGGCACATTTTCAAACCTGACTGATGCTTTTACTGTGCTTGCACTGTAGAGCATGAAAGGAAATGAAGGGAAACAAATCCAATACACCAAGATTGATTTTTTTAACCATGCTGAAATAAAATCCATCGTATATTCAACATGCTGCCAATACCAGAACAATTGTCTCCCGCCAGCAATAAAGAGATAATTAAAGATCGGTTTATGGAACAAATACGATCATTTATGCAATCATTATGTATGTAGTGACAGTGTTTAAAGTATGTTTAGGTACGGGGGATTATAATCAATTTAGCTCCCTCGGTTTTTCCTTTTGAAAAAGCAGCAGTGGATTTACTGGATGTGTAACACTGTTTGCTGTTCATAAATAATTACTCAAGGATTGCTGCAAACAATATGAAAGACCAGAAAGCTAACATTGTCTAGTGGTCTGAATGTTGGTGAAGGACTCCAGGAGACTGTGATTTTGGGAGGCCAGGGGTAAAATCTCCACTTGGCCATAGAAACCCTTTGAGTTTTTTTTTCATGTCAGGAGCAACTTGACAAATTGCATGTCACTTCTGGTGTGAGAGAATTGGCTGTCTGCAAGGACGTTGCACAAGGGGCTCCTGGATGTTTTACCATTCTGTGTGAGGCTTCTCTCATGTCCCCGCATGAGCTCACTCCGCTCTCTAGATTCAAACCTCCAATCTTTCGGTCAGCAGTCCTGCTGGCACAAGTTTTTAACCCATTGCACCACCAAAAGCTCCAATCCTCTGAGTGAATCCAGGCAAATGCCATTCTCAGAGGCAGACAATGCCAATCACCCTCTAAACAAATCTTTCCAAGAATACTCTGTGATAGTTTCTTCTTAGGATTGCCATAAGATCATATTCTAAATATGGGAATAGCATATTCTGTACAGAAAATATGCTTCTTGTACAATAATGCTATTTTATTGAGAAAAAGATAAAGGAGGACACCTGTATCCATTCAGAATGCTTCTGGACTTTGCATGGATACAGAAATCTGTGGCTAATATTGAACCCTATTGAAATGAAGAGCTTCCAGCCAAATAATCATAAAGTTGCACAGGGAGACCTTTTTTTCCATGTCAGGAGCGACTTGAGAAACTGCAAGTCGCTTGTGGAATTGACTGTCTGCAAGAATGTTGTCCGGGGATGCCCAGATGTTTTGCCATCCTGTGGGAAGTGTACAGAAGTTATTGATACTGTGTATATGTTTAACTGTTAGAATATGTTCGTGTTGGTAACAGTAGCTGAAGCTAGAGCTAACTGGTTGTATCCACAGTGGCGTTGCCAAGGAGACCAGGCAAGAGAGTGAGAAGTGGGCGGAGCCTAGCAAGAGAATGTTATCTGCGTTTTGAAAAGAAGCAGTTCAGTTGGGAGTTAGCAGTCGGAGTTAGCAGTTGAGAGAGGAGAGTGGAGAAGCAGTGTGTGTGAATAGTCAGAGGTTTCTTCAGTCTAGGAAGGCTGAAGGGGGAAACCTAATTAGTTTCTTTAGTCAGAGAGGACTAAGGGAAGCTTGTTTAGATCACTAGTTAGGAAAGAACTAGAGATCTAGGATTTGATCAAGAAAGGATCAAATAGGAAGGCTATTCACCTCAGGAAACATTGTTTAAGAAAGTGCTTCACCACAGTAAAAGTCAATCACAAGTTGTGTCATCTAGAAGAGTGAACTGTATTGCAAACCAAGTTACATTCAAAGTTCTCTAAGTTATTCCAAGTTATTTAACAGCCTGCAACCATACGCTTTGTACAAAATAAACTTATTAACTTTTGTTGAAGACCGTGTCATCTCCATTTATCTGCGTCTGGGGAGCCAGTTCTCATCGGCAATACCTCACGTTGGTGGCAGTTACCTTAATTACATCCATAATCATCCACACCTGAATAATTGGTGGCATAATTTAAGAACAGTCTTTACAATTGGTGACAGAGGGTGGGTTCTTTAAAGTTAAAAATCCTATACCCTGTCTGTTGTTGGAATTGCAGCACCTTCGCAATTAGCACAATTGTACAACTGGTGCGTGCAGACTTCGCAAATTGGTGGTAGCCCTGTACAATTGGCTAGCATCATCGCAGGAAGCCTCTCTCATGTCCCCACATGAGAAGCTGGAGCTGACAGAAGGGAGCTCACCCCACTTCCCAAATTCAAACCACCGACCTTTTGGTCAGCTGTCCTGCTGGCACAAGGGTTTACGCCATTGCACCACTGGGGGATCCTCCCGGAATACCTAGAAAATGCTGAGAGAGGGCATTTTGTTGGACATAGATAAATGAAACCATGGTACTTGGCAACATAGTCTGTTCAAAATTCATATATAGGTGATTGTTCAGGGAGAGAGTTGATAATGAAAAGATTATTTTTTCTACAGAAACAAAATATTCTTGGCATAGCAAATACTGTTGAGACCAAAGCTCTAGCTGATGATGAGCCCTTTGACCTTAGAGCTCACCTTGTACTAACAATCGTCATAGACAATGTGTTGAAATTTCTATTACCCATCAACTAATATGGAACACAACAATGCTACGTACTATTGAAAGGAGGCCCAGTAGTACAAGTATTGATGCTTTAGCCCTTGCCATTCATCTATGAACAGGTATGGGCAAACTTGGGCCCTCCAGGTATTTTGGACACAATTCTGGGAGTTGAAGTCCAAAATACTTGGAAGGCCGAAGTTTGCCAATGCCAGATCTAGAATTCATTGTTTTGTCCCTTGGAAGGATGCATTCCAGGATTTCCAGAGTTAATATTTTGAACACTTTCCCAATGCCTTTAATCTTGTTGAACATGTGATAACCCAAGATGGCTGGTGTGACTAGGCAAAGGGGACATATCGATCCAGCAGCCTCATTACAAGTTGTACAGCGTGAACTCAGCATCCCTGGCCATGCCATTAGCACAATTATCTTATTTCATTAGAGAAAGCGCCACTTTGCATTACAACATATCGGCTCACTTTGAGAAAAGCAGTGATGTTTGCTAGAAAAGGGAAGACATTCATTTATTTCAGAGGAAGTCTTTATGCCAGTCGCACTAGAGATTTGACCTGAGACATCAATTTCTAAGCAGACTGATGACCACAAGACATCGTTCCTTCGAAATGTTTCAAACCAATGCAATTTTGGTACAGAGTTGAACCTCATTTATTCAACTGTATTTATGTGAGAAAGAAATGCATGTTGAGTATTTCCTCTCCAAATTACTTGGAACCAGAAGTGTTTTGGATTTTAGATTTTTTTTAAAAAAATGGAATACCTGTATTTGCATATATAGACATAATGAAATATCTTGGAGGTGGGGCCCAAATCTAATAATGAAACTTGTTTCATTTATACCTTGTACACATAACCCACAATATAATTGTGTATATTTAAATATATATTTGTGCATTTTATGCAGTGAACCATCAGAAAGCAAAAGCATCACTATCTACCCCACCCATGTGGATGATTTTGGAATATTTTGGATTTCAGAAGTCCAAATAATCAGAATATTTATAAACATTCAGTGACGTCATAGTGAATTGAAAAATAGTGGGTAAGATGAGAAACTCATCATTCAAGACTATGGCTAGGTATATTTCAGTGATGACAGCCCTTGGCCAAGAAATAGAGAGATCCCAGGGCGAAACTATTTTTAGATGCCTTGTCTCTCCCTAGAGATCAAGAGGACAGGATTTTTTTGTAAGTGCCTATGACAATCAGAATTAAAAAAAATTAATGAAATCTTCACAATTAACGAATCTTCACAATTTAGTGCAATATGTTATACTTCACAGGTTCTCAAATAACTTCTGTTGTAAATTTGGACTGTTGTAATTGGAGCGTTTCCTGATCCAGTTTTAGGATGAGGAAGAGGGAGGGCCAATCTTGTGCCAGAAAAAAATTACATTTTTCCATGGCTGGATTTCTACACTGTGGTTCCAGCATGACAATAATTGGGACCAGGGCGTTGATCACAGAGTCAAGGTACACAACATACTGAATTTATCCTAAGTAATTAATCTGTTATGGAACATCTGTTTCCTTCAAAAACTCTGGTATCAGATGTGTGAATTTATTCTCCCTAATCTCTTTGGTCATGCTTTTCTCCCCCTTGCATTCTCACTTCCTTACTCACAGTAAAATCCAGGGCTTTTGCTGTTTTCCTTGTAAAACTATTCTCAGGGAATAGTTCATAATTATCTGAATGCTGAAACAGATACAAACTCACCATGACCACAGGATGACAAAGACAGAGCTAACTCAGCAGGGAAAGCCTAGGACTCCACACCAGTTATGTGATATAAATAATATAAATAATGGCTTGGAAGGAACTGGACAAAATCCTGAAGAATAAAGATATATCTTTGAACATGAAACTAGGATTGTTCATGCTATCATATTCCCATTTCTATGTTTGGTTGTAAGAGCTGGACAGTGAATAAAGCTGATAGGAAATCAATCAACTCATTTGAAATATGGTGCTGGAGAAGAGTTCTGTGGATATCCTAAAAAGATGGGTCCTAGAGCAAATCAAGTCTGAACTCTCCCTAGAAACCATGTGTTATATGTCAGTCTGTTCAGGCTGTGATTGTGTCTAATGTTCATGTTGATGTTCATTATGGGAATTATGTTTATGTTGGTCATGCTTGGAATGAGGATGGTGTCTCTGATGATGGGGCTGGGGATGAGGCTTTACTTGGGCTTGAGTTAGGTTCACAAGACAGGCCTGAGCTGTCTCAAGGCCACATTCCTGGGAGGGACCTTTCCCCACTTTTCTTAGAGCAACTGTCTGAAAATGATGCTGAGATTGATTTGCCAGGTGCAGGAGTTAATGAGGGAGAAGATAGTGAAACCTTGGACAGAAAGCGAAGTTTTAGTAAACAGAGGCAGAGCTTTTAGAGACTGAGACAACCAGTTCATTTACAGCAAAATAAAGATAACAAACCATTATTTAGTGGGAAAGTAAAGAAAAATTCTTTCCTTTCAGTTTTGGATTCTGGAAAAGGGTTGATTCATGGGAGAGTGTTGCCTCAGTCAAGGCAACATTGTTATTTTATCACGATCTTGCTTTCAATTGCTCTGAGTTTCATGTACCTACTTTTTGCCAAGCCTAAGTTTTGCCTATGGGATTTCCTGCTGTTTTGTTTCATGGTTTCAAGTGCCTTCTTTCATGGATTTCTATGTACTCATGGAACTTGCTTCCCTTTGAAGCTTATAGACTACTTTGGACTTCTACTGTTTTGCTATTTTTATTGCTTTCCTACATATATTCTTCAATAAACTGCTTGCTGATTTTACCAAGCCTGGTGTGTTGTTTAAGGTAAAAGGTGTTCCTGCTCTGGTGTACAACACTATGATGATTAAATTGAAATTGTCCTATTTGGTCATATCATGAGAAGATATGATTTAACTAGAAAAGATAATAATGCTTGGTAAGGTGGAAGCCAGCAGGAAAAAAGGAAGATGGTTTTCCAGGTAGTTAGATTCAATGAGGAAACCATGGCCCTGGGTCTGCAAGACCTGAGTTGGACTGTTGAGAATAGGGTGACTTATAGTCTCCCATTCATAGGGACTCCATAAGTCAAAGTCAACTTAAGGGTAGTTTACAGAACTGAAAAAATGTTTTGAAAGCAAAGCCAAGTGTTGAAAGCATGCAACATTCAACATTTAATAGCAAGGTGCCTCATTACAGTCCTGCATTTTGGTGGTGTTATGCATCATGAAGACCCTGTCTGATTTGATGTTTTTGTCAACAAACATATTGCTTCGGTTTTCACATATTTCTATGGATTTTCACACTTATTATAAGTAGTGGTCTGGGAGCAATTCCATATAGACTGATAAAATATCTGAAGGAAATTGTCATAGGTAGGATCACAAGAGTACAATTACTCAAAGTGACACAACTTGGAACATACTATCTTATCTAATGATACTTGACACATGGATGGTTCAAAACTGCAATCAGTAACATGTTGTAGTTTGCAAATCTGAGATGCTGATGGTGATAATGTTAATAACAGCAAATAGAATTTACTTTATTTACATCCCGACTTTTCCTCTGGAATCAGGATGGAGGCATCTTAGAAATTATAACAAAAACAAGACATGGAAAGAATACAAACACCCCTCATTAAACTATAATTAAACATTAAAAACAAGTTAAAACATTCAACCATTTGGGTTGAAAACTCATTTGTCTTTTCTTATCTACAGGAAATGCATGGCAATGGAGTCTGTGGATTTTGCAATAATTGAGCTTTCACTTGGTCATCAGAAACAGGTATGTTCATATAAAGTCCAACAATCACACAGCTTCTTGTCTTTGCTCCTGTTCCATGGGGTTTTTTTGGCAGGGCTTGGATTAGATGGACCAGTGAAAGTCACCTTAGTTTCCTCAGTTTCCACAGTTTCCTCAGTTTTCACCTGTAGTCCAGGTGTGCATGTTCTGGGGTCTTCATCAGTACCAGTGGAGCTGCAATGGTTCTCAACTTGCTGCCTTCTTGGTCTTCAATATTTGGCTTTTTCTTTTTTCCCCATGAACTCAAGAAAGTTTAGTTGCTAGATGTTTAAGTATCTTCTGGAGTCAGGTGAAATTTTGAGGAGGGCTTTTAGAATTTTCAGCTAGAGGTCTTATGTCTCAATAAACTACAAGCTCCATGATTCCTTAAAAATGCACTTTAAGGATGCACTTAAAGTATCATAGTACTATAATATAAATGCATTGAAATATTCTTGGTCACCTGCAAGACAAATTGGTTAAAGAGTTCAGCATAAAAATTCAAACCTGCAATTTGTATTCCTAGAGTGTATGCAAGCCTTTAGTGTCTTCCTGTTTCTTGAATGCACTCATCCACAAAACAAAACAACAAACTCATTGATGTTTTAAGGCTTAGTGTGCTGTTAACTGCAGAAATATATCTTTAAAAAAGACCTTTTCCTCCCTTATTTGGTAGGGTTGAAAGGATGAAGCCATCAGTCAATGGAAAGGTATAAATGGTTAGTGGGTCATCTTCTGCTGCCAGGACGTACATAGCCAGTGCGGCACAGCTGTATCAATAATTTAGTTTTCATTCGTCAGAGACAGTCTGGCACTACTTCTATATGGGTCACAATCATTCCGCTATTTAACAAATCTGTGGTTTTATGAGGCTGAAGTACTGAAATTGTCCTGTTCGCAATAATGTTCTCCTTTACTCTGACTCTGATTAGACCAAGATGCTGATGTGCCAGCTGGCATCTGCATTTAGCCAGTTATCTATGGATGGGCAACCACCGACAGGGAGATGGGTGTAACAGAAACACAAATAACTAACTGGCAAATATTTTCAGCACTAACGAAATGCCCATCATTTGGACAGGTGGAGTCTGTCAATGGACACAGGACAATATGTTGGAAATGACACTTGGGAGAAAGCATAGATCCAACAAATCACTAGGTTGGACTAGATCTGAAATTTGCTTTCCTCCCTTCCAAAAGCTTTTTTTTAAAGTGTTCTAGGTGACTGCCTGTTTCTTGGCCCAGACACAAACGCAGGATAAGTTACTGAAAGCAATGTCTGCTCTAATCTTGGTTACTCAAATCTTTATAGCCCTATCCATGAGTTGGATGGTTAGATGGTCATCTATTAGGAATGCTTTAGATCACTGCTTCTTAAACTGTGGGTCCCAACCCCAAATGAGGTCCCCTTAGTTCAATGTTGGAACCACATTTTTTCCCCTGAATGTCACCTAATGGCTATTTAAGATATTTACATGAATGTGTTGATTAGTGCAGAAGATGTACTTTATAAAAAGGAAAATAAGCCTGTTTAGTCAGCTTTGCAAGTGCTTATTTGTATCAGTAAACATTTTATTTTTATACCTTTTTTACTAGCCATCCCCTGCCACGCATTGCTGTGGCCCACATGGCTGTTCTGTGTGGGAGTTTTGGCCCAATTCTATCGTTGGTGGGGTTTAGAATGCTCTGTGATTGTAGGTGAACTACAAATCCCAGGACTACAACTCCCAAATGTCAAGATTCTATTTTCCCCAAACTCCACCAGTGTTCACATTTGGGCATATTGAGTATTCGTGTAGAGTTTGGTCCAGATCTATCATTGTTTGAGTCCACAGTGATCTCTGAATGTAGGTGAACTACAACTCCAAAACACAAGGTCAATGCCCACCAAACCCTTCCAGTATTTTCTGTTGGTCATGGGAGCCTGTGTGCCAAGTTTGGTTCAATTCCATCATTGGTGGAGTTCAGAATGCTCTTTGATTGTAGGTGAACTATAAACTACAACTCCCAAATGACAAAATCAAATGTTTTTGAGTGAAGGACATACATTGGGTTGTTAGGTGTCTTGTGTCCAAATTTGGTGTCAATTCGTCCAGTTGTTTTTGAGTCATGTGAATCCCACAAACGAACATTACGTTTTTTTTATATAGATATACCTATATACCCAGGGCTAAATAAAGATTTTTTGGGCCAAAGGGGTCTTGAGTGAAAAAGTTTATGAAGCCCTTCTTTAGATAGATAGATAGATAGATAGATAGATAGATAGATAGATAGATAGACAGACAGACAGACAGACAGATTTGCTCTGGCAGTAGATTGGGCTTTTGGTTCACTTACTCCTTGGCTAAATAGATTGTTTCTGTATGATGATCATACCTGGAAGGCAGCCATCTTTTTTAAAAGGCCGTAATATAAACCTACTTGTTTTCTGCTGCCCTGGAGACTAGGATGCTGAACAATAGCTTCAAACTACAGGAAAGGAGATTCCACCTGAACATGAAGAAGAACTTCCTGACTGTGAGAGCTGTTCAGCAGTGGAACTCTCTGCCCCGGAGTGTGGTGGAGGCTCCTTCTTTGGAGGCTTTTAAGCAGAGGCTGGATGGCCATCTGTCAGGGGTGCTTTGAATGTGATTTTCCTGCTTCTTGGCAGGGGGTTGGACTGAATGGCCCACGAGGTCTCTTCCAACTCTATGAGCCTCATGCATGAGGATGTTCTCTGCTGAAGCTCTGGAACAGATGAAATGAAGGTTACCCTGGTTCTGTTGAGCTATCTTTTTATTAATTGGAAAGGAAACCCTGATTATTTCAAATTCTGCTTTTCCCTACTTTATTACCGCAATTGGCAATTAGAGTGACTTGATGAGGTATAGCAGTTTATAGACCTCAGGAGGATTGAAAAAGGCTTTGGAAACATGCCACCATCTCCTGCTCTCTTAAACGGAACCAACCAATGGTTTCACGAGGCAGTTACAGGGCAGGAAGAAACACCCCTCTGCTGGATTTACTATTCAGAGGATGGGAGAATAGTTTTAACTAGCTAAGAGAGAATCAAGCATTTATCATGGGGGAAAAGGCACCTCAAGGCTTTAAAATGCAAAAATCTTAATTAGTTTTAGTGTTACAGAAGTTTCTCTACCATTGAATGGAATAATAGATCTTAGCACTTTATCACACACAAAGGAGCAAAGTGCAATTGTAGCAGGGTAACATAACATCTCCTTTTGTGAGGAGCACCTAGACACAAGAACTACTATCTGGAACCTGCCTGAGAGGTACAACACAGTACCTCCAATTCCCAGCCCCTCCAGGTGTTCCAGAAAGATACCATGGTTGATGGTATCAAAAGCCACAAAGAGGTCAAGAAGCACCAAGTCCTCCTGTTGATGTTGAGATGGAGATCATCCAGTAAGATGACCCTTGTTCTGGTACAGCAGTACCAGGGGCTCCAACTTTATTTGCTTTATATTAAAGGTTTGCCTGCAATCCTAGGCTTGGGATTTTGCAGCAAGGTGGCTTACTGTTAAAGTTTGTAGTTATAGGGCAAGCCACCTGTCCATCATCATTTAGCTTTGATTCTGCCCCTTATTCTGGGCTCTGGGAAGAGAGAGGAACCATTTTAGTCAGTCACTCACAAGGAAGCCAGTCTATAGGACGCAAATCAGTTTGTCCTGTAGGAAAGGCTTCATTCCTCAAGACCATCCGGGGACCATCCGGAAACTATCCGGGGAAACAGAAGGAAAAGATCCCAAAGGCTCTGGCTGAGATTTCACAGTCTCTCAGCCTCACAGCACCAGAGAGGAAAAACAGCCCTGAAGTTCCCATTAGACAGCATTGCAGAACCACAGAATTACAGCTGCAAGATCTTCAAGCCTCAGCCGGTAAGGTCTGCTCGATACCCAGATGCACGTGGATTCGGTAGTAGTACCCACGCTGACGAGGCATAGATAGAAAGCAGCCTGGGAGAGATTGTAAAGAGTTCTTCCTCATGCTGAGAGAGTACAGTTAATTTAAGTCAGTGCCAGTCTCTTAAAGACTAGAAAAGAAAAGCCTTGAAGTGTTGTTTGAAGATTTGTTCCTTAATAAAGACTTTGTTGTACCATTAAAGACTCTAAAGCCCATTACTTCAGGAAATCTCTAACAATCTCTCTTCGGGCACCCTGGCTTCCCACTGGGTTTAAAGTATACGTCCTATAGAATAAAGGCATTTTGATCAGACCCAGTGCGCGACAGAACAACCATAGCAGTCTCAATTCTGCATCATGCTCTGAAGCTGGATTGAAATGGGTCAAGGAAATGTGTGACATCCCAAACTGCCTGACTTTCATCATCTCTGTTGGGAAGGTATAGGTGTGTGTGCTTTATGAAATGATTGATAATAGGTATTTATATTAACCTTCTGTCCTCTTCAGTGATTTCAGTTGGAACAAAAGTAATGATGCTGTTCATTACTTTCCGGCTGACTTCACTCAGGCAGACAGAAACGAGAATGTGTGCTACATGATTTGTATAAATGCCTACTATTAATCATTCCTTTAAATTTATACTAAATCCTATGGTGTACTGTAGCCTCCTGGGATCAAGGGGCTAGCAGCTAGCTGTGCTATTCAAGTGCTTTTGTCACCTACGATGCATGTTGCCAATGTAGTGTAATGGTTTGAATGTTGAATTAGGAATCCAGTTGACCAGGATTGAGATCTCCACTCAACTGTGGAGACCTCCTGGGTGACCTTGGGAATGACACACTCTCTCAACATGACAGGAAGGCAATGGCTGTCCTCCCTTCCCCACTCCTTTAATGAATCTTAAATAGAAAAATAAAGCCATGCAGCCATTCCATCCAGATAAGATATAGCCATTCCATCTGGAGAAGGTTGGCTACTGAAAATATATAATTTAGTGTTAATGGATAAATGCTGATTTTTTTAATAAACTGCAAGCGGGGAGTTTAATTAATTAATTAATTTGCATTACAACTTCTGCATTCACAAGATCAGTATCAACAGAAACAGATTTCTTTAACCACACTTGACAAAATATGTTATCTTGAGCATTTTCTGGGTCCTCTAGATGATTCTGTGGTGGGCTTCCATCAGACATTGATCATAGACTGGAGGACCTAGTGATGCTTAGAGTGGTGTCCACTCTAGATATTTCCTAAGATCTTCCACAATAAGTTGTTTATTCAACAGAATTCACCATTTGTCTATCTATGTGCTGCCCCGGAATGTTTCCTCTGAGGATACCAGGGCTGTACTATATTTCACTTGTATGTCACCCTTCTCCTGGAGTGGGACCCAAGGTGGCTTTGTTTTAGTGCAAAGGAAGTAATTTCCTCAGCCTTAATTTTTTTTAAAATTCTACACTCCTAACACTCTTTCCATGGCTGAACTATACATCCATTAAGCTTGTGCTGGTACAACTGCACCAGGAGCTCCAATTTTGTTTGCTTTGCATTGAATGTTTGTTGTAGTCCTAAGTTTCGGGGACTCTGCAGATAGGTGGCTACTTTTGGCTGCAATCACAGGGCAAGCCACATGTTAGGTTCCCTGGTCCCGTCCCCTTTTTGGGTTTTGGAGGGAATAGGAGCCAGTTTGGGTTCAGTCCACACAGAGAAACCTTTCACACAGGACATAATACCAAGAACTCCTGTAGAAAGCTTTGTCTTCTACAGCTTGGCCGGGGTTATACAGCCCACAGCTTGGCCAAGGATCATACAGCCTTACAGCTTCTTTGCTGAGGGACTTCAGTCAGCCATCACTGAAACCTGAACTCCTTTTTCCCTGGAAGCCTACAAAGCTCTGCTTGGTAAGGGTCACTCGCGGAAGCCAGATGCAGTTGGTGTAGGGGCTCCACGCTATCAGAGGCAAATAAAGACTGCCCAGATTAGAAGTTAAGGATTTCCCCATTAGTTTATGTACAGTTTATGAAGACAGTGCCTGTTCCCTGTGGACAAGATTGAGAGAGAGCCAATAGACTGTTAAGAAAGCCTTAAAGTACCTGTTTGTTTGCATTAATAAAGAACTTTGTTGAACCTTTAAGCAATCTAAAGACTCTGTTTTAAGGAAATCCAAGGGCCTTTAATCTGAGGCGTCCCCAGCATCCCGTTGGGTGCACAGAATTTATGTCCTGTCTACAGTCTTATGCACAGGCCCGGCATGCGACAGCACAAAGCTTGAGCCCAAATCAGTTTGAACAAAAAAGATTTGTAATATTCAGTGGTTCATTTATATAATCTCTGAAAACAGAACGGGGAAGAGGGAGCCGAAAAGCCCAGCAAAACAGATTGAGGGAGCAGGATTTTATCTGGTTCCTGGCTAGGAAGGAGTTAAGTCTGCAATATATCTGAGGCAGGGGGAACTTCCTTGTCTTTTCTCCTTCCCCAGCAGCAGCAGTGTCCCTCCATTTTTTTTGGAAAGTCCTAGGCTCCTCCCCGAGAGAGGGCCCTTCTGGGACCTCACTTTCCCAGCAGTACTTGCATTGGGCAGGCTTGAAAAGTTCCTCTCAGAGCATGATGGGAATTGAAGTTTCTCTCTCTCTTTCTCAGCCTGTTCCATCTCCCAGGAGCCTGATTTGCCTTACTTTATAGTTGCTTGAGGTTGCTTCATCTTGCATTTTCTCCCAGGGCTTTTGCAGCTTTGCAAGAATCCTAAAGATTAATAGTATCAGAGTCTGCAGGCCTCTTTGCAACTATTGGCTTAGAGAGCAGCTCTTTGAGTTTAGGGACTGCCTTTTCTCCCAGGGAAAGATCTCCAATTTAGATTCTCCCCTGCCTTTTCAGTTTGAGGAGAGATTTCAGACGTGCTGATGGCTAGGCAGTTAGCTCTGGGGAAACCATTGCAAAAACTATACATTATAGAGAAGTATTAAGCTATATTGAGTTAATATAGATAGTATATTGTGTATTGAGCTGTATTGAGATATTATAGACAGATATGCTTAACTGAGAAGATTGAGTTATATAGTTATAGAGAGAGAGTCTTCACTACTTTGTCTCCAGAACTAACCTTGTTATAGATAGGGAAAAAACCTGCTTTTTTCTAAACCGCAACAGTTTAAGGTTAGGGTGTAAAGATTCCAGGATCTTATCTGCCATCTGGAGAAAAGGTTACCTCTGTAACTAAATAAAAGAAAGAATATTTTTGTAGCTTCATCTATTGACTGTTTGTTTGCAACTTTGATGAACTGTGCCAAGTCTTCAAGGACTTTGAATAAATAAATATTCTTTTTTGATGTTTAAACCAGTAATCGTCTGGGCGGATGCACACAGCCAATAAAAGGCCTTGTTGTGTCCATGCTCTGACTGGCTGAGAATGGACATGGTGACTACAATTCCCAGAACCCGCTCTGTTGGTTTGTCTTATTTTTTAAAAAAGGTATGGTTAAAACTTAAAATAATTCTTAAAAAACCCCCATAGATTGGTGAATTGTTTTGAAACTTGGTAGGCCTTAGTTGTAGACTGCCTCACCCTCTACCAACCCCAGAGATCCCTCTGTTCTGAGGACCAAGATCTATTGGAAGTCCCCAGTGTAAAGACCTTGCGTCTAACAGCAAACGGAATGAGGGGCCAGCTGACAATAGGCCCCAAAATGGGATGCCTTTTGCCCAAATTCCACACCTCTACCACCACTGTTCTTTCTTCATATACTCTCAATGGCTGTGTTTAGGGGAATTTGTTTACCATTCAGGCTTTTTGGTACCAGTCCAAATTTTGCACCCTCAATTTCTTAAAAAAGTGCAGGGCTGCAAACTGTTCCTCTCTGTTAGTCCCAGTGACGTATGCCTATAAATTCTCCTCTTACTTCTCTGGAGCTGAGCCTTGTTTCACGAAGGCTTGGCTGAACTTTGCAAACCTTACTAAAGGGGGAACCCTTCCCTACAATCCATTTCAGGTCCAAGCCTCTTTGATGTCACAGCTGGCTCAAGTCATTTCATTTCCTCCTGCTCAAAATGTGAAGCTGATGCAAAATGCTGGCAAGGCCTCTTTCTCTTCCCTTCTCCTTGAAATGTGGCCAAGCGCACTGTTTGATTTGGCCTGCACTTATCCTGAACGTCCAGCTCAGCTTCGTTTTACTAGTAAGCGCCTGATGCTTGTAGGTCCAGATCCAGCCAGTAAAGGGACATCAGCTTCTTATGACTTTTTTTTCTTTCAGCAATAAAACAAAAACGGCTCCATCTGTTTCCATTTTTGTCCATTATGGGTTTTTACTCCATCCAGCTCCAAAATTAGTACATTGCCTTCATGCTACTCCCTATACTATTTTTTTTATAAAAGGCGTTTACAGTTACATCAGAAGCAGAAATGAAAGGCAGGAGACAATCCAAGAGATTACACTGGAGAGGTTACAGAAGGTTGTGTCCTCACTGCACCTCAGCTACTTCCAAGCTGGGACTCACAACTTTTGTCAAACTTCTCATGATATTTGCTAAGGTTCTTTGTGGTGGGGATTATTCCTCAGGCAGATCCATTATAGTTGTTTGTGTGTTTGTGTACTGTGCTGCTCTGTTATTTTGCTCAAAGTCGAGATTGCGAGCCTGCCCGAATGTTTCTAATGGCCTATCCTTTCTTATGACTGAGCAATGAATACATTTAAATGTGCCGTTTCTAGCAGCAAGAACATGAAATATTCATGGAAACATGTGTGTGAATGTTGCCGCTTTCTCACTTGAGTTGACATTAGGGTTAGGAGAAGTGGTCTGGAAAAGAATTAGAAGTGACCTCAAACTTCCCTTGGCATCTCAGCTAAAAGGAAAGCCATTCCTTAAAAAAAGTTGAAAGATGATAAAAAAGGAAACTCAGGCCAAGATTTTTTTCTTTTCTTTTTCTTTCTTTCATACAGATTATGTGGAAAGAGACTTCAGAAAGTTCCTGACTGCAATGGATGGTGGAGTTAAACAAGGGGTGAAAACCAATGTTAGTTCTGAGGTGCATCTACACAGCTGAATTAATGCAGTTTGATTCCACTTTTAATGCCATGGCTCAATGCTATAGGATCCTGGGTCCTGTAGTTTTACAAGATATTTAGTCTTCCCTGCTGAAATGAAATGAAGAGAAATGCTATCCCCAAATGTGCCAGCCTTGCGTTTTGTTGCACTATGGAGTTCTACTTGAAAGCAGTAAGATGTTGTCCAAACTTACCCTATAAAGAAGTGAAATCTTTCTGTCTTCTATTAGTTTTTTCACTGGTCTTTAAAAAAGATATAATAAGGCCATCCACCCTCAATTTTAGGATCGACAGAAGAAGGAAACACACTGAACATAGAAGCTGTAGTGATGCATTCCACATCTTTTCTCCGTTTGAGTATATTACGAGAAAATAATGGAATCGATCTGCTCGGTTGTTTTTGGCCCCCGGGGGAAAAGCAAATTGAGAATCTTTTGTGATGTCCCTGAGATGGTAAGATTAATTTAATAATCCTGTTTTGTTATCTTTCTTCTTCGTTTCCTCGTACTCTGGCTAAGTCAGAAAGGCTCTGCTTCTCTAATTGAAATCCATCCATGGACTTGAGTTTGTCCCTGGTTGCAGGTCTTGCGCCGTAATTGTTTGTTCGGTGGAGAAATTAATCTTTTCAGAGCAAGGCAGACCTAATTACCAATCCCAGTGGAAATGGCTGGGTTTACTGCTGCTGCTGGCATGCCCAGCTGGCAGGAAGGGCAGGCATGGCATCCAATTAATCCTCTTGGGAAACAGTTTGAATCTGCTTCTTATTGGATTCAACGACAGGTCTATTTTAGAACCCAGCGTCTCAAGAATATTTGAAGTCTTTATTGCACAAAGGGGGCAAACCAACAGTAAAGCATGAGTGTCATCTTTAGCCTCATCTGTGCTACCATATTGTGAAGTATAGGTCTCACATTAGTCTGGGGCTTCCAAATGGTGTTCCCAGGATAATGCAGGTGAACCCGAAGTAAACCTTTTAATTCAGTTTATACCCAAGCAGGGAGGGTAGGGAGGCAGTCCACATGCCTAGCTATGCCTAATAGGGGTGTGCAAATCTTCACTTTTAAATCATAAGTTGTATCTAATTCATAAGTTTTGCATATATGAAGAGATATTAAGAAACACCGGGGAAGGGGAGGGGGAGAGACCTAGAACTCCCAGAAACCAGTAGATGGGTGAAACGTTTTGAAATTTGATGGGCTAACAGCTGTAAAGGTGTTCTACAATCGTAGCAAGTTTCATGCAAATACCTCTAGCAATGATGGGGAAAGGAGCCCCTGTCTGAAGTTTCCTTATTGGAACAATTAAAGAAAAAGTAGTTAACTCATTATAGTTATGATATGAACCCTGTCCAATTTCAGAAATACTTTAGAAATGATTTCCCCCCACCCCTTATTTTTGTAATGAGTATCATTTTTTTTCTTTGACCATAATGTCAGTACTGGTAACTGGTGTCAGTACATAGTGTCAGTATTGGTAACTGGTGTCAGTACTGGCCTGTATGGTTGGCCCCCTGCCAATGAGGCAGGTTTATGCACCCATGTGTGGCTGGTGTAGTGCCAAACCCAGCATTTTTAATGTTAGTTCATTCTGCATTTTGTGCCAGTCTGGGAGGGTTTTTTGGTAACACTTCCTATTGTATGACACTGTGTGCAACCTGTTGCTAGTCTGCCATCTCACAATAAACCTGTCTCCACATATAAGGGGTGTTCATTAAATATTTCTCCTGACTCACTTCTATTTATTACAGGATGCTGAAACTGCACATGTGTAATGATATAATTCTGTATAGGTTACATGCAGATTTACAAATCAGAACTGATAATGGTCTTGATTTTGCAAGCGCTGAAGTGGTGTGAGGTATGATAATGGACCCAGTGGAATACAGAGCCATCCTCAAGTACCTTTACTTGAAAGGCCGCACACCAAGGGAGACATTCGATGAGATGAAAGAGGTTTATGGTGATGATTCCCCATCATATAATGTAGTCAAGAACTGGCATCGACAATTCAAATGTGGTCAGACTTCGGTGCAAACAGCTCCGATTCCAGGGTGTCCCCACTCTCCTATTGATGAACACACCAACAGCAAGTGGAGGTCACCATTTTGGAAAATCACCGCTTAACCATTTGCTGTCTATTCCAAAATGTCAAGATTACTGTGGGGTCCATGGAAAAAATCATCCAAGGCCATCTTCACATGCATAAGGTATCCGCTTGCTGGATCCCCTGGCTGCTCACACCTTTCCAGAAGCAGGAATGAGTTGAGTGCTCTCAGGCTCTATTTGTGATGTGCCATGGAAACCAGACTGATCACACAGGGTGAAAGCTGTGTCCATCACTATGATCCTGAGACTAAAGTCCAGTTGATGTAATGGAAGCATCATGACTCACCGCCTCCAAAGAAAGCATGTGCCCAACTCTCGGCAAGCAAGGTTATGCTCAGAATATTTTGGGGCCAGTACGAAGTAGTATTGATTTCCTAGCAAAAGGTATTATGATCACTGGGGCATACTATGCTTCACTGCTGTGGAAATTGTGGAAGGCCATCAAAACCAAGAGACAATGTGGCATGCTCACCAAAGGTGTCCGCCTTCCGCAAAACAATGCACCAGTTCCCAACTCACATGTTGCCCAAATGGAAGAAGCATGCTCCTGTGGCTTTGAAATTCTATTGCATCCCCCTTATTCACTCGACCTCGCAACATCAGACTTCCACCTCTTTCCAACAATGAAGTTATGTTTGAAGGGCAAGCATTTTCAGATGATGAGACTCTGATTTCCGAAGTCACAATGTGGCTTTTGGAGCAACCTGTTGACTTCTACAAGGAAGGTGTTTACAGTTGCTTAAAAAGATAGGAGAATGGTGGCACTTATGTAGAGAAGAACTAATAAGCTGTGCCAAGTTTCATTGCTCTCAGTTCACAGTAAGTGGGTCAGGGAAAATCTTTAATGAACGCCCCTCACATTGATGGGAAATACCATGTCACGGTCTTAACTCTTGCTTTTATGATCCTGATGCTCTTTTGTAAAATCAATTACAAAAGTGACACCAGGTGCCACTCACAGGAGTTCATCTATACGTTTTTTAAATAAAACGTTGGCATTGCAAAATTGCTTGTAAAATAGTTTTAAAATCCCCTTAACAGAGCAGTGGAATGGTGGGAGAGCAGCATCACAATCATAACAGATAGTACCATGAGCTTTAAAGGGCATTTTTAGTGTATTTACTATATTTTAATTGTTTTTTACTATTTGTTTTTTTAACTTTTGTATTGCACTTTTTAAGTTTGTCTAGTGTAGAGTGTTAGCCGCCTTGAGTTTGCATGGAGAGAAAGGCTGGGTGTAAATATAATAATAATAATAATAATAATAATCATGATCATAATAACGCCATGCAGTGAATTGTTGCAGTTGTGCAACTATGGAAAGGTGCAATAGCAGAGGTGGTCATCCTGGTAATCTGCTGCTCCTTCTAATTGCATGAATGCTGTGAGATAGCAGATAGTAGTTGCATGGGATAAAGTCCTGAATTACAGACCCACAACAACAACGTTAATCCTCCCCTAACCCTCAACATGGTACTGGGGGTAATCTTTTCCTTCCCTTTCCCTTTCCCTTTCCCTTTCCCTTTCCCTTTCCCTTCCCCTTCCCCTTCCCCTTCCCCTTCCCCTTCCCCTTCCTCTTTCTTTCTTTCTTTCTTTCTTTTGAGGCAAAGGATAAAATGGGATTGACACTGGAAAGTCATTTTGCATTCCACCTTTGTCTTTATTGATGGCTCTTGCATCGGGGTCTGAAAATGTTACGGTCCCAAGTCACACAGCTTAACAACTAATTTGTGACTTTCTCGGGTTGCTTAAATGATCTTGGTGTTCCAGTCGTACTTTCCAGACAATCTATCAAGCGAGGAAACTATTGACAGTCTAGATGTCAAATAATTCTGATAATGATGATGATCATGATTTGAATATTTTATGAAGAACATTAATCAATAATGGAATCTATATAGTTGTTTCAGTATTTTGTTTGATATATTTACAAATTGCTTTGATGATTTTTTATTCTGTATTTTATACTGAAAATGAGAAGCAAGATGAAAATCCTTTGAGACAAAAATCAACACCTTTTAAGAGCTTTTAAAATGTATTTCATAATTGTATTTCAATTGAATTGTTTAGGCAATTGATTCAGTTTAACTCTCTTTTAATTTTTATATATTTTAACTATATTGTTAACCACAACAACAACAGGTAACATTTTTGTAACACTTATTTGAGCCTAATAAAGAAGGTAAGAATGAAAGAAAAACTGGCTCTCCAGTTTTTCTTGTATTGCAACTCCCAGCAGTCCCTGCAATGCTGAGGAAAGCAGGGATTTGCACTTTAAACATTATCTCAAAGGCTGCAAGATTCCTAGCTAAATTTCACGAGGACTATCAAAATCCTACAACAAACAGAAAGGCCTTTTTGTTGGTTGCACTCCAGGGCTGGAAACACCTATGGCCACCACACCACACAAGAGTCCAGGAATATAAGCAAATAGTTTATTGTAATAAAAAACACATAAAAGGTATATAGAAAATGAGGAATAAGAAAGGGAAATATATAATCCAAAAAGGTTTAGCAATAGGTGATAACCAAACAATAATCCAAATATCTCATAAAGTTCCAGAGGTGACAAAGTCCAGGAACAGCCAGAAATCACAGACAAGAACAGGAGTAAATGAACAGGACCATAGAAAACTTCCAGGATATATTAAATCCAAAACCAAGGTTTGACTTAAAACAGGAACAAGAGAACTCAGGCCTAGCTTTTCACTCTAATGCAATATTGCTTGAACTGACCTTAAGGTAAACATTTGTTGTTTAATAGACACCCATTAAAGCATTATGCCTCCTGTGATTTTTTTCTACAACTTTCTCATGTAATCTCTCTGACCAACACAATATATTTTTTGGCTCTGATTTGAAAACAAAAGACTTTTGTTGATCTACAAAGCTACAGGTGGTTTCTCCTAGGAATCCTTTTTATCTTAGCTCTTCACTCAATTCCTTATCTGCTGTTGCTACTTCTGACTCCCCAGAATGTTCTTGAGACCCTGCACTTTCGAAGTCAGTTTTCTCACAAAGAGAACCATCATTTCCCAGCCTTGAATTTCCCAGACTTGAGGGCCCATCACTTTGTGCCACAGGAAAGCTCACAATCCTCTCTAAATCATCAATCAAACCATCAGCCTCTGGCTGATCTACAACAGTTGAGTTCTGAACTAATCAGCTGGTACAAGACAAAAATAAATAGAGGGATTGAAAAAGGAAAAAAACCCTTTTATTGGTCATAACTGCAGTCTTTTGTGAGGAGGCAGCAAAATATAGACAGACATCCTATTAGGAAATGACTTTAAACTGACTTATTTATTTATTTATTTAAAAGTTTTGTATACCGGCCTTCTCACCTCTCTTGAGGGACTCAGACCAGTTTCCAACCATAATATCACATACAATCAATAAAACATCATAATACATATTACAGTAAAACATTAAAACAGAAATTACAATCAATAACTATAATGGTCAGTCGTCACACTAAAATCGTTGCTCATCATCCTCCATCCATATCTCAGGGTGTTGGCTCACTTGTCGAATGCCTGTCTCCATAACCAAGTCTTCACCTGTTCCCTAAATGTCAGGATAGAAGAGGCGGTTCTGATCTCCAGTAGATGAAGTTGAATTGTATTCTCAGAAGGGGAACAAAGATGTAGTCATGCCATTGGGACATTGTGTAAACGGTGCCAAAATCATGAGCAGTAAAAAAAACCCATTGGGTTGTAGTAGGTTTTTTCGGGCTGTATGGCCATGGTCTACAGGCATTCTCTCCTGACGTTTTGCCTGCATCTATGGCAAGCATCCTCAGAGGTAGTGAGGTCTGTTGGAACTATATCATTCCACAGATATATAAACTTTTTTCCTAGTTCCAACAGACCTCACTACCTCTGAGGATGCTTGCCATAGATGCAGGTGAAATGTCAGGAGAGAATGCCTCTAGATCATGGCCATATAGTCTGAAAAAACCTACAACAACCCAGTGATTCTGGCCATGAAAGCCTTTGACAATACAAAAAAACAAAAAACAAAAACATTTTCTGTGCAGAAAACTTGTTCACTGACAAGAAAACACCTTTTTGTAGGGTGCAGTGTTTTTTTTGTGTGTAAAACAAAACCCTGTGCAGAATAATTCCTTAAAAACATTTCAGGATGTTCAGCTGTGATGGAAAATATTATGGATACATATTCACTTCTTCACCACAGTGGGGAGAAAACTACAGTACTTTTTCAACTCTGCATGAGAGGACAAAATAAATGAGGATTTACATCTCTAAATTTAACCTTTTAGCGCTGAAAGGCAATTGCCTCCTTGGTTTTCTTTGACTGCTGCAAATGAAGAACCTTTAGAGAATTGGCTAATTTTTGCAAATGTCTTCTTTTGGTCATGGAAATAATCGAGCAAATCTCAGTGTGGGAAAAGGTGAAGCTGACAAACATTCTTATCCTTAGTCAGGAATTCCATAAATCTTTTAATTTCGATGACTTCTATGTTCCTCCATTTCCATCTCGTTATTGCTGTATATTTATTTTCAACCCAGAGAGACAGGCAGAGGAAGAGGAAAGAGGTTCACATGGGCTGAGAAACTGCTGATGAAAAAGCTTATCAAAGGGGTTTGAAAAGGCTTAAAATCTACATTTGCCTCCCTTGAGGGGGGAATTCCACAGTAATCCATATGATAGAAAATGCTTGAACACATGTAATGCCAATTATTGCCACCTGCTCAGCCTTGTCTCTGTTATAACACTCTTGGGACAGTTACTCTGATGGGGATTGTCAAAAGAAACGTCAAGTTTGCTCCTAGTGCCAGATGCAATCGCTCATCTCCCGTCCTCCTCCTCCGACTCAGAATCCCATGTGAAAATACAACTAAGCCTTTGGGAACAGGATACCAGGAGGGGCAACTCTGGGGATGTCAGATTGACAGTGTGGCTATTTCACCACTGCAATCATCTCTTTTTCTCCACTTACCTAAAACAAAGAAAGGGAAGATTAATCCACTTCTGTGCTGTCTAGTCTTAAGCCTCTGATGTGATCATATGTTTTCTTTTAATTACACTCTTTTCTGATGTTGGTTGATCTTATGAAATTAGTGGGAAACAGCTGGAGAAGGGGGAGGGACAGAGAAGAGAAGAAAGAGCCCATGTACCATCATCATCATCAACATCATCATCATCATCATCATCACCACCATCATGTATGCCCAGTGTGGAACACATCTCACCACGTTAAAACAGTGGCTGTAGCTTTTAATGAGACATGCTGCATTATCACAGGATGTCTCCAACTTACACCGCTGGAGAAATGATACTATTTAGCCGGTATTGTGCCACTTCATATCTGTCAGAAAGTAGTAGCCAATAATGAAAGAACCAAGGCAGTGACATCTCTGGTCCATCCCCTGTTTGTATATCAGCCAGCATGCCAAAGCCTTAAATCAAGGAATAGCTTTCTAAGATCTACAGAGATACTCGCAGGAACACCTCAGCAAGCAAGAGTGCAAAAGTGGCAGGCTAAAACTCAGAACCTCAATCCATGGCTGATACCAGATGGGAAACTCCTTCTGGGCACACAGAAGACTGGGTGACACTGAACAGATGCAGAGTCAATCTTCAGAAATGGGTCTATAAAGTGGAGTCTATGACATGTGAGTGTGGAGAAGAGGAAACCACAGATCACTTACTACAATGCAGCCTGAGCCCTACCACATTTACAATGGAGGACCTTCTTACAGTGACACCAGAAGCACTTCAAGTGGCCCACTTCTGGTCAAAGGAATAATGCCCAGATTTTTACCTTTGTTTGTGTTTTTAAATACATTATAACTGTGCTCCCAACTCACTTCTGACACAATAAATATATCATCATCATCATCAATAATTTTTGGTACAGTTATATCCACTTCTGATATGACATTACTGTTGTGTACCTTCAAGTCATTTCTTACTTTGAAAATGCCTTCAGATTATGTATATAAGTGTATTTGAAACATAAATGATTTTGTGTTTTGACTTGGATACCATATCTTGGTTTATGTATGTATTATATATGCAAATACAATTACTTTTCTGAGATATTCTTGTTTTTCTGCTTCAATCTCAAGTCATTTTGGAATTTCTTCTGAATTTAATGTATCGTCAAAGACTTTCATGGCCGAATCACTGGGTTGTTGTGAGTTTTGAGGGCTGTATGGCCATGTTCTGAACAAGCCCTATGAGGAGCGGCTTAAGGAGCTGGGCATGTTTAGCCTGAAGAAGAGAAGGCTGAGAGGAGATATGATAGCCATGTATAAATATGTGAGAGAAAGCCACAGGGAGGGGGGAGCAAGCTTGTTTTCTGCTTCCTTGGAGACTAGGACGCGGAACAATGGCTTCAAACTACAAGAGAGGAGATTCCATGTGAACATGAGGAAGAACTTCCTGACTGTAGCTGTTCAGCAGTGGAACTCTCTGGCCCGGAGTGGTGGAGGCTCCTTCTTTGGAAGCTTTTAAACAGAGGCTGGATGGCCATCTGTCAGGGGTGATTTGAATGCAATATTCCTGCTTCTTGGCAGGGGGTTGGACTGGATGGCCCATGAGGTCTCTTCCAACTCTTTGATTCTAGCATTCTATGATTCCCTCTCTGACGTTGCCTGCATCTATGGCAGGCATCTTCAGAGGTTGTGAGGTATGTTGGAAACTAGGAAAATGGGGTTTATATATCTGTGGAATGTCCAGGGTGGGAGAAAGAACTCTTGTCTTCTAGAGGCAGGTGTGAATGTAGCAGGTGGCCAATTGCTACCTTCACACCTACCTCAAACAGACAAGAGTTCTTTCTCCCAACATGGATATTCCACAAGTATATAAACGTCACTTGTCTAGTTTCCAACAGATTTCACAACCTCTGAGGATGCCTGCCATAGATGCAGGTGAAATGTCAGGAGAGAGTGCTTCTGGAACATGGCCATACATCTGAAAAAAACACAACAACCTCTTCTGAATTTCTTTGGGTGCTGTTTTTTGGGCTCTTCTCCCTGTTGTCAGGTAGCTGAGAGTGGTGTTTGCCTTTCTCCCTTTCTCTTATGATTCACTCTGCAGCCTCCCTGATCTTCCCAATCTGAAAAAGCCCGGTGGGAAGAATTAGCTTATATGACATCTTCCCCTGGGCTTTGAAGGAAGCTGGGAAGGCTGCAGATCGCTTGAGAGAAGCTTGTATCATACGGATTACAGCTGTTGGAGTGGGAAATGACACCATTGCCCCCATAAGAATTCTCCCCTCCCCTTAAAAATTTCCATCAGTCTTCAAATGTCTAAGATTGCAAGAACTTGAGAATTTTTGCAATCCAGGTTAGGCACCCAGATTAAAAGGGCAGAGAAACCGAGCAAGGAGATATGAAATGCAGCCAATGGAAACATTCTAGTTTGACTCTATGCAACGCTAGACATTTGGGGAACTGTAGGAAAATGTTATTGGGGGCAAAATTCATATTTGGTCTGGAAATGTCCGTGTCTCCTTTCACTCCTTCATTCAGGATATTTTCTCTGTCTTTAACTCACACAAAACTGAAAAGTACATTTGAGATTTTTAGAAAGTTCAGATCTGGTGGGAAGGCTTTGCAAGGCTCGGCTCTTCTTTTCCCCAAACCTGGATATAGGGATTAATAACTTGTGAATCAGTGATGAGTGATCATTCAACTAAAGGGCAGAAACTCCAGAGGGGTTAACCAACAAAACCAGGCTTTATTATAACAATGAAGCAGAGTGTAAAATGGATATGCAATAAATCACCGAAACATATGTTAATCAGTCCTGTGAAATCAATATGCCACAGCTATGTCTTTGTTAGAATCCCAACTCGTTCTGTGTTGCCTCCCCACAAATATTCATGAGATCCCATGGAGTAAAATAAAGAAACATACAAGCAGGAAAGAAGATTAAACATTTCAGCATGACAGGATGGGTTGGGAAATAGTCTGAGGGATTTTAATAAAGATGGGCATTGACAGGAACCGAAATGAATCAGAGAGCTGGAAGAGATCCCCAAGGGCCATCCAGTCCAATCCCCTGCCATGCAGAAAAATACAATCAAAACATTCCCAACAGATGGTCATCCAGCCTCTACTTAAAATCTCCAGGGAAGGAAACTCCACCACACACCCAGGCAACATACTGTCAGAAAGCTCTAATGGTCAGAAAGTTATTCCTAATGTTTAGATGAAATCTCTTTTCCTGCAATTGAATCTTTATGTCTTGATCTCTTAAACAGAAGAGAGAAAAAAAGCTTGCCTTGCCTTTCCCTCAGCTCAGGGTCCAAAAGATGTGGGGTTTCTGAATCCCCCTTCTTTTAGGTTGGATTTCATGGCCGGAATTACTGGGTTGTTGTAGGTTTTTTCGGGCTATATGGCCATGTTCTAGAGGCATTTTCTCCTGAAGTTTTGCCTGCATCTATGACAAGCATCCTCACTACATCTGAGGATGCTTGCCATAGATGCAGGAGAAATGTCAGGAGAAAATGCCTCTAGAACATGGCCATATAGCCCTAAAAAACCTACAACAACCCAATAACTTTATTGTTATTGCACATGGAATAACACAATTAAATGCCATCCCCGATCACATTGTTATATGTACAATAATGTGTGCCAAGTTTGGTCCAGATCCATGAAGCTATGCAGGAGCCTTTGTGGTACATACTAACCAACCAAACAACCAACATACAAATGTACTTTGGCATATATATATATATATATATATATATATATATATATATATATAATCTATGACTCCTGTATCCACGGAGTATATGTTCCTCAACTATGTATGGGATAACAGCCACTTATAATAGTGAATCCTATTGAACTGATTGATAACTGGAAAATAGAGGGAGAAAACATGGAGTCAGTGACAGACTTGGTATTTCTAGTAGTGAAGATTACTGCATCCAGGATATCAGAAGATGTTTACTTCTTGGGAGGAGAGCAATGATCAATCTCGATAAAATAGTGAAGAGTAGAGATATTACACTGACAACAAAGATCCACATAGTTAAAGCAATTGTATTCCCCATAGTAACCTATGGATGCAAGAGCTGGACCATAAGGAAAGCTGAGCGAAGGAAGAGAGGCACTTTTGAACTGTGGTGCTGGAGGAAAATTCTGAGAATGCCTTGGACTATGAGAAGATCGAACCAGTCCATCATTCAGGAAATAATGCCCAACTGCTCACTGGAGAGAAGGCAAAGATGAAGTACTTTGACCACATAACGCAGTGGTTCTCAACCTGTGGGTCTCCAGATGTTTTTGGCCTTCAACTCCCAGAAATCCTAACAGCTGGTAAACTGTCTGGGATTTTTGGGAGTTGGAGGCCAAAACACCTGGGGACCCACAGGCTGAGAACCACTGCGTTATGTGGTCAAAGTACTTCATCTTTGCCTCTAATATCCTTCTCTCCAGTGAGCAGTTGGGCATTATTTCCTGAATGATGGACTGGTTTGATCTTCTCGTAGTCCAAGTCTTCCTGAGAAGACAGGAAAGATCAGAGAAGATAATGATGCTGGGGAAAATTGAGGGGGAAAGGAAGAGGAGCCGACCAAAGGCAAGATGAATGGATGGTATCCTGGAAGTGACTGGCTTGACTCTGAAAGAGCTGGGGGTGGTGACAACCGACAGGGAGCTCCGCCATGGACTGGTCCATGAGGTCATGAAGAGTTGGAAATGACTGTACAAATAAACAATTGAAATGATGGCCTTCCATAGAGTCATGCTGAATGAACTAGAAAATGCATAATTTGTTGGATGTGGATAAATGAAACCATGTATATAATAATAATAATAATAATAATAATAATAATAATAATAATAATACTTTATTTATACCCCGCTACCATCTCCCCAAGGGATCCGGTGGGGCTTACATGAGGCCGAGCCCACAATACAATAATAATAATAATAAAGCAATAGCAACAAACAATACAAAACAGTTAAAATATAACTCATAAGCAAAAATAAAAATAAGCAATACAGTAACAAAACAAGCATTTAAAAACCTAATAAGCAAAAATAAAAATAAGCAATACAGTAACACAAAAAGCATTTAAAAACCTATGGCTGGGCCAAATGTAAAATTAAAATTTAAAAATAATGCTGGGCATGAGCAAGGTAGGAGATAACTGGGATAGAAATTATGGAGGGGATAGGGCGTGCAAATCAATCCTAAATCAATAATAAAGTGCATTTTGAGGACATATTGCTGAGAGTTTCATTTATTCTGGATACTAGTCCTGTGGATACAGGGGTCGTACTGTACATTTAACCCATTATTTGTAACTGGTTACTCCAGAGATTCGACTCCTTTGGTTGGTTGCTGCTCCAAGTAAGTCTTGAGGCAGGCTGACTCAATCGGCTTCATTTCCCCTGTAAATGTAGCATAGCAGAGTGACAGCCAATCTTTCACTCGTAATCCATCAAAAGGGCACTTGTAGCTCCAAGACAGAAAATGGGGCAAAGAGCGCAGGAGAGAAACAACAATCGTTGCCAGATAGATACTCTTGGAAAGGAATATGCTGAAATTTGTCTGTCTGGATATGATCAAGCTATTGAAGCATAGCACAGTCCCCGATGATCAAGCCCAGGGCTTTTTCACTTCAAGGATATTCTTGCACTAACAATTGTAACCAGAGACCATTAAGTCTTGAGGGTGAAAAGAAGATGGGAGAAAATAGAAACGCAAGTTACGCGCTGGTGAGCCAAGATCGTTTTAGTACCAAACTGGTAGGAAGATCAGAGCAGAAAGCATTAGATGTTCATAACACCCTAATTCTGGTGGGAAGATAGAAAGGGTGTGTGTTGCTGCACACCTCCACGTGTTCTCCTTTGGTTAGTAATCTAGGAGAAAGGGTGGGAGGGCCAAGAAATCCCACCCTCTTCTTCTGAGTGACTAATTGTCCTCAAGGGTAGCATAGTAAAACACTTTTGTGGCACAAGGGGAAAATCAACACGTGCAGCATCACTTCCCTTTCATTCTCTCCCATCTAAGAATAGCTGCTTAGAAATCTTCCTCATTCCCTTTCTCCTTAATTTTCTGGTTTCTGAAAATCACTGTTGTTGAGACATATTTTGACAAAAGGGCTGTGGTGGTGAAATGGGTTAAATCCTTGTGCTGCTGAACTGCTGACTCAAGGTTGGCAGTTTGAATCCATGGGATGGGGTGAACTCCCTAGCTTCTGCCAAACTAGCAGTTCAAAAACATGCAAATGTGAGTAGATCAATAGGTACTGCCTCGGTGGGAAAGCAAAAGGTCGGTGGCTTGAATCCACAGATGAGGTGAGCTCCCATTGTTAGCCCCAGCTTCTGCCAACCTAGCAATCTGAAAACATGCAAATGTGAGTAGATCGATAGGTATCGCTTCTGCAGGAAGGTAACAATGCTCCATGCAGTCATGCTGGCTACACTACCAGGAGGTGTCTATGGACAATGCAGGTTCCTCAGCTTGGAAATAGAGATGAGCACCTCCCCGAGAGCCAGAGGAGAGCACAACCTCCAGAGCTGGAAATGAAAAGGGAAGCCTTTGCCTTTATCTGTGTATTTGTGTTTCATTGTATTTCATTATAACAAGGCATTGAATGTTTGCCTGTGTCTGTTTATATACTGTAATCTGCTCTGAGTCTCTTCAAGGAGAAGAGCAGAATATATGATGATGATGATGATGATTGATGATTATTATTATTATTATTATTATTATTATTATTTGAAACACAACAAGATGAGTCCACAGCAAACAAGACCACTCTGCTGGCTGTTGTATTGGATCACATCATTATTGTTGTTGTTGGGTGAGTCCACAGCAGACAAGATCGCTCTGCTGGCTGTTGTATTGGATCACACGTCGGACACTTCCCAAGTGTCTAAGATTGGTTCTTGTGGGTTTTTTCGGGCTATAGGGCCATGTTCTAGAGGCATTTCTCCTGACGTTTCGCCTGCATCTATGGCAAGCATCCTTGCGTTCTAGGCAGTCATAGATCCGGTGAGCCTGTGGTGTTTTGAAAGTCCTTTTGGCTGTGAGAAATTGTGGAATAGTGTCTGTGTCTCTGCAGCGTAGAAGGAAAGTCAGAGAGAACAGTAGATGTGCTTTCCTGGTCCTCAGTTTTTTCCAATTTTCATGTGTCTTGGAACAGTTTCTCCCCTAGAGGATGCTTGCCATAGATGCAGGCGAAACGTCAGGAGAAATGCCTCTAGAACATGGCCATATAGCCCGAAAAAACCCACAAGAACCTAGTGATTCCAGCCATGAAAGGCTTCGACAATACATTGTTGATGGCATTCAGAATGTTATTGATGAATAATGCATGCAGATCCCAGTAGGGTGGCCTTCTGCAGCTGGCTGATGGTAATCTTGTCAGCGCTGATTGTGTTTAAGTGCAGGCCAAGGTCTTTAGACACTGCACCCAGTGTGCCGATCGCCACTGGAATTACCTTTACTGACTTGTGCCAGAGTCTTTGCAGTTCAATCTTTAAATCCTCATATCATGTCAGCTTTTCCAGTTGTTTCTCTTCAATCCTGCTGTCACCTGGGATTGCAACATCGATGATCCACACTTCTTCTTCTTCTTCTTCTTCTTCTTTCTTCTTCTTCTTCTTATTATTATTAAAGGGTCCAGTATCTTGGGGTGCATTTGGCTATAGATTTAGTACAACCTGATGCCTGTGTTTAACCATCTTGGCTCAATGCTATAGAATCCTGGGTATTTGTAGTTTGGCAAGGTACCAGCACTCTTTGGCACAAATGGCTAAAGACTTTATGAAATGACAACTCCCATGATTTCATAGCACTCAACCCTGACCGGGACCACCTTCCACCTGGAAACAGATGTCCTCACTGCGAGAGAACATGCGGATCAAGAATAGGGATCCAGAGCCACCTATGGGCCCACTGCCAAGACACTACACTTGAAGGACCATCATCCTCTGGCTATGAGGGATCACCTAAGTAAGTAAGCCATGGCAGTTAAAGCAGTGTCAAACCGAATTAGATCCATACTTGGATAGCTCCTTTAAAGTTTGTACTACACAAGGAAGACATCAATCAAGTGAAGTTTGCAATGCCACTCAATTTTCTGCAGACTCTGGAAGCAAAGAGAAAAACTTTAGTAATTATTTTTGGGAATCTGCTGTTCTTCCTTTCATTTCTAGCAGCATTAGAGCTACCTCAAAGAGCTATTATGTCCTAGAACAGAATGGAAAGTCTGTTCCTAGTCCTGGATGGTTTTTAGAATACAATTTTGGAGTAATAACATTTAATCACTCACGAAAGGAACAAATCTGTAATAGAAAATTCTAAAACATTTTTCTGGCTTGCTTTCTGGTTTCAAAACAATGGCTGTACTCCCAAGCCACTTGGATTTTTAAATATTAGGAAATCAAAGCAAACAAACAGGAAGACCTGGCATTCAAGATCAAAGTCTTGCATGGGTTATCGAGAGCTTCCTGCATGTAATCTGTCACCTTCCACTACATTAGCATTGTTGAATTCTAAGCAGAAGTGATGGGAGGTATTCCCACTAATTGCCACTTGTGAAAAGATAATTATATTCTGTGTCTCCAATAATGTACTGTGGCATTTGCAACTAGCTAAGCACAGCCCGGGTGACCTTTCCTGTTGTCAATTCAGGGTTGAGTGGTGCGGAAAAACAAAGAATAATTGAGCCATGGCAAGAATGAAGGCAAAGCCTTAACAGTAATTCATTTGGGCATGAAGAACTGGTTAAGACAGAGTAACTCAATCAGGAGAAGATGAGTATATCTAGGGTTGTCAAAGCACCAGCAGAAATTTCAAGAAGCTTGGATGAAGCAAGAGTTCCCAACTCCTAGTCCCAACATGGACTGGAGTCTGTAAGAAGGCAGGTTCCTTTCTCCTCTTCCATTAAAGTCCTATCATCTCATGACTTGGATTCTGGATGGTCCTAACATTAGCAACCTAGTGTTAGGAATCATTGGTGGGCCTCCAGATATTGTTAAACTCCATATCTAAATATTCCTCAGCATTATATGTGCTGGCTAGGTCTGTTGGGAGTTGCAGCCAACATCTGGGAGTGTGAATGATTCCCATGTTAGATAGATAATGTCTTGTTAGACAGGAATGCATTGGCTATAATCCTATTGTGTAAAACTGGAAAATACAGTTCTAATGGACATGTGGTCATACACCTGCAGAATGATTAAGTGGGTGGCGCTGTGTTAATTAGGGGATAGGCTGGAAAAGGCTGAGTCACGTGACATTCATGACAAGGGTTGCATCATTGATTTTTGTCCCTGGCTGATGACAAGCAAGCAGTGGGTATAAAAGATGGCAGGAAACATGGTTATCTCTCTTGCCATGCAAAATCTCTTGCCGTATGTCTTTTGCTGATATCTTATTTTATTTCTTTATTTAAAGTAATTATATTCCGCCCTTCTCACTTCGAAGGGGACTCAGGGCAGATCACAGAACATACATATGCGGCAAACTTTAAATGCTATTTTATACACAACAAGACAGACAATTATACATAGATAGAGGTATAATATCTGCTTTCCCCATCTTTTGGCATCTTGGAGGCTTTGTGCTTGGTTCTGGCCATGGAGTGTGCTGTTGCTCCATCTCCCTACCAAACAGCTTTGTTCGTAACTTCCTCCTTTTTTAATAGAATTGCTGGCATTCCTTATGGGTGCCTCAGAATACCTCCCTGCTTTTAAAGTGGCACCTATTTATCTACTCACATTTGCTTTCAAACCACTAAGTAGGCAGAAACCCGGCTAAAGGCCAGGAGCTCACCTTGACCTGGGCTTCAAACTGGCAGCCTTTTGACTGACAACATTGGCTACAGCTGGTGGTTTAACCTGCTGTGCTAAAGCCCGACCCTACGAGCAATATCTGTTGCTCATTCATCTGCTTGCCTACATATAGTATATTGCTGTATATGTCATTGACTGATAGGGGATCAGGGGATCCTGATCTGTGTGTATATATTTGTATATAGAGCAATGTGTTAAGATTAAAAGCCTCCTGTGAGTTTGGATGAAAACTGGATCAGAGAGTTTTTCTAAACAGTGAGCAGCACAAGGTCAGACCATGCAGTTATACTCTGCTGACAACTGATAAGCTCGCTGCTGTATATGGATTTATTTTGGCTTGCCCTGAGGCATTCAGTCCAGTGTGTAGTGCATCCAAGGAGGGAGTGATTGGAAAAACTATAAATCACTCACCTATCCCATCTCAACATATCACATGTGCCACTGAATTATAAAATATTATGCAATAAGAAAAAAATAATGAAGAGAAGTCATTGTTCTAAGATCTTTGTCATGAAAAATCTTTGTTCTTTCTCAATATGTCCCTCAAAGCTTCCCAGGATTATAGCTTCCAGGTGTCCCAATTCTGGAGACAATTCCTAGTTCTGTTGCATCAAATCCTGGTTATATACGGCAGTGCTACTTAAATTGGTGCCACTCTGTGAGACATCAGATACTAGTTTATGGCAAGTGTTCAGGGGGAAAAGACATGGTTGTTGCCAATGGGCACAGATATTGTGCTGGTTTCCAGCATATTGGGAAGGAACCCTACTGGTTTCCACATCAAATAGCTTAAGCAGAACTGTTATAATGGTCATATTTCATGGCTTTATCTATTTTCTAACTAATGTTAACATAGAAATAGAATCTTAGGTTGGAGCAGACCATAGGGCCATGCAATACAACCCCCTGTCATAAAGAAAACCCAACTAAGGCACTCCCAATGAATAACACTAGGTGACATCAACCCTAGTGAAGATACTGCTTCGGGAATGGATGGAACTGCTCGATTATGCTTCTGGACAGAAAAGCAGAGGCAAAACACCACAGTGTCATAATGATCCAATGCGAGAGGCAGGAAACAGAGGGAAAAGCTTTTAAATCTTCCTAAGAGGGTTTACATTTGGAGGAATTCCCACATTTTCCCAACAGACCAAACTTGAGTCAGCAGCACCCATCTGATTTCACTTAGCTCTCCTCCCGATAGTTGTGTCAGAAGTGGTTTATTTCCACTCTGCCTGTTCCTATAATCATATACCAATCACTTGGCCCCCCACACACAGATTCTCCATTTATGAACTCAGAGGTGAGCTAACCACAGCTGGATCTTGGAAGCAGTCCCGGTTTGGGAAAGAACAACAGCCGTCAGCTGGTCAGGAGCGGCAAAGCTGCTGACTCACCATTCAGCTTCATTTGGTTTCAGAAATCTAGATCAGGGTGTGGGAGATGTTGCTTGGCAGTATGGAGAACGAAAGAAAGATGCTTCCCAGTTCTGCTGCTCCAGAAACTAGGATACAGAGCAATAGGTCCAAACCACAGGGAAAAGAGAATTCACCTAAACATTAGGAAGAACTTCCTGGAAGCAAAATCTGTTCAACAGAGGACTATGCTGCCTTGGAATGTGCTGGAGTGTCATCCTTTGAAGGATTTTTTTCATGGCCAACTGTTGGGAGTGTTTTCATTGTGTATTCCTGCATAGTTGGGGTTGAACTAGATGGCTCTTGTAGCCTCTCCCAACTGTACACTTCTGCATTTCTAACCATACTATTTCACTTTCTGGAATGGTGCATCTGTTCATTGCTGGCTTTAATGCACCTGTTAATTCACTGGGACTGGAGAAACAACCACTGTGCATTCCCTGTTATATAATGGGATGATGAGCAAGCACATTGACAAATACACAATTGATTGCAAAATGTCAGTATTCAGCAGGAGAGTGGTGCTATGCGACTACTGTGGAATAATACTAATGTAGATTTAAATCTCACAAACACATGTGGGGAGCTCAGGTCTTATTTTAGGAATCAAAAGAACTAGGGAGTTTTTTTGGGGGGGGGCATTTGTGGGAGAAATCACAGTGCTATGTATACAACTTAAAATGTCATTAAAAGCTTGTATATTTAAATAACGCAGAGACTTACTTAGGCGTAGCCCAAGGGTAATGGTCCTCCAAGTGTAGTGACAGTCCACGTTTTGCAGGCATATAACAGGGTTGGGAGAACAATAGATTTATAAACAAGCACTTTGGTCTCGCTACTCCAATCCTCATAGAATCATAGAATCAAAGAGTTGGAAGAGACCTCATGGGTCATCCAGTCCAACCCCATTCTGCCAAGAAGCAAACACTCTTTGTTCCATTCGGAAAAATACTGTGCTCACAGAGCTCAGGCAGTGTTGTATTTAAGTGTCACTGTTGTCTTTTGTGGAGAGGTGGCTTCCAAGGTACTGGAAATGGTCAATACCGAGAACACAAGGGGGCACCAGTGTCACTGTTGTCTTTTGTGGAGAGGTGGCTTCCAAGGTAGTGGAAATGGTCAATACAGAGAACACAAGGTGGCACAAGGAGGGAGGGGCACAGTTGGACAAATGTCCATGGATTAGGAAGTGGAGCACTAACTATATGATTAGAAGTTTCCAATGAGATAACACGCTAGTACCAGTCATCACTCGGCAAATTTTAAGTGCTGCCACACAGCTTTATATGTTGTAACAACGTTGGTGTCTGAGAGCAGCATGGTGGTGTAAAATTGTCCTGAGCAGCCTGGATGTGTGTAAAGCAGTAGTGATATGAGACTATTATTTATTAGGGCTGGGCAACCACGGAAAAATTTGTTTCTAAACTCGATTCGTTTTTAGGGGTTTTGTGCGTTTCGTTATTTAAAAGAATTCCAAAATTTTCCTTAAAAAAAGTTCGATATTTACGAAATTTCGGAAATTACGAAAACAATTACGAATCGATTACGAATCGATTCGTTAATGGCGGCCGCGATCGCACAATACGCTCAAAAAACTTCAGAAGTTTCCTCTCCCTCTGTTGTTGACTATTGGTGTGATAATTATATTTTTTTTCACTGAGAAAACAAACAGCAACCCTAAAACTTGCACCAGACATGCGGAAATAATAACGAAACATTTACGAATCAATAACGAATCAATAACGAAACAATTACGAAACGAATTGGAAAAATTCGTTTCGTTTTTTAGTTGCTCCTGAATGGTTCAATATCGCTTCGTTATAAAAAAAATAACGAATTTTTAACGAATTATGAAATTACGAAACGAAACCGAAATAACAAATGTTTAACAAATTACGAAATTACGAAACGAAACCGCCCAGCCCTATTATTTATTATTTATTTACTTATTATGAATGTCTCTGTAAAACAGACACTGCAGGAGCACATGTTCTGCTGTTTCTGTGTGTCCAGAGTCACAGGGGCACAGTCTCTCTGGGCAGGGGGCCTTCTGATATTGACCCTTGTGTATAGCAGATGGAAGGGCATGACATTGTGCCAGGGTGAAGGCCCTCCGATAGTTGGGTATCTCTAGATTGGGTAAGTATGCCATAGGGGAGGTGAGATATTTACTGGCTTTGTTGCTTATAAAGGATGGGGCACAAGCTAGAAATGATTGCCACTCTGTGTCTACTATACATTGTTTTATGAGTGCCTTGGCTTGATCATATCTTATGCTGCGTAGCAGCCCTGGAGAGAAGCCCAGGGATGAGATTTTGGTTACTACTACCTGCATCCATGTAGACTGGAAGTCATCCCACAGCGTTGTTGGGGCAAGTCCATGGGGCAAAAGGGATGATCTAAGCCAGAAGTTGAGCATGGCCACCCACACTCTGGCCTCCACTATCATGAAGCCTGTCTCTAGTTGCAGGGTGGCATTGGAGATGCATCTTGGAACTTGAAGGCTCGATCTTAAAAATTTTGGTTACAGAAGCTCGAGTCGGGCAAAATTCGAGAAGGGGCCTAGCTGGGCACTATACAAGAGCTGTGCTACTAATTTGGCTTCAAATAGCTTGAGTGCTACAGTTATGAAGTGTCCCACTTTTGTCTTGAGGTATTTTAAGATGGCTATAGAGCTCCTTGGTGCAATCTCCTTTGCCACATGATCCCCATGTGCTTTTCTACTGTAGGAGGAGGGGAGGACTACTTCTAGATATCTGAAGCATGGGAACTGCTCAATTTTGGTTTGATGAAACTAAAGCAGTTTCTGATGACTTTTCAGATTCAAGAGGTTTTGTTGGGGGATGTAAGTGCAATTCATGGATCTGTCCTCTGGTCTGCTGGGGTTTGCCCATCTTCTCTCTATGCAATCAACAATATTTATTATATTGGGTCAAAACCGCAACCTTAACCAAAATCTTGTGTCCATGTCCTCCTAACTATGTCTCATGACGTGACTCTTCCAAACAGATTTTAGAAGCCAGGCAGTTTCATCTACATCATGTTTTCAATGGCTCTGATGAGTGCCCATGAGTGAAGAGCTATCCAGCCCATTCCTGGCAGAACAGCAGTTCACAGATCAGATCCCTGTTCTGGGAGAAGACCGACTGCTTCTTCAACCACCACTCAGCATCCTCAAAAATACCTGTGCTGGTAGGGCTGACTAGCTTCTGAAGTATGTTTTGTATTTTGAATTCTTTGGCTGTTGTAATGATATAATGATTGTAAACATTCCAAAATTTATGATGCTCTAAGTCCAGCTTCCCACATTGTAAGTACTGAACAGAATGCTATCCAAAATTTTAGTGTCAGCCTCTTCAACTATATGGCAGCTGGGTACAACATGGCCCTCTTCATATTGGAAATAGTTCTACATAATGGATTTGTCCAGTGCATTTGGATGAGAATTGTTACAGTATATGATTTTGTAAGTCTTGACAAGAATCATCTCTTGCTTATGTGTGTGTTGAGGAAGAACCACTCC
This sequence comes from Anolis sagrei ordinatus, assembly GCF_025583915.1. Taxonomy (NCBI): domain Eukaryota; kingdom Metazoa; phylum Chordata; class Lepidosauria; order Squamata; family Anolidae; genus Anolis; species Anolis sagrei. The sequence continues at coordinate 235,931,957 of NW_026847438.1, read as the reverse complement.
CTGATTAGGATGTATATCAGGTGAAGTTTTCTTGATGCAGGTAGTGGGTGAAATGAAGTAATCAGAGATGGAACTATGCTACAAGGTTTGCTGGAAAGAAGCAGATTAATGCATTATTTTGTAAGTGTTTGTTTTCTTCTGCAATGGACAATGTGGACAATGTGTTTGTCAAGGCTACTGTATTTTTCCTTTATAAAATACATGTGCTGACTACTCAAGAGTAAAGACATTTTTCTTTTATACTCTGTGTACTTCAACTTGGGGTCTGAAGCTGGGAAGACTACTGTGTATTTTCAATATAAACTAACGAACCGCAACAAGAATTGTGTTCCAGAACATCATCAATCCAAATTTGTTGTCTTGTTCATATCAGAGCTAGGAGGGTTTTAAAAATCCAAATGCAAGTGATAATAAAACTTAGGGAATTATCCATCTCTACAGAATTATTCTTTAGATGACTGTATTGATGTCTGGATACAGATGCAATTTGTGAACATTTGAAGGAAATTACAGGGAACTGAACTGGACCAAAAAGCAACATATTGTATATATTCTCAAGTATAAGCCTAGTTTTTCAGCCCTTTTTCAAGGCTGAAAAAGCCCCC
>NW_026847438.1:235880343-235929016 GCF_025583915.1 Anolis sagrei ordinatus | reverse complement strand
AATGCTTTTAAAGGTAGAAGCCAGCAGGAAAAGAGGAAGACTGTTTTCCAGGTAGTTAAATTCAATGAGAAAGCCATGACCCTGGGTCTGTAAGACCTGACTTGGACTGTTGAGGATAGGGTGACTTATAGTTTCCCATTCATAGGAACGCCATAAGTCAAAGTCAACTTGAGGGTAGTTTACCGAACTGACAAAATGTTTTGAAAGCAAAGCCAAGTGTTGAAAGCATGCAACATTCAACATTTAATAGCAAGGTGCCTCATTACAGTCCTGCATTTTGGTGGTGTTATGCATCATGAAGACCCTGTCTGATTTGATGTTTTTGTCAACAAACATATTGCTTCAGTTTTCACATATTTCTATGGATTTTCACACTTATTATAAGTAGTGGTCTGGGAGCAATTCCATATAGACTGATGAAATATCTGAAGGAAATTGCCATAGGTAGGGTCACAAGAGTACAATTACTCAAAGTGACACAACTTGGAACATACTATCTTATCTAATGATACTTGACACATGGATGGTTCAAAACTGCAATCAGTAACATGTTGTAGTTTGCAAATCTGAGATGCTGATGGTGATAATGATAATAACAGCAAATAGAATTTACTTTATTTACATCCCACCTTTTGCTCTGGAACCAGGATGGAGGCATCTTAGAAATTATAACAAAAACAAGACATGGAAAGAAGAGAATTTCTCTCCCTAACAAAGTAAAGGAGAGAGAGGAATTTGCCTCAACCCCCCCCTCCCGAAAGACATGTAATGGATGGTTCCAAATGGAACCATCCAGAAAAGGGGGTGTGGCCAGCAAAGCCCTGGCCTGCCTCGTGGTCCTCATTCAGGACCAGAACTTCGACCCACCACACCCGCCCATTAACAGTATAATCTTTGGTTGCCTTTTGGGGACCGGGTAGGAATTTTTCCCCTCTCATGTTCTGGGAGGGTTTTTTGCCTACCCTGTACTGTTTAGGGGCTAGATAGTATGGTTGGGTTTTGTTTATAAATAGGCTTAGCGGAAAAAGTTTCGGTTCACACAAGGGACCCCCCTTTTAGGTGTGTGGGCCATTTGCTAAAACACTCACCTGAAAGTTAAGTTATTCGGTGAGGTGAAATCGGATGGCCCAGAAATGGGAGAGTCTGGTCTCAACAAGTTTGAGAAAGACCCCTTTCACGTTTCCCTTAGAGGTTGCCCGGGTATGGTTACCAGGGAACCTAGGTTTTTGCCCCAGTTAGCCGAGGGGTATACCCGGCTGGGATACCTCTTCGGCTTTGTACCCAAGTTCATTACCCCTGTTAGTTTAGGTTAAGGCAAAAATTAAATAGGTAACATTTAAATAAAGTTGCCCATAATTTAATCCAAATTATGGTGTGTTGTCTCTTTATTTCGAGGATGGGCAGGCAATACAAAACATCCCTCATTAAACTATAATTAAACATTAAAAACAAATTAAAGCATTCAACCATTTGGTTTGAGGACTTAGATGCCTCTTCTTATCTACAGGAAATTCATATCCTGGCAGTCTGTGGATTTTGCACTAACTGAGCTTTTACTTGGTCATCAGAAACAGGCATGTTCATATAAAGTCCAACAATCACACAGCTTCTTGTCTTTGCTCCTGTTCCATGGTTTCTTTGGCAGGGCTTGGATTAGATGGACCAGTGGAACTCACCTCAGTTTCCACAGTTTCCTCAGTTTTCACCTGCAGTCCAGGTGTGCATGTTCTGGGGTCTTCATCAGTACCAGTGGAGCTGCAATGGTTCTCAACTTGCTGCCTTCTTGGTCTTCAATATTTGGCTTTTTCTTTTTTCCCCATGAACTCAAGAAAGTTTAGTTGCTAGATGTTTAAGTATCTTTTGGAGTCAGGTGAAATTTTGAGGAGGGCTTTTAGAATTTTCAGCTAGAGGTCTTATGTCTCAATAAACTACAAGCTCCATGATTCCTTAAAAATGCACTTTAAGGATGCACTTAAAGTATCATAGTACTATAATATAAATGCATTGAAATATTCTTGGTCACCTGCAAGACAAATTGGTTAAAGAGTTCAGCATAAAAATTCAAACCTGCAATTTGTATTCCTAGAGTGTATGCAAGCCTTTAGTGTCTTCCTGTTTCTTGAATGCACTCATCCACAAAACAAAACAACAAACTCATTGATGTTTTAAGGCTTAGTGTGCTGTTAACTGCAGAAATATATCTTTAAAAAAGACCTTTTCCTCCCTTATTTGGTAGGGTTGAAAGGATGAAGCCATCAGTCAATGGAAAGGTATAAATGGTTAGTGGGTCATCTTCTGCAGCTAGGATGTACATAGCCAGTGCGGCACAACTGTATCAATAATTTAGTTTTCATTCGTCAGAGACAGTCTGGCACTACTTCTATATGGGTCACAATCATTCCGCTATTTAACAAATCTGTGGTTTTATGAGGCTGAAGTACTGAAATTGTCCTGTTCGCAATAATGTTCTCCTTTACTCTGACTCTGATTAGACCAAGATGCTGATGTGCCAGCTGGCATCTGCATTTAGCCAGTTATCTATGGATGGGCAACCACCGACAGGGAGATGGGTGTAACAGAAACACAAATAACTAACTGGCAAATATTTTCAGCACTAACGAAATGCCCATCATTTGGACAGGTGGAGTCTGTCAATGGACACAGGACAATATGTTGGAAATGACACTTGGGAGAAAGCATAGATCCAACAAATCACTAGGTTGGACTAGATCTGAAATTTGCTTTCCTCCCTTCCAAAAGCTTTTTTTAAAGTGTTCTAGGTGACTGCCTGTTTCTTGGCCCAGACACAAATGCAGGATAAGTTACTGAAAGCAATGTCTGCTCTAATCTTGGATACTCCACTCTTTATAGCCCTATCCATGAGTTGGATGGTTAGATGGTCATCTATTAGGAATGCTTTAGATCACTGCTTCTTAAACTGTGGGTCCCAACCCCAAATGAGGTCCCCTTAGTTCAATGTTGGAACCACATTTTTTCCCCTGAATGTCACCTAATGGCTATTTAAGATATTTACATGAATGTGTTGATTAGTGCAGAAGATGTACTTTATAAAAAGGAAAATAAGCCTGTTTAGTCAGCTTTGCAAGTGCTTATTTGTATCAGTAAGCTTTTTATTTTTATACCTATTTTATATACCTATATACCCAAGGCCAAATAAAGGTTTCTTGAGCCAAAAGGGGTCTTGAGTGACAAAATTTATGAAGCCCTGCTTTAGATAGATAGATAGATAGATAGATAGATAGATAGATAGATAGACAGACAGACAGATAGACAGATTTGCCCTGGCAGTAGATTGGGCTTTCGGTTCACTTACTCCCTGGCTAAATAGATTGTTTCTGTATGATTATCATACAAAGCTTCCAACAGTTTACCTGGAAGGCAGCCATCTTTTTAAAAAGGCCGTAATATAAACCTACTTGTTTTCTGCTGCCCTGGAGACTAGGATGCTGAACAATAGCTTCAAACTACAGGAAAGGAGATTCCACCTGAACATGAAGAAGAACTTCCTGACTGTGAGAGCTGTTCAGCAGTGGAACTCTCTGCCCCGGAGTGTGGTGGAGGCTCCTTCTTTGGAGGCTTTTAAGCAGAGGCTGGATGGCCATCTGTCAGGATGCGGGTGCTTTGAATGCGATTTTCCTTCTTCTTGGCAGAATGGGGTTGGACTGGATGGCCCACGAGGTCTCTTCCAACTCAATTGATTCTATGATTCTATAAGAGCCTCATGCATGAGGATGTTCTCTGCTGAAGCTCTGGAACAGATGAAATGAAGGTTACCCTGGTTCTGTTGAGCTATCTTTTTATTAATTGGAAAGGAAACCCTGATTATTTCAAATTCTGCTTTTCCCTACTTTATTACCGCAATTGGCAATTAGAGTGACTTGATGAGGTATAGCAGTTTATAGACCTCAGGAGGATTGAAAAAGGCTTTGGAAACATGCCACCATCTCCTGCTCTCTTAAACGGAACCAACCAATGGTTTCACGAGGCAGTTACAGGGCAGGAAGAAACACCCCTCTGCTGGATTTACTATTCAGAGGATGGGAGAATAGTTTTAACTAGCTAAGAGAGAATCAAGCATTTATCATGGGGGAAAAGGCACCTCAAGGCTTTAAAATGCAAAAATCTTAATTAGTTTTAGTGTTACAGAAGTTTCTCTACCATTGAATGGAATAATAGATCTTAGCACTTTATCACACACAAAGGAGCAAAGTGCAATTGTAGCAGGGTAACATAACATCTCCTTTTGTGAGGAGCACCTAGACACAAGAACTACTATCTGGAACCTGCCTGAGAGGTACAACACAGTACCTCCAATTCCCAGCCCCTCCAGGTGTTCCAGAAAGATACCATGGTTGATGGTATCAAAAGCCACAAAGAGGTCAAGAAGCACCAAGTCCTCCTGTTGATGTTGAGATGGAGATCATCCAGTAAGATGACCCTTGTTCTGGTACAGCAGTACCAGGGGCTCCAACTTTATTTGCTTTATATTAAAGGTTTGCCTGCAATCCTAGGCTTGGGATTTTGCAGCAAGGTGGCTTACTGTTAAAGTTTGTAGTTATAGGGCAAGCCACCTGTCCATCATCATTTAGCTTTGATTCTGCCCCTTATTCTGGGCTCTGGGAAGAGAGAGGAACCATTTTAGTCAGTCACTCACAAGGAAGCCAGTCTATAGGACGCAAATCAGTTTGTCCTGTAGGAAAGGCTTCATTCCTCAAGACCATCCGGGGACCATCCGGAAACTATCCGGGGAAACAGAAGGAAAAGATCCCAAAGGCTCTGGCTGAGATTTCACAGTCTCTCAGCCTCACAGCACCAGAGAGGAAAAACAGCCCTGAAGTTCCCATTAGACAGCATTGCAGAACCACAGAATTACAGCTGCAAGATCTTCAAGCCTCAGCCGGTAAGGTCTGCTCGATACCCAGATGCACGTGGATTCGGTAGTAGTACCCACGCTGACGAGGCATAGATAGAAAGCAGCCTGGGAGAGATTGTAAAGAGTTCTTCCTCATGCTGAGAGAGTACAGTTAATTTAAGTCAGTGCCAGTCTCTTAAAGACTAGAAAAGAAAAGCCTTGAAGTGTTGTTTGAAGATTTGTTCCTTAATAAAGACTTTGTTGTACCATTAAAGACTCTAAAGCCCATTACTTCAGGAAATCTCTAACAATCTCTCTTCGGGCACCCTGGCTTCCCACTGGGTTTAAAGTATACGTCCTATAGAATAAAGGCATTTTGATCAGACCCAGTGCGCGACAGAACAACCATAGCAGTCTCAATTCTGCATCATGCTCTGAAGCTGGATTGAAATGGGTCAAGGAAATGTGTGACATCCCAAACTGCCTGACTTTCATCATCTCTGTTGGGAAGGTATAGGTGTGTGTGCTTTATGAAATGATTGATAATAGGTATTTATATTAACCTTCTGTCCTCTTCAGTGATTTCAGTTGGAACAAAAGTAATGATGCTGTTCATTACTTTCCGGCTGACTTCACTCAGGCAGACAGAAACGAGAATGTGTGCTACATGATTTGTATAAATGCCTACTATTAATCATTCCTTTAAATTTATACTAAATCCTATGGTGTACTGTAGCCTCCTGGGATCAAGGGGCTAGCAGCTAGCTGTGCTATTCAAGTGCTTTTGTCACCTACGATGCATGTTGCCAATGTAGTGTAATGGTTTGAATGTTGAATTAGGAATCCAGTTGACCAGGATTGAGATCTCCACTCAACTGTGGAGACCTCCTGGGTGACCTTGGGAATGACACACTCTCTCAACATGACAGGAAGGCAATGGCTGTCCTCCCTTCCCCACTCCTTTAATGAATCTTAAATAGAAAAATAAAGCCATGCAGCCATTCCATCCAGATAAGATATAGCCATTCCATCTGGAGAAGGTTGGCTACTGAAAATATATAATTTAGTGTTAATGGATAAATGCTGATTTTTTTAATAAACTGCAAGCGGGGAGTTTAATTAATTAATTAATTTGCATTACAACTTCTGCATTCACAAGATCAGTATCAACAGAAACAGATTTCTTTAACCACACTTGACAAAATATGTTATCTTGAGCATTTTCTGGGTCCTCTAGATGATTCTGTGGTGGGCTTCCATCAGACATTGATCATAGACTGGAGGACCTAGTGATGCTTAGAGTGGTGTCCACTCTAGATATTTCCTAAGATCTTCCACAATAAGTTGTTTATTCAACAGAATTCACCATTTGTCTATCTATGTGCTGCCCCGGAATGTTTCCTCTGAGGATACCAGGGCTGTACTATATTTCACTTGTATGTCACCCTTCTCCTGGAGTGGGACCCAAGGTGGCTTTGTTTTAGTGCAAAGGAAGTAATTTCCTCAGCCTTAATTTTTTTTAAAATTCTACACTCCTAACACTCTTTCCATGGCTGAACTATACATCCATTAAGCTTGTGCTGGTACAACTGCACCAGGAGCTCCAATTTTGTTTGCTTTGCATTGAATGTTTGTTGTAGTCCTAAGTTTCGGGGACTCTGCAGATAGGTGGCTACTTTTGGCTGCAATCACAGGGCAAGCCACATGTTAGGTTCCCTGGTCCCGTCCCCTTTTTGGGTTTTGGAGGGAATAGGAGCCAGTTTGGGTTCAGTCCACACAGAGAAACCTTTCACACAGGACATAATACCAAGAACTCCTGTAGAAAGCTTTGTCTTCTACAGCTTGGCCGGGGTTATACAGCCCACAGCTTGGCCAAGGATCATACAGCCTTACAGCTTCTTTGCTGAGGGACTTCAGTCAGCCATCACTGAAACCTGAACTCCTTTTTCCCTGGAAGCCTACAAAGCTCTGCTTGGTAAGGGTCACTCGCGGAAGCCAGATGCAGTTGGTGTAGGGGCTCCACGCTATCAGAGGCAAATAAAGACTGCCCAGATTAGAAGTTAAGGATTTCCCCATTAGTTTATGTACAGTTTATGAAGACAGTGCCTGTTCCCTGTGGACAAGATTGAGAGAGAGCCAATAGACTGTTAAGAAAGCCTTAAAGTACCTGTTTGTTTGCATTAATAAAGAACTTTGTTGAACCTTTAAGCAATCTAAAGACTCTGTTTTAAGGAAATCCAAGGGCCTTTAATCTGAGGCGTCCCCAGCATCCCGTTGGGTGCACAGAATTTATGTCCTGTCTACAGTCTTATGCACAGGCCCGGCATGCGACAGCACAAAGCTTGAGCCCAAATCAGTTTGAACAAAAAAGATTTGTAATATTCAGTGGTTCATTTATATAATCTCTGAAAACAGAACGGGGAAGAGGGAGCCGAAAAGCCCAGCAAAACAGATTGAGGGAGCAGGATTTTATCTGGTTCCTGGCTAGGAAGGAGTTAAGTCTGCAATATATCTGAGGCAGGGGGAACTTCCTTGTCTTTTCTCCTTCCCCAGCAGCAGCAGTGTCCCTCCATTTTTTTTGGAAAGTCCTAGGCTCCTCCCCGAGAGAGGGCCCTTCTGGGACCTCACTTTCCCAGCAGTACTTGCATTGGGCAGGCTTGAAAAGTTCCTCTCAGAGCATGATGGGAATTGAAGTTTCTCTCTCTCTTTCTCAGCCTGTTCCATCTCCCAGGAGCCTGATTTGCCTTACTTTATAGTTGCTTGAGGTTGCTTCATCTTGCATTTTCTCCCAGGGCTTTTGCAGCTTTGCAAGAATCCTAAAGATTAATAGTATCAGAGTCTGCAGGCCTCTTTGCAACTATTGGCTTAGAGAGCAGCTCTTTGAGTTTAGGGACTGCCTTTTCTCCCAGGGAAAGATCTCCAATTTAGATTCTCCCCTGCCTTTTCAGTTTGAGGAGAGATTTCAGACGTGCTGATGGCTAGGCAGTTAGCTCTGGGGAAACCATTGCAAAAACTATACATTATAGAGAAGTATTAAGCTATATTGAGTTAATATAGATAGTATATTGTGTATTGAGCTGTATTGAGATATTATAGACAGATATGCTTAACTGAGAAGATTGAGTTATATAGTTATAGAGAGAGAGTCTTCACTACTTTGTCTCCAGAACTAACCTTGTTATAGATAGGGAAAAAACCTGCTTTTTTCTAAACCGCAACAGTTTAAGGTTAGGGTGTAAAGATTCCAGGATCTTATCTGCCATCTGGAGAAAAGGTTACCTCTGTAACTAAATAAAAGAAAGAATATTTTTGTAGCTTCATCTATTGACTGTTTGTTTGCAACTTTGATGAACTGTGCCAAGTCTTCAAGGACTTTGAATAAATAAATATTCTTTTTTGATGTTTAAACCAGTAATCGTCTGGGCGGATGCACACAGCCAATAAAAGGCCTTGTTGTGTCCATGCTCTGACTGGCTGAGAATGGACATGGTGACTACAATTCCCAGAACCCGCTCTGTTGGTTTGTCTTATTTTTTAAAAAAGGTATGGTTAAAACTTAAAATAATTCTTAAAAAACCCCCATAGATTGGTGAATTGTTTTGAAACTTGGTAGGCCTTAGTTGTAGACTGCCTCACCCTCTACCAACCCCAGAGATCCCTCTGTTCTGAGGACCAAGATCTATTGGAAGTCCCCAGTGTAAAGACCTTGCGTCTAACAGCAAACGGAATGAGGGGCCAGCTGACAATAGGCCCCAAAATGGGATGCCTTTTGCCCAAATTCCACACCTCTACCACCACTGTTCTTTCTTCATATACTCTCAATGGCTGTGTTTAGGGGAATTTGTTTACCATTCAGGCTTTTTGGTACCAGTCCAAATTTTGCACCCTCAATTTCTTAAAAAAGTGCAGGGCTGCAAACTGTTCCTCTCTGTTAGTCCCAGTGACGTATGCCTATAAATTCTCCTCTTACTTCTCTGGAGCTGAGCCTTGTTTCACGAAGGCTTGGCTGAACTTTGCAAACCTTACTAAAGGGGGAACCCTTCCCTACAATCCATTTCAGGTCCAAGCCTCTTTGATGTCACAGCTGGCTCAAGTCATTTCATTTCCTCCTGCTCAAAATGTGAAGCTGATGCAAAATGCTGGCAAGGCCTCTTTCTCTTCCCTTCTCCTTGAAATGTGGCCAAGCGCACTGTTTGATTTGGCCTGCACTTATCCTGAACGTCCAGCTCAGCTTCGTTTTACTAGTAAGCGCCTGATGCTTGTAGGTCCAGATCCAGCCAGTAAAGGGACATCAGCTTCTTATGACTTTTTTTTCTTTCAGCAATAAAACAAAAACGGCTCCATCTGTTTCCATTTTTGTCCATTATGGGTTTTTACTCCATCCAGCTCCAAAATTAGTACATTGCCTTCATGCTACTCCCTATACTATTTTTTTTATAAAAGGCGTTTACAGTTACATCAGAAGCAGAAATGAAAGGCAGGAGACAATCCAAGAGATTACACTGGAGAGGTTACAGAAGGTTGTGTCCTCACTGCACCTCAGCTACTTCCAAGCTGGGACTCACAACTTTTGTCAAACTTCTCATGATATTTGCTAAGGTTCTTTGTGGTGGGGATTATTCCTCAGGCAGATCCATTATAGTTGTTTGTGTGTTTGTGTACTGTGCTGCTCTGTTATTTTGCTCAAAGTCGAGATTGCGAGCCTGCCCGAATGTTTCTAATGGCCTATCCTTTCTTATGACTGAGCAATGAATACATTTAAATGTGCCGTTTCTAGCAGCAAGAACATGAAATATTCATGGAAACATGTGTGTGAATGTTGCCGCTTTCTCACTTGAGTTGACATTAGGGTTAGGAGAAGTGGTCTGGAAAAGAATTAGAAGTGACCTCAAACTTCCCTTGGCATCTCAGCTAAAAGGAAAGCCATTCCTTAAAAAAAGTTGAAAGATGATAAAAAAGGAAACTCAGGCCAAGATTTTTTTCTTTTCTTTTTCTTTCTTTCATACAGATTATGTGGAAAGAGACTTCAGAAAGTTCCTGACTGCAATGGATGGTGGAGTTAAACAAGGGGTGAAAACCAATGTTAGTTCTGAGGTGCATCTACACAGCTGAATTAATGCAGTTTGATTCCACTTTTAATGCCATGGCTCAATGCTATAGGATCCTGGGTCCTGTAGTTTTACAAGATATTTAGTCTTCCCTGCTGAAATGAAATGAAGAGAAATGCTATCCCCAAATGTGCCAGCCTTGCGTTTTGTTGCACTATGGAGTTCTACTTGAAAGCAGTAAGATGTTGTCCAAACTTACCCTATAAAGAAGTGAAATCTTTCTGTCTTCTATTAGTTTTTTCACTGGTCTTTAAAAAAGATATAATAAGGCCATCCACCCTCAATTTTAGGATCGACAGAAGAAGGAAACACACTGAACATAGAAGCTGTAGTGATGCATTCCACATCTTTTCTCCGTTTGAGTATATTACGAGAAAATAATGGAATCGATCTGCTCGGTTGTTTTTGGCCCCCGGGGGAAAAGCAAATTGAGAATCTTTTGTGATGTCCCTGAGATGGTAAGATTAATTTAATAATCCTGTTTTGTTATCTTTCTTCTTCGTTTCCTCGTACTCTGGCTAAGTCAGAAAGGCTCTGCTTCTCTAATTGAAATCCATCCATGGACTTGAGTTTGTCCCTGGTTGCAGGTCTTGCGCCGTAATTGTTTGTTCGGTGGAGAAATTAATCTTTTCAGAGCAAGGCAGACCTAATTACCAATCCCAGTGGAAATGGCTGGGTTTACTGCTGCTGCTGGCATGCCCAGCTGGCAGGAAGGGCAGGCATGGCATCCAATTAATCCTCTTGGGAAACAGTTTGAATCTGCTTCTTATTGGATTCAACGACAGGTCTATTTTAGAACCCAGCGTCTCAAGAATATTTGAAGTCTTTATTGCACAAAGGGGGCAAACCAACAGTAAAGCATGAGTGTCATCTTTAGCCTCATCTGTGCTACCATATTGTGAAGTATAGGTCTCACATTAGTCTGGGGCTTCCAAATGGTGTTCCCAGGATAATGCAGGTGAACCCGAAGTAAACCTTTTAATTCAGTTTATACCCAAGCAGGGAGGGTAGGGAGGCAGTCCACATGCCTAGCTATGCCTAATAGGGGTGTGCAAATCTTCACTTTTAAATCATAAGTTGTATCTAATTCATAAGTTTTGCATATATGAAGAGATATTAAGAAACACCGGGGAAGGGGAGGGGGAGAGACCTAGAACTCCCAGAAACCAGTAGATGGGTGAAACGTTTTGAAATTTGATGGGCTAACAGCTGTAAAGGTGTTCTACAATCGTAGCAAGTTTCATGCAAATACCTCTAGCAATGATGGGGAAAGGAGCCCCTGTCTGAAGTTTCCTTATTGGAACAATTAAAGAAAAAGTAGTTAACTCATTATAGTTATGATATGAACCCTGTCCAATTTCAGAAATACTTTAGAAATGATTTCCCCCCACCCCTTATTTTTGTAATGAGTATCATTTTTTTTCTTTGACCATAATGTCAGTACTGGTAACTGGTGTCAGTACATAGTGTCAGTATTGGTAACTGGTGTCAGTACTGGCCTGTATGGTTGGCCCCCTGCCAATGAGGCAGGTTTATGCACCCATGTGTGGCTGGTGTAGTGCCAAACCCAGCATTTTTAATGTTAGTTCATTCTGCATTTTGTGCCAGTCTGGGAGGGTTTTTTGGTAACACTTCCTATTGTATGACACTGTGTGCAACCTGTTGCTAGTCTGCCATCTCACAATAAACCTGTCTCCACATATAAGGGGTGTTCATTAAATATTTCTCCTGACTCACTTCTATTTATTACAGGATGCTGAAACTGCACATGTGTAATGATATAATTCTGTATAGGTTACATGCAGATTTACAAATCAGAACTGATAATGGTCTTGATTTTGCAAGCGCTGAAGTGGTGTGAGGTATGATAATGGACCCAGTGGAATACAGAGCCATCCTCAAGTACCTTTACTTGAAAGGCCGCACACCAAGGGAGACATTCGATGAGATGAAAGAGGTTTATGGTGATGATTCCCCATCATATAATGTAGTCAAGAACTGGCATCGACAATTCAAATGTGGTCAGACTTCGGTGCAAACAGCTCCGATTCCAGGGTGTCCCCACTCTCCTATTGATGAACACACCAACAGCAAGTGGAGGTCACCATTTTGGAAAATCACCGCTTAACCATTTGCTGTCTATTCCAAAATGTCAAGATTACTGTGGGGTCCATGGAAAAAATCATCCAAGGCCATCTTCACATGCATAAGGTATCCGCTTGCTGGATCCCCTGGCTGCTCACACCTTTCCAGAAGCAGGAATGAGTTGAGTGCTCTCAGGCTCTATTTGTGATGTGCCATGGAAACCAGACTGATCACACAGGGTGAAAGCTGTGTCCATCACTATGATCCTGAGACTAAAGTCCAGTTGATGTAATGGAAGCATCATGACTCACCGCCTCCAAAGAAAGCATGTGCCCAACTCTCGGCAAGCAAGGTTATGCTCAGAATATTTTGGGGCCAGTACGAAGTAGTATTGATTTCCTAGCAAAAGGTATTATGATCACTGGGGCATACTATGCTTCACTGCTGTGGAAATTGTGGAAGGCCATCAAAACCAAGAGACAATGTGGCATGCTCACCAAAGGTGTCCGCCTTCCGCAAAACAATGCACCAGTTCCCAACTCACATGTTGCCCAAATGGAAGAAGCATGCTCCTGTGGCTTTGAAATTCTATTGCATCCCCCTTATTCACTCGACCTCGCAACATCAGACTTCCACCTCTTTCCAACAATGAAGTTATGTTTGAAGGGCAAGCATTTTCAGATGATGAGACTCTGATTTCCGAAGTCACAATGTGGCTTTTGGAGCAACCTGTTGACTTCTACAAGGAAGGTGTTTACAGTTGCTTAAAAAGATAGGAGAATGGTGGCACTTATGTAGAGAAGAACTAATAAGCTGTGCCAAGTTTCATTGCTCTCAGTTCACAGTAAGTGGGTCAGGGAAAATCTTTAATGAACGCCCCTCACATTGATGGGAAATACCATGTCACGGTCTTAACTCTTGCTTTTATGATCCTGATGCTCTTTTGTAAAATCAATTACAAAAGTGACACCAGGTGCCACTCACAGGAGTTCATCTATACGTTTTTTAAATAAAACGTTGGCATTGCAAAATTGCTTGTAAAATAGTTTTAAAATCCCCTTAACAGAGCAGTGGAATGGTGGGAGAGCAGCATCACAATCATAACAGATAGTACCATGAGCTTTAAAGGGCATTTTTAGTGTATTTACTATATTTTAATTGTTTTTTACTATTTGTTTTTTTAACTTTTGTATTGCACTTTTTAAGTTTGTCTAGTGTAGAGTGTTAGCCGCCTTGAGTTTGCATGGAGAGAAAGGCTGGGTGTAAATATAATAATAATAATAATAATAATAATCATGATCATAATAACGCCATGCAGTGAATTGTTGCAGTTGTGCAACTATGGAAAGGTGCAATAGCAGAGGTGGTCATCCTGGTAATCTGCTGCTCCTTCTAATTGCATGAATGCTGTGAGATAGCAGATAGTAGTTGCATGGGATAAAGTCCTGAATTACAGACCCACAACAACAACGTTAATCCTCCCCTAACCCTCAACATGGTACTGGGGGTAATCTTTTCCTTCCCTTTCCCTTTCCCTTTCCCTTTCCCTTTCCCTTTCCCTTCCCCTTCCCCTTCCCCTTCCCCTTCCCCTTCCCCTTCCTCTTTCTTTCTTTCTTTCTTTCTTTTGAGGCAAAGGATAAAATGGGATTGACACTGGAAAGTCATTTTGCATTCCACCTTTGTCTTTATTGATGGCTCTTGCATCGGGGTCTGAAAATGTTACGGTCCCAAGTCACACAGCTTAACAACTAATTTGTGACTTTCTCGGGTTGCTTAAATGATCTTGGTGTTCCAGTCGTACTTTCCAGACAATCTATCAAGCGAGGAAACTATTGACAGTCTAGATGTCAAATAATTCTGATAATGATGATGATCATGATTTGAATATTTTATGAAGAACATTAATCAATAATGGAATCTATATAGTTGTTTCAGTATTTTGTTTGATATATTTACAAATTGCTTTGATGATTTTTTATTCTGTATTTTATACTGAAAATGAGAAGCAAGATGAAAATCCTTTGAGACAAAAATCAACACCTTTTAAGAGCTTTTAAAATGTATTTCATAATTGTATTTCAATTGAATTGTTTAGGCAATTGATTCAGTTTAACTCTCTTTTAATTTTTATATATTTTAACTATATTGTTAACCACAACAACAACAGGTAACATTTTTGTAACACTTATTTGAGCCTAATAAAGAAGGTAAGAATGAAAGAAAAACTGGCTCTCCAGTTTTTCTTGTATTGCAACTCCCAGCAGTCCCTGCAATGCTGAGGAAAGCAGGGATTTGCACTTTAAACATTATCTCAAAGGCTGCAAGATTCCTAGCTAAATTTCACGAGGACTATCAAAATCCTACAACAAACAGAAAGGCCTTTTTGTTGGTTGCACTCCAGGGCTGGAAACACCTATGGCCACCACACCACACAAGAGTCCAGGAATATAAGCAAATAGTTTATTGTAATAAAAAACACATAAAAGGTATATAGAAAATGAGGAATAAGAAAGGGAAATATATAATCCAAAAAGGTTTAGCAATAGGTGATAACCAAACAATAATCCAAATATCTCATAAAGTTCCAGAGGTGACAAAGTCCAGGAACAGCCAGAAATCACAGACAAGAACAGGAGTAAATGAACAGGACCATAGAAAACTTCCAGGATATATTAAATCCAAAACCAAGGTTTGACTTAAAACAGGAACAAGAGAACTCAGGCCTAGCTTTTCACTCTAATGCAATATTGCTTGAACTGACCTTAAGGTAAACATTTGTTGTTTAATAGACACCCATTAAAGCATTATGCCTCCTGTGATTTTTTTCTACAACTTTCTCATGTAATCTCTCTGACCAACACAATATATTTTTTGGCTCTGATTTGAAAACAAAAGACTTTTGTTGATCTACAAAGCTACAGGTGGTTTCTCCTAGGAATCCTTTTTATCTTAGCTCTTCACTCAATTCCTTATCTGCTGTTGCTACTTCTGACTCCCCAGAATGTTCTTGAGACCCTGCACTTTCGAAGTCAGTTTTCTCACAAAGAGAACCATCATTTCCCAGCCTTGAATTTCCCAGACTTGAGGGCCCATCACTTTGTGCCACAGGAAAGCTCACAATCCTCTCTAAATCATCAATCAAACCATCAGCCTCTGGCTGATCTACAACAGTTGAGTTCTGAACTAATCAGCTGGTACAAGACAAAAATAAATAGAGGGATTGAAAAAGGAAAAAAACCCTTTTATTGGTCATAACTGCAGTCTTTTGTGAGGAGGCAGCAAAATATAGACAGACATCCTATTAGGAAATGACTTTAAACTGACTTATTTATTTATTTATTTAAAAGTTTTGTATACCGGCCTTCTCACCTCTCTTGAGGGACTCAGACCAGTTTCCAACCATAATATCACATACAATCAATAAAACATCATAATACATATTACAGTAAAACATTAAAACAGAAATTACAATCAATAACTATAATGGTCAGTCGTCACACTAAAATCGTTGCTCATCATCCTCCATCCATATCTCAGGGTGTTGGCTCACTTGTCGAATGCCTGTCTCCATAACCAAGTCTTCACCTGTTCCCTAAATGTCAGGATAGAAGAGGCGGTTCTGATCTCCAGTAGATGAAGTTGAATTGTATTCTCAGAAGGGGAACAAAGATGTAGTCATGCCATTGGGACATTGTGTAAACGGTGCCAAAATCATGAGCAGTAAAAAAAACCCATTGGGTTGTAGTAGGTTTTTTCGGGCTGTATGGCCATGGTCTACAGGCATTCTCTCCTGACGTTTTGCCTGCATCTATGGCAAGCATCCTCAGAGGTAGTGAGGTCTGTTGGAACTATATCATTCCACAGATATATAAACTTTTTTCCTAGTTCCAACAGACCTCACTACCTCTGAGGATGCTTGCCATAGATGCAGGTGAAATGTCAGGAGAGAATGCCTCTAGATCATGGCCATATAGTCTGAAAAAACCTACAACAACCCAGTGATTCTGGCCATGAAAGCCTTTGACAATACAAAAAAACAAAAAACAAAAACATTTTCTGTGCAGAAAACTTGTTCACTGACAAGAAAACACCTTTTTGTAGGGTGCAGTGTTTTTTTTGTGTGTAAAACAAAACCCTGTGCAGAATAATTCCTTAAAAACATTTCAGGATGTTCAGCTGTGATGGAAAATATTATGGATACATATTCACTTCTTCACCACAGTGGGGAGAAAACTACAGTACTTTTTCAACTCTGCATGAGAGGACAAAATAAATGAGGATTTACATCTCTAAATTTAACCTTTTAGCGCTGAAAGGCAATTGCCTCCTTGGTTTTCTTTGACTGCTGCAAATGAAGAACCTTTAGAGAATTGGCTAATTTTTGCAAATGTCTTCTTTTGGTCATGGAAATAATCGAGCAAATCTCAGTGTGGGAAAAGGTGAAGCTGACAAACATTCTTATCCTTAGTCAGGAATTCCATAAATCTTTTAATTTCGATGACTTCTATGTTCCTCCATTTCCATCTCGTTATTGCTGTATATTTATTTTCAACCCAGAGAGACAGGCAGAGGAAGAGGAAAGAGGTTC
The DNA here is from genome assembly GCF_025583915.1 of Anolis sagrei ordinatus. Taxonomy (NCBI): domain Eukaryota; kingdom Metazoa; phylum Chordata; class Lepidosauria; order Squamata; family Anolidae; genus Anolis; species Anolis sagrei. Next base: position 235,912,362 of record NW_026847438.1, on the reverse strand, counting down.
ACATGGGCTGAGAAACTGCTGATGAAAAAGCTTATCAAAGGGGTTTGAAAAGGCTTAAAATCTACATTTGCCTCCCTTGAGGGGGGAATTCCACAGTAATCCATATGATAGAAAATGCTTGAACACATGTAATGCCAATTATTGCCACCTGCTCAGCCTTGTCTCTGTTATAACACTCTTGGGACAGTTACTCTGATGGGGATTGTCAAAAGAAACGTCAAGTTTGCTCCTAGTGCCAGATGCAATCGCTCATCTCCCGTCCTCCTCCTCCGACTCAGAATCCCATGTGAAAATACAACTAAGCCTTTGGGAACAGGATACCAGGAGGGGCAACTCTGGGGATGTCAGATTGACAGTGTGGCTATTTCACCACTGCAATCATCTCTTTTTCTCCACTTACCTAAAACAAAGAAAGGGAAGATTAATCCACTTCTGTGCTGTCTAGTCTTAAGCCTCTGATGTGATCATATGTTTTCTTTTAATTACACTCTTTTCTGATGTTGGTTGATCTTATGAAATTAGTGGGAAACAGCTGGAGAAGGGGGAGGGACAGAGAAGAGAAGAAAGAGCCCATGTACCATCATCATCATCAACATCATCATCATCATCATCATCACCACCATCATGTATGCCCAGTGTGGAACACATCTCACCACGTTAAAACAGTGGCTGTAGCTTTTAATGAGACATGCTGCATTATCACAGGATGTCTCCAACTTACACCGCTGGAGAAATGATACTATTTAGCCGGTATTGTGCCACTTCATATCTGTCAGAAAGTAGTAGCCAATAATGAAAGAACCAAGGCAGTGACATCTCTGGTCCATCCCCTGTTTGTATATCAGCCAGCATGCCAAAGCCTTAAATCAAGGAATAGCTTTCTAAGATCTACAGAGATACTCGCAGGAACACCTCAGCAAGCAAGAGTGCAAAAGTGGCAGGCTAAAACTCAGAACCTCAATCCATGGCTGATACCAGATGGGAAACTCCTTCTGGGCACACAGAAGACTGGGTGACACTGAACAGATGCAGAGTCAATCTTCAGAAATGGGTCTATAAAGTGGAGTCTATGACATGTGAGTGTGGAGAAGAGGAAACCACAGATCACTTACTACAATGCAGCCTGAGCCCTACCACATTTACAATGGAGGACCTTCTTACAGTGACACCAGAAGCACTTCAAGTGGCCCACTTCTGGTCAAAGGAATAATGCCCAGATTTTTACCTTTGTTTGTGTTTTTAAATACATTATAACTGTGCTCCCAACTCACTTCTGACACAATAAATATATCATCATCATCATCAATAATTTTTGGTACAGTTATATCCACTTCTGATATGACATTACTGTTGTGTACCTTCAAGTCATTTCTTACTTTGAAAATGCCTTCAGATTATGTATATAAGTGTATTTGAAACATAAATGATTTTGTGTTTTGACTTGGATACCATATCTTGGTTTATGTATGTATTATATATGCAAATACAATTACTTTTCTGAGATATTCTTGTTTTTCTGCTTCAATCTCAAGTCATTTTGGAATTTCTTCTGAATTTAATGTATCGTCAAAGACTTTCATGGCCGAATCACTGGGTTGTTGTGAGTTTTGAGGGCTGTATGGCCATGTTCTAGAAGCATTCCTATGAGGAGCGGCTTAAGGAGCTGGGCATGTTTAGCCTGAAGAAGAGAAGGCTGAGAGGAGATATGATAGCCATGTATAAATATGTGAGAGGAAGCCACAGGGAGGAGGGAGCAAGCTTGTTTTCTGCTTCCTTGGAGACTAGGACGCGGAACAATGGCTTCAAACTACAAGAGAGGAGATTCCATCTGAACATGAGGAAGAACTTCCTGACTGTGAGAGCCGTTCAGCAGTGGAACTCTCTGCTGGTGTGGTGGAGGCTCCTTCTTTGGAAGCTTTTAAACAGAGGCTGGATGGCCATCTGTCAGGGGTGATTTGAATGCAATATTCCTGCTTCTTGGCAGGGGGTGGACTGGATGGCCCATGAGGTCTCTTCCAACTCTTTGATTCTATGATTCTATTCTATGATTGGCCCTGTCATCTAAGGCAGGCATCCTCAGAGGTTGGAAACTAGGTAAATGGGGTTTATATATCTGTGGAATGTCCAGGGTGGGAGAAAGAACTCTTGTCTTCTAGAGGCAGGTGTGAATGTAGCAGGTGGCCAATTGCTACCTTCACACCTACCTCAAACAGACAAGAGTTCTTTCTCCCAACATGGATATTCCACAAGTATATAAACGTCACTTGTCTAGTTTCCAACAGATTTCACAACCTCTGAGGATGCCTGCCATAGATGCAGGTGAAATGTCAGGAGAAAATGCTTCTGGAACATGGCCATACATCTGGAAAAAAAACACAACAACCTCTTCTGAATTTCTTTGGGTGCTGTTTTTTGGGCTCTTCTCCCTGTTGTCAGGTAGCTGAGAGTGGTGTTTGCCTTTCTCCCTTTCTCTTATGATTCACTCTGCAGCCTCCCTGATCTTCCCAATCTGAAAAAGCCCGGTGGGAAGAATTAGCTTATATGACATCTTCCCCTGGGCTTTGAAGGAAGCTGGGAAGGCTGCAGATAGGTTGAGAGAAGCTTGTATCATACGGATTACAGCTGTTGGAGTGGGAAATGACACCATTGCCCCCATAAGAATTCTCCCCTCCCCTTAAAAATTTCCATCAGTCTTCAAATGTCTAAGATTGCAAGAACTTGAGAATTTTTGCAATCCAGGTTAGGCACCCAGATTAAAAGGGCAGAGAAACCGAGCAAGGAGATATGAAATGCAGCCAATGGAAACATTCTAGTTTGACTCTATGCAACGCTAGACATTTGGGGAACTGTAGGAAAATGTTATTGGGGGCAAAATTCATATTTGGTCTGGAAATGTCCGCGTCTCCTTTCACTCCTTCATTCAGGATATTTTCTCTGTCTTTAACTCACACAAAACTGAAAAGTACATTTGAGATTTTTAGAAAGTTCAGATCTGGTGGGAAGGCTTTGCAAGGCTCGGCTCTTCTTTTCCCCAAACCTGGATATAGGGATTAATAACTTGTGAATCAGTGATGAGTGATCATTCAACTAAAGGGCAGAAACTCCAGAGGGGTTAACCAACAAAACCAGGCTTTATTATAACAATGAAGCAGAGTGTAAAATGGATATGCAATAAATCACCGAAACATATGTTAATCAGTCCTGTGAAATCAATATGCCACAACTATGTCTTTGTTAGAATCCCAACTCGTTCTGTGTTGCCTCCCCACAAATATTCATGAGATCCCATGGAGTAAAATAAAGAAACATACAAGCAGGAAAGAAGATTAAACATTTCAGCATGACAGGATGGGTTGGGAAATAGTCTGAGGGATTTTAATAAAGATGGGCATTGACAGGAACCGAAATGAATCAGAGAGCTGGAAGAGATCCCCAAGGGCCATCCAGTCCAATCCCCTGCCATGCAGAAAAATACAATCAAAACATTCCCAACAGATGGTCATCCAGCCTCTACTTAAAATCTCCAGGGAAGGAAACTCCACCACACACCCAGGCAACATACTGTCAGAAAGCTCTAATGGTCAGAAAGTTATTCCTAATGTTTAGATGAAATCTCTTTTCCTGCAATTGAATCTTTATGTCTTGATCTCTTAAACAGAAGAGAGAAAAAAAGCTTGCCTTGCCTTTCCCTCAGCTCAGGGTCCAAAAGATGTGGGGTTTCTGAATCCCCCTTCTTTTAGGTTGGATTTCATGGCCGGAATTACTGGATTGTTGTAGATTTTTTGGGCTATATGGCCATATTCTAGACGTTTTGCCTGCATCTATGAACTTCACAACCTCTGAGGATGCTTGCCACTGATGCAGGTGAAATGTCAGAGAAAATGCCTCTAGAACATGGCCATATAGCCCTAAAAAACCTACAACAACCCAATAACTTTATTGTTATTGCACATGGAATAACACAATTAAATGCCATCCCCGATCACATTGTTATATGTACAATAATGTGTGCCAAGTTTGGTCCAGATCCATGAAGCTATGCAGGAGCCTTTGTGGTACATACTAACCAACCAAACAACCAACATACAAATGTACTTTGGCATATATATATATATATATATATATATATATATATATATATATAATCTATGACTCCTGTATCCATGGAGTATATGTTCCTCAACTATGTATGGGATAACAGCCACTTATAATAGTGAATCCTATTGAACTGATTGATAACTGGAAAATAGAGGGAGAAAACATGGAGTCAGTGACAGACTTGGTATTTCTAGTAGTGAAGATTACTGCATCCAGGATATCAGAAGATGTTTACTTCTTGGGAGGAGAGCAATGATCAATCTCGATAAAATAGTGAAGAGTAGAGATATTACACTGACAACAAAGATCCACATAGTTAAAGCAATTGTATTCCCCATAGTAACCTATGGATGCAAGAGCTGGACCATAAGGAAAGCTGAGCGAAGGAAGAGAGGCACTTTTGAACTGTGGTGCTGGAGGAAAATTCTGAGAATGCCTTGGACTATGAGAAGATCGAACCAGTCCATCATTCAGGAAATAATGCCCAACTGCTCACTGGAGAGAAGGCAAAGATGAAGTACTTTGACCACATAACGCAGTGGTTCTCAACCTGTGGGTCTCCAGATGTTTTTGGCCTTCAACTCCCAGAAATCCTAACAGCTGGTAAACTGTCTGGGATTTTTGGGAGTTGGAGGCCAAAACACCTGGGGACCCACAGGCTGAGAACCACTGCGTTATGTGGTCAAAGTACTTCATCTTTGCCTCTAATATCCTTCTCTCCAGTGAGCAGTTGGGCATTATTTCCTGAATGATGGACTGGTTTGATCTTCTCGTAGTCCAAGTCTTCCTGAGAAGACAGGAAAGATCAGAGAAGATAATGATGCTGGGGAAAATTGAGGGGGAAAGGAAGAGGAGCCGACCAAAGGCAAGATGAATGGATGGTATCCTGGAAGTGACTGGCTTGACTCTGAAAGAGCTGGGGGTGGTGACAACCGACAGGGAGCTCCGCCATGGACTGGTCCATGAGGTCATGAAGAGTTGGAAATGACTGTACAAATAAACAATTGAAATGATGGCCTTCCATAGAGTCATGCTGAATGAACTAGAAAATGCATAATTTGTTGGATGTGGATAAATGAAACCATGTATATATAATAATAATAATAATAATAATAATAATAATAATAATAATAATACTTTATTTATACCCCGCTACCATCTCCCCAAGGGACCCGGTGGGGCTTACATGAGGCCGAGCCCACAATACAATAATAATAAAGCAATAGCAACAAACAATACAAAACAGTTAAAATATAACTCATAAGCAAAAATAAAAATAAGCAATACAGTAACACAAAAAGCATTTAAAAACCTATGGCTGGGCCAAATGTAAAATTAAAATTTAAAAATAATGCTGGGCATGAGCAAGGAAGGAGATAACTGGGATAAAAATTATGGAGGGGATAGGGCATGCAAATCAATCCTAAATCAATAATAAAGTGCATTTTGAGGACATATTTCTGAGAGTTTCATTTATTCTGGATACTAGTCCTGTGGATACAGGGGTCGTACTGTACATTTAACCCATTATTTGTAACTGGTTACTCCAGAGATTCGACTCCTTTGGTTGGTTGCTGCTCCAAGTAAGTCTTGAGGCAGGCTGACTCAATCGGCTTCATTTCCCCTGTAAATGTAGCATAGCAGAGTGACAGCCAGTCTTTCACTGGTAATCCATCAAAAGGGCACTTGTAGCTCCAAGACAGAAAATGGGGCAAAGAGCGCAGGAGAGAAACAACAATCGTTGCCAGATAGATACTCTTGGAAAGGAATATGCTGAAATTTGTCTGTCTGGATATGATCAAGCTATTGAAGCATAGCACAGTCCCCGATGATCACGCCCAGGGCTTTTTCACTTCAAGGATATTCTTGCACTAACAATTGTAACCAGAGACCATTAAGTCTTGAGGGTGAAAAGAAGATGGGAGAAAATAGAAACGCAAGTTACGCGCTGGTGAGCCAAGATCGTTTTAGTGCCAAACTGGTAGGAAGATCAGAGCAGAAAGCATTAGATGTTCATAACACCCTAATTCTGGTGGGAAGATAGAAAGGGTGTGTGTTGCTGCACACCTCCACGTGTTCTCCTTTGGTTAGTAATCTAGGAGAAAGGGTGGGAGGGCCAAGAAATCCCACCCTCTTCTTCTGAGTGACTAATTGTCCTCAAGGGTAGCATAGTAAAACACTTTTGTGGCACAAGGGGAAAATCAACACGTGCAGCATCACTTCCCTTTCATTCTCTCCCATCTAAGAATAGCTGCTTAGAAATCTTCCTCATTCCCTTTCTCCTTAATTTTCTGGTTTCTGAAAATCACTGTTGTTGAGACATATTTTGACAAAAGGGCTGTGGTGGTGAAATGGGTTAAATCCTTGTGCTGCTGAACTGCTGACTCAAGGTTGGCAGTTTGAATCCATGGGATGGGGTGAACTCCCTAGCTTCTGCCAAACTAGCAGTTCAAAAACATGCAAATGTGAGTAGATCAATAGGTACTGCCTCGGTGGGAAAGCAAAAGGTCGGTGGCTTGAATCCACAGATGAGGTGAGCTCCCATTGTTAGCCCCAGCTTCTGCCAACCTAGCAATCTGAAAACATGCAAATGTGAGTAGATCGATAGGTATCGCTTCTGCAGGAAGGTAACAATGCTCCATGCAGTCATGCTGGCTACACTACCAGGAGGTGTCTATGGACAATGCAGGTTCCTCAGCTTGGAAATAGAGATGAGCACCTCCCCGAGAGCCAGAGGTGAGCACAACCTCCAGAGCTGGAAATGAAAAGGGAAGCCTTTGCCTTTATCTGTGTATTTGTGTTTCATTGTATTTCATTATAACAAGGCATTGAATGTTTGCCTGTGTCTGTTTATATACTGTAATCTGCTCTGAGTCTCTTCAAGGAGAAGAGCAGAATATATGATGATGATGATGATGATGATGATGATGATTATTATTATTATTTGAAACACAACAAGATGAGTCCACAGCAAACAAGATCGCTCTGCTGGCTGTTGTGTTGGATCACACGTCGGACACTTCCCAAGTGTCTAAGATTGGTTCTTGTGGGTTTTTTCGGGCTATAGGGCCATGTTCTAGAGGCATTTCTCCTGACGTTTCGCCTGCATCTATGGCAAGCATCCTTGCGTTCTAGGCAGTCATAGATCCGGTGAGCCTGTGGTGTTTTGAAAGTCCTTTTGGCTGTGAGAAATTGTGGGATGGTATCTGTGTCTCTGCAGCGTAGAAGGAAAGTCAGGGAGCACAGTAGATGTGCTTTCCTGGTCCTTAGTTTTTCAATTTCCGTGTGTCTTGGAACAGTTTCTCCCCGTAGAGATGTTCAATGCCATAGATGCAGGCGAAACGTCAGGAGAAATGCCTCTAGAACATGGCCCTATAGCCCAAAAAACCCCACAAGAACCTAGTGATTCCAGCCATGAAAGCCTTCGACAATACATTGTCTAAGATTGTGTGATGTATTGATGAATAATGCATGCAGATCCCAGTAGGGTGGCCTTCTGCAGCTGGCTGATGGTAATCTTGTCAGCGCTGATTGTGTTTAAGTGCAGGCCAAGGTCTTTAGACACTGCACCCAGTGTGCCGATCACCACTGGGACCACCTTTACTGGCTTGTGCCAGAGTCTTTGCAGTTCGATCTTTAAATCCTCATATCATGTCAGCTTTTCCAGTTGTTTCTCTTCAATCCTGCTGTCACCTGGGATTGCAACATCGATGATCCACTTTGTTTTTTAACATCTTCTTCTTCTTCTTCTTATTATTATTAAAGGGTCCAGTATCTTGGGGTGCATTTGGCTATAGATTTAGTACAACCTGATGCCTGTGTTTAACCATCTTGGCTCAATGCTATAGAATCCTGGGTATTTGTAGTTTGGCAAGGTACCAGCACTCTTTGGCACAAATGGCTAAAGACTTTATGAAATGACAACTCCCATGATTTCATAGCACTCAACCCTGACCGGGACCACCTTCCACCTGGAAACAGATGTCCTCACTGCGAGAGAACATGCGGATCAAGAATAGGGATCCAGAGCCACCTATGGGCCCACTGCCAAGACACTACACTTGAAGGACCATCATCCTCTGGCTATGAGGGATCACCTAAGTAAGTAAGCCATGGCAGTTAAAGCAGTGTCAAACCGAATTAGATCCATACTTGGATAGCTCCTTTAAAGTTTGTACTACACAAGGAAGACATCAATCAAGTGAAGTTTGCAATGCCACTCAATTTTCTGCAGACTCTGGAAGCAAAGAGAAAAACTTTAGTAATTATTTTTGGGAATCTGCTGTTCTTCCTTTCATTTCTAGCAGCATTAGAGCTACCTCAAAGAGCTATTATGTCCTAGAACAGAATGGAAAGTCTGTTCCTAGTCCTGGATGGTTTTTAGAATACAATTTTGGAGTAATAACATTTAATCACTCACGAAAGGAACAAATCTGTAATAGAAAATTCTAAAACATTTTTCTGGCTTGCTTTCTGGTTTCAAAACAATGGCTGTACTCCCAAGCCACTTGGATTTTTAAATATTAGGAAATCAAAGCAAACAAACAGGAAGACCTGGCATTCAAGATCAAAGTCTTGCATGGGTTATCGAGAGCTTCCTGCATGTAATCTGTCACCTTCCACTACATTAGCATTGTTGAATTCTAAGCAGAAGTGATGGGAGGTATTCCCACTAATTGCCACTTGTGAAAAGATAATTATATTCTGTGTCTCCAATAATGTACTGTGGCATTTGCAACTAGCTAAGCACAGCCCGGGTGACCTTTCCTGTTGTCAATTCAGGGTTGAGTGGTGCGGAAAAACAAAGAATAATTGAGCCATGGCAAGAATGAAGGCAAAGCCTTAACAGTAATTCATTTGGGCATGAAGAACTGGTTAAGACAGAGTAACTCAATCAGGAGAAGATGAGTATATCTAGGGTTGTCAAAGCACCAGCAGAAATTTCAAGAAGCTTGGATGAAGCAAGAGTTCCCAACTCCTAGTCCCAACATGGACTGGAGTCTGTAAGAAGGCAGGTTCCTTTCTCCTCTTCCATTAAAGTCCTATCATCTCATGACTTGGATTCTGGATGGTCCTAACATTAGCAACCTAGTGTTAGGAATCATTGGTGGGCCTCCAGATATTGTTAAACTCCATATCTAAATATTCCTCAGCATTATATGTGCTGGCTAGGTCTGTTGGGAGTTGCAGCCAACATCTGGGAGTGTGAATGATTCCCATGTTAGATAGATAATGTCTTGTTAGACAGGAATGCATTGGCTATAATCCTATTGTGTAAAACTGGAAAATACAGTTCTAATGGACATGTGGTCATACACCTGCAGAATGATTAAGTGGGTGGCGCTGTGTTAATTAGGGGATAGGCTGGAAAAGGCTGAGTCACGTGACATTCATGACAAGGGTTGCATCATTGATTTTTGTCCCTGGCTGATGACAAGCAAGCAGTGGGTATAAAAGATGGCAGGAAACATGGTTATCTCTCTTGCCATGCAAAATCTCTTGCCGTATGTCTTTTGCTGATATCTTATTTTATTTCTTTATTTAAAGTAATTATATTCCGCCCTTCTCACTTCGAAGGGGACTCAGGGCAGATCACAGAACATACATATGCGGCAAACTTTAAATGCTATTTTATACACAACAAGACAGACAATTATACATAGATAGAGGTATAATATCTGCTTTCCCCATCTTTTGGCATCTTGGAGGCTTTGTGCTTGGTTCTGGCCATGGAGTGTGCTGTTGCTCCATCTCCCTACCAAACAGCTTTGTTCGTAACTTCCTCCTTTTTTAATAGAATTGCTGGCATTCCTTATGGGTGCCTCAGAATACCTCCCTGCTTTTAAAGTGGCACCTATTTATCTACTCACATTTGCTTTCAAACCACTAAGTAGGCAGAAACCCGGCTAAAGGCCAGGAGCTCACCTTGACCTGGGCTTCAAACTGGCAGCCTTTTGACTGACAACATTGGCTACAGCTGGTGGTTTAACCTGCTGTGCTAAAGCCCGACCCTACGAGCAATATCTGTTGCTCATTCATCTGCTTGCCTACATATAGTATATTGCTGTATATGTCATTGACTGATAGGGGATCAGGGGATCCTGATCTGTGTGTATATATTTGTATATAGAGCAATGTGTTAAGATTAAAAGCCTCCTGTGAGTTTGGATGAAAACTGGATCAGAGAGTTTTTCTAAACAGTGAGCAGCACAAGGTCAGACCATGCAGTTATACTCTGCTGACAACTGATAAGCTCGCTGCTGTATATGGATTTATTTTGGCTTGCCCTGAGGCATTCAGTCCAGTGTGTAGTGCATCCAAGGAGGGAGTGATTGGAAAAACTATAAATCACTCACCTATCCCATCTCAACATATCACATGTGCCACTGAATTATAAAATATTATGCAATAAGAAAAAAATAATGAAGAGAAGTCATTGTTCTAAGATCTTTGTCATGAAAAATCTTTGTTCTTTCTCAATATGTCCCTCAAAGCTTCCCAGGATTATAGCTTCCAGGTGTCCCAATTCTGGAGACAATTCCTAGTTCTGTTGCATCAAATCCTGGTTATATACGGCAGTGCTACTTAAATTGGTGCCACTCTGTGAGACATCAGATACTAGTTTATGGCAAGTGTTCAGGGGGAAAAGACATGGTTGTTGCCAATGGGCACAGATATTGTGCTGGTTTCCAGCATATTGGGAAGGAACCCTACTGGTTTCCACATCAAATAGCTTAAGCAGAACTGTTATAATGGTCATATTTCATGGCTTTATCTATTTTCTAACTAATGTTAACATAGAAATAGAATCTTAGGTTGGAGCAGACCATAGGGCCATGCAATACAACCCCCTGTCATAAAGAAAACCCAACTAAGGCACTCCCAATGAATAACACTAGGTGACATCAACCCTAGTGAAGATACTGCTTCGGGAATGGATGGAACTGCTCGATTATGCTTCTGGACAGAAAAGCAGAGGCAAAACACCACAGTGTCATAATGATCCAATGCGAGAGGCAGGAAACAGAGGGAAAAGCTTTTAAATCTTCCTAAGAGGGTTTACATTTGGAGGAATTCCCACATTTTCCCAACAGACCAAACTTGAGTCAGCAGCACCCATCTGATTTCACTTAGCTCTCCTCCCGATAGTTGTGTCAGAAGTGGTTTATTTCCACTCTGCCTGTTCCTATAATCATATACCAATCACTTGGCCCCCCACACACAGATTCTCCATTTATGAACTCAGAGGTGAGCTAACCACAGCTGGATCTTGGAAGCAGTCCCGGTTTGGGAAAGAACAACAGCCGTCAGCTGGTCAGGAGCGGCAAAGCTGCTGACTCACCATTCAGCTTCATTTGGTTTCAGAAATCTAGATCAGGGTGTGGGAGATGTTGCTTGGCAGTATGGAGAACGAAAGAAAGATGCTTCCCAGTTCTGCTGCTCCAGAAACTAGGATACAGAGCAATAGGTCCAAACCACAGGGAAAAGAGAATTCACCTAAACATTAGGAAGAACTTCCTGGAAGCAAAATCTGTTCAACAGAGGACTATGCTGCCTTGGAATGTGCTGGAGTGTCATCCTTTGAAGGATTTTTTTCATGGCCAACTGTTGGGAGTGTTTTCATTGTGTATTCCTGCATAGTTGGGGTTGAACTAGATGGCTCTTGTAGCCTCTCCCAACTGTACACTTCTGCATTTCTAACCATACTATTTCACTTTCTGGAATGGTGCATCTGTTCATTGCTGGCTTTAATGCACCTGTTAATTCACTGGGACTGGAGAAACAACCACTGTGCATTCCCTGTTATATAATGGGATGATGAGCAAGCACATTGACAAATACACAATTGATTGCAAAATGTCAGTATTCAGCAGGAGAGTGGTGCTATGCGACTACTGTGGAATAATACTAATGTAGATTTAAATCTCACAAACACATGTGGGGAGCTCAGGTCTTATTTTAGGAATCAAAAGAACTAGGGAGTTTTTTTGGGGGGGGGCATTTGTGGGAGAAATCACAGTGCTATGTATACAACTTAAAATGTCATTAAAAGCTTGTATATTTAAATAACGCAGAGACTTACTTAGGCGTAGCCCAAGGGTAATGGTCCTCCAAGTGTAGTGACAGTCCACGTTTTGCAGGCATATAACAGGGTTGGGAGAACAATAGATTTATAAACAAGCACTTTGGTCTCGCTACTCCAATCCTCATAGAATCATAGAATCAAAGAGTTGGAAGAGACCTCATGGGTCATCCAGTCCAACCCCATTCTGCCAAGAAGCAAACACTCTTTGTTCCATTCGGAAAAATACTGTGCTCACAGAGCTCAGGCAGTGTTGTATTTAAGTGTCACTGTTGTCTTTTGTGGAGAGGTGGCTTCCAAGGTACTGGAAATGGTCAATACAGAGAACACAAGGTGGCACAAGGAGGGAGGGGCACAGTTGGACAAATGTCCATGGATTAGGAAGTGGAGCACTAACTATATGATTAGAAGTTTCCAATGAGATAACACGCTAGTACCAGTCATCACTCGGCAAATTTTAAGTGCTGCCACACAGCTTTATATGTTGTAACAACGTTGGTGTCTGAGAGCAGCATGGTGGTGTAAAATTGTCCTGAGCAGCCTGGATGTGTGTAAAGCAGTAGTGATATGAGACTATTATTTATTAGGGCTGGGCAACCACGGAAAAATTTGTTTCTAAACTCGATTCGTTTTTAGGGGTTTTTTGCGTTTCGTTATTTAAAAGAATTCCAAAATTTTCCTTAAAAAAAGTTCGATATTTACGAAATTTCGGAAATCATAAAACAATTACGAAACAATTACGAATCGATTACGAATCGATTCGTTAATGGCGGCCGCGATCGCGCAATACGCTAAAAAAACTTCTGAAGCTTCCCTCTCCCTCTGTTGTTGACTGTTGGTGTGATAATTATATTTTTTTTCACTGAGAAAACAAACAGCAACCCTAAAACTTGCACCAGACATGTGGAAATAAAACATTTACGAATCAATAACGAATCAATAACGAAACAATTACGAAACGAATTGGAAAAATTCGTTTCGTTTTTTAGTTGCTCCTGAATGGTTCAATATCGCTTCGTTATCAAAAAAAATAACAAATGTTTAACAAATTACGAAATTACGAAACGAAACCGCCCAGCCCTATTATTTATTATTTATTTACTTATTATGAATGTCTCTGTAAAACAGACACTGCAGGAGCACATGTTCTGCTGTTTCTGTGTGTCCAGAGTCACAGGGGCACAGTCTCTCTGGGCAGGGGGCCTTCTGATATTGACCCTTGTGTATAGCAGATGGAAGGGCATGACATTGTGCCAGGGTGAAGGCCCTCCGATAGTTGGGTATCTCTAGATTGGGTAAGTATGCCATAGGGGAGGTGAGATATTTACTGGCTTTGTTGCTTATAAAGGATGGGGCACAAGCTAGAAATGATTGCCACTCTGTGTCTACTATACATTGTTTTATGAGTGCCTTGGCTTGATCATATCTTATGCTGCGTAGCAGCCCTGGAGAGAAGCCCAGGGATGAGATTTTGGTTACTACTACCTGCATCCATGTAGACTGGAAGTCATCCCACAGCGTTGTTGGGGCAAGTCCATGGGGCAAAAGGGATGATCTAAGCCAGAAGTTGAGCATGGCCACCCACACTCTGGCCTCCACTATCATGAAGCCTGTCTCTAGTTGCAGGGTGGCATTGGAGATGCATCTTGGAACTTGAAGGCTCGATCTTAAAAATTTTGGTTACAGAAGCTCGAGTCGGGCAAAATTCGAGAAGGGGCCTAGCTGGGCACTATACAAGAGCTGTGCTACTAATTTGGCTTCAAATAGCTTGAGTGCTACAGTTATGAAGTGTCCCACTTTTGTCTTGAGGTATTTTAAGATGGCTATAGAGCTCCTTGGTGCAATCTCCTTTGCCACATGATCCCCATGTGCTTTTCTACTGTAGGAGGAGGGGAGGACTACTTCTAGATATCTGAAGCATGGGAACTGCTCAATTTTGGTTTGATGAAACTAAAGCAGTTTCTGATGACTTTTCAGATTCAAGAGGTTTTGTTGGGGGATGTAAGTGCAATTCATGGATCTGTCCTCTGGTCTGCTGGGGTTTGCCCATCTTCTCTCTATGCAATCAACAATATTTATTATATTGGGTCAAAACCGCAACCTTAACCAAAATCTTGTGTCCATGTCCTCCTAACTATGTCTCATGACGTGACTCTTCCAAACAGATTTTAGAAGCCAGGCAGTTTCATCTACATCATGTTTTCAATGGCTCTGATGAGTGCCCATGAGTGAAGAGCTATCCAGCCCATTCCTGGCAGAACAGCAGTTCACAGATCAGATCCCTGTTCTGGGAGAAGACCGACTGCTTCTTCAACCACCACTCAGCATCCTCAAAAATACCTGTGCTGGTAGGGCTGACTAGCTTCTGAAGTATGTTTTGTATTTTGAATTCTTTGGCTGTTGTAATGATATAATGATTGTAAACATTCCAAAATTTATGATGCTCTAAGTCCAGCTTCCCACATTGTAAGTACTGAACAGAATGCTATCCAAAATTTTAGTGTCAGCCTCTTCAACTATATGGCAGCTGGGTACAACATGGCCCTCTTCATATTGGAAATAGTTCTACATAATGGATTTGTCCAGTGCATTTGGATGAGAATTGTTACAGTATATGATTTTGTAAGTCTTGACAAGAATCATCTCTTGCTTATGTGTGTGTTGAGGAAGAACCACTCCCTGATTAGGATGTATATCAGGTGAAGTTTTCTTGATGCAGGTAGTGGGTGAAATGAAGTAATCAGAGATGGAACTATGCTACAAGGTTTGCTGGAAAGAAGCAGATTAATGCATTATTTTGTAAGTGTTTGTTTTCTTCTGCAATGGACAATGTGGACAATGTGTTTGTCAAGGCTACTGTATTTTTCCTTTATAAAATACATGTGCTGACTACTCAAGAGTAAAGACATTTTTCTTTTATACTCTGTGTACTTCAACTTGGGGTCTGAAGCTGGGAAGACTACTGTGTATTTTCAATATAAACTAACGAACCGCAACAAGAATTGTGTTCCAGAACATCATCAATCCAAATTTGTTGTCTTGTTCATATCAGAGCTAGGAGGGTTTTAAAAATCCAAATGCAAGTGATAATAAAACTTAGGGAATTATCCATCTCTACAGAATTATTCTTTAGATGACTGTATTGATGTCTGGATACAGATGCAATTTGTGAACATTTGAAGGAAATTACAGGGAACTGAACTGGACCAAAAAGCAACATATTGTATATATTCTCAAGTATAAGCCTAGTTTTTCAGCCCTTTTTCAAGGCTGAAAAAGCCCCCCTCAGCTTATACTCGAGTGAGAGTCCGGAGGCGGCCCTAGGTAATTTTCAACAGTAAGCAAACAGTATTTCCCCCCCCCCCCAACCAATCACTGATATATATTTTCTGTTCGTCATGGGAGTTCTGTGTGCCATATTTGGTTCAATTCCATCATCTGGTGGAGTTCAGAATGCTCTTTGATTGTAGGTGAACTATACATCCCAGTAACTACAACTCGCATATGTCAAGGTCTATTTTCCCTCAAGAGCACCTCAAGAGCACCCCTGGGCAAAATCAACTATTCTGCAAATGCTTACTTTGCGTAATGGGTTGAGCCGCCCCTGGTCTTGGCCACCCCACACCTTCTTGCCAGGACCCTCACCTCTCTGCACAGCAACCCAGTTCTCTCTTCTCTTGTGCACTTGCCTTCCTTCTTCTCCCCCTGTCTTGATGCCTTCCTTCCTCTCCTCTCTCTCTCAGTGGCCCTGGCCCCCAAAGTGGGAGAGAAGGGGGCACATCACTGCCACCCTTCTCCTTTGCAAAGGTGGCAGCTCCACAGAAGCAGCATATCCCTATTGATTCTCAAACATGATGTATGGAGTGTTGGCATGGAGTGTTGGATAGAAGGGGAGAAAAAAAGGAAGGAATGGGAGAAGGAAGGAAGGAAAATAGAGGGAGGAAAGGAGGTGGGAGGGAAGTTAGGGGAAAAGGAAAGATGGGAAAGAAGGAATGGAAGAGAAGGAAAGATCCCCTCTTAACACTCTAGACTGGGGTCTTTCCAGCCCCCCTTAGCATTCTAACCTTTCCCAGTTTCCAGCCCTCCTTTCATACCTCAGTCATCCCTTGTTTCCCAGTTGCCGCCTTCCCACCCCAATCTGTGCTACTTTTCCAACCACCCCCTTTCCACCTCATTTTCCCACTTTTTCAAGCACCCCTTCCCATTCCAACATTTCCAGTACTTCTTTCCCACATCCTCCCCATGCAAGTCTTTCTACTTTTTGCTTATTCATGCACACACAGCATTTTCCTCAAAATTATCGATAAAATAAACTATGGTGATTATTGGAAGGATATGTAAGAGCATATTTACATTGAAGAAGACTAGAATAATGATTTAATCAGAACTGGACAGTTTTATGTAAATATTCAAAAACATTTAACCTACTGATGCCTCAATTAATGTTATTTTATTGGTATCTATATTTATTTTGAAAATTTACCAGTAGTTGCTGCATTTCCCAACCTTCGCTAATACTTGAGTCAATATGTTTTCCCAGTTTTTTGTGGTAAAATGAGGTGCCTTGGCTTATAATTGGGTTGGCTTATACTTAAGTATATACGGTACTTATGGGAAAAGACTGGAGTGAGAGATATTTCTCTATGAATTCTGTAAAAGTTACCAAGTCAAGCTGTGCTCCTCCACTATATCTTGGGGGAAAAAATGGACTATTGCTCCTGGCCGGCTGAGAGATTCTAGGAGTTGTAGTCCAAAAGTAACTCTTCCAAGCTATTCTTCTTCTCCTGGTAATCAATCACCACCACCAACAATTCTTTCCTTATCATCATCATCCCGTTAAGTGAAATTATCCAATTTGTGGTTTCTGTGATTACTAACAAGAGCATGTACATCGTTTTTGCTTTCCCATCATTGAGAGAAAAACCACCAGATTATTTTGGGTTTTTTTTCTTTATGGAGTTATATGCAAGTGAATGGGCATGACTGAAAAGTATGGATCTTTGAAAAATGCCCACAAATGCAATTGTATTCACTTACTCATACACCAGGGTGAGCATGCCTTTCATCACATGGATTGTGGTAGGATTTACTGAGCCTGATATTACGTAGATATTTAAAAGGCTGTATCTCAAAAGGAGTGCTTGTGTAAAATCAAGTATGTTCCATGCAAATACCCACAGACAGCTCCCCACAAATTCCCACAAAATAGATGTACGTGATGTAAAACCAGGGGAGGAAATTACAGTACAATAAAATGAGCACTTACTTTACTCGGCGTATTTCTCCTCCACAATGAATTCCAGTATTCTCCTGCCAAGGAAGAAGTTTCAGTTTTTCCTTAAATAGGGCCAGACTATTAATAACTCTCAATTAGATTTCTGTAATGTATATAATGCACTATGGTACAGCAGTTTGAGTATTGGACTACGGCTCTGGGGAACATGCTTTGAATCCCCAGTTGGACATGGAAAACCACTGAATGATCTTAGGCAAATTAGAAGAAGAAGAAGAAGAAGAAGAAGAGCAACAGCAACAGCAACAGCAACAGCAACAGCAACAGCAACAGCAACAGCAACAACAACTTTATTTTTCTACCCCGCCTCCATCTCCCTGACGGAACTTGGGGCGGCTTATATGGAGCCAAGCCCAAGGCAACATACAGTTATTTATTTATCGTGTCATCAGCAACCATTGTATTACAATTCTAACAGAGCAAAACAAACACACAGATTAAAAAGAAAAAGGAAAAAAAAAACACAGATTTTGCAAATTTGGTATTTGGTTAAATGTCCTTTGACCAGTATCTGGCCACTTGGAGTACCTCTGGGGTTGCCGCAAGAAGGTCCTCCATCGTGCATGTGGCAGGGCTCAGGGTGCATTGCAGCAGGTGGTCAGTGGTTTGCTCTTCTCCACACTCGCATGTCGAGGATTCCACTTTGTGGCCCCATTTCTTGAGGTTGGCTCTGCATCTCGTGGTGCCAGAGCGCAGTCTGTTCAGCGCCTTCCAAGTCACCCAGTTCTTCTGAGTGCCCAGGGGGGAGTCTCTCATCTGGTATCACCCATGAATTGAGGTGCTGGGTTTGGGCCTGCCACTTTTGGACTCTCGTTTGCTGGGGTGTTCCAGCGAGCGTCTCTGTAGATCTAAGAAAACTATGTCTTGATTTAAGTCGTTGACGTGCTGGCTGATACCCAAACAGGGGATGAGCTGGAGATG
This sequence comes from Anolis sagrei ordinatus, assembly GCF_025583915.1. Taxonomy (NCBI): domain Eukaryota; kingdom Metazoa; phylum Chordata; class Lepidosauria; order Squamata; family Anolidae; genus Anolis; species Anolis sagrei. Next base: position 235,893,967 of record NW_026847438.1, on the reverse strand, counting down.
TCTCTGCCTTGGTCCTTTCACTATTGGCTGCTACTTCCCGGCGGATGTCAGGTGGTGCAATACCGGCTAAGCAGTGTAATTTCTCCAGTGGTGTAGGGCGCAGGCACCCTGTGATAATGCGGCATGTCTCATTAAGAGCCACATCTACTGTTTTAGTGTGGTGAGATGTGTTCCACACTGGGCATGCATACTCAGCAGCAGAGTAGCATAGAAGAACATACAGTTAAAAACAGAACAATAACATATTAAAATAGCATAAAAACAGCATAAACAATAATAAACAAGCATCAAAAGCAACAACAAACTCGTTTTTGGAGGGGGAGGAGGGGGCAATATGCAAAACTGGTTAAAGGATAGGGTGGTGAATAAGGTGGATAGAAACATGTAGTAGCATAGAAAATAGTATGGAAATAGAGCGATTAAACAGGATAAATTCAGCCTAACTTAAAAATGTAGTAATGAAATATAGGAATGTAGTAAAAATGTAGTACTGAAATATAGGAATTACACTCTCTCAATCTTAAAGGAAGGCAAAAATAACCCCCCGCAAAGCAAATCTCACCAATCAGAGATTTACCTTAGTATTTCCATGACTCAGAAAAGATATGAAGACACTCAAGAACAATAATGTTCATAGGACTCCTCTTGAAAAGTTTTCAGAAGCTATATTTAGTGCAAATTGCTGGACGTGTGCTTCAGAGACCAAGTGTTACTGATATTGGACCAACTGCACTGGATTACAGTTTGCTTCTGAATTCAATTCCAAGGGCTGGTTTTTACTTGCAAAGTCTTAAATGGCTTAGGGCCAACTCCCTTTCCTCCTTTACGCAGAATTGCCAAGAGGGTGTGTTGGGCTCTATGGGAAAAAGTGTGGTTCTATCATTTCCTCAATATCCCTTGAGTCTTGGTGGAGAGGGGAGAACCATAAAATCAAAGAGTTGGAAGAGGCCACAAAGGCCATCCATTCCAACCCTATTCTGCCATGCAAGAACACACAATCATCCCACCTCAGCTTAAAAGCCTCCAAAGAAAGAGATTTCACCATGCTTCAAGGCAGCATATTCCAGTACCAAATGGTTCATAGTGTCTAACATTCAGGTGGGATTCCCCCACCTTGAAATTTGGATCCATTGCTCTGTGTCCTAGTCTCCAGCAGAAAACAAGCTTGTTCCCTTCTCAATGTAACATCCTTTCAAAACTTTGAACACGACTATCATGTCACTTCTCATAATTCTTTTCTCCAAGCTAAACATACTCAGTTCACTAAGCCTGTCCTTGTAGGGTTCAGCAACCATTTTGGTAGCCTTTCCAGCTTGTCAGTATCCTTCTTAAATTGCAATGCCCAGAACTGTACAGAGTATTGCAGTGGGAACAGATCAACAATGGTTCGACTTGACAAAATTACAAAGGAAGGTTAGAAAGAGAGGCAACAGAATTGGAATATATCCACAAACTCCAGTCTACCAACAGTAAGTTGCACAGAGACAATGGTTTCCTGCCAAACTGCACATATTGTAACACTAAGATATAAAACAATTATCACATCTTTCCAATTCCCAGCCAGCATCGCATTACCTTTCAATAACTCTTCCATCATTCATATGGTTAACAACTCACCTTGACTTTAGACAACATCTTTCCTCCTGCCTTTGTGCCCCCAATTACCATAATTAAAATGGAACGTGTCACCTCATCACCAGACACACAAGTTTTGCATTTCTATCGCTATTTACACACACCGCATGCTCATAAATGTCTGTTGCTAGGCACTTCACTCCATGCATCTGAGTCTATGAAAGCTTACACTATCAGCTTCTTTCTCTCAGTTAGCTACAAGATCCCTTTGCATACTGATCCAGACAAACACAGTTGTGCCTTTGAATTCCTGATTCAAAGTGTAATCAGTCCATTTCAGGCTGTCTCTGGGTTATGAACAAGATAGGTTCTGTAGGTTTGTTCTTAAGTTGAATGTGTATATAAGTTGGGACAGGTACATTTTTAAGTGTACCTCCAGGTAGGTTTTCCCCCCAGTTGTAGATAACATAAAGAATGGTTAACACCCCTGTAACATTTGTTTTGCTGTCTGTGCAAAACAGAGAATTTCTCCTCACTTTCTGTCCATGTGGCAATTGGATTTTCAACATTTTGAGTTGTCATGGAAACAAGAATTGGTATAAAGCTCCAGTGGAGACACCTTTTCTCCATGATAACTCTTTCAGGAGTGAACTTTCCTTTTGAGAAGTAGTTTTTTCTTACTTCCTTTTGTCTCACCCCTGTTCTTAACTATGAGTCGTTTATAAGTCAGATGTTTGTAACTCAGTGACTGCCTGTACTACCACAGACAAATAACAGCAACGGAACAAAATCATTATCATCATTATAGCTTCCAAAATATCATATGGTTCAATGTCTTAAAATCCTGACTTACCAGGCCGCAGCTGCTGCAAGTGACGGGGGTTTGTTCTCTTGGCAATTTAGGTGTGATGTGCTAAACAATTCCACCTTTCTTGCGACTAAAACCAATTGTTTTTCTGGGAAATTGGTGGTTTTTGGTTTTTTTAAATTTGGCCACAGGTGGGTTTATTTGGAAGAGGCAAAGTATATTGGAAATTCTGAAGAGGGTGCTGTGGTGGCCTGTCTGGGAGTCCTTCTGTCAGAAGAAGCCAAAATTAGGGTTGTGCTTTTGGGGTAAACCTTGATTTGTTCCATGTCTCAACTTTCAGTGGGGGCCCCAATCTGTTTTTGGGGCCCTCCTGAAATTGGGAGGGCAGATATCTGTTTTTGCTCTGGGGTACCAAAAACTCTAGGTTCTTGTGGGGTTTTTTCGGGCTATAGGGCCATGTTCTAGAGGCATTTCTCCTGACGTTTCGCCTGCATCTATGGCAAGCATCCTCACTACCTCTGAACATGGCCCTATAGCCCAAAAAACCCCACAAGAACCTAGTGATTCCAGCCATGAAAGCCTTCGACACTACCAAAAAATCTGTTTTCTATTGGCCCATTATTTGGGGGTGGGGGGTGGGGGTTCCCAGGCTCCCCTTTCCATCATTTTAGGCATCGAAGCTGTTTTACTCTACAGGAGAGGCGCTCAGCTACAGGCAGGTACATGCTTTAAGGAGGCTTCTTACCTGTTTCTACACTAGAAGAGAAGCGCTTGCCTGCAGGCAGGTGTGCGGTGCTTTCTGGGTCTGCATGACACTCTCTTTCCAAGGCAAATTCTCATTCTTACTCTAGAGGAGGCACTTAGCTGCAGGCAAACATGTGCACTTTCTGGGCCTGCACACAACACATGCATTCTCTTTCCAAGGCAAGGAGACAACAGGCAAGTTCTCATCCTTACTCTAGAAGAGGCACTCAGGTGCAGGCAGGCGTGCATACTTTCTGGGCCTACACACCACATACAAACATACACTGTCTAAGATAAGGAAGCATGGAATGCCATGTGCTCACAAAAAGCAGGTGAGGATGGGCTCCTGCTTGCTTTCATGTCAAACTGACTTTCGTACCGCAGGGCCTTTCCATTACGTGCTCCCAAAGGTAACAAAGTAATGAAAGAATGAATGAAACTAAGGAAAATGGTTCTGTGCATGACTCTAGCCAAAATTATTTTGAGAATACAGCCATGCACTCAAAAGGGCATTTGGGGGCCAAAAATACATTTTTAACCCCTGGGGCAACTGGTGTGTGAATTTTGGTTCCTGATTCATTAAACCCCCAGACAGGTTTAAAACAAGCCCTATGAGGAGCAGCTTAAGGAGCTGGGCATGTTTAGCCTAAAGAAGAGAAGGCTGAGAGGAGATATAGTAGCCATGTATAAATATGTAAGAGGAAGCCACAGGGAGGAGGGAGCAAACTTGTTTTCTGCTTCCCTGGAGACTAGGATGCGAAACAATGGCTTCAAACTATAAGAAAGGAGATTCCATCTGAACATGAGGAAGAACTTCCTGACTGTGAGAGCCGTTCAGCTGTGGAACTCTCTGCCCCGGAGTGTGGTGGAGGCTCCTTCTTTGGAAGCTTTTAAACAGAGGCTGGATGGCCATCTGTCAGGGGTGATTTGAATGCATTATTCCTGCTTCTTGGCAGGAGGTTGGACTGGATGGCCCATGAGGTCTCTTCCGACTCTTTGATTCTATGATTCTATATGAGTATCCACTGCCAGATAATCTGGGATCAGATCCTGGAATATACGGGCAGTGTGGCAGGGGCCTTAGTGTAGGCAAAATATCCACCAATGGATTTATGCTATTCCAGCATGATATAATCCCTACACTGAATACCACCATAGCAAAATAAGTATGAGAAACAGTGAGTAATCACAGATATCACCTCATTGCACAGCACATAATGTGCAATGTACAGAGGAGTTCAGCAATGCAGATTCGTACACTAGTATTAACACACTAAAATAGGTACATTCTTCTCATTTTGCAATGGTTTCATACTCAGATCTCTGCTCCCACCGCTGTCAGCTAGTTATGTGCCTACTTCATTGCCCCCCTCCCAAAAAAACAACAACTTTGTTTGAATACATAATTCACCTATTTATGTCACTAGGATCACAATCAATGAATGTGTAATGCTCTTTCGTTATACAAGTCTTGGTCAACTGCAATGAGTCTGAGGACCATTTTTCTGCTTCTGAGTTCTTCCTGAGACCACACAAACTCCCCAAAATGCTGGGGGGAAACAAAGAATCTAAACTAACTGGCAACAAGACCACACATAGTTGATGGAAATTCAGAGGATCTGTAATAATTGGGGGATGCAAAAGAAGTCTTTAGGTTTGGGCACATGTGGTCCCAAGAATCTGAAGTTCTTATGTGTTGTACAATGGCAATCCATTTATAGATCTGGCTTTTCGTCTAGTCGCAGAGTTAGCTGCTTATTCCTGCTGCTTCAGCAAACTTGTGCTGCCAAAATTGGTACCTTTCAAACTCTGGCTTTCTCCTTGAATGCTTTTAAAGCTTCTGCAGGGATCTCTGCATCCTCCCGCTGATATAAATCCCCATGCCAAAACTCTCTCTCTCTCATGTGTAACAGGAGGCTAATTCTTCCAACTGTGCCTCTATCAGCCTTCTATAATGACAGTTTTCCCCAGCTACACATTTGGTGTCTGACTGCTAGCTAAAAAGAGAAAAAGCGAGAAAGAAAATCTCAGCCTCTCTCCTTGGAGAAGTGAACAATTTTTACAGGACTGAGAAATGAAAAATTATAGTAATCATGACATGGCTCCTGGAGGTTGGATCTGTTTTGGTGAGTCACAAGTTTGACACATTCCCTTAAAGTACATGATCCTGGGGCCAGCTTTGATAAGGCCCTGCTTCAACACAGGATGTGTCTGCATTATAGAATTAATGCAGTTTGATACCACTTTGGGTGCCATGGTTCAATGCTATGGAATCATAAGAGCTGTAGTTTTACATGGTCTTTAGTCTTCTCTGTCAAAGGGTATTGGTGTTTCACCAAATTACTGCTCATAGAAGTGAAAGTCTATTGTCGAAGGCTTTCATGGCCGGAATCACTGGGTTGTTGTGAGTTTTCTGGGCTGTAGGGCCATGTTCCAGAAGCATTCTCTCCTGACATTTCACCTGCATCTATGGCAGGCATCCTCAGAGGTTGTGAGGTCTGTTGGAAGACATAGATGCAGGTGAGAATGCTTCTGGAACATGGCATTACAGCCCAGAAAACTCACAACAATGAAGTGAAAGTGGCATCAAACTGCATTAATTCTACAGTGTATATGTATCCTTAGAAGGACAGAATTATAGATTTGGAAGAGACCACAAAGGTCATCCAACACTCTTTGACAGAGAAGACTAAAAGACATACAGAAATACACAATTAACACATTCCTAGCAGATGGTCATCCAGCCTTCAGAAAAGGAGACTGCCACTTTCTGAGGAAGCACTGTAGAACAACTCTTGCCATCAGGAAGTTCTTCTTAATGTTTCAGTGGAATCTCTTTTCCTGTATTTTGAATCCATTGCTTCATACCTAAGCCTTTGGAGCAGCAGGAAACAAGCTGGCTCCATCTTCAATATGACTTCAAGTTAGTGTTGCCAATGCTCATATACTATCTACATGCAGAAGGGTTGCCCATTGCGGTCAAAGTCTTTGCTGAGTTAGAGATATTTCTTGGCTGTGGGTTGCTTTCTTTCCAGTTTCTACTTCGGTCTTTCATCCAGCCCAACCAGCCTTAAATCTCATGTCACTGAAGGTTAACAGCTCATTAATCTTATTCTTTCTTTCTTTCTCTTTTTTTCTAACATGAGTTCAAGAGTCATATACAGCCCCACATTCTTGGCAATGCCAGCCTTCATTCCAGAATCCGGCATGAAATGCTAGAACTCAGTGGCAGCTATTTATGGGTCCTATGTGTGCATCAATTCCAAGTTTTAGTCTGAACTTTGAAAGAGCTTGCCAAATTAGTACTTGGATGGGAAAGCATCAACAAATCCCAGGTATGATAGGCTATAATTTGGAGAAGGAAACTTACAAAACCACTCTGAATATTTCTCGCCTAAGAAAATTCCATTAAATTCATGGGGTCACCATATAAATCGACAGGTAACTTGAAGGCACATATTTGTTGTCGTTCATTCATTCAGTCGTTTCCGACTCTTCATGACCTCATGGACTAGACCATGCCAGAGCTCCCTGTTGGCTGTCACCATCCCCAGCTCTTTCAAGACAATTGCCTGGCTTGAGAGCAGCACGTGTGAAAAAGATCTTGGAGTCCTCGTGGACAACAAGTTAAACATGAGCCAACAATGTGATGTGGCGGCAAAAAAAGCCAATGGGATTTTGGCCTGCATCAATAGGAGCATAGTGTCTAGACCTAGGGAAGTCATGCTACCCCTCTATTCTGCTTTGGTTAGACCACACCTGGAATATTGTGTCCAATTCTGGGCACCACAATTCAAGAGAGATATTGACAAGCTGGAATGTGTCCAGAGGAGGGCGACTAAAATGATCAAGGTCTGGAGAACAAGCCCTATGAGGAGCGGCTTAAGGAGCTGGGCATGTTTAGCCTGAAGAAGAGAAGGCTGAGAGGAGATATGATAGCCATGTATAAGTATGTGAGAGGAAGCCACAGGGAGGAGGGAGCAAGCTTGTTTTCTGCTTCCCTGGAGACTAGGACGCGGAACAATGGCTTCAAACTACAAGAGAGGAGATTCCATCTGAACATGAGGAAGAACTTCCTACTGTGAGAGCCGTTCAGCAGTGGAACTCTCTGCCCCGGAGTGTGGTGGAGGCTCCTTCTTTGGAAGCTTTTAAACAGAGGCTGGATGGCCATCTGCCAGGGGTGATTTGAATGCAATATTCCTGCTTCTTGGCAGGGGGTTGGACTGGATGGCCCATGAGGTCTCTTCCAACTCTTTGATTCTATGATTCTATTTCTATTTCAGTCACTTCAAGGATAACATCCATCCATCTTGCCCTTGGTCGGCCCCTCTTCCTTTTTCCTTCCATTTCCCCCAGCATCATTATCTTCTCTAAGCTTTCCTGTCTTCTCATGATGTGGCCAAAGTACTTCATCTTTGCCTCTAATATCCTTCCCTCCAATGAGCAGTCAGGCTTTATGTCCTGAAGTATGGACTGGTTGGATCTACTCGCGGTCAAAGGCACTCTCAGAACTTTCCTCCAGCACCACAGTTCAAAAGCATCAATCTTCCTTTGCTCAGTCTTCCCTATGGTCCAGCTCTCACATCCGAAGGCACATATACATACAACTTAAAATTTCCATTGAGCATTTAGAACAGGCATGGTCAAACTTGGGCCCTCCAGGTGTTTTGCACTTCAACTCCCACAATTCCTAACAGCCTTCAGTAAAATTAAGGGTGTATCTATACTGTGGAATTAATGCAGTTGGACAGGCTTTAACTGACATGGCTCAATGCTTTGGAATCATGGAAGTTGTAGTTTTGCAAGGTCTTTAGCCTCCTCTGCCAAAGAGTGCAAGTGTGTTCTCAAACTAGAACTCCCATGATTCCTCAGCACAGAGCCAAGGCAGTTAAAGTCGCCTTGAGTCTCTTTGTGGAGAGTTAAAGTGAAGCATAAATAAATAAATAAAATGATGATGATGATCATAGAATCATAGAATCAAAGAGTTGGAAGAGACCTCTTGGGCCATCCAGTCCAACCCCCTGCCAAGAAGCAGGAATATTGCATTCAAACCACCCCTGACAGATGGCCATCCAGCCTCTGTTTAAAAGCTTCCAAAGAAGGAGCCTCCACCACACTCCGGGGCAGAGAGTTCCACTGCTGAACGGCTCTCACAGTCAGGAAGTTCTTCCTCATGTTCAGATGGAATCTCCTTTCTTGTAGTTTGAAGCCATTGTTTCATGTCCTAGTCTCCAGGGAAGCAGAAAACAAGCTTGCTCCCTCCTCCCAGTGGCTTCCTCTCACATATTTATACATGGCTATCATATCTCCTCTCAGCCTTCTCTTCTTCAGGCTAAACATGCCCGGCTCCTTAAGCTGCTCCTCATAGGGCTTGTTCTCCAGACCTTTGATCATTTTATGGTGATGATGATGATGTATTTTACACAGTTATTCATATTACAGACAAAAGGCTCTGAGTGTGGGATCCAAGACATGAGTGGGGAAGAAGGCTCCCAGTTCAGAACAGTCCTGGGGCCAATGTTTTCTTTCTGTGGTTTCCAAACTTTGCGACTTCAACTTCCAGAAGCCCCAGTCAGCATAACTGACCGTCAGGACTTCTGAAATCCAAAAGTTATGGAGGAACCGGATTTTAAACCACTATTTGAAAGCGCTAACAATCTATCCCATGACTCATGCACAAATCCTTCACAGTGGAGTCTGCCAGCCTTTGTTTTTACAACATTTCCAGTAATAGATTCCCAGAAGAAAGAGAAAACATTCTGGACAATGCAACAAATGGCTGTATTCCTTCATTCGTTCTTCAGAAATCACCTTCCCACAAGACAGTCCTTCCTCCAAATGCTGACAGATGTCAGCCCCCCTCCAAATGCACCTGTATTCACTCTGCACCGCATTTCCTTCTCCATACCGGGCAAGGAAGCTGTGAGAAATAACTGCCAGGACTTTTCCCCCCAACAGCTCTGAGAATCCTTCTGTCTATTACCCTGACACAATTGCCGCGTTCTGGGCACTTAACCCGAGAGATTAAATCTTTATGCACCAGTGTGGAAAGATCATATCTCCGTAATTTTTCATATCTATAATTTTTCAGCCGCCTTGGTTTAAGCCTGTCATATTTATGGTACAACTGTAATTTAAGGGCACGTTTTCAAATGCCATTCTCAGAAGACATTTCTCTCTTGAGCTGCAACCAAAAAGGGAAAAAAGAAAAGAAAGGGGCTCCTTTTAGTAAGCAGAGCAAGCAAGGTGGAAAAGGAGTCAGATATATCTCTCATTTTATGACTTATAAGGCTCAATACACAAAACGAAGAACACTTAGCTGAGATTCCTTTTCCAGTTGTTTGACATTTAAAGGAATGAGAGGCCTTCCTTTCATTGGCACTTAGAGCTCAGTATGAAAAGTTGGATGTTTTTGGACTTTTTTTTCATGTCAGGAGCGACTTCAGAAACTGCAGGAGCCTCCGGTGGTGCAATGGGTTGAACACTTGTGCCGGCAGGACTGCAGATTGACAGGTTGCAGGTTCGAATCCAAAGAGAGGATGAGCTCCCTCTGTCAGCTCCAGCTTCCCATGCGGAGACATGAGAGCAGTCTCCCACAAGGATGGTAAAACATCAAAATATCCGAGCGTCCCCTGGGCAATGTCCTTGCAGATGGCCAATTCTCTCACACCAAAAGCGACTTGTGGTTTTGGACTATAACATCCAGAATATCCCCAGCCAGCAAAGCCTCATGAATCCCAGTTAAATAGGAGTGCAGGGATTGCTTTCTCCTGTCATAGAACCCATTGCAGAAAAAGTGTTCAGCACCTTGGATAATTCCTTTGAAATTCAGATTATAAATCCAATGTTCCACTGATATAGTAGGCATCAGCATTCTGGACCCCATGGACAAGTTGGATCATGTCCAAAGAAGAGTGCCCAAGATGATCAAAGGTCCAGGAGCTCTATGACAAATGGCTTAATGAATTCTGTATGTTTAGCCTGCAGAGGATTGAAGGGTGACATGACAAGCATTTTTAAATATCTGAACCATTTTTTGTTGTTTATTTGTTCAGTCGCTTCTGATTCTTTGTGACCTCATGGACCAGCCCACATCAGAGCCCCTGCCACCAAGGTCCAGCCAGCCACTTCAAGGATGCCATCCATCCATCTTGCCCTTGGTCAGCTCCTCTTCCTTTTTCCCTCCATTTTCCCGAGCATTGTTGTCTTCTCCAATCTTTCCTGTCTGCTCATTATGTGGCCAAAGGACTTCATCTTTGCCTCTAATATCCTTCCCTCCAGTGAGCAGTGGAGCATTATTTCCTGGAGTATAGACTGGTTGGATATTCTTGCTTTCCAAGCACTCTCAAAATTTTCCTCCAACACCACAGTTCAAAAGTGTCTATTTTCTTTCACTCAGCTTTCCCTTATGGTCCAGCTCTCACATCTATAAGTTAGTATGGGAAATACCATTATTTTAACTATGTGGATCTTCATTGCCAGTGTGATGTTTCTACTCTTGATTATTTCATCAAGATCATTGCTCTCCTCCCAAGAAGTAAATATCTTCTGATTCCCTGGCTGCATCTGCAGTAATCTTCACTCCTGGAAATACAAACCCTGTCACTGCCTCCACGTTTTCTCCTTCTATTTGCCAGTTATCAATCAGTCTGATTGCCATAATCCTGATTTTTTTAATGTTTAACTGCAACCTAGCTTTTGCACTTTCTTCTTTCTCCTTGGTTAGAAGGCTCCTCTGTTCTTCCTTGCTTTCAGCATGAAAGCGGCATCATCTGCATATCCAAGGTTGTTAATGTTTCTTCCAGTAATATTAACTCAATAGTATGTAGAAATAAACATAAACATAACAGTAATAGAAAATGCGACAAATGTGTCCTCTGATGGTTCAGGCAATAGGAGACAAATCAATGGATTGAAATTGCAAGAAGATATTCCACCTAAACATTGGAATGAATGTCTGTATCGTAATAACTGTTCTACAGTAGAATAGATTGCCTTAGTGGTTGATGGACTCTCCTCTTTCGTAGGTTGGACATGTATCTTTCAGGATACATGGTAAGAGTTTGGACTAGATCAGTGGTTCTCAACCTGGGATCCCCAGATGTTTTTAGCCTTCAACTCCCAGAAATCCTAACAGCTGGTAAACTGGCTGGACTTTCTGGGAGTTGCAGGCCAAAAACACCTGGGGACCCCAGGTTGAGAACCACTGGACTAGATGGTCCTTGTGATCCTTTGTTATAAGAGGAGCCAGTAGAGATACATCATCAGCTGGGGACCCCCAGCACCAACTGCTGCTCTGGGCCAGAGTGAAGGGGGGGGGGGGAAATGGACAGACACTTTCACCTTGTCTCCTGTGCTATGCTAATAATATAATATAATGTAGTATAATATATTGTATATACATATAATATTTATAATATTATAATGTAATGTAATGCAATATAATACTACTACTAATAATATATTATAATTATATACTTACATTACATGTAATACTACTAATAAAATTACAATATAATGGTATAGTACAATATAGTAATATTTAATACTGATATTGTACTATGTTTATAATATAATGTATTGTATGTATATATATCTATATATATATATATCTTTTTTAAAAATAATTTTTATTAAATATTTTATATAGTTACAAGGAAAGTGGGGGAATATTTGCAAGGAGATAGGAAAATAGGAAATAGTAACATAAAATGAAGAGAAAAAAAGAAAAAAAGGGCAGTATATGTATACTTAAAAGTAATATCTAAAGTTAAAATATATATATTCAAAAAGTGAAAAAAAGTGAAAAATCCTCTGGACTTCCTGGTTGTCATGATGGAGGTGTCTTCCTTTTCTCTTTCTTCTCTTTTTCTTTATTTGTATGTATTTGTATCTTGTAAGCTGCTCTGAGTCCACTTCAGGGTGAGAAGGGTGGCATATAAATGCCGTAAATAAATAAATAAATAAATAAATAAATAAATAAATAAATAAATACGTAAAATACGGAAATTGCAAAAAGGGCCTGCAGGTATGAGGTGGCTTGTAAATCCATGTCAAGTTTGGGCTAGCTTTAAAAGAGGAAACCTTGGTTCAGCACCATGGAGAGCTTCTTTATTGCCCGTGGACTGGATTTTCCATTCCATTGACATTGGATTGGCCAGCAAGGCTTGCTCTAGGTCAGTTTCTCAAACTATGCTCCTCCAGTTATTTTGGATGTCAGCTCCCACAATTCTTAACAGCTGGTAAACTGGCTGGGATTTCTGGGAGCTGAAGTTCAAAACACCCAAAGGAGAACAGTTTGAGAAACACTGCTCTAGGTCTTTTTCATGCTCCATACTTTCACCTGAAGGTATGATGGCAAAGAGGTGATCTCTCAAGGGCTATAGTGGTGTCTCTGAAATCTCCTTTTTTGAGCCAGATTTCTATTGCCTAGGATAAAGACTACAGGACGCTCAAATCTTATTAAGTATGAGTTTCAATTCATTGGCTTTTAACTGGTTGCCTAAATCTATATTAAACCCCTAATTTTACAGCAGCTTTTACAAGTATTAATATTCATTTCCAAACCCTTGCAGTCAAGTGTGCCATGGAATTAATATAAAACAATTCTGTTCATGCATAAAACACTGAACAAGGAGGTGGACACTGGCGATAGATTCACAAATGAGTAGCACAAGGTCTTCCTTGCAAGCAATTGATTTTGAATTGTGCAGTGGAATCACGTCATGTCTTGGTCGAATAGATGGTGACAGTCTCACCCTCCATGTTTCAACATGTTAATATTTTTCTTGATTTTTGGTGCCAGGAACTGGACACAATATTCCAGGTTAGGTCTCACCAAAGCAGAATACAGCCCATCTCAGATTGCTTTTACCATCACTACTCTTTTTCAAATGTCAAAGGAGAAGTGCCAATTCTGGGAGCCTTCACTACTAGAGATTCTCTTTGAGATCAAGATATAGACGCCAGCCTTCTTTTCCCACTCCTTGGAATGCATCTACTTCTTTGAGTGGTTGGGTCCTGCCTATCTTTGTGATCGCACTCCCCCCCCCCCCCCCCCCCCCCCCCCCCCCATGAACCAACTTGGGCTCTAAGATCTGCCAGGAAGGCCATCCTTTTGATCCTGCCTCCAAGATGCAAAGATATAGAATGGGGGACGCGTGGTTTGAGAGCAGTATGTGTGAAAAAGATCTTGGGGTCCTCGTGGACAACATACATATGTGGAGCCAACAATGTGATACGGAGACAAAAAAAAAGCCAATGGGATTTTAGCCTGCATCAATAGGAGTCTAGTGTCTAGTCATGCTACCCCTCTATTCTGCCTTGGTTAGACCACACCTGGAATATTGTGTCCAATTCTGGGCATCACAATTGAAAAGAGATATTGACAAGCTGGAATGTGTTCAGAGAAGGGCGAATAAAATAATCAAGGGTCTGGAGAATAAAATAATCAAGGGTCTGCTCTATGAAGAGCAGCTTAAAGAGCTGGGCATGTTT
>NW_026847438.1:235736123-235879250 GCF_025583915.1 Anolis sagrei ordinatus | reverse complement strand
TGGCTTGCGATCTTGAATCACCCACCGGATATCAAAAGGCAATATTTGAAAAAACTGCTCCAACTTCAAAAGTTCCCTCAGCTGTTGATAATCTTCCACCTCCGACGTCCTTATCCAACTATCAAACAGTTGAGACAGTCTTGAGGCCACCTGAGCAAAACTTTGAGCTTTATCCTTTTTTATTGTCCTGAACTTAAATCTATAATATTCAGGAGTCAATCTAAATTCTTGTTGAATCTGCTTCTTAAACAGATCATAGTCTCCATAAGACTCCTCAGGCATCTGTCCATAAATCTGCAAAAGTTTCCCACTTATTTGTGGCCTTAGGTATGTCATCCATCTTTCTTTAGCCACATCAAAATCTCGACAACATTTCTCAAAAGATATTAGGAATTTCTCTGGATCATCGTCTTTGTTGAATTTTGGGAATTTCTTCATCAAATCTGGGGTATTTCCTCCAGATCTTCCCTCCTGGGTTTCACTGGCTGTTTGAGACAAAGCCAATCTTTGTTTCTCTAGCTCAAACTCCATTCTCTTCAATTCTAACTCCTGTTCCAATTCTCTCACTCTCTGTCTTTCTTCAAACTCTCTCTGTTTTGCCTCTTTCTCCATCTCGATTTGCAATCGTTTCATCTCTAACTTGTACTTAAAAGCCATTTCTGAGAAAGGTATTGGCTCATCTGTTTCAGAGCTCGAATTTTCCTCTACTCTTTCCTCAGCTAGCTTTCTCTGCCGCCTGGTAGCCATTTTTTCAGCAACTTTTACCTCACAACTTATTTCAAAATTAAACTTAAGGCACTCGATTAGCTGTTACACGAATCCCGTCGTCTGCCACCAAATTTGCGAAGCCGTGACTCCCACCGCTTGTTACTAAAAATTTAAAACCGTTCACTTGCTGCCACCAAAATATGTGAGGAAGTCTCCAAAATGAAATAATGGTGTAAAATCCCAAATAAATAGGATCACCACACAGATGTAATAAAGATTTGAGACTTCTAGCTTAAATTGCCACCATAATATAAGTGATATTGGTAAAAATGATCTCTGGTTATCCTTATCTGTGTTGTGAGGCACCTTGGGTAGTGTGGAATGCTTCAAACGTGGAAATCAGTGAAGGAGGCAAGTTTAAAACACAAAAAGAACAGGTTTATTGCAAAATTAAACTGTTGAACTTGGCACAAGCTTGATGGATACAAAATGGCTTGGTTGAGTTACATTAAGTCTTCCGATGTTACAATCCTTTAACTCTTTCTACAGTGAGGTACTTTATTATTTCAGTGTTCCCTATTGTGAATATTTACAACTGTTTGTCCTTCACCGGATCAAACCAACGATCTCCAGATTTTCACCACTGGGATCCCTGAAACCCTTTCTTGTTAGATTCTTTTCTACTCAAGCAATCTAACGAGTTTCCACCTTCAGCTTCCTAGCTGGAATAATATTCACAAAACCTAAGAACTAACTGAATTTACACTACTCCACAGAGCCTCCTTGACTCTGCTACTCTCCTCAGGGTCTCATCCGCCTGACTGAAAATAAACTGTCGCTTTCAAAACTTTTTTACCTAAGCTCCGCCCACCTCCTCTGGCTTGTCACCATGGCAACCTATCTCTCTCTCAGCTAGGCCCTGGCCACAATGTAAAGCCTAAACACAGTTTGAAACACAGTATAATGAACACTTCTCTACAGCAGAAACTTACGTGAGTCCCCTTCGGGGTGAGAAGGGCGGAATATAAATAATGTTAATTAATTAATTAATTAATCTTCCCTGAGCTATTGAAGCCCACAGGGGGACCATAGGCAAGTAATACTTGCATCATACTCTCTCAGCCTCAAACAAAAACCGAGCTCCTCAGGACAAATCTTGCAGTGAAAAGTTCAATATCTTACAATTCTTTTAAGTTGGTAATTACTTGAAGGCACACACCAATCCAAGGCCTTTGCAAGATCAGAAGCAACAAAGAGTTCTGTTCTCCTCTGCTTCCCATTCTCAATCTTTCCATCATTTTTTTTAATCCCAGCAAATTATATAGCTTCTTGGCACACCGAGCAGCAAAGCCTTAAAAACCAGCCACCTCTAAGCCATCTTGCAATGCCAAGCAAATCACTCTTGGCAAAAAGCACGGCTAAAGGTACGTTACTGGTTCACAGCGGTGAATACTTTGGGGTTTGGGGTTGCTGTGACAGTTTTGAAAAATGCTGCCATTTCCAAGAATATGCGGAGTCAAGAAAGAGCAGGTCCTTTCAGAGAAGAGGGAGGCCACATCAGACTCACTGCTCTCACCACGATTGGCATCTTCATTGCTAGTCTTGGAATACAGCCCACATTCTGAATGAATTTGAAGGAAGGTTCTCAGTGGGTTTTCTAAAGAGGCACGGCTTCACTGCTAAGGCAGACTGGAGATCATTTCCAGGACTTCATCACAGCGTTAGGACTCAAAGAGCTTCTATAGGGTGCAAACCGGAGGAATCCCATTTTAGGTTTGGGTTAATTTTGTAAAATTGCATTTTGCAGGTTTAAGCCATTCTGTCTTCTTGTCAGCAAAATGTGCAAAAGCATAGGAAAGAAAACTACAAATCTCAGAATCCCATAGCATTCAACCTTGACAGTTAATATGATTTTATTTTGACATACTTTTCTCCCTTTCCCTGACTGTGCCGTCCGCCCAGACAATATAAAAAATAAAACTGCGACGTGCTTCTCTCTATGCCTGAGCGAACTGCAAGTGTCTATCTTGAGAAGATTGAGATACTCAGCAATTGAGACTATTACTGATTTTAAACATCAAAAAAGGATATTTATTTATACAAAGTCCTTGAAGACTTGGCACAGTTCATCAAAGTTGCAAACAAACAGTCAATAGATGAAGCTACAAAAATATTCTTTCTTTTCTTTAGTTACAGAGGTAAACTTTTCTCCAGATGGCAGATAAGATCCTGGAATCTTTACACCCTAACCTTAAGCTGTTGTGGTTTAGAAAAAAGCAGGTTTCTTTCCTATCTATAACTTAAGGTTAGTTCTCGAGACAAAGCAGTGAAGACTCTCTCTCTGTAACTATATAACTCAATCTCCTCAAGCTTATCTATCGATAATATCTCAATACAGCTCAATACACAATACACTATCTATATTAACTCAATATAGCTCAATACTTATCTATAATGTATAATATACTATCTATAGCTTAATATAGCTTACTCAATTTAGTTTTTGCAATGGTTTTCCCAGAGCTAACCACCTAGCCATCAGCATGTCTGCAGCCTTTCCTCTAAACTGAAAAGGCAGGGGAGACTTTAAAATGGAGATCTCTTTCCTGGGAGAAAAGGCGGTCCCTGCACCCAAAAAAACCTTTTTGAATCAATAGCTGCAAAGGAGGCCTGCAGACTCTGATACTATTAACCTTTAGTGCTCTTGCAAAGCTAAAACAGCCCTGGGAGAAAATGCAAGAAGAAGCAACCTCAAGCAACTTTAAAGTAAGGGAAATCAGGCTCCTGGGAGATGGAACACTGACATTAAAGAAAAAAAAAACATTCATTGGAAGGTAAATTACTATTTGATACTCTTACGTGACATTTAACATGTGAGCTTTGCCCAATTATAGTGAGAGCCTATGATGAATCTACACTGTAGAATTAATGTAACTTGACACCACTTGAACTGCCACAGTTAAATACTATGGAATCCTGAGAATTGTAGTTTTACAAATTCTTTAGCTTTCTATGCCAAAAATGCTGATATTTTAACAAAATACAATTCCAATGATACCACTGCATTGAGCTTTGGCAGTTACAATTGTAAACAGTGCAGATGCTACCTCAGTCTCTTCATACATGAAGAAGAAACCTCTCCCACCATGCAAAACTTGCAAAAGTTACATATTGGGTTCAGTCCATTAGAAGGTGAAGGAGATGTGGTTTTTGCAAAACATGGCTAAGGGTATTTCCATACATGAAGGGTTTCTCTCCAGCAGTGGTTCTCAACCTTCCTAATGCAGTGACCCCTTAATACAACTCCTCATGTTGTGGTGATCCCCAACCACAAAATTATTTTCACTGCTACTCCATAACTGTAATTTTGCTACTGTTATGAATCATAATGTAAATATCTGCTATGCAGGAAGTATTTTCTTTCACTGGACCAAATCTGGCACAAATACCCAATATACCCAAATTTGAGTACTAGTGAGGCTGGGGGATTGATTTTGTCATTTGGGAATTGTAGTTTCTGGGATTTATAGTTCACCTACAATCAAAGAGCCTTCTGAACTCTATCAATGATGGAATTGAACCAAACTTGGCACACAAACTCCCATGACCAACAAAAAATGCTGGAAGGATTTGGTAGGCATTGACCTTGAGTTTTGGAGTTGTAGTTCACCTACATCCAGAGAGCATTGTGGACTCCAACAATGATGGATCTGGACCAAACTTGGCACAAATACCCAATATGCCCAAATGTGAGCACTGGTGGGGTTTGAGGAAAATAGACCTTGACATTAGGAAGTTGTAGTTGCTGATATTTATAGTTCACCTATAACCAAAGAGCATTCTGAACCCCAACAACGATAGAATTGGGTGAAATTTCCCACACAGAACCTCCATGGACAACAGAAAATAATGTGTTTCTGATGGTCTTTGGTGATCCCTCTGACACCCCCTCATGACCCCGCCCAGAGGTCCCAGCCAGGTTGAGAAATGCTGATCTATAGTGTGTCTTTACTGTAGAATGAGTTCAGTTTGACACCATTTTTAACTGCCATGGCTCAATTCTATGGAATTCTTGGATTTGTAGTTTGGTGAGGCACCAGAATGCTTGGCAGAGAAGGCAAAAGACTGCAAAAACAACAACTCCTGTGACTCCACAGCGTTGAGCCATGGTGGTCAAAGTGGTGTCAACCTGCACTCATTCTACAGTACTGACACACCCTTGGATTTGAGATTCTGTGGGTTATTGTCCTAAAATTAACTTCCCAAATTCTGCCATGATGTCTAGTTTAGTCTTACATGGCTGCATTTTAAAGGCAGAGAAATTCTCTGGAATTTTTATTTCCTTGGCAAAGCTGTTCCTACAGCTGACGGTAGGCTTGCATTTCACATGAGGCCAGAGATTTTAAGTTTCAAAGAGCCTGCTGTAGGGTCTTTAAGACTGTGGCTTCAATATTCTCTCCCCATATTAATCATGCATTTGATAGCTCAAATAGACTGTGCAAAGGCAACAGATCAGTCAAACCATATATAGCTGACCAGCCTGAAGCACATAGCAGCACAACCGCGTTGTGCTGATTTCCATCTTGACTGAAGCGGTCTTGTGTCTTCAGAGTTTGCAGATATCATTAGGTGTGCAAGTTCACTCAAGGTGACATTAACATTTAAAATAGGGAAGAAAGGAGAGGAACCCTTATTAAAATGTTTAGAGAAAGAAATTTTGTATGTATTTGGGATCACAGAAAACAATCCAGCCAAACATCAGCTGTTTTATCTTACTCTCCATATGGGACCCAGTGGCTTCTAATGCCAGTATAAATTGGACCACCTATTTAAAAATAATAGGCAATAAAATTTGGACCATTGATATAAGCCAGTTTTAAAAGTACTGGACCATTAGTATCCACTGAAGCCTGATTTCTGGACTACCCCCTGTGGATACCGAAATCCATACATGTGCATACATACAATATACAATTGAGTAGCAAAATATTTTGCTTTCCCTTGTATAGAATGGTAAAATTAAGCTTTGCTTTTTGGATTTTTTTAGTTGTGGGCATATTTTCAAGTAATGGATTCATGGATACAGAATCTGTGGATACAGAACGCCAACTATACAATAATGAAGGAAAAATGCAGTAACCACACATTCAAATGTATTCTGTAATAATAGAGAATCAAATGCCAAAGTCCTGTCTAATGAAAATGTATGTGTGTTTTTGTTGTTGTTGTTGTATTTGCTGGCAAAAAGAACTGGGACCAAACTAGTCACTTGTAGGAGAAAATTCCATAGCTTGAGATCCAAGGAATGGATGTGATCCCTGTAGCTCAGTGGTTTCCAATCTCTTTTTGAACAGGGACCACTTGACCAGGGACCACTTTGACCAGGGACCACTCTCCAACATTAGTACCAAAAGGGTTACAAATCAGTTTTTGGTCAACTTTAGATTCAATTTGGTTGTCTGGGGTGCTGATTCAGAAAATTGCATTGGATAGACAGCTCTAATTTCTGATACAGAACATATGCCATCCAGTAGTTGACATCTGAACCTGAGGAAGAACTTCCTCACTGTGAGAGCTGTTCAGCAGTGGAACTCTCTGCCCTGGAGTATGGTGGAGATTCCTTCTTTGGAGGCTTTTAAACAGAGGCTGGCCATCTGTCGGGGGTGCTTTGAATGCAACT
Source organism: Anolis sagrei ordinatus (assembly GCF_025583915.1). Classification (NCBI taxonomy): domain Eukaryota; kingdom Metazoa; phylum Chordata; class Lepidosauria; order Squamata; family Anolidae; genus Anolis; species Anolis sagrei. Next base: position 235,872,862 of record NW_026847438.1, on the reverse strand, counting down.
TTCCTGCTTCTGGCAGGGAGTTGGACTGGATAGCCCATGAGGTCTCTTCCAACTCTACGATCCTATGAGCTGCTTACCTATAGGGAATAATATTTAATAAGCCTCAGCACTATAAGAAGGTTTCGTGAGACCAGTCGCTCTTGTTGCAGCAGTGTAGTAACAGTGAGGCTGCAGAACATATTTTAGTTCTTGCAGGCCACTGGTGGTCTATGGACCACAGATTAGGAACCACTGCTGTAGCTTCTTGCTGCCAGGCAGAAAGTTTTATTGTTCTTGTTAGCATCATAGTCAAATGTTATCAGTTTCCCAATGGCATGAAAGACTTAATTTGTGCTAGTGACCTTGCTGGATACTTTTTGCTTTACAGTTTGAGGTTGGGAAACAACATGAAGGCTGAGAACAGACAGATAGCTGAACTTTTTCTCTAGCGTTGACCTCCTTGCACAGTTCTTATAGCTATTAGGAAAGAGATGGTCCATACTTGCATTTTTGGTTTTCTTTGTTCGCCCCTGCATCATACAATCTTAGAGAATCCATCTCCCAAAGGCTGTGGACCAGGGAGGACACGTAGGTACTTTGTCCAGCAATAGAGATTTGATGTTATTACCACCTAAGGGCTACATCTAGGTAGGATTCATGGGAGTCAGTTCTACTTATTGTTGGCTATGAGGAATTCTGGATCGCAACAGTCAAAGGGCTGGGGAATGCTTCTCTGTTGTATACCATTTGCTGCACCATCTACTATTGGTAAAATTATGCTATTAAATGTGGCTGGATCTGCACTGAGTTCTGGAGTAGAACACCCCTCAAGCTTCATACTTTTCAGTAAAAATCCATGGGAAGATATTATGGAGTTCCTGATTCTAGATCAGTAGAATGTCGAGAAGACCAGGTTATAAAAGCTCTAAATAAATAAATAAATAAATAAATGGCTTTCGCCCAACTACTTGAAGTCTCCTCCTCCACTAATTTCCAAAAGTCTGGTTTTAAGAAACTTTCATTTTTAGGAAGAAGAAATGAATTCACAGAGATAGGATGGGGGACATTTGTTTGACAGCAGTACCTGTGTAAAGGAGCTCAGAGTCTTAGTAGAACATGACTCAATAGTGTGATGTGGCAGCTAAAAACTCCAATGTGATTGTGGACTGCATCAACAGGAGTATGGGATCTAGACTGAGGGAAGTAATAGTACCACTCTCTTCTGTTTTGGTAAATTCTGGAATACTAATGCCCAGTTCAGGGCACAATTCAAGAAGGATATTAACAAGCTGGAAGGTGACCAAAATGATACAAGATCTGGAAATGATGTCTTAATGGCCAGAAGCAGGAAAGAGAGGCTGAAGAGGTGATATGATAGCCATATCATCTTAGTAGCCACAGGGCCTCAGTAGCACAGTGGGTTAAACCGCTAGCTGCAGAAAATCTGCTGACAGAAGGTTGGCAGTTTGAAGCTACGAGTCAAGGTGAGCTCCCGATTGTCAGCTCTGGCTTCTGCCAACCTAGCAGTTTGAAAGCATGCAATGCAAGCAGATCAATAGGTATGGCCTTAGCAAGAAGGTAAAACGGCACCCCATGCAGATATGCAGACATGCCATGAACACAATTGGAGATGTCTAATTGTCTATGGACAACAGGCTCCTCACCATGGAAAAATGGAACATGGAGGCGATGCGCAACTCCCCATGGCCGGAGTTGAGCATCGCCTCCAGACACCAGAGATGGAAAAAAGAGGAAGGCCTTTACCTTTGTCTGTGTTGTGTGTCGTTGTTCACTGTGCGAAAAAGGCATTGAATGCTTGTCTCATATGCATATATTGTAATCTGCTCTGGAGAGATAAAACAGAATATAAATAAAGTGTATGATGATGATGATGATGATGATGATGATGATTTATAACCATATATATTTATTTATTTTATTATATTTCTATCTTGCCTTTCTCAAGCCTGAAGGTGACTCAAGGAGGCTTACAAATTGGCAGCAATTTGATGCCATACAAATTGCGGAAATTTGATGCCATAACAATCCACAATATACAATTAAAATGTTTAAAACAGCATTATAAAATCAATATAAAATCAATAAAATACAAAACCATTAAAACATATAATAACCAATGTCTTCCTGTTACTCTCACAACATTTTAGAAAACGTTGACCATTTTCACTACTTTGGCAGCCACCTCTCCACCAAAGTCAACATTGACACCGAAATACAAGACCTCCTGAGCTTTGCGAGTGCAGCATATTTCCGAATGAAGCAGAGAGTGTTTGAGGACTGGGACATCCGTAGGGATACCAAGGTGCTTGTTTATAAAGCTATTGTCCTCCCAACCCTGCTATATGCCTGCGAAACATGGACTGTCTACAGACGTCACATGCAACTCCTGGAACGATTCCATCAGCGTTGCCTCCGGAAAATCCTGCAAATCTCTTGGGAAGACAGGTGGACAAACGTCAGCATGCTGGAAGAAGCAAAGACCACCAGCATTGAAGCGATGGTCCTCCGCCATCAACTCCGCTGGACCGGCCACATTGTCCGGATGCCTGACCACCGTCTCCCAAAGCAGTTGCTCTACTCCAAACTCAAGAACGGAAAACGGAATGTTGGTGGACAGGAAAAGAGATTTAAAGATGGGCTCAAAGCCAACCTTAAAAACTCTGGCATAGACACTGAGAACTGGGAAGCCCTGGCCCTTGAGCGCTCCAGCTGGAGGTCAGCTGTGACCAGCAGTGCTGTAGAATTCGAAGAGGCACGAATGGAGGGTGAAAGAGAGAAATGTGCCAACCCCGACTGAGACCGCCTTCCACCTGGAAACCAATGCCCTTACTGCAGGAGAAGATGCAGATTAAGAATAGGGCTCCACAGTCACCTATGGACCCACCAGAATACTGCTCCTGGAAGACTATCCTACTCAGTCAACGAGGGATCGCCTAAGTAAGTACTAAGTAAGTAAAGTACTCTCACTTTCCAATAGTATTGTCTAAGCCATTCCATGTTTCAAACTTACATAATTCTGTATTTGTCTATTCCACGGCATTTCCAAAGGCTTGTTCAAAGACCCAGGTTTTTACTTTTTTCGGAAAGTCAGGAGGGAGGGGGCCATATTTAAATATTTGAAAAGATGCCATATTAAAGATGGAGCCATCCTGTTTTCTGCTTCCTGAAAGACATGGAGCAATGGGTTCAAACTACAGGAAAAAAGAGATTCCAACTAAACATTAGGAAGATAATTCTGATGGTAAAAGTTGTTTGATAATGGAATAGACTGCCTTGGAGTGTGATGGAGTCTCTTTTTTTGCATGGTTTCAAACAGAGGCTGGATGACCATCTGTCAGAAGTGCTGTTATTGCTGCATGTCAGGGGTTGAACTGAATGGCCCTTGTGGTCTCTTTCAACTTCATATTTCTATGACTGTATAAAAATAATGCCAAGAAGGTCATGGTGACAGTCCATCAGACGAAAGCATTTCACTCTGGATTTGTCAGCACCAATCTTCAAACATGCCAGCACTGGTTGATGCATGAATCCTTTTGATTGGTGACAACATGGTATTACTGAAAGGAGGGTTATCAAAGCTGAACTTTCTTGAAGCAATTCTGGTTGCATCAAAGGCATTCCTTCATAATCAGATCAAGTCACCACCCTACACAGCATTCTTTGTGGTGGGTGTTTGGCACTGCTCTAAATGCATTAAAAAAAGCTATCAACTACAACATGTACAATCAATCCCGATAAACTACTTAATTACCTTCAGAGAGGAGAAGGGAGCATGCAAGGTTAAATGTTGACAACACCCAGCCGAAATACTTGTTTGATGCCCAACATGTGATTGAACCAAAGCTCTGTATAACTAACTAATTTTTCCCCAAACCTCCCTAATTTGGGTTTGTGCTTTGGTTTAGATCAATGGTAAGCAAATGAATGACTTTGTTTCTGCTTCCAAAATTATTCATAGTTCTCTACTTGCATTCAAAAATGTGAGAAAGACAAAATGACCAAAGAACTACATATTTGGGTTGCTGTGAGTTTTCCGGGCTGTATGGCCATGTTCCAGAAGCATTCTCTCCTGACGTTTTGCCCACATCTATGGCAGGCATCCTCAGATGTTGAGGAGTCTGGTGGAAACTAGGCAAGTGAGGTTTATATATCTGTGGAATGTCCAGGGTGGGAGAAAGAACTCTTGTCTGCTTGAGGCAAGGAGGAATGTCACACTTGACCACACACTGAAGCAGACAGGAGTTCTTTCTCCCCTTTGCAGAAGAGAAGGCTGAGAGGAGACACGATGAGGACCATGTATAAATATGGGAAGAGAAGTCATAGGGAGGAGCGAGGAGGCTTGTTTTTTGCTGCCCTGGAGACTAAGACAGCAATGGCTTCAAACTACAGGAAAGGAGATTCCACCTGAGCATTAGGAAGAACTTCCTCACTGTGAGAGCTGTTCAGCAGTGGAACTCTCTGCCCTGGAGTGTGGTGGAGGCTCCTTCCTTGGAGGCTTTGAATGTGATTTTCCTGCTTCTTGGCAGGAGGTTGGACTAGATGGCCCACAAGGTCTCTTCCAACTCTGATTCTATGTTTCCATGACATGTTTAGTAAGCGACCTTACAGTTCACAGCCACGGAGCTTTACAATTCACAGCCACAGAGCTACAATATTGTTGTTGTTGTTGTTGTTGTTGTTGTTGTTGTTGTTGTTCACTAAATGACAGAACTTGGGATCCCATTGGATTGGTCTATGGCAGTTAAACAGGAATGATAGCTCTCTATTTTTTATTGTCATGTTAGGAGCGACTTGAGAAATTGCAAGTCGCTTCTGGTGTGAGAGAATTGGCCGGTTGCAAGGACGTTGCTCAGGGGACACCTGGATGATTTGATGTTTTTTTATCATCCTTGTGGGAGGCTTCTCTCGTGTGCCTGCATGAGGAGCTGGAGCTGATAGAGGGAGCTCATCCGCCTCTCCCTGGATTCGAACCTGTGACCTGTCGGTCTTCAGTCCTGCGGGCACAGGGGTTTAACCCACTGCACCACTGGGGGCTCCAGCTCTATAATTATAAAGTGTGAATGTGCACCTAGTCTCTATTGCTTCAGAAAGGAGAATACATGAAGGCATTATTTCCAACCCAAGTCCAATTATATTCCTCATTCTAAATTGTCTGTTAGTTTATTCTTATTTCAAATCTAAAGAAAGCCAAAAGGTTGTTGTAGGTTTTTTTGGGGCTATATGACCATGTTCTAGAGGCATTCACTCCTGATGTTTCACCTACATCTATGGCAAGCATCCTCAGAGGTAGTGAAGTCAACATTACAGAGGTAGCGAGGTCAACAGCAACATCATAGACCTCACTACCTCTGAGGATGCTTGCCATAGATGCTGGTGAAACGTCCGGAGAGAATGCCTCTAGAATATAGCCATATAGCCCAAAAAACGCTACAACAATCTATTGGCTTTCTTTAGATTTGAAATAAGAATAAACTATCAGACAGTTTAGAATGAGGAATATAATTGGACTTGGGTTGGAAATAATGCCTTCGTGCTTTCTAGAACATGGCCATATAGCCCGAACAAACCTACAACAATCCAGTGATTCCAGCCATGAAAGACTTCGACAATACAAAGCCAATAGACTATATTGCACTTGTGCACAAATGAGTGTGGGGGACACCAGGATGACTGTATGACTTACAATGTTCTGACCAACATGGAGATTTTAGGGAGCTCAGGAATAATGGCCAAGTGCCGCCAACTTGTGGTTTGAGCTTCTTGACTCCCTCTGTTTAATGGTGGGGAGGGCAGTTGCAGGATATAAGTTGTGCAATTCCATCCGTAGGTGGTACTGAAACTTCTGCTTCTGCTTCTGCCTCCTGTCTCATCCTCCTCCCCTCTCTTTCCTTGAAAGAACAGCAACATCACAGCACTGTATAATTAGCAGCCGGAAAATCCCTCTCCCACCTTACAAGCCTGGCTGCTGATCAACCTCCCATAAGGGAAGAGATTTCAAAGCAGGAATCGAAAGGGGGAGAATGTCACAATGTTTCATGGGGTAGTTTAATGGTTTAAATAAATTGATTCCAGATTTACTTTTGAAACACGATGTCTGGAACACCTGAAGCTAGAGAGATTGGCAAGAAAATGTCAAGTGGAACCCTAGGGGCTGTTCAGCGCTCGTTCGTAAACCAAAAGAGGTAATTAAATATTGAAAGAACAACTCTAAATGTTTCAAAGAGCAAGAAGAAAGCACTTGGAAAAAAATGATTTTTCAAAGAACGAACACTGAAAAGTGGAGGCTCTTTTCTCTCCCTTTCCACAGAACACAATATATAGTTCTCTATCCATCTATCATCTTTTACATTTAACTAGCTTTGAACAAATGTGTGAATGTGGCTTTCAAGACTGTTTTTGAACCCCAGCTACTTTAGTTCCTGCTTTAAGAATGGCTTATATAGCCCACCAAACATGGTAAAACTGTTGTGATATATCCCAGAGCAGTGTTTTCCTCTGGTCTTTCAGATCTTTTGGACTTCAGCTCCCAAAATCCCTGATTTTTGGTCAAGACAACTGAGGATATTGGGAGCTCAGTCCAAAACACCTGGAAGACAAGAGTTTGGGAATCATTGCCCTAGAGCAGTGGTTCTCAACCTGTGGGTCCCCAGATGTTTTGGCCTACAACTTCCAGAAATCCCAGCCAGTTTCCCAGCTGTTAGAATTTCTGGGAGTTGAAGGCCAAAACATCTGGGGACCCACAGGTTGAGAGCCACTGCCATAGAAGGTTTACTTTGAGGGCAGGGATCTATAGTGACAACAATATAGTTAGACCTTCACATTCACTGGGGCTAGGCACAGGACTCACATTAAAGGAGAAAAACTGTAAAACTCTTTCCACCAGAGAAAATACCATATCCCCCAACATGACTCCATGGTCAAATTTTGCTGGAATCATGCTGAAGAATCAATAGATTTGTGTTGAAGGCTTTCATGGCCAGAATCACTGGGGTGTTGAGGGGTTTCTGGGCTGTATGACTGTGTTCTAACAGCATTTTCTTCTGACATTTCACTTGCATTTGTGGCTGGCATCTTCCACGGATGCCATGCCATAAACATGCATCACCTTTTACCAGACTGCACATGCTAGATATCTGTAAGACAGTGTCATTCTGCACAACTTCATCAATATCTCTTGGTTCTATCAAATCTGAAATAGTTTGGGGTGGTACATATTTTTGAGAAACTTGGTTGTCAGTGGAAAGTAATCTCCTGAATCCAGTTCGGATTTTAGGTTTTTTAATTCTGGAGGAGAGTGACTATTTCTTACTTGGCTTAGCTCAAAGCAGCAGCTATTCTGAGTTTCAACTTTGGCACCTTCCATGGCTGGCATCTTCCACGGATCTGCTAGAACATGGCTATGCAGACTAGAAACTACACAACACCCCAACCAATAGATTCTTAATGTGGTGTTCTTCTGGAATCACACCGTAGGAGCTAGATATTCCTATAGAGATGTTATTTCTAGGACTATTATTTTCCAGCATTCCTCTAGCCGTGGTTCTCAACTTGTGGGTCCCCAGATGTTTTGGCCTTCAACTCCCAGAACTCCTAACATTTGAATTTGTTATTGGCTGTTGGATTTGATTGTTTTTTCTATATAGTTATAATGTTGTTTTATATTGTTGTTCGCATTTTAATGTGTTAATTTTAACTGTGTTGATTGGGCTTGGCCCCATGTAAGCTGCCCTTAGTCCCTTCAGGGAGATGGAGGTGGAGTACAAGTTAACAGCTAGTAAACTGGCTGAGGATTTTTGGGAGTTGTAGGGCGAAACACCCAGGGACCTACAGATTGAGAAACACTGCTCTAGGGTCAACTTCCAGCAAAGGTTGACTACAAGATTACATTGAAGGACTGAAGGACTGAGAAAGTTCCAGGAAGAAGATTTTAATGAAATGCACAAATAATCAAATCACCAAAAGGAAAATTTGTCAAGGTACTGCACAAGATATATACATACACACACATACACACACATATAGGTAGATGGTACAGAGGGAGGTTTCAGCAGCTTTAAGAGAGATGGTGGACCTTGAATAGTTACCTGCTCTTGGTCTAGATATTACATCTCAGGGTCCTTCCACACAGCCCTATATCCCAGAATATCAAGACAGAAAATCCCACATTATCTGAATATGGACTCAGATAATCCAGTTCAAAACAGATATTGTGGGGTTTTCTGCCTTGATATTCTGGGATATAGGGCTGTGTGGAAGGCCCCACAAATGCAATCCTATGCAGGATTGCCATTGTAACAAATCTGATGCTTTTACTTATATGTGAACACAGAGCATTTGTAGTGTTGACCTTGTAGTAAGTAGCACCACTAAAATATCAAGGTCCTATTCACAGTACCCATTTATACTCGTAGCACTACCATTCCACTTCAGCCTATATGGCTCCATCTTATGGGATCCTGGAGGAAGTAGTTTGGTGACCGTGGACTTGCTGTAATAGTGTAGCATTATAATAGTCCTTTCCTCTGGGATGTGGTTTTTGAGCACATGGATGCTGCAATCCTGCAATGGTTCAGGTTCAGTAAGTCAGAAAGTAATCACGCTTGAATATCACTTTTACAGATGTCACAACTGTAGCAGGAGAGAAGGTTTGTGAGCTAAAGTAAATGTGGAGCCACTTGTTTATATTATTGAAAATAGGTCTCTGTTTGGAGTCCTATCCTGTCCAGATTCAGTTGAAAAATAAATAACTCTAAGAAGAGAGAGCAAACTTTTAAAGTCTCCCATGTCAATTTTGCACCTGGACTGTTCAAGATGAAAGAGGTATGCAGCTATGCATGTCACCAAGTCAAAGCCTTCTCCCGTATGGTGATGCATTTTGTATTTCTATTTAAGTGATACCCTTTTGGTCTAAATATACAGTAGAGGCTCACTTATCCAAGATAAACGGGCCAGCAGAATGTTGGATAAGCAAAAATGTTGGATAATAAGCAGGGATTAGGGAAAAGCCTATTGAACGTCAAATTATGTTATGATTTTACAAATTAAGCACGAAAACATCATGTTTTACAACAAATCGACAGAAAAAGCAGTTCGATGCATGTTAATGTTATGTAGTAATTACTGTATTTACGAATTTATCACCAAAACATCGCAATGTATTGAAACAGTTGTGTTTCTGGGTGAGAAGCAGACTGTTGGATAATACAAAATGTTGGATGAGTGAAGGTTGGATAAGCAAGACTCTACTGTACATCTATCTATCTATCTATCTATCTATTTGGAGCCGTGGTGGTGCAGTGGGTTAAACCGCTAAGCTGCAGAACTTGCTGATTGGAAGGTTGGTGGCTTGAATCCACAGATGAGGTGAGCTCCCGTTGTTAGCCCCAGCTTCTGCCAACCTAGCGATTTGAAAACATGCAAATGTGAGTAGATCAATAGGTATCACTTCTGCAGGAAGGTAACAGTGCTCCATGCAGTCATGCTGGCCACATGACCAGGAGTTGTCTACGGATAATGCCGGCTCTGTGGTTTAGAAATGGAAATGAGCACCAACCTCCAGAGTTGGACATGACTAGACTTAATGTCAAGGGGAAATGTTTATCTTCTATCTATCTCTATCTATCTATCTATCTATCTATCTATCTATCTATCTATCTATCTATCTATATCTATCATCTCTCTCTCTCTCTCTCTATCTTAGCAAGCATCCTCTTTTTAATGATACATTTCCTGTTTCTTAGCAATGTATACATGAACTCCCAGGACTAAAACAATGAACAGAAAGATGAAATGCTATTTTCCGAGGATATGGAGATTTATGACATGCTAGAAGGAAAGAGTCATTGTGTAAAGAGTTGCTTTAGGGGGGAATCAGTAAATGAAAGACAGTTGAGTTTTCCCTTCAGCATCCCGGAGGCTTACTGGGATATTTATGAAACATATGCTTTTGTATTGCTCACCTCATGCTAGAAAACCAAGGGTGGGGGCAAGAGGGGTTGTGCCAGGCCAGAAGTACACAGCTGGTGGGTTTCCTTCTTCTTGGCAGGTCATAGATTGGGTGGACATGGACCAGTGGGAGCAAAATAGAGCAGGATTTCGAGCAAAGAGGTGGATTTTAGTTGGAAACAGCAGGGCCAATTTGCCTGTGGGTTCACTTGACAGAAGCAATGCAGAGCACTGGGAATGTTTAACAAATAACCCTTCTGTCTAAAGGAATGAAAAGCAGCTGATGTTTGAAATTACATATAATAGAGTTGGGGGAAAGTGTTCAGTCCTCACCTTTGTCTTTCTAATATTTCCATAGGGAATTAGGATGCTAAACCTTCCAGGACTTTAAGATGGTCTGGGGAGGCCCTACTCTTGGTCCCATCTTTGTCACAAGTACTGCTGGCGGGGATGAGAGATAGGGCCTTCTCAGTGGTGGCCCCTCGGCTATGGAACACCCTCCCTAAGGATATTGTGATGGCGTGAGTGGCGCCACCTGTGTGTAGAACTTTAAAGTGCAAAGGTTTAAACTGTATAACATGCCCATGTAATGGTAATGGTAGTCCCCTGACATTAAGTCCAGTCATGTCTGACTCTGGGGTGTGGTGCTCATCTCCATTTCTAAGCCGAAGAGCCAGCGTTGTCCGTAGACACCTCCAAGGTCATGTGGCCGGCATGACTGCATGGAGCGCCGTTACCTTCCCGCCGGAGCGGTGCCTATTGATCTACTCACATTTGCATGTTTTCGAACTGCTAGGTTGGCAGAAGCTAGGGCTGACAGCGGAAGCTCACGCCGCTCCCCGGAATCGAACCTGCGACCTTTCGATCAACAAGCTCAGCAGCTCAGTGCTTTAACCCACTGCGCCACCGGGGGCTCCAATGCCTTTTTACCCTGTTTATGTATAGTTGGATTGATTGGTTATTTATAGCTGTCAATCAGTGTTTTTGGCACCAGTTGAATTGCTTTCTCAAGCTCAATTGTTTGGCTCCACCTCTTCCTGGAGGGAGTGCTTCCCTTTTTTCAATTAAGTTACCTCTCATCACCAATTCTAAGGTTTTTTACCCTTGGGACTCATGCTTCATGTCCAGATTCCCTGGACAACGTTGAGGAGACCCAAGCGCCTTCAAACCGGTCCTTTGGCATCAAAAGGAAGACTCTGTGCCTTCAACATAGTCCATTGGACTGGGGGTTGTGTTTGTTCCGACCTTCACAGCCATTGAGAAAAGAGGGAACAGGAAAAGCTTCTCAGCTGCGAAATCTCCTTGGACCCAAGACAACCAGAGACTGTAATGTATATTTCCTTTACCCCTTTGAAACTTCCAGCTTATTGCCTTAAAGGGATAACTCTTTGTGAACAATAAAACCTATTTTGAGTTATCTACAGTGTTTTGGTCCTTGGGAGTTCCAGTTCTTTAAAGGAAGGCAAGAAGCAATCCCCTGGGGGAAAGATGTCACGTCTATGTCTCTTTCACTAAGAGTTATAGCCCCCAGGCGCGACGGCATAGATATCAGATCAGCCCCCTCCCTTTTAATGTTTCGGAAGAGAGTCAAGACCTGGCTTTTTGAGCAGGCATTTGCAAATACAGTGTAACATACATAGGGATATGGAATGTTTGGATGATGTGATTGGAGAATGTTTTTAACAATCTAATGATACATGTTTTTTTATTGATTTTCTATAGTTTTATTATCCAATTTTTTATTGTATTGAAATTGTATTTTATGGTCTTGGTACCAACTGTAAACCTTCCCAAGTCGCCTGCGGGCTGAGAGGGACAGTATATAAATAAAAATAATAAATTCATTGGTTCCTCCCACATATTATCTTGATCTCCCTTAGGGTCTTGTTACTCAAAAGCTGGGGTGGTTCAACCATTATGCAAAGTAAGCCTTTGCAGTACAGTTGATTTTGCCCATGGGCGTTTTTGAGGAGCTCTTGGGGGAAAATAGACCTTGACATATGCGAGTTGTAGTTACTGGGATGTATAGTTCACCTACAATCAAAGAGCATTCTGAACTCCACCAATGATGGAATTGAACCAAATATGGCACACAGAACTCCCACGACAAACAGAAAATATATATCAGTGATTGGTTGTTTTTTTTTGGGGGGGGGGGCAAAATACTGTTTGCTTACCATTGAAAATTACCTAGGGCCTCCTCTGCTCGAAGGATACCTATCCTTCTGCTCAAGATACCTATCCGACCGCATCTCAACCTACGAGCCCACCAGGACTTTGAGATCTTCCAGGGAGGCCCTGCTCTCGATCCCGCCTGCTTCACAAGCACGGCTGGCGGGGACGAGAGATAGGGCCTTCTCGGTGGTGGCTCCTCGGCTGTGGAACACCCTTCCCGTGGACATTAGACTGGCTCCTTCCCTGATGATATTCCGCAGGAAATTAAAGACTTGGTTGTTCAAGAAGGCGTTCGAACAAGAAGTGCAATGATTGGTAATGACGATAGGAATGGAACAACGGAAAATGATACTGGATTGTGGTTTGGACGATGAGACGACGCGGAATGGCTTTTGTAGTAATGATGATGTTTTGATGATGATGTTTTTTGTTAATGATGGACTGTGGATTATTTTATATTGTGTCTTGCATTTTGAACCTTGTTCTTTCTATGTTGTACACCGCTGTGAGTCACCCCCGGGCTGAGAACAGCGGTATATAAGCAAAGTAAATAAATAAATAAATAATAAATTCAGCTGCTCCCTTCTCATCTTCTCACTATCGGGAGTGCAAAGGCTTTCCCATCCTGTATGGCACATCAAATCAGCTTCGGAGACAAAAGACTGTAGACTCTATCTCAGCCATGGTGTATGTGTGTGAATGCAATCCTATCTTTTCCCAGGCTAATTGGAGACACCACTCATGATCGAGGCCAACATCTGCTGGAGGAAAGTGTCTTTCTTCAGGCCCAGAATGCTTGGTGTAGTTGTGAAACAATAGCCATATTTTATACCCTTTCCTTCTGAACACCTCAAAGCTTGTTCTGTGCACGTTCCCGGGTAACTCTCCAACAATCCCACGGGTTGGGTATTATCCATGTTTCACGGAGGCCAATGGGTCAAGTATCATTCCCATAGTCACATAATGAATCTTGGGAAGGCAGAGATGGGGGGTGGAAATGGGTTGGACTTCTCTGGCTCAGTGAAGCTGTGTTTTAATCATTACTTCATGTGCTGGCCTTAGCGTACCATGCCAAACCACCTATGGATGGCTGTTTAGGTTCTGCAGCTGTTAGAAATAATGCATTAATTACTGGAACGAACCACTTGCCAGTAGCCCAAGTGGATGAAGCTGATTAATAGTTGTTCCTAGAAGCAATAATGTTTTGCGTGTGTGGCATGGGAGGTGAAGAGTGCCAGTAAATTGAAACCTTTACCTGGGGGTGCCGGGAGAGCCGCATAGTTGCAGGTTGGTTGAGGTCAGTCATGATCACTGTTTTTATTAGACTGTAGTCACGTCTTTGATCTCGCTCAGCATCAGACATCCGATACCCTTATCCTCGATCACAGCCAAAGCTGTATAATAAAATAACAATGGCATACACATGTGTAATTTTTTCATGGCTCCAGATCAGATTTGTTTCTCAAGGTCAAGTCATTTCCTTTCAGGAAATCGGATCTCATTAGATTCCACCCCCCACCCACCCTGTCTCTTCTTGTGGGACCCAAACATTTTTTGGTCTAAGCTCCAATATTTCTGAGTTGAACCGAATCAGGTTTAGAATTAAGCAAGAATGGTTTCCTGACAGCAAGCATCACTGTAATATAATCTGGATTCTGTAGGGTTTTCCTTTTGCTTTGGCATACTATAGTGCCGTACAATGGTTCATTTTCCTTCCTACTATAGTAAAAGTAGAGCTCCCGGTGGTGCAATGGGATAAATCCTTGTGCTAGCAGGACTGAAGACTGACAGGTTGGAGGTTCGAGTCTGGGGAGAGTGTGGATGAGCTCCCACTGTCAGCTTCAGCTCCCCATGTGGGGACATGAGAGAAGCCTTCCACAGGATGGCAAAACATGAAACCATCTGTGCATCCCCTGGGCAACATCCTTGCAGATGGCTGATTTTCTCACACTAGAAGTGACTTGCAGTTTCTCAAGTTGCTCCTGACACGAACAAAAAACTAGTAAATGTGAGCACGGGGGCCTTTTTTTGCCCATGTGCTGTAGTGGTTGGCCAACCACCCCCAAAATGGGCTAAAACCAAAATGGAAATAGCTTTCAGATCCATTTTAAGTATTTGTGGCCATCATTGTCACAGGGTTCAGTTGTGTGCATGTGTGGTATTTACCATTATTGGATAAATTTAGTTCCACATCCTTTTGAAGATGTGGAGGATCATAGTTGCATGATTGAAACTATGTCTAGGTGTTTTAGCTTGCTTTTTCTCAATTATATGATACTGTATTTAATTATTTTTTCTACTTCTGCTGTTATTATTTGCTTGTTGTTTAATATCCTTATTCATCATCTGGTTTAATAAACTTATTCCCCCTCTGTTTCCACCTCTCCCTTACTGTTTCTTGTTTCTGATTCATTAATAACTGAATGTTTATAGGGAGGCATTGTACATGATTTAATATTGAGGTTGTAAAGTGTAAGTCAGTAATGGTGTTACAGGACCCATGCTTTGAATGGCAGCGCTATAGTTCTGAACCAAGATGCTGGACATGTATCTGAATACAGAATTCAATGTGCAAGGAGTATTCATACCCAATACACAATACAAAGTGCAATGAGCAATGAATATCCATGCATAATGTCACCACACGTACAAGTCCGCCACCTTGGAGGTCTACATCATGCAGAAAAAAGCCCAATTCCTTCTAGAGGGGGCATTGTATGTGTATGACCTTCCAGTTACTTGTTTACTTATGGTTACCCCATGAGTTTCATAGGGTTTTCTTATATAATGAAAACTCAGAGGTCACATGAGCCAACAGTGTTAGGAAGCAGCAAAAAAGCCAAGGAGTATAGTGTCTAGATCCAGGGAAGTCATGCTATCCCTCTATTCTGCCTTGGTCAGACCACAGCTGGAATACTATGTCCGATTCTGGGCACCGCAATTGAAGGGAAATGTTGACAAGCTGGAATGTGTCCAAGGGAGGGTGACCAAAATGATGAAGGGTCTGGAGAACAAGCCCTATGAGGAGTGGCTTAAAGAGCTAGGCATGTTTGGCATGAAGAAGTTAAGGATGAGAGGAGACATTATGGCCATGTATAAATATGTGAGGGGAAGTCACAGGGAGGAGGGAGCAAGCTTGTTTTCTGCTTCCCTGGAGACTAGGACACAATGGAACAATGGCTTCAAACTACAAGAAAGGAGATTCCATCTGAACATGAGGAATAACTTCCTGACTGTGAGAACTGTTCAGCAGTGGAACTCCCTGCCCCTGAGTGTGGTGGATGCTCCTTCTTTGGAGGCTTTTAAGCAGAGGATGAATGGTCATCTGTTGGGGGTGCTTTGAAAAAAAAGCCCAATTCCTCCTAGAGGGGGCACTGTATGTGTGTGGCCTTCCAGTAACTTGTTTATTTATGGTTACCCCATGAGTTTCATAGGGTTTTCTTAGATAATGAAAACTCAGAGGTCACATGAGCCAACAGTGTTAGGAAGCAGCAAAAAGGCCAAGGAGTATAGTGTCTAGATCCAGATCTTTGAATGTGATTTTCCTGCTTCTTGGTAGGGGTTGGACTGGATGGCCCATGAGGTCTCTTCCAAATCTATGTTTCTATGATTCAGTGATTTTGTCAGTTTCTTCCTCTGAAATATAGCCTACAGCACCTGGTATTTCATGGAAGTCTCCCATCCAGAGCTGACTCTGCTTCGCTTTCAATATCAGATGGGATCTGGTGACTTAGAGCGTCTAGACCAGGGATCCTCAAACTAAGGCCTGGGGGCTGGATGCGGCCCTCCAAGGTCATTTACCCGGCCCTCGCTCTGGGTCAACCTAAGTATGAAACTACTTGAAAGCACACAATAACAACAATAATCCTATCTCATCAGCCAAAAGCAGACCCACACTTTCCATTGAAATACTAATAAGTTTACATTTGTTAATATAGTTCTTAATTTTAATTATTGTATTGTTTTTAAATGTTTTTTTGCACTACAAATAAGGTATTTGCAGTGTGCATAGGAATTAATTCATGTTTTTTTCGAATTATAATTCAGCCCGCCAACAGTTTGAGGGACTGTGACCTGGCCCTCTGTTTAAAAAGTTTGTGGACCCCTGATTTAGACCCTTTATGCAGTGTAAAACACCAACAAGATTCTGGCACATAATACAGTACTAAATGGCTTCACTGGGTGACTGGCTGCCTAACTGCATGAGTGAATGAATAAATGAATATTGGCCTTATAATGCTGGAAGCTTTCAGAAGCACTGGGTGATTTTTGTGTGATATTGGAGAACGTAGTGAAACTGCCCTGCTTGCTGTCAGGATGCTCTGTTCCTTGTTATGCACCTAATGCGCTGGCATCTCTTTGACCCGCAGAGAACCCCTCTGCTCTGTGCTCTTTGCTGCCGGCAGATTAGCCCAGAGCATGGGAGGTCAGCCCCGTCTCCGTAAAAAGTAACAGAAAATGGCATAGAATTAAAATAATTTCCTGTGAAAGCTGAGGACATTCCTCTGTTGGATGTATTTTCAGTTCTAGGTCATGTGGCTTTTCTCCCTCTTTTTTTTAGAAGGGTAAAAAAAAGTGCATGCTGGTTTCCTGTGCCCTGAGGATCTTGAGAGACAAGGCCCACCAATGCGGAATCTTTGAAGAGCTTGTGGAGGGGAAAGTGGACCATTTTTCTCATTTGTTTATCAAGTAGCAGAATACAACTAAAAGCAGATCTTGGGGGAATTTACATTCCTAGACTTAACTCTAGGTGCACTTTCATCCATTTATAGCATTTTGGTTAAAATATATGGTTGGTTTGATATAATATAATGCTGTTTTTTGTTCTTCTATTACCTGAAACCCAAAAAATTGTAATTTTCCTTAATGAAAATAACTATCTTATTCAATACTGGGTTTAACCTTTGCTTTTGACATTGTTTCTTAATACCCAAATATACCCAAATGTATATTTGCCTATCCTGACGTTTGTACATTTTTTGATGCTGGTTTTTGACTGTAATATCTATATCTATATCTATATCATCTATATCTATATCTATCTATCTATAAATGCTCTGTGCATAATGAGTACCTTAAAAACAAAAGAACCAATGAACAAAATCACACCAAATTTGGCAACAAAATGTCTCACAACACAAGGAGTGACCATCACTCAAAAAATTATGGTTTTGTCATTTGGGAGTTGCAGTTGCTGGGATTTATAGTTCACCTACAATCAAGGAGAATTCTGAACCCCACCAACGACAGAATTGGGGCAAGGTTCCCACACAGAATCCTCATGACCAACAGAAAATACTGTGTTTTCTGGTGGTCTTTGGCGACCTTTATGACACTCCCCTGGTGACCCCCCTCCAGGATCTTGATTTCCCAGGTTGAGAAATGCTGCCTTAATGCCATCCATTCCAACTCCTTTCACCAGGGCAAGAAAACATAATCATAGCCCTCCCGACAAAGGGCCATCCAGCTATTCACACACACACACATACATATATGTATATGACAGATGCAGTGTCATAGATTTGAAAGGGACCCCTAAAGAAGGACAATAATATGTTGTATGTTCCAGAGTTGGCAAACCAGACAATCTCCTCATCAACACTGGCAAAGAAACAGCAAGAAATACTGTTTACCCAAAAGCATAAAAACATTACATATATTAGAAACCAACACTTTCTCATTACTTTATTTTCCAGATCACCAGACTGGGCCACAGCAACGCGTGGCAGGGGACGGCTAGTAATAAATAAAACTTTTTTTAAGATAAGACTGTCCAACTCTGATTAAATCATTATTCTAACCTTCTTCAGTGTTAATCTTCCTTTATTTCCTCTCCCTTCTCCCTTCCTTCCCACCCTCCTCTTTTCTTTCCTCTCTCCTTCCTCCCCCCCTCCCCCCTGTCCACTCACTTCTTTCTTCTCTTCCCTCTCTTTCCTCCTTCCTCCTTTTTCTTTTCTCCTTCCCTCTTTTTCTCTTTCTTCCCTCTCCCCCTCCTTTTCTCTTTCCTTCCTTTTCTTCCCCCTTCCCTTCTCTTCCCTCTTTTTTTTTTTTTTTCTAGATTCTTTTCTTCTCTCTCTCTCTCTCTCCTGTCCTTCCTTCCTTCTTTTTTCCTTCCTTCTCCTCCTCTCTTCCTCCCTCTTTCTTCTTCTCTTCCTTTTGCTTCTCTTTCCTTTTTCTTTCCTTTTCCTTCTTTTCTTTTTCCTTTTTATTTTTTTCCTTCCTCTCTTTTTCCTTTATGGCAGGGGACATGCTACGTCAGAACTGATGTATAGAGAACGAGAGAGAGTGAGAGAGAGAGGAGAGTAAGGAGAGGTGAGGGTCCTGGCCCCCCATGCGCCATGACCACACAAAACAAAGTTTTTTGCAGTTTACTAAACTTTGCCGTGTGCTAAGTGACCTCAGATGCCAATTGGAAAATGTCGGTAAACACATTTATTACTTATACTGTATATATATTATATTACTCCACTATATATATATATATAGAGAGAGACGAGAGATTCTTGCAGACGATTTGACTGAGAGGATGAGAGAGAGAGAAACTTTCTGCGCAGACCACTAAAAACACAAGTTTTGGCAGTTTAATTAAAACTTTTCCGTATTTTTATGATCGAGCCATAATTCAGGTAAAATCGCAGGAACAAATAAATGGTCGTCATCATCGTGTAATCCAGGTAGTCCTCATAACTAAGGCACGGGGACTAGATTAGGCCTCCAACGGTTCACTATACACCGGCCCTCACTCAGGGTCCAACCTAAGTCTGAAATGACTTGAAAGCACACAACAACAACAACAACAACAATCCTATCTCATCAGCCAAAAGCAGGCCCACACTTCCAATTGAAACATAAGTTTATATTTTTTAAAATTGTTTTTCATTTTAATTATTGTATTTTTTTTGCACTGTAAGTAAGATATGTGCAGAGTGCATAGGAATTCATTCCTTTCTTTTCTTTTTCAAATTATAATCTGGCCCTTCAACAGTTTGAGGAACTCTGACCTGGCCCTCTGTTTAAATAGTTTGAGGACTCCTGGTATAGAATCATAGAATCATAGAATCAAAGAGTTGGAAGAGACCTCATGGGCCATCCAATCCAACCCCCTGCCAAGAAGCAGGAATATTGCATTCAAATCACCCCTGACAGATGGCCATCCAGCCTCTGTTTAAAAGCTTCCAAATAAGGAGCCTCCACCACACTCCGGGCAGAGAGTTCCACTGCTGAACGGCTCTCACAGTCAGGAAGTTCTTCCTCATGTTCAGATGGAATCTCCTCTCTTGTAGTTTGAAGCCATTGTTCCGCGTCCTAGTCACCAAGGAAGCAGAAAACAAGCTTGCTCCCTCCTCCCTGTGGCTTCCTCTCACATATTTATACATGGCTATCATATCTCCTCTCAGCCTTCTCTTCTTCATTCTAAACATGCCCAGCTCCTTAAGCCGCTCCTC
The DNA here is from genome assembly GCF_025583915.1 of Anolis sagrei ordinatus. Lineage (NCBI taxonomy): Eukaryota > Metazoa > Chordata > Lepidosauria > Squamata > Anolidae > Anolis > Anolis sagrei. Next base: position 235,853,297 of record NW_026847438.1, on the reverse strand, counting down.
ATAGGGCTTGTTCTCCAGACCCTTGATCATTTTAGTCTCCCTCCTCTGGACACATTCCAGCGTGTCAATATCTCTCTTGAATTGTGGTGCCCAGAATTGGACACAATATTCCAGGTGTGGTCTAACCAAAGCAGAATAGAGGGGTAGCATTACTTCCCTAGATCTAGCCACTATGCTCCTATTGATGCAGGCCAAAATCCCATTGGCTTTTTTTGCCGCCACATCACATTGTATAATCTACGCAGTGGTTCTCAACCTGTGGATCCTCAAGCGTTTTGGCCTACAACTCCCAGAAATCCTAGCCAGTTTACCAGCTGTTAGGATTTCTGGGAGTTGAAGGCCAAAACATCTGGAGACCCGCAGGTTGAGTACCACTGTGAGTTAAACTCATCTATTAGACAACAATGCAGACACGGAGTCAGAGGATCACAGTATTGAAAGGGATCCAAATGGCTATCTAGTTCATGCCATCCCATATAGGCATTCCTGGTACACAGACACAGAAGAATCCCTCAAAAAATCTTTTCAGAAAAGACCCAAAGAAAATGAGATATATACAAGTCCAGAGAGAGAGAGAGAGAGAGAGAGAGAACTTAATTCAGACATTCCGACAGTGATGCATCGTTTATTGAGCTCTGGGAAATAATTTTTTCAATGTGTTGTTAATTAAAGGTCTCGAAAAACTGGAAACCAAGTTGAAAGACCTTTTAAAAAGTGTGTGTGTGTGTATGTTTTTTTAAAAAATGAGCGTCTATAATCTGGTGGTGTTGAAAGCTAGAAAAAAACTGAAGAACACATTTGCAAAATAGCTGTTTAATGAGATATTTAGACAGCTGGCTTGGATGGTAGAAGAAGCCAAAACTGCATGGGATTATACATCCAGAGAAGCGAACCATCTATCCAGCAGTGTAGTGTTTCTCCGCGAGGCTTTTAAAGGGAGTGTTTAGAATTTCATATGCGCTGAAAATGAATGGGAGGAGTTTAGATGTTGACAGGCTTCCCTTGGGAATCCCAGGCTAGCGTGCTCATTTGAATAAGAAAGTCAGGAAATACTATTCTGTCTCATCTATTTATTCTTTTATTTATTAAGATATTTGAATCCCACCCTCCAGGGCAGCCTTACAAAAAAATCAACTAAATAATGTAAACAATGAAATGTTTTACGGAGGCTCAAAGCATATAAAACATGTTAACATATTGAAAGAAGATACAGCCCTTCCATGCAGCATTATAGTGCTATGATTCCAGTTTAGCTGCCATGGCTACATCTGATGGAAATCTAGTGTTTGTGTTTCATTGGGGCACTAGAGCTCTCAGGTCTCCTCTGACCTCACCTCTGAGGATGCTTGCCATAGATGCAGGCGAAACGTCAGGAGAAATGCCTCTAGAACATGGCCATATAGCCCGAAAAAACCCACAAGAACTGCATGAATACATTCTCTTCTATGAGCCAATCACCTCTGTCTCATTGTCCAAAACTCATCTTGAATACAGCCAGCTGTTGTTCTGAATTTGGGTTCATTTCCAGCTTGCTAGCTCCAATGTTTCTCAATCAGGACACGCAGAGATGAGGGCAGACTCAGGCCCCTTCCACACTGCCCCTATATCCCAGGATTATCCCAGATAGTCTGATTATTCCATATTATCTAGCAGTGGAGACTCATATAATTCAGTTTAAATCAGATAATCTGGGATCAGATCCTAGGATATATGGCAGTGTAGAAGATCACTACCATATATCCCAAAAATCAATTTTATTGTTTCGGTGATCAAGGAAAGATGCCAGGGCAAAGAGAGCATCCCAGACCTAACATGTCTTCCATTTGTGGCTCTCGGTATTTGATGGCCATTTAAAAACAATGGATTTTGTTCTGATTTCCTCAAAGTTATAATCCATTTTCTTATTGTTTTGATCCATTTTTTTAGGCGATCCCTCGTTGGATGAGTAAGATGGTCTTCCATTATGGATTTCCCTGTGGGTCCGTATGTGGCTGTGGAGCCCTATTCTTGCTCTGCATCTTCTTCCGCAGTGAGGGCATTGGTTTCCAGGTGGAAGGTGGTCCCGGTCGGGGATGGCTTGACGCGCCTTCCTCCTGGCACGTTTCACTCTTTCACCCTCCACTCGTGCCTCCTCAAATTCTGCAGCACTGCTGGTCACAGCTGACCTCCAGCTGGAGCGCTCAAGGGCCAGGGCTTCCCAGTTCTCAGTGTCTATGCCAGAGTTTTTAAGGTTGGCTTTGAGCCCATCTTTAAATCTCTTTTCCTGTCCACCAACGTTCCGTTTTCCTTTCTTGAGTTCGGAGTAGAGCAACTGCTTTGGGAGACGGTGGTCAGGAATCCGGACAACGTGGCCGGCCCAGCGGAGTTGATGTTGGAGGACCATCGCTTCAATGCTGGTGGTCTTTGCTTCTTCCAGCACACTGACGTTTGTCCGCTTGTCTTCCCAGGAGATTTGCAGGATTTTCCGGAGGCAGCGCTGATGGAATCGTTCCAGGAGTTGCATGTGACGTCTGTAGACAGTCCACGTCTCACAGGCATAGAGCAGGGTTGGAAGGACAATAGCTTTATAGACAAGCACCTTGGTCTCCTTACGGATGTCCCGGTCCTCAAACACTCTCTGCTTCATTCGGAAAATGCTGCACTTGCAGAGCTCAGGCGGTGTTGTATTTCGGCGTCGATGTTGACTTTGGTGGAGAGGTGGCTGCCAAGGTAGCGGAAATGATCAACATTTTCTAATGTTACACCATTAAGCTGTATCACTGGCATTGGAGAGGGGTTGGCTGGTGCCTGCTGGAAAAGCACCTTGGTTTTTTCAATGTTCAATGACAGGCCGAGCTTCTCGTATGCTTCTGCGAAGGTGTTTAGAGTGGCTTGTAGATCTTCTTCTGAATGCGCACAGACGACATTGTCATCAGCATACTGGAGTTCTATAACAGATGTTGTTGTAACCTTGGTTTTGGCTTTCAGTCTGCTGAGGTTGAATAGCTTGCCATCTGTCCAATAGATTATTTCCACTCCGGTGGGAAGCTTCCCATCAACAAGGTGAAGTATCATAGCGATGAAGATGGAGAATAGAGTTGGGGCAATAACACATCCCTGTTTGACACCGGATTCCACTTTAAATGGGTCACTTTGGGAGCCATTGCTGTCCAAGACTGTTGCCATCATGTCATCATGGAGGAGCCGCAGGATGTTCACAAATTTGCTTGGGCACCCGATTTTTTGGAGGATGGTCCAGAGAGCGCTGCGATTCACTGTGTCGAATGCCTTTGCAAGGTCGATGAATGCCATGTACAGAGGTTGGTTTTGTTCCCTGCATTTTTCTTGGAGCTGTCGTGCAGTGAAGATCATGTCCACGGTTCCTCTGGAGGGGCGGAAGCCGTTCTGGGATTCTGGGAGGGTGTCTTCTGAGAGGGGCAGAAGGCGGTTTGCAAGGATTCTTGCGAGGATTTTCCCAGCGGAGGTTAGAAGGGAGATACCCTCGATAGTTTCCGCAGTCTGTTCTTTCCCCTTTTTTGAAGAGGGTGATGATGGTGGCATCCTTGAAGTCTGCTGGGATTTTCTCGGTCACCCACACTTTTTCTATGAGCTGGTGGAGTTGGTGTGTCAGCTCAGGTCCTCCCTCTTTAAAGATTTCAGCAGGGATCCCGTCTGGTCCACTGGCTTTGTTATTCTTCTGTTGGCTGATGGCATTGCTGACTTCTTCCAAACTGGGCAGTGCTGCAAGCTCATCCCTGGTTTGTTGTTGTGGGATTTGTGAGAGGACCTCTTCGGCCACATTGGAGCTGCGGTTCAGGAGGCTTTGGTAGTGTTCTTTCCAACGTAGTGCAATTGAGTTTTGGTCCTTCAGGAGTTTGGTTCCATCTGATGAGCGTAGAGGCTGTATGCCATGGTTTCTTGGTCCGTAGATGACCTTTGTGGCTTTGAAAAATCCCTGAGCATCATGGGTATCTGCCAGGTGTTGGATTTCTTCAGCCTTCTTTGTCCACCAGATGTTCTTGAGTTCTCTTGTCCTTCTTTGGACCTCAGCTTTTGCACTGGCATAGATCTTTTTCTTAGCAGCACAGTTGATGTCTCTCTGCCATGCTTGGAAGGCTTTCCTTTTCTTGTCAATTAGCTGTTGGATCTCGATGTCATGTTTTGATCCACATTCATTGTTATCATGTTTTACAGCTGTGATTGGTGGGTTGTATATGATGGGAACTTTAATAAAGTTTTTTTGGGGGGAGAAACCCAAAACTTGTCCCTTTGAATGTTTCTGTTCCTCTTCCACCAGGGAAAGGAGCTTTCTGGATGAAGAAAAGTGTTGGATTATGACAATGGTGACAATAGTCACAGATGGATTGTCTGGGTGGAATGAGGTTTCCTGGGACCTCATCACACTACATCATGGATCCACTTTGAATCCATCTTCTGCCTCCTGCTGATTTCTGGGGCTTGTAGTTTAGGGAAACAGCCTTTAAACATCTCAGCTAGGGAGTTCCTGGGCCTCACTAAACTACAAACCCCAGAATTCAGTAGGAGGCATAAACCAGATTTGAAATGGATTCATGCTCTACTATAGTGGCTCCCAAGAACAAAAATATGCTCCACGGCCACATTAGCTCTAGATTATTAAATATGGTTTTCTGTGGGTGAGCAGATGGTGACCACTGGATAGGATATTTTCTTTAGTGTATTGTCGAAGGCTTTTGTGGCTGGAATCACTGGGCTGTTGTAGGTTTTTCAGGCTATATGGCCATGTTCTAGAAGCATTCTCTCATGACGTTTCACCTGCATCTATGACAAGCATCCTCAGTGGTTGTGAGGTCTGAGGATGCTTCCCACAGATGCAGGTGAAACGTCATGAGATAATGCTTCTAGAACATGGTCATATAGCCCGAAAAACCTACAACAATCCATATTTTCTTTAGCTGAAACTAGATCTAATGTGGTCTATCCAATGCAATATTCTGAATCAGCACCCCAAATAATCAAACTGAATCTAAAGTTGACCAAACCTAATTTTGGTACTAATGTTGGAGACCGGTCCCTGGTCAAGTGGTCCCTGGTCATAAAAAGGTTGGGAACAACTGTTCTAGTGTAACGAGGCACCTGGAGTCCCTAAATGGGACAATGGGGAGCTAGGCTTTGGTGAAGAGCTTTCAGATAACCTTGGATGACTTTTATTATAAACCTGAATGATTGGTTGCTGGCAGACATTCTGACGTATTTTGTTAAGAAGGTTCCTGTGCCCAACTGATGACCTGTGCCCATTGTGGAGATCATCCATCTGAGCCCCATGTCCATGTTTCCTGCTTTTGGGTTGTTGGACAACATATCCAGACAACATTTCCACTGAGAGGTGCATCATTCTAACTTTGTGGCAGTTTCTGGTCTACAACTCCCTGAATGCCACAGTCATAAAAGTCATAGGGAGTTGTACCCCCTGCAAGGGTATCCTCCAAAATTAATTGGAAAATCCTAACAAGTCTAGCTTAATTTTTGGTGTACATCTTGTTCAGATAGTAAGAAATTTTCTCCAGCGCACTGGGCTGTTATTTCCATTGTGTTAGCTATCCTCAGGGGGAAAAATAGTGTAACAAAAATTACGATATATATCATGTTCTCCTTCCAAGAATAAAAAAGCAAATGAATAATTGAAAGAAGGCCATAAGGATTTGCAGCTCCCCTTGAGTCTGCTGTACATTACCAACTCTTTATAAATGGTTATATAAAAGAGAGACAGCAGTAGCAAGATGAAGAGTTTATACATACAATTACTGGACCTCAGCCTAAATTGCAAATCAGATTTGCTGCCTTTCATTCCCTGATGGCCCTTAAAGATAGAATCTGGTTGTAGCGCAAATAGCAGGCATTTAGGGATGACTTTTAAACAAGCATGTCCTTTTACAGTAGTTGCAATTTGCTGTTTCTTTTAATTTCTCTCCCACATCGAAACCCCAATTGAAAGCAATTTAGTATATTTTACATAAGAGTTGGGAATTTAAAATTATGAAGAACCTTCCAACAGCCCATCTAACAAACTGTTCTGTTATTTCAGAAGCTGGGGGATGAGAACTTATGCATAACTTCCTCCTGATAGAGTTTCAGTTCTCTACCTTCCTTTGCTGTCCTTTCACTGTCCTTTAGCCTTTACTGACCTTGTATAAGGGCATGAAACAAGAAGTGCTATTTATATTATGCATTTCAGGTATTTCTGTTTTTAAAAGTAATGTTTTCATTTGATAAATGGTTTTTGTTGTTCTGTTTTACAGTTACTTTGTAAATCACTTGGAATTTCATTTGGGATAAAGATGGGATATTAAATAAATAGGACCTCTAGAGTAGCGTTCTTCAACCTGGGGGTTGGGACCCCTGAGGGGGTCACGAGGGGTGTCAGATAGTCAAAGACCATCAGAAAACACAGTATTTTCTGTTCTTCATGTGGATTCTATGTGGGAAGTTTGGCCAATTCTATTGTTGGTGAGGTTCTGAATGCTCTTTGATTGTAGGTGAACTATATATCCCAGAAAATACTACTCCCAAATATCAAGGTCTATTTTCCCCAAACTCCACCAGTGTTCACATTTGGGCATATTGAGGATTCATGCCAAGTTTGGTCCATGTGACGGCGCGAGTGGTGCCACCTATGTGGGAAGCCCCCATCTCATAATGGTCTGATAGAAAATGGATCTTTCAGGGTCTCAGAGCGAAAACAGATATTTGCCCTCTCAATTTTGGAAGGCTCCCAAAAAAGAAAAACAGATCAAGGCCCCTACTAAAAACTGGAACACAAAATGGGTCAAGGTTTACCTTGAAAGCATAGCCCTAGTATAGTTCCATATAATGCAATTCAGTGCAGTTCAAACTGCGTTACATGGCCCGTTTAGAGCCAGCCTTAACAGGACCTAACTAAGTGAACAGGATTTTAGGAATTAACCAGCAGGGCTTTAAAAAGGGAGTTGTTTTGCTTATTTAATAGATCTTGTTGTTGTTTATTCGTTCAGTCGCTTCCAACTCTTCGTCACCTCATGGACCAGCCCACGCCAGAGCTCCCTGTTGCCGTCACCACCCCCAGCTCCTTCAAGGTCAAGCCAGTCACTTCAAGGATACCATCCATCCATCTTGCCCTTGGTTGGCCCCTCTTCCTTTTTCCTTCCATTTTCCCCAGCATCATTGTCTTCTCTAAGCTTTCCTGTCTTCTCATGATGTGGCCAAAGTACTTCAACTTTGCCTCTAATACCCTTCCCTCCAATGAGGAGTCAGGCTTTATTTCCTGGAGGATGGACTGGCTGAAACTTCTTGCAATCCAAGGCACTCTGCAGGCCCGTAGCCAGGATTTTTATTTTTTTTGGGGGGGGGGGGCTGAGTTTGGTTCGGGGGGGGGCTGACTCTGAGTGAAAGAGGGTACATGCCTAACACTCTGAGAATTTTCCTCCAACACCATAGTTCAAAAGCATCTATCTTCCTTCGCTCAGTCTTTCTTATGGTCCAGCTCTCGCATCCATAGGTTAATACAGGGAATACCATTGCTTTAACTATGCAGATCTTCATTGCCAGTGTGATGTCTCTAGTCTTCACTATTTTATCGAGATTGGTCATTGCTCTCCCCCCAAGAAGTAAATGTCTTCTGATTTTCTGGCTGCAGTCTGCGTCTGCAGTCATCTTTGCATCTAGAAATACAAAGTCAGTCACTGCCTCCACATTTCTCCCTTTATTTACCAATTGTCAATCAGTCTGGTTGCCAGAATCTTGGGTTTTTTTATGTTTAATTGCAATCCAGCTCTTGCACTTTCTTCTTTCACCTTGATTAGAAGGCTCCTCAGCTCCTCCTCACTTCTGGTCATCAATAGATCTTAACACCCATTAAAGAGACATGTTGCATCTCCCTATGAAAGTCAAGTTATGACTAAACTCATAGAGCTTATTCAGTGATTAAATTCCTGGGTGAGTCAAAGACTCACCTATTATTTTAATTTAGTACCTATGTATGCCCCAACAATTCCATAGATTTGTTTTAGTTGAGTCAAGCAACTGAATTCAGCTCGCAAACCATCAGTTCTTAATATCCCCATGAAATCCCACCCATCCCCAAAAAACTCATAGGGAGGAGACTCTCCTGACCATTTCAAAACACATGGCTGCTGTTAGGGCAAAACAACAGCCACAGTGTTGGGCAAATGCCCGAGGTGTCACCAGAACAGTTTGCTTAAGCCACACCTTCTTTCTGTGGTTTGCCATTTCTTATAGCAGCTTTCTCTTTCTGGGTAGGAAATACACACTGATCAAAGTGGCGACTTTTCTTTATTGCTTCCTGGCCCGAAAAAAAAAACTTTCTTGAAAGTTTCCTGCATCTTTCTTGAAAGAAAGTTATCTGCTCCTGCCAGTCCAGGGAGAGCAGCTATTACCAGCAAATCCAAGACAAGGAAAAATGAAAATGTAAAACAAAATACGACGATTGTGCACCGAATCCTTAGCAGCATACACAAGAATACCCGAGAACGTCCAACTTTGACAGGGATGGAACTGAGGCTGGATCTACACTGCCATAGAATCCAGTTTCTAAATCAAGATTATCTGCTTTGAACAGGATTATATTAGTTTACACTGCTGTATAATCCAGTTCAAAGCAGAGAATCTGGATTCAGAAACTGGGTTACATGGCAGTGTAGATGGGACCTGAGCAATCCTCTATTTCCCCACCTTTTCAATTGTTTTTAAATGCCATGTGTTCTCTTCTTTCCACTTTCTCCTTACTTCAATTTCTACAGACATAATTCAATTTGCATCATTCAATTTCCTTCCTCATTCATATCTTTTTGCTATTATACCCAGCCATATTATTATGTTATTTGGTGGCAAATGTCCTGAGATTTGTAGTATTGTGAGCCACCAATATTATGGCAGAGAGGGCTACAGACCTTGCAAAGTTACAACCCTTCCAAGGGTATGTAGAATTGAGCTATGGCAATTATAGTGGTGGCAGACTGCATTAATTCTACTGTGTAGACACAACTTTAGTCTCAGGGCCCTTCCACACAGCCCTAAATCCCAAAAATATCAAGGCAGAAAATCCCACATTATCTGAGTGTGGACTCAGATAATCCAATTCAAAGCAGATATTGTGGGATTTTCTGCCTTGATATTCTGGGATATAGGGCTGTGTGGAAGGGCTCTAAGGCTCGAATCCCATCTGCACTGCCATATATTGCCATATAATACACTGAACTGCATTATATGGCGATATAGATGGAGCTTGGATCTACACTGCCATGCAGTTTGAACTGAATTATATGATCAGTGTAGTAGACACCTACAATGCACTTCAATGCAGTTATATAATTATATAATAAAATTAGAATACAATGTATTGTTGAAGGCTTTCATGGTTGGAATCCCTGGGTTCTTGTAGGGTTTTCGGGCTATATGGCCATATTCTACAAGCATTCTTTCCTGATGTTTTGCCTGCATCTATGGCAAGAATCCTCAGAGGTTGTGAGGTCTCAACCTCTGAGAATTCTTGCCATAGATGCAGGTGAAACATCAGGAGAGAATGCTTCTAGAACATGGCCATGTAACCCAAAAAACCTTCCACAACCCAATTAATAATACAGTTCAAACTGTATTATATGACAGTGTAGATCCAGCCTGAGCCTCAATACCTTGAAAACACAGGATCCCAGCAGATCCTGGAAGCTAAGTAGGACCAGACTTGTTTAGCACTTGGTTGAAGACCACCAAGGAATACCTGATGCTGTAGGTTAAACTTTAGGGGAAGGAACTGGCAAAACCACTTCTAAATATTCCTTTCCTCAGAAAATTCTGTGAATTCCATGGGTTCACCATAACCTAACAAGAGCTTTAAGGCACATACTCACATGCATATTCTTGTAGCATTTGGGATGCAAAGCATGTTCTTTGCCACCGAGCCAATGGTCCCTCCCTTTTAAATGCCATTAAATGCCAGATGTCTGAAATGCTATTAAACTCTTTTAATTTAATTTAATCCTTTCAAATGCCAATTAATGCCACATGCCTACAATGCCATTAATTCAGGCTCCCAGCTAAATAGGCCAGGGAGGGGAAATTCACCCAACTTTTATTGCATTTGATCCTATCCATATTTCATCTTGTTTAGCTAGGTTTGGGATCAAATTGCTAGAATGTTTTCAATATAGTCCCAGTTTGCCCTGGCTGTTGCTCGGAAGCACATGCCTTTACAATAGCAGTACAGACAGAGAGACCTTGCTGTGAACTTCATTTAGCCAGCTCTCCAGGAACATCAGTATCACAATGTAGACCTTTCTTCTTCTTCTGTTTGGAAGAAAAGTGAATAGTGGTACTTCAACCTTAAATTGCTTGCAACAAAACCTTGCCCTGTGACCCTTTATTTTCCCCTGGCAACAAAAAATAAAATATAAAAAAGCCCACTTGGCTAATGTGACTTGACAGGCCTCCTTCATATTTTATAGACTCTTTAAATTCACGCCATGGTACTTTCTGCTTACGCTGCTAATGCAGGAGTTTCTTTCCTTCTCGCTGCCAAGTTAACAAAATAGCTTGCCATCTCCAGATGCCGCAGCACTAGAAATAAATACACATGTGAGTTTCACGGTCAAAAGGTGATAGTTCATCATGCTCATCTGGTTTATTCACTATTGGTGACCTTTCAAGTCTTCCTGTAGAAGTGCCACAAGAGCAGAGCTATGAAAAGTTACCTTTATTAGGTTCCCCAATAACTGTCCATGCTGGTTTGAAGAGTATACAAACTGTGGTATAAAAGGTAATTTTTCAAAATGTTGCCCTGGAGTTTATTGAGCTCAGACGGAGATGGATTTCAGTAAGGCCTTCGACAAGGTCCCTCATGACCTTCTGACAAACAGACTAGTCAAATGTGGGCTAGGCAAAACTACGGTTAGGTGGATCACTTATTGGTTAAGTGAATAAACCCAGAGGGTGCTCACCAATGTTTCCTCTTCATCCTGGAAAGAAGTGACAAGTGGAATGCTGCAGGGTTCCGTCCTGGGCCCGGTCCTGTTCAACATCTTTATTAATAACTTAGATGAAGGGCTAGAAGGCACGATCATCAAGTTTGCAGTCAACACCAAATTAGGAGGAATAGCCAATACACCAGAGGACAGGAGCAGAATTCAAAATGATCTTAACAGATTAGAGAGATGATGGGCCAAAACTAACAAAATGAAGTTCAACAGGGACAAATGCAAGATACTCCACTTAGGCAGAAAAAATGAAATGAAAAGATACAGAATGGGGGACGCATGGCTCGAGAGCAGTACGTGTGAAAAAGATCTTGGAGACCTCATGGACAACAAGTTAAACATGAGCCAACAACATCATGCGATAGCAAAAAAAAGCCAATGGGTTTTTGTCCTGCATAAATAGGAGTCTAGTGTCTAGATCCAGGGAAGTCATGCTACCCCTCTATTCTGCCTTAGTCAGAGCACACCAGGAAAACTGTGTCCAATTCTGGGCACCACAATTGAAGTGAGATGTTGACAAGCTGGAATGTGTCCAGAGGAGGATGACCAAAATGATCAAAGGTCTGGAGAATAAGCCTTATGAGGAGTGGCTTAAAGAGTTGAGAGGAGACATGATGGCTATGTATAAATATGTAATAGAAAGTAATGGGGAGGAGGAGCAAGCTTGTTTRCTGCTGCCCTGGAAACTAGGGCACGGAACAATGGCTTCAAACTACATGAAAGYAGATTCCACCTGAACATGAGGAAGAACTTCCTGACTGTGAGAGCTGTTTGACAGTGGAARTCTCTGCCCAGGACTTTGGAGGCTTTTAAGCAGAGGCTTGATGGCCATCTGTTTCCAAAAAGGAAGAGAAGGACAGGCGGAGAGATCTTCAGCCTTCTCTGTCAAAAGGGTTCCTAAAACCATCAGAAATAGGTGTTTTATTATGGTCTTTGGTGACCCTTCTGAAACCTGCTCATGACCCCCCCCCCTCCAAAGGGTCCCAACCCCAAGTTGAGAAACACTGGTGTAGAGAGTTCAGAATGCAGCTTTTCTAYTTTCAGAYTCCCCTGGATACAAGTTATTCAAGATCTAGAGTTCTGATGGTCATTGTAAAACCCAGGGGACATACAACAACCCTGAATCAGATTAACCATAGTTGCAAATATCATGGGGGATGGGTAGAAAGGGTTTAGCAAAAGAAAATAATAATAACCATCCGCAGAGAAAGCTTTAAATTGAGCCTGTCTACCACAGATTTGATTAAGGCACTTTGCTTCCCGGTATGTCATGTTATCATTAGGAAGAGGCAGACCCAAGTTGCCACTGAAGGCAGCGACAGAAGTGGGGGCGTGAATGTATTTTTAAATGGATTATAAGCACTTCCTCTCTTAAATTGATACACTGTATGAGATTAATCCATAACTGCTCCTTACCCAGTGCTCTGTATTACCATTAAGTGGGTTTGCTGAGCTTAAACTGGAGACGTTCATTGCAATGTCTTTCTCGATGTTTTCCGCTCTTCTCTTAAAGGCATATCGTCCACTGAAGGAACAATAATTCAAGTGCTTCAGAAATATATTCCTCTGCTGTGTGTCACCTCCAACCTTATTTAGGCTGTTGCATTAGATATGGATGCTTTTCCCCTGCTCTGTTCTCAATTCTTTTGCCAACCAAGACAGATTTTGGACAGCACTGTGAAAGCAACAACAAATAACCTTGTATCACCAGCCACACTGGCCTGGATTCTAATAATTAATCTAACTAGAACAAATCCTTTGGTTTAATTGTTGAATAAGGGGTTAACATTAGGGAAAGCCTGTTGATTCAATTGATCTACTTTTTAGTTTTAACTGCCATCTACTTTGATTTATGGCAATCCTATGAATGAGAGACCTCCAGATCCCTTTGTCATCAACCATTCTGCTCAGGTCTTGCAAACTCAGCAATATGACTTCCTTTATTGAGCCTATCTATCTGGAATGAGATTTTCGTCTTTTCCCAGTACTATCTCTCTTACAAAACGTTTGCATGATATGTCCAAAGTTGAGCTGTCTTGGCTTCTAGGGAGATTTCAAGCTGGATATTCATCTTTTTTAGCAGTCCATAGCATCCACAGGACTCTTCTTATAGAATCACAGAGTTGTAAGAAACCATAAGGGCCATCGAGTCCAACCTACTGCCATGCATGAACACTCAATCAAAGCACTCCTGACAGATGGCTATCCGGTCCCTTTAAAAACCTCCAGTGAAGGAGACTCCATCACTGGAGCAGCATATTCTTTTTTCATCCTCTTGGATCCATTGCCCTGTGTCTTTGTCCCCAGAGAGGCAGAAACCAAGCTTGCCCCATTTTCAGTACAACATCCTTTCAAATATTTAAACATGGCTATCACGTTCCCTCTCAACCTTCTCTTCTCCAAGCTAAATATGCCCAGCTCCTTAAGCCACTCCTCATAGGTTTTGGTTTCCAGACCTTTGATCATTTTGGTTGACCTTCTCTGGACATGTTCCAGTTTGTTAATATCCTCCTTGAATTATGGTTCCCAGAATTGGACTCAGGGTGCTTCCAGACATACCTAAAAAGTGAGCAGAAATGGGTTAAAACAACCTGCTTCCACTCATGTTCTAGTTACCACTCCCAACCCAAACCCTGGGCTTTCCCTGCAGGGATACCATGAAGCCAACCTGAAGCCTCATATTCCTCCCCCCCCCAAAAAACTTGAAGCCTCTCCTCGCCCCATCTTGAGGGGAGGAAATGATGTCTGAGGAGATGGGGAGGGTGGTAAGGAGAAAATCCCTCCGCGTCCCCATAACCGCCCCAGGCTCCTCACATGTCATTTCCTTCAATTAGGACGATGTGTGGAGAGGCTTCATTGCTGCCAGAGACTTTTTTCAGTAAGTTTTAGGGGAGAAATTTGGGGCTTGGGGAGATGGGCACCAACCCACTCTTCAGAGTTTCTTGGAGCCTGAAGAAGCGAGATGGCTATGGGAACTGACACCCAGGACTATGGAAGCAGTCCCAGAAGTCAGTTCCCACAGGACCAACACCTCAATAAGCCCAGGCCTTTCAGTAAGACCTGAATTTGTCGAGGTGTTTAATTAATGCAGAGTAAACCAGGGAAACCTCAGGTTACTTCACATTAATTTTACTCCACCTGGTTTACTCCACATAAAGGCGAGAGAGGTCCTGCATTTTGGGCCGGTCTGGAAGAGCCAACAGTTTTCCAGTGAGGTCTGAACAACACAGATTACAGTAGTATTCCAGCTCTCCATCTCAAATGACTTGATTCACTGCCCAGCTTTCACATCCATATATAGAAATGGGAAATATGATGGCATGAATAATCCTAATATCAGTGTTCAGTGGCATATCTTTACATTTCAGGACCAAGAATAGGATTCTGTCCATTTCTTGCATCATCTTAACATCCGTAAACACTTTGGCATAGGAATCCTCCACTCCAGAGGCAACAGAAGACACATTTTAGTATGCAAGTATCTCATCTGTTCCCATGAATTCTACGGGTGGCGTAGCAGGGCACAGCTTGTACGTATTATCCATTGACTCACACTTCGCCATCTGCCGGCTTCCTTCTACCAGACAGAAGGGCAAACAAAACAGCTGTTCCTCAATTAAAGCCGGTGCCAATGGATCCTCAAGTATCCTCTCTTCTCCTCGGTCTGAATAAGTCTTTTCTCTTTCTCTTTCAGTCAGGGCAGCCTGGGCCTACTTTGCCTTTGGAGAATCTTGATTGTTTTCATTCTGATATGTTGTAATTGATTTCGTTTCTTAAGAACAACAACAAGCACCAAATGAACAGAGAAAAGCATTTTGTATTCCAATCTGGACCATGTGATGAGATACAGGATTATTCAATTTGCCTCCAACATCAGATGGTTTGCTTCGTTTAAGATGCATTCAGAGCTACGCTTGAGAAAAAATGCAGAGGGAAGAAGCCAATATATTTCAGTGTATGAAGCATGGACCTATATAAAACTGGCACCTGGAATGCCTAAAAAAACATTTACTCAGATGTAAGCCTCACAACGTTCAATGGAATTCACTACCCAGTACATTTCCTCAAGATCACCACCTAGCAAGCAAGGAATGACTTTTCCTGATGGCACAGCTCCATTAAAGCCAGTTGTTAGCCCAGCAGGGAGAAGACACAAGTTATTTTTCTTACAGAGACCTTCAACTCATTAAAAACTATCTAATCCACTTTCTTAGCCTAGTCTTGTATGCATGCAGGGGGACTTTTGACCAGGAAACCTGATACTATAGCAACATTTCTCTTTTCTGGCCAGCTCAGTACATGTTATTGTTGAACTGTTCTTAAAGATTTAAGGAGGCCATATGGAAGTAGCCTCCTTGCTATGATGATTTTTAAAGCTGTATTTTGTTTTAATACGGATGTGTTGTGAGTTGTCTTGTGTCCTATATGGGGTCAAGGCTTGGGGAGAGGTGGATAAGAAATAAATACATCGGGTTGTTGTAGGTTTTTTCGGGCTATATGGCCATGTTCTAGAGGCATTCCCTCCTGACATTTCACCTGCATCTATGGCAGGCATCCTCAGAGATAGTGAGATCTCACTACCTCTGAGGATGCTTGCCATAGTTACAGGTGAAACATCAGGAGAGAATGCCTCTAGAACATGGCCATATAGCCCGAAAAAACCTACAACAACCCACTGATTCCTGCCATGAAAGCCTTCGACAATAAATACATTGATAACCTTATCCACAGCCATGACAACAATAATAATAAGGAAAAATGAGATATAATTTAAATTAAATTAATTCTCTCTTTCTTTATAATTTGTATTTGAGAAAAAAATTAGCTCCCTAAGCTAGGAAATTTGTGTTGTTCAGTCAAGGTCTGAACCTAACCAACAAGTTGCTTACCACTTTCCCTTGTTATGAGCCAACAACCAGCTTTTGAAGACAGAGGCTGTTTATAACTTACTTTGTTACCAGGGCAATGTTCCAAGATTGAGTTCTGATAATTTAGCAGAAAAGGCAATCTACATAGTTGAAAGCCTTTCTCTGGGGAAACCCATCATAAGTGATCTGAAATGGCCAACTTATAAAGGTAAGCCATGTGTGATTTTCTAGTGCCTTTCCAGACCCACTGCCATATGGCTACAGACTCTTCTACTCTCTCTGTTTCTTGGTAACCTTTGCCACTCCTTGCCTTCATCCAGTTCTAGCTGCTTTTATTTCTTACCTTCTTGGAGTATTTTTCATGTAGCTGAGTAGATGCTAGCTGCACTATATAGTGAAGAATATCCAAAGAGAGGTAAAAATGAGAAGCTGGAGTTTTGTAGCAACAGTGCTGGATTGGACTGAGGAAAACACCTATTGCTTAACCAACAATGCTCACTGAGGGTAAATAATAATAATAATAATAATAATAATAATAATAATAATAATAATAATAATAATATGTTGCAATCCCAGAGGACAGCAGGATTGAAGAGAAACAACTGGAAAAGCTGACACTGACAGCGCGTCAGGCCCCACTAGTATGTGAATGTACAGTTGAATTGTTTGGCTATCTATCAATGTTATTTGCATCTGTTAAATTGCCTCACCTGCTTAATTGTTTGGCTCCTCCCTTTCCTGGGGAAGAGGGCAGGGCTTTCTTCTCATTCCACCATCAAACATCTCAGCAGATGGATGTGAAAAAGGACTTGGCTCTAAAAGCCCATGGATAAGTTATATCTCATTACCAATTCTCAGTTTTTACCCTTGGGACTCATACTTCACGCCCAGTTCACCCTGGACGACATTGAGGAGACCCAAGCACCCTCAAACCGGTCCTTTGGCATCAAAAGGAAGACTCTGTGCCTTCAACATAGGCCATTGGACTGGGGGTTGTGTTTGTTCCGACTTTCACAGCCATTGAGGAAAGAGGGAACAGGGAAAGCTTCTCAGCTGCAAAACTCCTTGGACCCAGGACTTCAGAGACTGTAACGTATATTTTCCGTGTCCCTTTTGAAATATCCAGATTAATCCAGAAATATAACTCTTATAAATATAAATCCAGAAATATAACTCTTTGTCAACAATAAATACAATTTTGAGTTATCTGTTGTGACTTGGTCCTTGGGAGTTCCAGTTGCCTAAAGGAGGGCAAGAAGCAATCCCCTGGGGAAAAGATGTCACGTCCATGTCTCTTTCACTAAGAACTACAGCCCCAGGCACGATGGCACAGACACAATACGAGTATTCAAAGATTGAACTGCAAAGACTGCACAAGCCAGTCAAGGTGGTCCCAGTGGTGATTGGCCCACTGGGTGCAGTGCCTAAAGACCTTGGCCTGCACTTAAACACAATCGGCACTGACAAAATTACCATTTGTCAGCTGCAAAAGGCCACCCTATTGGGAGCTGCACGCATTATTCACTGATACATCACATAGTCCTAGACACTTGGGTAGTGTCTGACATGTGATCCAATACAACAACCAGCATTGTGATCTTGTTTGCTGTGTACTAATCTTGTTGTATTTCAAATAATAATAAAAGCTAAAATTGTGTTGTCGAAAGCTTTCATGTCCGGAATCAATAGGTTGCTGTGAGTTTTTCAGGCTGTATGGCCATGTTCCAGAAGCATTTCTTCTGACATTTCTCCTACATCTATGGCAGGCATCCTCAGAGGTTGTAAGGTCTATTAGAAACTTGGCAAGTGAGGTTAATATATCAGTGGAATGTCCAGGGTGGGAAAAAGAATTCTTGTCTGCTTGAGGCAAGTGAGACTGTCGCAATTGACCACCTAGATTAGCATCGAATGGCCTTGTGGCATCAAAGCCTGGCAGAATGCTTCTGGAACATGACCATACAGCCTGGAAACCTCACAGCAACCCAAACCTAAAATTCTTTCAAATTGCATTAATTCTATAGTGTAGATACATTAGACTGAGAGACCCTTTCTTAGTCTAATATATCTCACAGATTGGAAAACTTCATTCAACTCTTAGCTCCTCAAAGAAAGAGCAGGATACAAAGAAAGGGATAGGAGAGTTATGTCCAATCCTATCTCCTTTGCTACAACATTTGAGTGTACAAATAGACTTGGAGAACACTGATTCCCTATCTAAGAAAAGGGCAATGACAAAAGTCGGATTGCTTCCAATATTATTTCTTGGAAAGTGTTAAAGAAATCGCGCTCCCAGCTGCAAGATGTCACTCAAGTTCAAAGTTAATCTCGGGCAATTGGCAAGAAGAGAAAGTGGATGCCTCAAATGTAAATAATAATAATAATAATTAATATTATTGTTTCTTACTTGCCTCTTCTTATGGCTCAAGGCAGGTTACAGCATAGTTAAACCACATAAACATTGTAAAGATTCAATAAATACAAATCTATATAAATAAAAAATGTAATGTTAGTTCGTGCTACCATCAGAACTCAAAAAACACTGGGGGAATTGACACCAAATTTGGACACAAGACACCTAACGGTCCAATATATGTCCTCCACTCAAAAAAATTGATTTGTCATTTGGAAATTGTCGTTGCTGGGATTTATAGTTTACCTACAATCAAAGAGCATTCTGAACTCCACCAATGGAATTGGGCCAAACTTAGCACACAGGGCTCCCATGACCAACAGAAAAAACTGGAAGGGTTTGGTGGACATTGACCGTGAGTTTGGGAATTATAGTTCACCCACATCCAGAGAGCACTGTGGACTCAAACAATGATGGATCTGGACCAAACTTGGCACAAATATTCCATATGCCCAAATATGAACACAGATGGAGTTTGGAGGAAATAGACCTTGACATTTGGGATTTGTAGTTACTGGGATTTATAGTTCACTACAATTAAAGAGCATTCTGAAACCCACAAACGACAGAAATGGGGCAAACTTCCCACACAGAACCCCCATGACCAACAGAAAATACTTAAGGCCATCCAGTCCAACTCTCTTCACCAGGGCAAGAAAATGTAATCAGAGCCCTCCTGACAAAGAGCCATCCAGTCATAAATATAGATAGATATGATTCTCTCACACACACAGATATAGTATCATAGATTTGAAAGAGACCCTTCAAGAAGGACTATGATATGTTGCATATTCCAGAGTAGGCAAACTAAACACTCTCCACATCAACACTGACAAACAAACAGCAAGAAATAATGTTTAATCACAAGCATAAAGGAATTACATATATTAGAAACCAACACTTTCTCATTACTTTATTTTCCAGATCACCAGACTGGGCCACAGCAACGCGTGGCAGGGGACAGCTAGTATTAAAATATATTTCTATAAAAGATAAGTATTAAAACATATTTGTATAAAATACATATTAAAATACACAGAACTAAGATTGAAACACAAGTTTACAATTTGTGATTAAAACTGGCTGGGTAGAATTAATGCAGTTTGACATCACTTTAACTGCCATGGTTCAATGCAATGAATTCATGGGAATTGTAACTCGAAAAGATCTTTAACCTTGGGTCGTTGTGGGTTTTCTGGGCTGTATGGCCATGTTCCAGAAGCCTTCTCTCCTGACATTTTGCCTGCATCTTAGGCAAGCATCCTCAGAGGTTGTGAACCCTCATGCCTGCCATAGATGCAGGTGAAACGTCAGGAGAGAAGGCTTCTGGAACATGGCCATACAACCTAGAAAACTCACAGCAACCCAGTGATTCCAGCCATGAAAGCCTTCAACAAATCTTTAGCCTTCTTTGCCAAAGAGAGCTGGCGTCTCTTCAAATTATCCCAGGATTCCATAGCTTTGGGCCATGAAAGTTAAAATTGTTTCAAATTGCACTAATTCTATAGTGCAGATACGTTAGGCAGAGACACCTCAAAGAAAGAGCAGCATATAAAGAAAAGGAGGTGAGAGTTATGTCAATCCGATCTAATTTGCTATAATATTTGAGTGTGCAAACAGACGTGGAGCACACTGATTCCCTATCTAAGAAAAGGGCAGTGACGAAAGGCGGATTGCTTCCAATATTATTTCTTGGAAAGTGCTAAAGAAATAGCGCTCCCAGCTGCAAGATGTCACTCAAGTCCAAAGTTCACCTCAGGCCATTGGCAAGAAGAGAAAGTGGATGCCTCAAATGTTTAGAATGTCTGGGCAAAGGGAGATTCTAATTTTGGTCATCCGCTGCCACTTTATATGTACGGAGTCTCTCCTGAAGCCAGATTGGTCATTCAAATGTGGCTGGCAGAGCTCTTTCCATGGCTCAGCATCAAAAGTCAGTCAAGTGTTCGCTAGAGAAAATTCTTACAGCCTTCCATCACCACCAGATTTGTAACCTCCTGCTGGTATAGCATCAGGAAGAGCTCTCCATGGATTCGCTGGCTAGCATTGCACTCTGCTCTCATTTGCAGTTTGAGGTATGAGTAAGGAAGAGCAAGGGAGGGAAATATCTATTATATAATAAAAAGAAACATTGTAGTGTTGGAGAGAATCCAAAGATCATCAAGTTCAGGAATCTACAACTGAAACTCCCTACAGAGGTGGCCTAAATAGGTTAGAATATTTAATTGTTTCAACTGTCTCGATTATAATGATTGTTTTTAGTTATATTTTGTTTGTCTTCAGGCACCACACCTGTTTTCTAAGAATTCTCAAAGATTATAGATAGAGGCTCTGAAATTACATCTACAAGTTCCTTGGATGCAACACATTCTGCCCTGGAGATGTGAATTCATCTGAAGTAGCTTGGTGTTCCTGTATCACTCCTTTTCCAATTTTAGGCTGCAGCAATCTCCATGCCCCATTTATTCTCTTTTTACAAAGCCGATCACTGTTTTCCTTTTGAGAGAAGCTAATTAGGTGATAAGCAGTTTCCTTCTCTCCCTTACCCATTAAAATATCACAATTTTCTTCATGCAGCAAACCTGGTTCTTCTTGCTTCAAACATTGGCATACCCAACCCCACATTTTATTATTATTAACCTCTCTTGCAAGTTTGGGCTCATTCTGAGTCTTCTCATTCCTGGCCTCCATGCAAATATGCACTGTTTACTTGTACTCTTCTCTAGTGAGTTGCATTTTTTCCCATTTTCTATACCAGGTATGGGCAAACCCATGCCTGGGGGCCGGATGCAGTCCCTTGGGCTTTTTTCTCAGGCTATCCTTTCTCTCACCATCCTATCCTTCCTTCTGCCCCTTCCTCGTTTCATCCTTCCCTTACTTCCTTATCTCCCTCTTTCTTTTTCCCTCCTTCCTTCCCTTCCACCCTTTCATCGTTCCTTCCCTCTTTTCCCTCCTTCCCTCTCTCCCTCTTTTTCCATCCTTTCCCTTTTGTCTTTCCTTCCCTCTTTTTCCTTCCTTTCATTTCTCTTGTCTTTCCTTCCTTCTCTCTTTCCTCTCTCCCTCCATTCCCTTCCTTCCTTCTCTTTTTCCCTCCTCCTTTCCTCCTGGGGGATATTTAGCTGGGAAAAGAGATGGAACATGAGAACCATGTTTCAAGATTTAAAAGGGTGTCCCATTGAGGGGGATGGAGAAACCCATTTTTGCTGCTCTAGAGACTAGAGCAGGGGTCCTCAAACTTTTGAAACAGAGAGCCAGGTCACTTTCCCTCAAACTGTTGGAGGGCTGGGTTATAATTTGAAAAAAACATGAATGAATTCCTATGCACACTGCACAAATCTTATTTGTAGTGCAAAAAACCACTTTAAAACAATACAATAATTAAAATGAAGTATAACAAATATAAACTTATTAGTATGGGAAGTATGGGCCTGTTTTTGGCTGATGAGATAGGATTGTTGTTATATGCTTTCAAGTCATTTCAGACAGGTTGACCCTGAGCGAGGGCCGGGTAAATGACCTTAGAGGGCAGTATCTGGCCCCCGGGCCTTAGTTTGAGGACCCCTGGACTAGAGCACAAGGGAGCAATGGTTTCAAATGGTAGGGAAAGAGATTCAACTGAAAAGGTTAGGAAGAACTTCCTGGCTTCATCACTGGAAGCCAGAAAGTTGTCACGAATGCGTTTCAGCTGGCGCTGATTCTCCTCTGCTTCTGCATCACTCCTTCTTCTTCTCCTACTACTGGTAGTAGGTATGGTATCAGAATGCTGACTCACAACAAGTGGCATAGGCATCCTCAGAGTGTGATGGAGTCTTCTTCTCTGGAGGATTTTCCACTGAGGCTGTCTATTGGTATTGCTTTGATTGTAGCTTCCTGCATGGCAGGGGGTTGGACTGGATGGCCCTTGGAGGTGTCTTCCAACTCTAGGATTTTAGGATTCTATATCAGGATTAGGCAATATGGGGTCTCATGGATACTCTTTTTCTCTCCCATCTACCATCAACTCCTTCTCTCCCAGCCCACCCACCCTGCTCCAGGCTGCCATGTGGCCCTCAAGTTAGAAAGTTTGCCCATGTCTATTCCATACTGTTAAAACTTCAATGCATCTGTAAGTATCTGATATGGATATCCTAGTTTCTTTAGACATTTCAGAGTTTTATTGCCAATTGGAATTGTCTGAAACCATGCCCTCACTATTTCCACTTTAGGAAACCCCTACTCATCATAAACTCTTTGAATAATTCTGACCATAGACATGTAGTTCAGCTGTCCAGTATATGGCTGATGCTACACAGCAGGAATTCAGGGCAACAATTGTACAGCACTCGTGTTCTGTCACACACTGGGCCTGTAATGAATTGCTTTTAAAATAGCAACTTGAGCCCAGCGGGAAGCCAGGGACCCCTGAAGAGATGTTCTCAAGGATTTTCCACCACAAATGGTCTTTAGATGGCTTGTGAAGTATAACAAAGTCCTTTATTAATGAACAATCAAACAGAAACTTCTCTTGTCTTCAATAAAGTTAAACAAATGCTTCCAGGCTTTATGCAACTGGTGGCTTCTTTAATCTTGTCCATGAGGGACAGGCAATTGTCTTTAATATCAATTTATCAGCTGTTAGGATTTCTGGGAGTTGAAGGCCAAAAGATCTGGGGACCCACAGGTTGGGAACCACTGCAATAGAGGCATTCACAAGCAAGCCCAAATGAATTTTAGTTAGGCTAACAATTTTAATAAGTTGGAAACTTAATATACTCCAGCCCTGGTTTCAAGGTTTTCTTGCTGCAGTGTTCCTGGTGTTAAGAGAAGGCTAACAAATTCATCAATTCAAGGTAATGTTCCAACCCTGACATTTCCTTCCCTTGCCCTGAGGAGTGGATTAGAGAGGCCAGAATCTCTGCCTCAGGTCTGAGATATGGGAACCCACAGCTATGCATACAGCATTTTGGCCCAAAAGATTTCACCCATTTCATTCTTTCTTTTGCTTTTCTACCTTTCTCCAAAACAAGACATTGGTTGCAATTTCAAGAACAGCACTGGGTGTTGGCAGTGACAGCTTCTCAAAAGCAGACAAATTGTTCTCAGAAACTGATGTGATGAGGAGAACAGAGTTTGGCAGCACCTTCAAGAAATAAGACCATTTCCCAATGCTTTATAGCTGAAATTAGCTACTGAAATAAAAATTGAGAGAGATACATTTAATCTAGAACTAGAATGTGTATTTTATCCAAGGCCTTAAAGGAGAGGTGGGCAATTCTTGGGTATTAAAGTTCCATTTTGGCATGCTGCAATGGTATGCACAGTGATGTTGAAAATGATCTTCCAGGTGGCCAGAACTCACTGCAATCACCAGCATAAAAAGGACAGCAACACTGATGGAACCCAGCAACATTTGGAGCAATACATGTTATACAAAACTGATTAATGCTTTGGTGGGAATGTTTGGTCCTATAAATAACTTCTATAACTATCCCCACTCAGTTTGGTTAAGGTTTAAGGAAGTCTCCCCTCTCCGCTCCCCAACCGAAGTCTGAAAATCAATGGATATCACCACATAATGTGGCAGGGAATTCCACACTAACAAATATATTCTGTCTTCATTTTTTCTCCATGCTATCCTTCTAAGTTTCTCATTGTGAAATGTCTCTAGATGTTCCAATATAGGCATTCACAAGCAAGATACTCACAAATGCAAGATACTCCACTTAGGCAGAAAAAAGGAAATGCAAAGATACAGAATGGGGGATGATGATGCCTGACTCGAGAGCAGTACGTGTGAAAAAGATCTTGGAGTCCTTGTGGACAGCAAGTTAAACATGAGCCAACAATGTGATGTGGCAGCAAAAAAAGCCAATGGGATTTTGGCCTGCATCAATAGGAGCATAGTGTCTAGATCCAGGGAAGTAATGCTACCCCTCTATTCTGCTTTGGTTAGACCACACCTGGAATATTGTGTCCAATTCTGGGCACCACAATTCAAGAGAGATATTGACAAGCTGGGAAGTGTCCAGAGGAGGGCGACTAAACAGAGGTGGTCTGTTTGGAAGCTTTTAAACAGAGGCTGGATGGCCATCTGTCAGGGGTGATTTGAATGCAATATTCCTGCTTCTTGGCAGGGGGTTGGACTGGATGGCCCATGAGGTCTCTTCCAACTCTTTGATTCTATGGTTCTATATACTGTCTTCATTCTTTTCTCCATGCTATCTTTCTAAGTTCATCATTGTGAAATGCCTCTAGATGTTCCTCACATTTTATCTACGTAGTTGCTGTCGGTTTCGAAGAGACCCAGAAAAATAACAAAAAATGTTTGCGATGCCTGATAAATCTCTTTCCACCTATTCAGGTAAAGAGATCACCAAGGGACTCTTGCGTTGGTGCAAGAGAAGTTTATCTCCTTCACACAGAAGGAGATAAAACACATTACGGAGCCAAGGTCTTGCTTTTCATGAATGCAATAGAGCATCTCTGTGTGTGCTGAGTGTGGGAGATGCTCAAAAGACAAAATGCCCTTTTCCCCACATTTATCAAGGGCAACAGTTTTGTCACAGAATGCCAGGAGTTGTACCCCTTTGCCCTTCATTTTGGCTCCGGAAGACAACCTTGAATAATTACCAATTTGGGTGGTGGGGAGAGGAAGGAAGGGAGAAATTACCCACATGAAAAACAACATTCTGCCAGTTTCTAGAGTGATCCAAGCTGCTAATACTTTTTTCTGCTGGGGGGAATGGGATTAAGAGTTCAAAAGGGCAGGGCATAAAAGGGCCCCGGGGGCAGAGAACATCTTGAAGTGCTGTGACCTAGGAAATACTGGGTAGTCAAAGGGCAATTCCAGGCCCAGCGTGTTACCAATTAGAGTTTAATGACTAAATGTGGAATGTCTTCTGAACATAAGAGTGTGTGGTGTGTGTGTTTTTTTTCCAAAAAAAGGCCCTCCACACACACACAACTTTGCCACACACGCACAGGACACCAATCTTCCTTCAAAGAATTCCTGAACAGATGGTTCAAAGGGAGTTAGGTAAGATCTTTCAAAACTTTGGGTACATAGAAACATCCGTGATAGACAGGATGTGTAGCAGTTTCTCTTCCTAGGAGTGATTCAATCTTTTTCCTCATTGGTAGAGTTAGATTATAGTGTTTCAACTGTAGTATTGTTCACCTTTCTCCTATTTTATGTTAAGTTTTCATTCCAGAAAAAATAAAATATATCTATTGGTCTCTTTCATATCTCACATTTATGGCCTTCTCCAAACACAGCAAATGCATTGGGAGATCATGGTATTTCTTGCTGTCGTATCGTTTTTAGTACTTTGGACATTTTTTTAAAGTAGCCAAACAATGTTGATGATTGGATTGTTGTAAGTTTTTCTGCCTGTATGGCCATGTTCTTGAAGCATTCTCTCCTGACGTTTCATCTGTATCTATGGTAGGCATCCTCAGAGGTTTTGAGGTCCTCAGAACCTCTGAGGATGCCTGCCATAGATGCAGGTGAAACATCAGGAGAGAATGCTTCTAAAACATGTCCATACAGCCCAAAAAACCTACAACAACCCAGTGCTACCAGCCATGAAAGCCTCCGACAATCATAGAATCATAGAGTTGGAAGAGACCTCATGGGCCATCCAGTCCAAACCCCTGCCAAGAAGCAGGAATATTGCATTCAAAGCACCCCTGACAGATGGCCATTCAGCCTCTGTTTAAAAGCTTCCAAAGAAGGAGCCTCCACCACACTCCAGGGCAGAGAGTTCCACTGCTGAACGGCTCTCACAGTCAGGAAGTTCTTCCTAATGTTCAGATGGAATCTCCTTTCTTGTAGTTTGAAGCTATTCTTCCGCATCCTAGTCTCCAGGGAAGCAGAAAACAAGCTTGGTCCCTCCTCCCTATGTCTTCCTCTCACATATTTATACATGACTATCATATCTTCTATCAGCCTTCTCTTCTTCAGGCTAAACATGACCAGCTATTTAAGTTGCTCCTCATAGGGCTTGTTCTTCAGACCCTTGATCATTTTAGTCACCCTCCTCTTTACACATTGTTGTTGATACCCTGGACTATTTTTTTTGGAAATTAGCAGTACCAGCTGAAATGTATTATTGAAGGTTTTCATGGCAAGCATCCTCAGAGGTTGTGATATCTGCTGGAAACTAGGAAAATGGGGTTTATAATATATATCTGTGGAATGTCCAGGGTGGGAGAAAGCACTCTTGTCTATTTGAGGTGCATGGCCAATTAAAGCATTCACGCCTACCTCTAACAGACAAGAGTTCTTTCTCCCACCCTGGACATTCCACAGATATATAAACCCCATTTTTTTAGTTTCCAACAGACCTCACAACCTCTGAGGATGCTTGCCATAGATGGAAGTGAAACGTTAGGAGAGAATGCTTCTGGAACATGGCCATACAGCCCAAAAAACTCACAACAACCCACCAGCTGAAATGTTTGTCCCCTATGAATGAGTTTCTTTTTAGTTCCAAGATGCAATTTTGTAATATAGCTGTAGTTCAAACCATAAGACCATCTCAGCTGATCAACCCTGAGGGGGATTCAAAAATTAAAAATAGCTCTAGATGACCTCCTATGAAGAGCCAAGAATTCTCTTGGTTCAATGAATGAACGAACAAATGAATGAATGAATGAAAGAATCAATAGACACATTGCAACAATAAATGGCAAACTCAAAGAACTTTGTCCCAAGGACTTTAGACCAAGAACCCTACAGTACTAAAAGTCTTTAATGTCCATCTTATAGAATCCTAGGACATGTAGTTGTATAAAGTGCTTAGAATTCTTTGCCTTACTAGATTATGAAGCCCAGAATTACATAGGAGGCTGAGAGATGTGTATCTACCTATGTGTTTGTGTTGTGCAAAAGTGTGCTAGCTACACAGGAATTCCTTCATTGATGTTAATAGTGATGGAAATTTGCAACAAGTTGTGTATGTTTCAGTTTGGAGCTCTGTAGTTCCAATGCCCTCACTGCGGGAGATGATGCAGATCAAGAATAGGGCTCCATAGTAACCTACGAACCCACCCTGGAGGATTATCCTACTCGGACAACG
This sequence comes from Anolis sagrei ordinatus, assembly GCF_025583915.1. Classification (NCBI taxonomy): domain Eukaryota; kingdom Metazoa; phylum Chordata; class Lepidosauria; order Squamata; family Anolidae; genus Anolis; species Anolis sagrei. The sequence goes on along the minus strand of NW_026847438.1, from coordinate 235,825,981 downwards.
AGGGATCGCCTAAGTAAGTAAATAAGTAAGTAGTACTGTAGTTCTTTGTAGCTACTTATATTTTGGCTTAAAAGAACCTCTTTTCAGCCTTTTAGTTACTTTTTCTTTTGATCTCCCTTTGGTGCGGTCTTTGAAAAGCTGCCCCTCTGCATAATTACTGGCTACTATCAAACTCCTCAATTATTAAATTAGATTAATAATGAATAACATTACTTATTACTGCAATTTAGTATTGCTATTAGGGCAATTAAATGATTAACAAATGAATATAATTATTAGTTATTTGATATCATAGCAAAATTGCTTTGACGAGAAAGCTTGTTTGTTTCAATTAACTAATTGAACAAACAAATTAACTAATTGAACAAGTCAAAACAGTATGGGAATTAAATTGTAAAAAATTAATAATAAGTAAAGACACAATTATAAATCAGCTACTTATTTAACTACCTCAGTTACATAACTAAGTAGCATCTCTGACCTAACCCAGTCTCCCCTGGATTTGAACCTAGTGGACAGCAGCAGCCACTGTGAGCAACAGGATTAGAGGCAGTCCCCAAGTTAACAACCTCCAAGTTACAAATGACCCACAATTAAGAACGTAGGTTAGAAAACAGGAAGTGATAGAAATCTGTCTCTAGAAAGGGAAATTCACTCCTGGAAGAGTTATCATGGGGAAAAGGGGTCTCAACTGAAGCTTTATCATCAATCCACAATAAGCCAAATTTTTCAAAATCCAATTATCACATGGACAGGAAGTGAAGTGAAATCTTCTGAAAAGGGACACAGGCAGCAAAACAAGTATCAGAGTAGTGTTGACCCTTCCCTTTGCTATCATTCTCATATATATAGAGTTACACTTTAAGAACATCCCTGTTCCGACAGAATCATAGAACCATAGAGTTGGAAGAGACCTCGTGGGCTATCCATTCCAACCCCCTGCCAAGAAGCAGGAAAATCACATTCAAAGCACCCTTGACAGATGGCCATCCACCCTTGGTTTAAAAACCTCCTAAGAAGGAGCCTCCACCACTTACATGAAAACTCAGCTTATGAATAAACCTAAAGAACCTATATTGTTAGTAACTTGGGGACTGACAATATAGATCCAACCTGAGTTAAGTGACAGGAGGGAATAGAAACATCAGTTTGCTGCATCGTGATCAATAGGGGAGCAGATCCCTGTTGCTTGCAGTGGCTGATGCCTAGTAAGTCTGGATTGCAGGACTTTCAGGATCCCTGTGTATGTCCTATTTTAATTGAATAGTACATATAACATATAATAAGTAAAGTAGACTTATGTGCAATAATGACCGGAATGGCCTTTGACTATGTCATTGGATTACGTGATTTCAAAATTGTGTTTAATGCTTTATTGGGTTGTTGTAGGTTCTTTGGGCTGTATGGTGTTGTTGGGGTTTTGGGCCATACTGTTGGAGTCTACCATACCACATGCAGCTGTGGACAAGTCTACATAGGGACCACCAAAGGCAGCAATGCCCAAACACAAATCAAAGAACATGAAAGGCACTACAGGCTACTTCAACCAGAGAAGTCAGCCATAGCAGAGCACCTGATGAACCAACCTGGACGCAGCATATTATTTGAGAACACAGAAGTGCTGGGCCACTCTAACAATCACTTGTCAGACTACACAGAGAAGCCATTGAAATCCACAAGCATGTGGACAATTTCAACAGAAAGAAAGAAACCATGAAAATGAACAAAATCTGGCTACCAGTATTTAAAAAAAACCAGAATCAAGACACCTCTCAGAAATAGGGAAATTCCAGACAACAAGCAATCAAGGGCCAGTTAACACCTCCCAAACAGACGATGCCTCCAGCTAACAAAGGTCAGGCGATCTCTATGCAGATACCCTCATCGATTGACTTTGCAAACTTCATGGCTACTTAAATGCTAATTCAAGCTTGCCAGTTGCAACATTTACACTTGCTTTAAGCAAACAAGGGTTCTTTCTCCCACTTTGGACATTCCACAGATATATCCGCCCTGAGGAGAGAGGGCGGAATATAATAATAATAATAATAATAATAATAATAATAATAATTATTATTATTATTATTATTATTATTATTATTTACAGTACATTCCACCTGCTTCACTGCCAACAGAACATCTGAAGAAGACAGCTCCAGATGCAGGTGAAACGTTAGGAGAGAATGCTGCTGGAACATGGCCATACAGCCCGAAAAACTCACAGCAATCCAGTGATTCTGGCCATGAAAGCCTTCAACAATACAAAGCTTTTACAATTTAATAAACTTTTCCCAGGTTTTTATAATAGAACCAATTGGGAAATGACAGTTATAACCCAGGAACAAAAAATGTGTTATGCAGTATTATAGAAGATTCCCACTACATGCATGTTCAGGAAAACCTGGATTTTCACATTTGTTTGTTTTTAAAATCCAGATAGATGCATTGGGGTCAAACAGACTTCAGAAAGCATGCATGCAAAGCTTGACTCAGACCAGAAATAGATTGATTTCTCACCCCTGTGCATAACACCTGCTGCAGCAAACTGACTGTTCCTTCATCGTAAAGACATGTTCTATGCATGCATTCAGAGGAAGGATCGTGAAATTAGCCATGATTTCTTTGACACTGCCAAGCTGCACATCTGGGCCTTTCATTCACTAGGACAAGGCAATGACTCTTGGGTTAATTTTAGCAAGGCTTCCTTGCCAAATTTAGTAACACCATGCATCCTACCCATTAGGAAGCTGTGTGAGAGATATTGTGTGATGGCAGATCATGACATTCTCAACAGCATTTGGGGAGAAATTAGAGGTACGAGGGGCATTCATTAAAGATTTCCCCTGACACACTTCCTGTGGACTGAGAGCAATGAAACTTGGCACAGTTATTAGTCCTTCTCTACATAGGTGCCAACTAAGGACACACACTACTCCCATCTTTTTTAAGCAACTGTAAACACCTGACTTGTAGAAGTCGACAGGTTGATCCAAAAGTCATGTTGTGACTTTGGAAATCAGAGTCTCATCATCTAAGAAATGCTTGCCCTTCAAAAATAACTTCATTGTTGGAAAGAGATGGAAGTCCGATGGTGCGAAGTTGGGTGAATAAAGAGGATGCGGTAGAATTTTGCTTCCATTTGGGCAGCATGTGAGTTGTGAACTGATGCATTGTCTTGCAGAAGGTGGACACCTTGGGTAAGCATGCCACATCTCTTAGTTTTGATGACCTCTGGCAGTTTCTGCAGCAGTGAAGCATAGTATGCCCCAGTGATCATGGTACCCTTTGCTAGGAAATCCATCAATACTACTTCGTGCTGGTCCCAAAATACTGTGAGCATGATCTTGCCTGCCAAGAGTTGGGCACGTGCCTTCTTTGGAGGCAGTGAGTCATGATGATTCCATTGCATTGATTGGACTTTAGTCTCAGGATCATAGTGATGGATCCAGCTTTCATTTTGTGTGATCGGTCTGTTGAAAAAGTCCTCCTGGTTTCCATGGCACATCATCAATAGAGCCTGAGAGCATTTGACTCATTCCTGCTTCTGGAAAGGTGTGAGCAGCCAGGGGACCCAGCGAGCAAATACCTTATGCATGTGAAAATGTTCTTGGATGATTTTTTTCCATGGACCCCACACTAATCTTGACGTTTTGGGCTAGGTGGCAAATGGTTACACACTGATTTTCCAAAAAGGCAACCTCCACTTGCTGGTTGGTGTGTTCATCAATAGCAGAGTGAAGTCGCTTTGGAATTGGAGCTGTTTGCACCAAAGTCCGACCACATTTGAATTGACAATACCTGATCTTGACTACATCATATAATGAGGAATCATCACCATAAACCTATTTCATCTCATTGAATGTAAAGGAACTTGATGACTGCTCTGTATTCCACTGGGCCATTATCAAACCTGACACCACTTCAGCATCTGTAAAATCAAGACTGTTATCAGTTCTGAGTTGTAAATTGGCACAAAACCTATAGAGATGTATATCATTACACATGTGCAGTTTCAGCATCCTGTGATAAATAGAAGTGGGTCTGGAGAAATCTTTAAAGAACGTACCTCGTATGTGCTTCTCTAGAGCCAATGTGGTGTTACAGCTTGAGTGTTGACCTAGGACTCGATTGTGTGATTGGAGCAAGGCACACTATCCCAGCTTCAGAAGAAGACAATGGCAAACCTCCTCTGCAAGAAAACTCAATAAGTTCTTTTGTAAAATATAGGCTAATAGATTGCATGTCAGCACTGTCCTTTTATTAGCTGGAAAGGCTCTGCTATAAAGGTCTTCTTCAATAGGCCACTTCATGGGGCTTTAGAACTAATTTTTAAAAGAAACATCCTTGGATCATCTTAAGATATTGTTCTTGTCCCTCTTGAGTATTTCACTGTCCTAGACTTTAGATCCATAGGAGACATTTTCACAATTGAAATTAGTTGTTTTTGACCCATAGAATAATATGTAAGGGATGACATTTTTCTTCAGTATCCAAATTTCTAGGATTATTGAAAATATTTCACATTTAGAACTCTTCTCTTTGTTGTGTTTGCAACCCCTTGATAATGGTATCTTTTTTTCTGAATGCCTAAATTTTATTTCTAAATATTCAATGGAAGTTGTTGGGAGAGATCATCTGGAGTTTTGGGGTGTGGTGTCATCTGTACGCAGATGATGTCCAACTCTGTCACTCCTTTCCACCTGCTACTAAGGAGGCTGTTCAAGTCCTGAACCGGTGCTTGGCCGCTGTAACAGACTGGATGAGGAACAACAGATTGAAACTTAATCCAGACAAGACAGAGGTACTCCTAGTCAGTGATAAGCCGAACAGGGCATAGGGGTTACAGCCTGTGCTTGACGGGGGTTACACTCCCCCTGAAGGTGCAGGTTCGCAGCTTGGGAGTGATCCTGGACTCATCACTGAGCCTGGAACCCCAGGTCTCAGCAGTGGTCAGGGGAGCTTTTGCACAATTAAAACTTGTGCACCAGCTGCGCCTGTACTTTGGGAAGTCTGACTTGGCCACAGTGGTCCAAGCTTTGGTTGCATCCCGTTTAGATTACTGCAACGCTCTCTACATGGGGTTGCCTATGAAGACTGCCCGGAAGCTCCAAGTAGTCCAGCGAGCAGCAGCCAGAATACTAACACGAGCAGGATACAGGGAGCATATTACTCCTCTGTTGTGTCAGCTCCACTGGCTGCCAATTAGCTTCCGAAGCACAATTCAAAGTGCTGGTGTTAACCTATAAAGCCCTAAACGACTCTGGCCCAGTTTACCTGTCCGAACGTATTCTCCCCTATGAACCATCTAGATTGTTAAGATTGTCTGGAGGGGCCCTGCTCTCGGTCCCACCGGCCTCACAAGCGCGTCTGGTGGGGACGAGGGACAGGGCCTTCTCGGTGGTGGCCCCTCGGCTCTGGAACTCTCTCCCACTGGAGATCAGAACTGCCCCTTCCATCTTGACATTCAGAAAACAGGTGAAAACCTGGCTATGGTGATTGACATTCGACGGGTAGTGAAAGTCCACTTCTTTTCTTTTTAACTTTTTGTACCTTCCCCCCTCTTTTTTTCTTTCTTTCTTTTTTTTTTTTTTTTCTTCTTCTTCTTCTTTCCTTTCTTTCTTTCTGGTTTTAACTGTTATGTAATATAAAAACCTCAATAAAGAATATATTAAAAAAATATTCTGTGATATGGATGGATGACGACGAATGACGAACAATGATTTTATTGTGACGACTGACCACTGTAATTATTTGATTGCATTTTGCTATTTTAATGTTATAGTTTAATATGTAATATGATATTTTAATGACGGTTTGTGATATTACGGTTGGAAACTGGCCCGAGTCCCTCTACAGAGGTGAGAAGACCGGTATACAAAATTGCTAAATAAATAAATAAATAAAATAAGTTGTACATTACTACAATGCAGGAAATTGGGCAACTTTTCATGAGGCAGATCTCTTATTTGGGCTGGGAAATGCTCTCTCCCACACTGCTATGTCCCTGGTGAGGAATGTGGTGTGACGACAGGAATGGTAGCATGAAGCTTGTGTGTGTGCCTTCAACTCATATTTTGTCCTATGAATTCATATGGTTTTCTTAAGCAAAGAATAATCAGAGATGGTTTTGCCAGTTCCTTCCACTGAAATATAGCCTTCAGTACCTGGTATTCATTGGAGGTCTCCCACCCAAGTGTTAATCTGGGTTCACCTTGTTTTGCTTCCAAGATTAGATACAATCTGGAGAGTTTGAGACATTTAGGCAAGAATGAATAACAAGGTGCTCACTTTCTAGAGTGAAAGTGCGTATGAAAAAGATCTTGGAGTCCTCATGGACAACAAGTTAAACATGAGCCAACAATGTCATGTGACGGCAAAAAAAAAAAAGCCAATGGGATTTTGGCCTTCCTAAATAGAAGTATATTGTCTAGATCCCAGGACATCATGATACCCTTCTATTCTGCCTTGGTCAGACCACACCTGGAACCACACTATGTTCAGTTCTGGGCACCGCAATTGATGGGAGATGTTGACAAGCTGGAATGTGTCCAGAGGAGGGTGACTAAAATGATCAAGGGTCTGGAGAACAAGCCCTATGAGGAGATTCAAGAGATGGGCACGTTTAACCTGCAGAAGAGAAGGCTGAGAGGAGACATGATGAGGGCCATGTATAAATATGTGAGGAGAAGTCATAGGAGAGAGCAGGCTTGTTTTCTGCTGCCCTGGAGACCAGGAGGCGGAACAATGGCTTCAAACTGCAGGAAATGAGATTCCACCTGAACATGAGGAATAACTTCCTAACCATGAGAGCTGTTCAGCAGTGGAACTCTCTGCCCTTCTTTGGAGGCTCCTTCTTTGGAGGCTTTTAATCAGAGGCTAGATGGCTATCTGTCGAGTGTGCTTTGAAAGTGACTTTCCTGCTTTTTTGCAGAGGGTTGGACTGGATGGCTCATGAGGTCTCTTCCAACTCTATGATTCTATGAATGTAAAAAACACAAAGTTTTAAATCTTGGCAATTATATTAAATGTCCTTTTACCAGTACCCTCTGGTGTTGCTATAAGTATATCCTCCATTGTGCATTTGGTACAATAATGAAAGGACCAAGGTAGTGACATCCTGTTCAGATATCAGCCAGCACGCCAACATCTTAAATCAAGAAATAGTTTTCTAAGATCCACAGAGATACTCGCAGGAACACCTCAGCAAGCAAGAGTCCAAACGTGGCAGGCAAAAAACCTGGAACCTCAATCAGTGGCTGATACCAGATGACAAACTCCCTCCTGGGAACACAGAAGACTGGGCAACCTGGAAGGTGCTGAACAGACTGTGCTCTGGCACCATGAGATGCAGAGCCAACCTTAAGAAATGGGGCCACAAAGTGGAGTCCACGACATGAGAGTGTGAAGAAGAGCAAATCACAGACCACCTATTATGATGCAGTCTGAACCATAGCTTGTTAAAAAAGTTTTTATGGTCCTTAGTTTTCCAGTCCTGTGATCTTTGGCCACCTTGATCCCATTCTGATGTTGCTTGGTCATGTGTCTCCCAATTTTGATCTGTGAAACGTTGAAGGTTCAAGTGCTGCCAAATTGCTGCGATTTGAGGAATCTTCCCCAAGCTTTGATGCAAAAGCCTGACCTCTCCAGTTGATCGGCAGGTGTCAGCAAAGGCAAAAGCAGGCCTCCGCCGCCAGCAACAATATCTGTTTGTGCGGGAAGGTGAAAATAATAAGGAAGAGCTGCATGCCTTGGGGAGGGAATGCTCTAGACTACACTATGTTCTTGGTTACTGGAAAGAGAAAACAGTGTGGCTTGGGTTTGTTTTCTTTTTTGCAAATCAAAGATAATGTCTTGGTGTAATAACATGGCCTGAAGAAATGCAGTGACTGCCTGCCAAGAGGACCAGACAGCTCTTCCTTTTCGAGAAGTTACATTGACAAAGCGACACTTGTGTGCATGGAAAGTTCCGGCACAGCGATTGTAGGGGAAAGTTCATTTCATTCTAGGCGCTCCGCCAGCATCCCGGCTCAGGCTGACACATTTGCCACAGAGGAGCTCTGTTGTGTATTTTATTCATCACAACTTTAACGCTTCCTTCCTGGGCTTGCAATCCGAATCCGGCTCCTTCTCCCAAGGCTTCCTTCATGTAAATCCCCTGCTCTACCCTTTTGTTCTCTTATCCTTTCCTGCCTTAATCCCCCTAGAGCCTTACTATCAGTTTTGAACCATTCAGATCCATTTATACACAGACCCAGAGATGGACGCCCACTTTCCTAGCCCTGGCAGGCTCATACTCTCTCTTGCGCTTACACGTACACATTCAAACAAAAAAAAAAATCCTTTTAATGTTCTAAACCCATACACCACTCCCTCCCTGTTCAGCTACAACCCCCCTTAAATTTATGCTCTTTCTAATAACAGTCATTTAAGAAAGGAAAATAGAGATGAAGTGGAACATGGGAAAATTACTTTTAGGACTAGAAATCCCACCATCCCATATCGAGTATGGACAATGACAAGTATTTCCTTTATAACAAATGCCTTCAGCATTCCTTTACTCATTGCCTATCCAGTTTTCATGGTATCCTATTCCAGGTTTGGAATCATGTTCTAAGGTTAGGACTATACTAAGTCCTAAAGTTTGGGGCCCAGGCCTGTATGCTAGTGACAACTACAAGGATAGACCCAGAAGTGGTCTCCAATTGGTCGCATAAACCTCCTGTTTTAAAATCTTTTTGGAGTCTAGAATTCCCACTCAACTATGGGAGCCCACTGCATGACCTTGGGCAAATCACACTCTTTCAGCATCAAAGGAAGAGAAAAGCAACCCTACTCTAACATATCTTGCAATGAAAATTCAATGATAAGGTTGTCACAAGTTGGAAATGACTTTAAGACATGCAACAACAACTTTTGTACACCCAGCATGGGGATTTTTAGAGCTGAAGTCCAAAAACTTGGACTTCAGCTACAAAACCATGGCAGTGAACCCCATTCACTGCTATGGTTATGTAGTCCCCTCTAATCTCTATTTACCCATCAGCAGCCACTGCAGTTGACTGAGATCTGTTCCCCTGTCACTTGGGAAGTGGATGCTTAACATTCCCATCACTTTGTTTGAGTGATCTCCATTGAGATAGGCAAAAACAGAGTTCCTGTTGAAATTCTTTGTCGCAATGGAGATTACTCACATGATTGGGGGAGTGGGGTTTAACACTATTAGCCAGCTGCTACTCAATCGACAGGGAACAGATTCTTTTCAAATGCAGTGGCTGCTAACTGATACATGGAGATTAGGAGATGTTCACAATCTCCATATTTCCCCTAAATCAGTGGCTCTCAATCTGTGGGTCCCCAGATGTTTTGGCCTTCAACTCCCAGAAATCCTAACAGCTGGTAAACTGGCTGGGATTTCTGGGAGTTGTAGGCCAAAACACCTGGGGACCCACAGGTTGAGAACCACTGCCCTAAATGAAGAAGCATGTAGGGACTGCGAATGTGAAACAGCCACTTCTTGATAGGATTCCAGTGACTGTTTCTAAGCTCTGTGCTAAGGAAGGGCCAGAGGTCGAAACTAATGACTTCTGGAAAGTTTATGAAATAGGTTTGTATTAATCTAGGCTAAGATTCAGGTATAGCACACCTATTTCTAAAAGGTACTTCTGTAACATAGACCATGTTCTAGAATTCTAAATTGAAAGGACAAAATATAGACAACATCAACAAACCTGAAGCTATACCCAATGTGCAGAAACAACACTCCATGTGTATGGTTCAGTTTTCTCTCCATCCAGTAGCTATTATGACCTGGGTTGGGGTGACTGCTGTGGTTATTCATGATTTTGGAGAGGAAGAAGGAGGAGCTGACTCAAGCAACAAAGGACCTCTACAAGGACGCCTTATCTTGTGGCTGATTTAGAGTGTTGATTTCCAGATCAGCCCTGGGATGGTTTTGGCTGCCAGCCCTCAACCACTGAGGAGGCATGTAGGAGTCCTGACTCTCCAGTGATATCAAACCTGTTCAGCACCACTGTATGGCCAGTTTTATTGTTCCTCTCCCATTCCATCAGCAAACAGGTGTGACACGGCTAGAGTCTATGGGCTAGTCACCTAAAGTGATGTGGCTGGGCACCAGAGTAATGTGGGAGAGGAGAAAGCAGGAATCGTGCTTCCTTTCACCCCCTCTTCTCCAAATGCCCTCACAATTTGGCTGATGTCACTCCTGGCGCTGAGCAATGGACACGAGCCATGTTGTGTCCAGTAATTGCTGCTACGATGAGAACAGGAGGGAACAGTGAGTGCCATGCCATGTCCCTGCTAAGCCTGTTGAATATGGGATAGCTATGTAAAGATTTGTGTCCAGTTCTGTCTTGGAACTGGCTCAATTGCCTACATTGGTCCAAAAACACAATTTGCTCCAAATTTTTAGGGAAGATTCAGAGCAACCTTTAAAAACAGCTGAACCTGAATAAGCTCTGTCCATCATACAGCTGCCACAGAGCTGATCTGCACACAAGTGGTTAGCAAATTGTTGTGTTCTATCTCGTCATTTCTGACTTATGTCAACCCTATCATGGGGTTTTCTTGGTTTCCAGAACTTTTTTCAGAGCAGGTTGGCCCTTCCCTTCCTCTGAGGTTGAGATAGTATGAATTATACAAGTTCACCCAATGGGTTTCCATGGCTAAATGTGGATTTGGACCTTGTGCTCCCAGTGTTTTAATCCAACTTCTAACTGCTACCCCATCCTACTGTTTATTGTATGTCTGTGTGTTTGTTTTTTAAAAGCTTTGGGATTATATGTTGATTCAATGTATATTGTAAACCGGGTTGCTGTGAGTTTTTCAGGCTGTATGGCCATGTTCTGACAGTATTCTCTCCTGATGTTTTGCCTGCATCTGTAGCTGGCATCTTCAGAGGTTCTTTTGGCAGTGAAGTAAGCGGAGCGTATATGTATCAGTGGAATGTCCAGGGTGGGAGAACATTCCACAGATATATATACACTCCACTGGCTTCACTGCCAACAGAACTTCTGAAGATGCCAGCCACAGATGCAGGTGAAACGTCAGAAGACAATGCTACTGGAACATGGCCATGTCATCTGAAAAACTCATAGCAACCCAGTGATTCCAGCCATTAAAGCCTTTGACAACATATATTGTGAACCACTTTCTAACCTACTGGTAGAAAGGTAGAATATATATATAAAAGAAATAGCTCATTGCACACTATCTAGATGAAGACATGGGATTCTTTGCATTGTTGTGTGCCTTCAAATTGTTTCTAATTTATGGCAGCTCTGAGGCAAACCTTTCCTTGGTAAAATCTGTCCAGGAGGGGTTTGCCCATGCAGTCTTCTGAAGTCAAGAGGGTCAAAGCAAACCAATCAAGATTGCCTGCCAACCTCCAAAATAACGAGACCACACACCAGCATTTAGGTTTAAATATGGGCAACTTTTATTAACTGTTACCTGTTAAACTCTGACTGGATCTAAATCTATGGATCCTGAACTTGGTGGCAAAGCTGAGGTAGTGTCTCTGTCTGGCCTATCCCTCGGCTATTTAGGGCGAAACACCTGGGTCCCCAGGGAACCTAATCTGGGCAACCTCTAAGGAAAATGTGTCGTAGATTTTTTCTCCAGATATCTGAGAGCCGACTTTCTCCATTTCTAGGCCATTTCAATTCCCTTCACCTAATCAAATTGAATCATAGGTGAGTGTTTTACTTAATGACCTTCACCCCTGAAGGGGGTGCCTTGGGCATACACCAAATTCTAGCTTTTCCTAACTGTTTACCATGATCACCTATTTCATGCCACACCTTTCCAATTTGCCCTGCAACAGTATAGAGTAGGTAAAAAAACCCTCGTAGAGCATAAGAGGGGGAAAAATTCCTACCCGGCTCCTCAACGGCAACCCTAATATACTGTCTAATGGGTGGGAGTGGTGGGTTGACGCATTGCTCCAGAATGCATAAGGGGGCAGGCCTGCCCCCTCCCCCTTTATTTTTAAACAGAACTTATTTCTCTCGTTTGGGGGAGGAGGCAAACCCCTCCACCACACTGAACTGTGCCAGTGTGGGAAAGCTTCTTGTTCAGAGAATGTACCATCCTCTGAGTTAGAGAGAATGTGGCTTGCTCAAGGTCACCCAGTGGGTTTTCATGGGTAAGTGGAAATTCAGACACCAGTCCCTTGCAGTCCCAGCCCAACATTTAAAGCACAACAGCATGTTGGCTTTCTTTGTGATACTTAATCCCAATTCATTACCAGCAAGATTCCAGTTGCAGAAGAGAAGGCTGAGAGGAGACATTATGAGGGCCATATATAAATATGTGAGAAGTCATAGGGAGGAGGGAGCAAGCTTGTTTTCGGCTGCCCTGGAGATTAGGATGTGGAACAATGGTTTCAAACTACAAGAAAGGAGATTCCACCTGAACATTAGGTAGAACTTTCTGACTGTGAGAGCTGTTCAGCAGTGGAACTCTCTGTCCAGGAGTGTAATCATCATCATCATCATCATCATCATCATCATCATTATCATCATCTTTATTTATACCCCACCACTATCTCCGCAAAGGGGCCTTGGAGCGGCTTACATGAGGCCAAGCCCAACAATATATTACAGTTACATAAAATATAAACAACAAAATAACATCACAATAAAATAAATAAACCAATCAAGTAAAATAAACAGTACAAAACAACATAATGGAAAATAAAACACAGTGGGTGGGCCAAATGCATGACATAAAATTATAAAACTCTGGACAAGATAGCAATGAAAAGGTACATTTGTGGGGGAGGAGCTCATGGGGGACTGAACAGTGAAATTAGACTTTCAATAAGGTGGGAGAAAGTGCAATATGAGGGAAACAGTGTAAGTGAAACAACAGGACTGGAATATATGGTCACTCTCCAAAGGCACTTAGGAAAAGCCAAAGGTGGAGTATCCTTCTTTGGAGGCTTTTAAACAGAGTCTGGATGGCCATCTGTCAGGAGTGCTTTGAATGCAATTTTCCTGCTTCTTGGCAGGGGGTTGGACTGGATGGCCTATGAGGTCTCTTCCAACTCTATGATTCTGTTTTAACTAAGCTAAGTAAGGATAATGGAATCTTGTGGATGTGGGTTTCCTCCATGCTGAGATGTTCTGATCTATTTTACAACCATTCCAGTTGCATCCTAATCAAAATATATCCCAAATTCCATACCCAAGGAGATCTTCTGTAGAAGTCTTGTGTAATCAGAGAGGTCCAAACCATTAAATTGATGCTTCTCACAAATTCTGCTGAGTTCAACCTTAGCCAACGTATTTCGAAAATCATAGTAGAAAAGAATAAATAGAGATTTTTTTAAAAAAAATCCTACTTATGAAGGGCGTCCTGTTGATCTGGCTTAGGGCAGCAAGCACAGAAATTCCCGAGACTCTATTTCAAGGAAAAGAGAACCCCTTTCCCTCCTCTTTCTCATATATATATATATATATATATATATATATATATATATATATATATATATATATGGGTCATGCTTAAAATTACAAATCCGAATGCCTTGAAGATGAAAAGGCCTTGGTTAATTTTAGACTGAGCTCTCCTATTTTGGTTGTGGACTGGAAGCAGAGAAAAGTAAAATGTTTACTCAGAGAACAAGAGCACTGGGCACATGGCCTAAATACAACCCGCTGCCGTCACTTGTTTTACCATATAAGATATGGTTCATTCCAACCCAGCAGTATATATTTACATGAGTGTCTGAAGTATGGTAATTTTCCCCTGAGCAATGTCTTATTCATTTACAGGGTGGTATATAATCTGCTAAATTGCAATGCACTGCAGGACTGCCACTTTCCTGGGACATAACCCAGGGCCTGATCAGAGCAAATTGCAAAGATGCCACTTCTGAATTGGAAAAAAAAATAGGCTGTAGGAGAATGCATGCTTTGCAAGTTCAGACTCTAATATTTTCAGAGAGGACTAGAAATATCCCTTTATGAAAATATAGAGAGAGACCCTGCTAGTCAGTGCTGGCCAGGAGTGAGGACATTTTGGCCTTCCAAATGTGTTGGACTTCCCAGAACCTATGCTTATAATGACTAATTGTAAAAGATAATAGAAATGGTAATCCCTTCTCCTTTTGTGGGTGATACTTGGCTAAAAAGTCCAAGCTCAGGGGGATGGCCAAAAGTCCCCAATTCTCCTATGCCAACATGGATTCTGAGGCCCCATCTACAGTGCCATATAAAATCCAGGTTATCTGCTTTGATCTGGATTATATGGCAGTGTAGATTTATATAATCCAGTTCAAATCAGATAATTTGTATTATTTTCTATGATAATTTGTTTTATATGAGCATATAGATTATTGTTTATCAATCTTCCTAATGCCATGACCCGTTAATACAGTTCCTCACGCTGTGGTGATCCCCAAACACAAAATTATTTTTGTTGCTACTTCATAACTGTAATTTTGTTACTGTTATGAATCATAATGTAAATATCTGCTATGTAGCATGTATTTTTATTTGCTGGACCAAATTTGGCACAAATACCCAATATGCCCAAATTTTAATACTGGTGGAGTTTGGGGAGCAGGGTGATTTTGTCATTTGGGAGTTGTAGTTGCTGGGATTTATAGCTAACCTAATGAAAGTTTGTGTTTCCTCCTGCCTTGAAGGGACTCAACATGGGGCATGAGCATCCCTCCACCCTTATGTGATCTCCCTCACCTGCACATGCGCCGAGGACAGCTGCTCTCGCCTCCCCACTTGAAGTCTCAAAAACAGCCCTCCCCTTGACTGAGAGGCAAGCAGAGAGGCTGGCCAATCAGAGCTAGGGAGGGCTTTGGTGGAAGGATTCACCACCTGTTTCCAAAAAGGAAGAGAAAGCTAGATAGAAAGATCTTCAGCCTTCTCTACCAAAGGGGTTCCTAATACCAACAGAAATATATGTTTTCTGATCATCTTTGGTGACCCCTATGAAACCCCCTCGTGACCCCCCCCCCCGGGGCCCAACCCCCAGGTTGAGAAACACTGGTGTAGATCCAAACTGAGAGGGATAGTCCTCCATATCTCACAACAGCTCGGCTTTAAGATGTACCAATAGTTTGACTTGGTGCAGGTTCTCATTTGGCAAAAAGAAAGTGGTGCACAATTGTAGGCTGAATCGGCAATAGATTGGATCTTGGCAAATTAGGAAAGACCTAGCAGCTCACAAAGTCATTATTCTGTCAGTTTCCATGTTCAATTCAAGATCTGCGGTTTGGTTAAATCTATTAGTATGCAAGCCCAACACCTTGGTGTAGTGGATTTCTTGGGGAAAATGTACTTCTGCACATAACAAATCACACCATCACCTAGATTTAGCTGGCATTATTCACTCTTTTTGCTACAAAATGGAACTCTGCCAGTGTTTCCTGCAGGTAAACCATTGTTGTTGTTGTTCATTCGTTCAGTCGTCTCCGACTCTTCATGAACCTCATGGACCAGCCCACGCCAGAGCTCCCTGTCGGCCGTCACCACCCCCAGCTCCTTCAAGGTCAGTCCAGTCACTTCAAGGATGCCATCCATCCATCTTGCCCTTGGTCGGCCCCTCTTCCTTTTGCCTTCCACTTTCCCCAGCATAATTGTCTTCTCTAGACTTTGCTGTCTCCTCATGATGTGGCCAAAGTACTTCATCTTGGCCTCTACTCTCCTTCCCTCCAATGAGCAGTCGGGCTTTATTTCCTGGAGGATGGACTGGTTGGATCTTCTCGCAGTCCAAGGCACTCTCAGAACTTTCCTCCAACACCACAGCTCAAAAGCATCGATCTTCCTTCGCTCAGCCTTCCCTAAGGTCCTGCTCTCACATCCGTAGGTGACTACAGGGAATACCATGGCTTTGACTAGGCGGATCTTTGTTGCCAGTCTGATGTCTCTACTCTTCACTATTTTATCGAGACTGGACATTGCTCTCCTCCCAAGAAGTAAGCGTCTTCTGATTTCCTGGCACAGTCTGCATCTGCAGTAATCTTTGCACCTAGAAATACAAAGTCTGTCACGGCCTCCACGGTTTCTCCCTCTATTTCCAGTTGTCAATCATTCTTGTTGCCATAATCTTGGTTTTTTTGGACGTTTAGCTGCAACCCGGCTTTTGCGCTTTCTTCTTTCACCTTGATTAGAAGGCTCCTCAGCTCCTCCTCGCTTTCGGCCATCAGAGTGGTGTCATCTGCATATCTGAGGTTGTTAATGTTTCTTCCAGCAATTTTCACCCCAGCTTTGCATTCATCAAGCCCCGCACATCGCATGATGTGTTCTGCATACAAGTTAAAAAGGTTGGGTGAGAGTATGCAGCCTTGCCGTACGCCTTTCCCAATCTTGAACCAGTCTGTTGTTCCGTGGTCAGTTCTGACTGTTGCTACTTGGTCCTTGTACAGATTCCTCAGGAGAGAGACAAGGTGGCTTGGTATGCCCATCCCACCAAGAACTTGCACAATTTATTATGATCCACACAGTCAAAGGCTTTAGAATAGTCAATGAAGCAGAAGTAGATGTTTTTCTGAAACTCCCTGCCTTTCTCCATTATCCAGCGGATATTGGCAATCTGGTCTCTCGTTCCTCTGCCTTTTCTGAACCCAGCTTGAACATCTGGCAACTCTCGCTCCATGTATTGCTGGATTCTTCCTTGAAGGATCTTGAGCATTACCTTACTGGCATGAGAAATAAGGGCCACTGTACCTCCGTACAGGTAAACCATAGGTTAGTAAAATAACCCAGATGGCAGAAATACAGGCCAAAACACAAGTTGCAGGAGAAGACAGGAGCAGCACATTGAGATTCACTAACTGATCTGATCTAGAGGATGCCATGCAATTGGAAGGCAGTATCAACAATTTTGCTGACCGCAAGGGCAATGGTTTTGCTGGCATTACATAGTGCAAAGTGGGCCATCTCATTAACAAAAATCAATAGGAAATTACTATGCATTGATTTTGCATGTAGCAAATGAACAGCTATTGAAGTACCTATTGAACAACAGTTTTGCATTCTGAAAAGGCAAAGGAAGTCCAATCTGATCAATGTCAGGCAGGGCTGCACCAAGAAGCTGCAACTGTCTGACACCTGCTTTTCGACTAGAATCAATGCTTAGAGCACATGTGTCAAACTCAAGGCCCACAGGCTGAATTGAGCCCCCCCCCCCCCCGTGTCATTTTATGTAGCCTTCCAGATGCTGGACTATAACTTCTGTTTTCCTCATCATTGATATAATGACAAGAGCTGATGGGAGTTGGCATACAGTCACATCTGGAAGGCTGCAGTTTGTTTGGTTGAGTCAGGAGAGTGGGGTTTGAATTCAGATACAAGGCTTGTGGATATGATGTCTGATTTTTAAATGCTCTTTAAGATTTCCCCAACCTCAGAGCCACAAGTGCTGTTAGGTTTCAATTCCCATTATCCCCAGTCTGCAAAGCGGATAATCAAAAGTGATGAGAATTGTCATTCAGTAAGATCTGGGGACCCAAACTGATTAAAATCTAAAGAGCATTGACTACTATATAAAAACATTGTAGTTGTCTCTCTGTATCCACAGATTCTATATCCATGGGTTCAACAGCTCCATAATGCTTATGTGGCCCTTGATGAAAATGAGCTTGACAACCCTGAGCTACATAGATCAATGCTGCCATTTTGCATAAGGCAACTGTGTCAGCTATTTAAGACCACAAAGACTGGAATTTTACTTTATTTTTAGGGGAATTACCATTATTGTTAGTTTTTAGATATATACATTTAGACCTCATAGGGAATACCTGGTCCATCCTCCAGGAAATAAAGCCCAACTGCTCATTGGAGGGAAAGATACTAGAGACAAAGTTGAAGTACTTTGGCCACATCATGAGGAGACAGGAAAGCCTAGAAAAGACAATTATGCTGGGGAAAGTGGAAGGCAAAAGGAAGAGGGGCCGACCAAGGGCAAGCTGGATGGATGGCATCCTTGAAGTGACTGGACTGACCTTGAAGGAGCTGGGGGTGGTGACGGCCGACAGGGAGCTCTGGCGTGGGCTGGTCCATGAGGTCACGAAGAGTCGGAGACGACTGAACGAATGAACAACAACAGGGAATACCTTCCTGGCCAGGCCACAATTACTTGAAAACTGCAGGTATAACCTAATGCTATCAAATCACTTGTCTTCTGGTCCACTTTTCCTATATGATCACCTTGGAAGACCAGGAATTCCTGGTCTTTAGAAATTTGCAAGGTCCTCCAAGGTGATTCTATGGTAACTTCTAGTAGAACCATACCATAAAAACACCTGGAAGATCTAGAAAATTCCTACAAAGACCATTTTTCCCCAGGTGTGAGCATATGAAACACCAGATATTTTCCCTAGGTGTGAGCATATGAAACACCGGATATGGTCTCAACAAAAAAAATCATCTTTTTGTTAACTGTATTGCTTAATTTGCAAAAACCATTTGTAACTGGATATATTGAATTTTATTCATAGTTAATGCAATGCTAATGTTGACTTTTGTATGCTTTTAATTAATTTTCTTAATGTGTAAGTTGCCTTGAGCCCCAGTCATGGGAAAAAGATGGGATGTAGATGATGATGATTTCGATGATGATGATGATTTCTTTAGGGAGTGAAATGAGATATTGGGTTGTTGTAGGTTTTTTCGGGCTATATGGCCATGTTCTAGAGGCATTTCCCCAAAACTCAGAAAGGGTCTTGCTGGCCTGGAAGGTCTTACTGGCCAAGTCTAAAGGTGGCAATTCCCCCAGAAGCATGATCTGGGGAACCTTTGAGGCAACCTTTGGTCCAGTTTTCAGCTACACAAGCATACACATCGGGGGAACACAGGGCTAATCCCATCATACTTTCAGACAGAAAACACAAAAATCTATGACTCTCCCTTTCCTTGTCACAATGAACCTTTACACCTAACAATGAACTCATCTCTGGTCTGCAGGAAGAGTCCTGAGAATCCATCCAGGTGTGCCCAGGTCCATTGTCTCATCCGGGCTGGCAGGATTATAGCCATTATCACCCATCAACCCAAACCCTACCCACGTTCCTTTTCCTCATGTACCCACTGAAGGTGGACCTAGACAACAGCCACAGTCTTCAAACTGAGCGATGGCAATGTATTAAAGTTCCCACCAGAAAAGGTGTCCAATCAGCTGCATCAGCAGACTATCATAACCTGCACCAATGTGCAGTCAACACTTGGGACTGCAAAACTCCATTGCAGATCTCTGTAAAAGTATTTGCATGCATTGTCTTTATGTCTGATCTCAGAGCACAGACTCTCCTGACATCCACTTTGGCCAAGCAAACGAAGTCTCTGATCCTTGTCTTCACCCTGCCATGTCTTAGTTCACATTGGAGTTCAGGCATACCGGAAACCTGAATTCAAGGTTCTTGCAGAGCTGAAATCACATAACACATCTAGCTCAGTATTGCCAAACTTTGACTGACAGCAACAGGTTTCCTTCCTCCAGATCCCTGAGAGTATTGGGTGTTTTTTCACACAGGTAATAGCCAAGGCTGCATTCTGCTTAACTTTCAAAATCAGATGAGGCTGGGTGTGTTCATTGTGGTGTAATACTAGGGACCACAACACAAAACGCCACAAATGGCAGAGAATATCCCTAATATACGAAAAGGCAAGATGAAATCAGTCATATATTTTCTAAATATGCATGTATGTAATCAGTAATAACAAAATTACAGTGTTACTGATTATACACATATTTATATTTTGAACATATATTACTCACTTATCTTGACTGCATAGGTCATTCTCTCTTATTTCTGGTCTTCTCTGTTATGGTTTTTGATGTCTGAGACCCTCCCCTTCTCTAATGGTAGGTTTAGACTTGATATTTGGGCCAAAAGAGACATGTGAAACAGCTGCTCCTCTTTTTGCAGCTGTTTTGGTTGTATATAAACAGGGAGGTCTCATTTTAATATCCAAAGGGCATATAGAACAGGGGAGATTGGCTATCAGAATTATACCACAAAGAGGTCCATTGTTCTGATGAACCAATTATCTCTCTCTCCCTTCCTTCCTTCCTTCCTTCCTTCCTTCCTTCCTTCCTTCCTTCCTTCCTTTTTTCTTTTCTCCCTCCCTCCCTCAATTGAAATTCACTGTCATATTCCACAGAAACAAGGACCTACATCCAGCTATTGAACTCTATTAGATTTTTAAGAGTTTTTTTAAATCACACACATGCAATGTATATACTGAATTATTTTAATAATTGTAACTATTTTAATTCTGTTTTAATATTTACCTTTTGTGTGTATTACTTGTATTGCTTTTTAAGTTGTGAGTTGAGTTCTGAGAAAAAAAGCAAAATAGTAATAATGGTAATAATAAAAATATTAATCCCATTGAATTATTTGACTTTAGAGTGCACCTGTGCTGTAGAATTAATGCAGTTTGATACCTATGGAATCTTGGAATACTAATTTGGTGAGGGGGTAGCACTTTTTAGCAGAGAAGACCATGTAAAAATGACAGCTGTCATTATCCCATAGCATTAAGCCAAGGCAGTTAAAGTAGGGTCAAACTACATTCTACAGTTTAGATCAGTGCAGTGGTTCTCAACCTGTGGGTCCCCAGGTATTTTGGCTTCCAACTCCCAGAAATCCCAGTCAGTTTACCAGCTTTTAGGATTTCTGGAAGTTGAAGTCCAAAACATCAGGGGACCCACAGGTTGAGACCAGTGGTTTCCAACCTTTTTTTTTTTTTAATCAGGGACCACTTTGATCGGGGACCACTCTCCAACATTAATACCAAAAGGGTTACAAATCAGTTTTTGGTCAATTTTAGATTTGGTTTGGTTATTTGGGATGCTTATTCAGAAAATCGCATTGGATAAACCACATCAGCTCTAGTTTCTCATATAGAACATATGCCACCCAGTAGTCGTCATCTGATCTCCCACAGATTAATCATAAGATTTAATAACCCTCAGCACTATAAGAGGGTTTTGCGAGACCAGTCACTCTTGTTGCAACCATGTAGTAATGGCAGGCTGGGGACCATATTTTAGTATTTGAGGACCACTGGTGGTTTACAGACCACAGGTTGGGAAACACTGCTTAAGATGCGTCCAACTACAAGTGTGTGCTTTCCAACTTCCCATTGAGTCTAACAGGCAGATTGGAACAAGCAATTTCACTCAGGCCTGATATTAAGAAAGGTGCGCAATTCCTGGACTGTGTGCAATGGAATTTTGCAATGTACTAAATTGTCTTCCCATCCCCATTGAAAAAGCAATGCAAAAGGATTCAATTAGGAAGGGGACACCTGGATGAAGAAGAGATCAATAGCTGTTAATTGAGAGTGTGTTGTGTTCGCTATGTCAGAGCACGAGCCCCCAAAAGCTCAGCGGGCTACTATATGATCACTTATCAAAGTAAGTAGATTAGCCACCAGCTGGAGCTCCCAAAGAAGAGCTTTTTAGGCTGCTGATTGTCGATTAGTCCTCTGAGATATAAGATTTGCAACATAAAGATCTGATATTTCTGAAAAAGCGCTATATGGACTTGCTTTTGTAATTCTACATTTCTCCACCCTCATTCCACACTCCAGAATTAGAAGGTAACTAGGATTTTGTGGGGAGGGAACTTTGGATTAAAACTACAGCAGCCTTTTGCAGGCTTGACTTACATGGATTTGATTGTTTCTTAATTTGATTACAATATTCTCTCTAGGAATCACAGTGTGATTCTGTGGTCAACTTCTGCTGGAAGTTTTCCATAGAGTTGTGTTGGAAGATCTACAGACTCCTAGGGAGAACACTTCTCCAGACAATTTTTAAATAATTTTTATTGAAGATTTTCTATGTGTACATATGAATAAAGGGGAGAGACAGTAGGCGTGGATAGAGTCACTTGGATAACTTGTTGCTCGTAATAATTTTTTAAAATTACCTTATGGAAGCAATATCAAAGCTTTTTTAAAAACCGGAAGTCCCTTTTCCCTTCTGAAGCTTTTTCTGCCATTTTTGATATGACCCTGGAAGTGAGTCAGAAATGATTCAGCTTTTCCCTGTTTCTGGTCCCTGGCCTCGGATCAAGCCAGAGAAGCCAGTTTTAAACCAGAGAAGGAAGGAATTTCCTGGCCTCAGCTCAAGCCAGAGAAACCAGTTTTAAACCGGATTAAGAAGGAATTTCCTGGCCTTTTCTCAAGCCAGAAAAGCCAGTTTTAAAGCCAGAGAAGGAAGGAATTTCCTCCACTTGCTTTTCACCGCTTCTGGTCCGTGGCCTCGGTTCAAGCCAGAGAAGCCTGTTTTAAACCAGAGAAGGAAGGAATTTCCTGGCCTCAGCTCAAGCCAGTTTTCAACCAGAGAAGGAAGGAATTTCCTCTGCTTGCTTTTCCCCACTTCTGGAGTAAAACAACTACTTTCAAAGTAAAGACCACCCAATGAAACAGGAAATAACACTTTCAACTAATTAACAAAAGGATTTGGAAGTCTCAGAAGTTTTGAACAGTTTTGAATCTTTTTTCTGTGAAAATCAGAATTGATTTTAGAATCGAACCACCAGTGCCCACTACATCTGAAACGAGTTTTTAAACATTTTTTTTTATCAACCAAGCCTAAGAGACAGTGATGTAGGGGTAGAATTAAGGTAGATTTTGGTTAGGATAGTTTGGGGGGGACGGGACTACTGGATAAGCTGGTCTACCTGGGACTGGATCTTGGGAAAGTTTGGAGGACGGGGGAAGAAAAGGAGGGAGGTCAAGGGGAGGGGGTTTTGTCTTCCAATCTTCTTCATGGTTTATTTGTAATCTCTAGTCTCTTCTCCTTTTCTTGTCTTATTTATTGGGTCCATTTTTATATTATTATCTAAGTAAGTTATACTATTATTGTCATTTTCTCTGAGTTCATATAGTCCTTTAATAATTGCCTTTGGTCTCCGTGATTTCTTTGTCAATAATGGAGATAATTTGTCCATATCCACAATTTCCATATTTTTTAATTAACCATTGGTCTTTTGTAGGTATTTCTTTAATTCTCCAATTTCTTGTGTATACAATTCTTGCTGCTGTTGCTAAGTAATTGAAAAGATTCTCTTTATTTATATCTATATCTAAGTCTATATCTGCTAATCCTAGTAGAAAGTATTGTGGTCTCATTTGTATTTTAGTACTGAGTATCTTCTGGGAAATTTCTTGTCTGTGTTGTCGAAGGCTTTCATGGCCGGAATCACTGGCTTGCTGTGAGTTTGCTTCTGGAACATGGCCATACAGCCCAAAAAACATACCGCAACCCAATTTCTTGTATCTCTTTCCAGTAATTTCTCGCTTTTCCACAGAATGGTAGAATGCACTTTCTTAAGTTCTACATTTCCAACAATTATTTTGTATATTCTTATGAAACGTTCCTATTTTTTGGGGAGTTATGTAACATCATTACATCATTTTATACCAGGCATCCTCAAACTGTGGCCCTCCAGCTGTTGGGGCATTCAACTCCCAGAATTCCTCACAATTGAACAAGCTTGTTAGGGCTTCTGGGAGTTGGAGGCCCAAACAGTTGGAGGGTCGCAGTTTGAGGATGCCTGTTTTATACCAATTATCCTTTAGGTCTATTGCATATGTGTATTTCAGTTTTTGATTCCATATCCATTCCCCTTTGTCTAATTTTATTGAGTGGCCTATGTTCTCCAGACATTTTTAAATCCTCCAGTCTGATTTTGTGGTCAGCTTCCAGCAGAAGTTGACAAGAGAGGTGCATTGGAGACTCTAGAGGTTTCTAGACAAGTCTACTTCTCAGGTAATTTTTAAATTCATGTTTTTTCCACTATCGTGGGCATTCCATATGTATATCTTTCAAAGAAGATGAAGCATTTTTTTAACCTGCATTTTTGGGCATGGGACTGGCTGCTGTTCTGGTTCTATCTTAGCCAATTTGATGACTCGAGAGAGCCAATGCTATATATCATACTTCCCAGCAACTCATCCTTAGTTCTTGTTGAGCTTCAGCCATTTCTTGCACCCTGTTACCTGAAAAGCAAGGATCTTCCTCCTCCATGTCTTGTTTTCATTGCTTGCACAAGGCCAGTCGTGGTGTCAAATTGATGGAGCACCACCCAGGTTTGCTTCCCATGACTGGTTCCATCCAAGCCAATGGGTGGGTGGATTTTAGCCCTAAAATGGTGTTCTGCCTTGCTCTCCCCACCATGTTTTATCACCCACAGCCATGTCTTTGATTATTTACAGAATGTTGATTCAATGAAAGCAGAATGATGGCATCTCACAGTTCATAAATCTAAAAACAATTACCTGCAGTGTGTGGGGGGTGTAGCCAGTATTGGAGGTGAAGACTCCTCTATTTATTTGGCTGTCAGTGGAAGCAACAGGGAGGAGAAAGGCTAAGAAAACAAGCAGTCCCACCAAAAATCCCTTAACTTGGTTCAATAAAAAGAGGGTAGGTGTGTGTATGTTTATGCTTTAATGCTGGTGATAAAATTCACATGTGAAATCTGACCACATGTTTATCTTTCCAGAAGCCAAAGTAGGAACAAGTTTGCAAAATGTTCAGGGCTTTCCAAATGGAATTCGTCTCCCCACATTGCTTGTCTTGTTTAGTAAAAACAAACAAACAAACAAAATGAAGGTGTATAAATTGGTGCTGCCCCTTCCTTGGGATTTCATCATCCATTGAACCAAAGGAATACTTTAAAATTTTGAATCTTTCAGTCAAAAATAATTGAGCCACTGAGTGGCTTCAATGCACTAAGTCTTTGGATGTAGTACATTTTAGCCCAGTATTGAGGTGGCAATGGAACTAGCTGAGTTATAGTGGTTTTAATCTTGGATTACAATCCTGGAAAATAGGGTTTGATTATCTGCTCAACTATGAAAACCCACTGAATGACATTGGATGAACCACATACTCTCAGGGTCCATCTATGCTCCTATACAATGCAGTTTGAGAGTGCAATTTATAACTGGATTATAATGCAGTTCGATGCAGTTAATTTGCATTCTGAAACTGCATTATATGACAATGTAAATCCAGATTCACTCTTAGACCTAGAAAATCCCATGATATGTTCCCTAAAGGATCACTACACATGAGAAGCAACTTGAAGACATATCATCTTTTCTTCAAAACTATTACTCAACGTGGAAATTATGACAGACAGCAGTTTGGATCCTGTTAGATGGCGGACTCCGTTGCCTTGAATTGTGAATTCTCTTTCTCTGGAGGATTTTAAACAGAAACTAAATGGCCATCCGTTGGGTGTCCTTTGCATGGAAGTGGGTTGGACTTGTGGTTTCTTCCAACTCTATGATTCTCTGAGTGACCAACTTGTGGCTCTCCCAATGCTCTCTCTGGATAAGGCATAGTTAGCCTATAAATGGGTTTTAGTCATGGATTTCATCATGAACCATATATTTCCCTTCCTTCCTTCCTTCCTTCCTTCCTTCCTTCCTTCCTTCCTTCCTTCCTTCCTTCCTTCCTCTCTCTCTTCTTTCATGACATGAAATCTAATTACGCTGTGTTAACTTTCCTGTGTTAAATGATTGGAGGAGGATGTCGGGTGAGGTGGGGGGAGAGATGGACATTTGTGCCACATGGAAAAAGTTTTCTTTCCCCAATTATCTGTGTCAAGCTGAAAGAAGAAAAGGACAAAAAATCCCAACAACAACATGAGAGCAGTAAAGGGGTGAGACATCTTGAAGAATAAAGTTTGCCTGCAGCAAAGCAGAAGCATAAGTGAATAAGGGTGTTGTGTTGTTGAAGGCTTTCATGGCTGGAATCACTGGGTTGCTGTGTGTTTTCTGGGCTGGCCATGTTCCAGAAAGTATTCTGGAACTGGCCATGTTCCAGAAGTATTCTTTCCTGACGTTTCACCACATCTATGGCAGGCATCCTCAGAGATTGTGAGTTCTGTTGGAAACTAGACAAGTGAGGTTGCCCCTTTGAGAGAAGTGTAAATGTTGCAATTGGTCAGCTTGATTAACATTGAATGGCCTTTCAGCTGGTTGTTGAGACTGCAGTGTTTAGACCACTGGTTCTGGAGTAATTTGCTCAAAACCAGGGAACCATTCCACATTGGCTCAATTGCATCAGTATCCAGATTTACATTTTTAGAGAAAACTATACTTCTGTTCATCACAAGCTTTGGGAAAAGGGATGGGAACGATGTGATGACAGTACAGCATTGGTTCCCACCAAACCTTGAGAAAGAAAAAAAGAAAGAAAGAAAGAGGATAGACAGACAGATAGACATATTTGGCTAAAAGTCCTTTTGGAGCCCCTAACCTTCCCCAAATCCCTTTGGTTTTGCATTTAAACTGTTTTGGAGATGTGCAATATATGTGCTAGAGGTGCAAATTTCTAGTTCTACCTCTTTTACGGTGGCATCCTATTAATGGAACTCCAAACATTTTGGTTTTGTGTATTTGGTTCTTAAGTAGGGATTGAAAAATATTTAAAAATACAGTCGATCTTTCACATTTGTAGTTCTGACCTTTGTGGATTTGATTACAGTTTTGACTAAACAAATTCTGTCTAGAAATCTCTAGTTCCTCCAGCGTGACTCTGTGGTCAATTTCCTCACATTATGCTGGGGACCTAAAGATTTCTAGAGAGAGCACCTCTCTTGAAACTTCTGGATCCTCCAATGCAATTCTATAATTGGCTTCCTATGCCGGAAAACCTAGAAATTCCTAGAGAGGTGCTCTTCCAACTACCTCCCTTCCAGCAATTTCTTGATTCTTTTTCATTTTCATGATTGTCATATGCCCCAACTAAATGAATGTGGAGGTTTGAGTGCACTCTTTAACAAAAGTCATTGAAAACATGTGTTTGTGTGTTTTAGAAATCCACAAACAATTGGAGGAAGTTCATTTTTCTACTTCTGAGCTATCCAAATTGTATAAAGTGACGAAAATACAATCTTTTTCTGTTCTCTCACTCCCTGAAGGCAGTGAAAAAAAGCCCAAGCCAGCTTGGTGCCCTGAGTTGTTCATCCATCCCAAGACTTGCCATGAAGGTGAAGCCTTATAAGTCTTGCCCTCCATGACCCTGAAGCAAAGAGCTGAAGTAGCACAATGGATCCTGTGTGAATATGTCTCTCCTCTCGGCATTAAGCGCTGCGGATAAGCCTCTTCACCTCGCTGCATTTCATGTGGCACACAAGTGCAGAGCCTTCTCCGGAGGAACCCACGAAAGAGGTTCATTACTTTATAATTGGCGTCCCTTTGTCGTAGGGCTTCCCACTTCATACCCCTTAATCCTTTGTGCATGCCACAATGGGCGGCCCTCCTCATTCCCTCACAGTTTAGTGGCTCTGGAGAATGCCTTTCATCCCATTGTTAGGCCCAATTGTTACCCGTTTCCCATCCGAGGCCTTAAACGCCCTTGCTGTCTGTCAGCGCAGAGCTGCGCATGACCTCCACATCCTAGGAAGGAGAGTTCCCCGAGGAGATTATTGTTCAGAGCCCGGTTTCCCTCGGTGGGTGAGATGGCTCCCTCGCCATGCAAGGAAAAGAAGAGCACAGCTGGACTTCGAACTGGGGGGCCCCCAGGTCATTAGCAAGACAAAAATAAAATAAAACAGTGGTGGAATGTGGGCCTTCAAAGTCCACCTTGTCCCCAGAGGCGAAGGTTTCTAAAGAAGATGGAAGCTCAAAACATGAGGTGCTTCCTTCAGTCTTAAAAGAGGACAAAGATTAGTTTACAGACATCAAACCTTGGGGTTTAGTGGCATGGGGAATGAGTGGAGAAATGCTTCGTTCCTTAGGGAGGGAGAAAAGCCAGCCATTGTATTTGGTGAAGGGAAGGCTCTGTAGAGCTGATTGCTTTCATTCCTTTTCTCATTGGGCTTGCAAGGAGGAATTAAACGCCTGGACAATCAAAGCATCCAATAAAGTTTCCAGTCTCACACTTGAACACATAGGTTGCTCTCCCAATCTGCCCAGTTTGAGTTGCTTAATATTATTCAAGGGTTTATTTACTACTGTTTGAGTAAGCTGTCAGGGCAGCCCCATTAGCTTTCTACTGGGTATCCCATTTTGTTAGATTAACCTTTATTTTAGAGTTGATATTCTTAAATTAGGCTTTCAGTGATACCAACTGCATTTAGGCAATCGTTCTAAATGTGCTTTTTGATGGAAAGATAATGGGTTTGGGCTCTCCCTTATTTGTTGTTGTTGTTTATTCATTCAGTCACTTCCAACTCTTCATGACCTCATGGACCAACCCATGCCAGAGCTCTCTGTTGACCACTGCTCCCCCCACAACTTCAAGGTCATACTAGTCACTTCAAGGATACCATCCATCCATCTTTATTGGAAATTCCATAACTTATTGGAAATAAGTGAACCATAACCTTATTGAAAAGGTAAAAATGGTGTCACGTCCATTTGGCAAATGTGAATCTCCATGAACACAGAGGCCACTTTTTGAAAACCACTACCCAAAAAAAGCATGACCTCATTAGAAGTCAACCCTTTGAACAAGTGATATTCACAAGCATTAATGTAATGGCACACAGATAACTTAGCTGTTAAACTGAAGAACCATGTCTTTAAGCTGTCAAGGATAAAGACGTGGCACTACAAAAATATATTTGATCTGGCCATGGTGGTCCACATTCTGGTTACATCCCGAATAGATTACTGCAATGCGCTCTACGTGGGGCTGCCTTTGAAGACGGTTTGGAAACTTCAGCTAGTCCAACGGGCGGTAGCCAGATTACTAACTGGGGCGGCATACAGGGAGCATACCACCCCCTTGTTATGCCAGCTCCACTGGCTGCCGGTCCACCTCTGAGCCCAATTAAAAGTGCTGGTTTTGACCTATAAAGCTCTATATGGTTCTGGCCCAGCTTACTTGTCTGAACACATCTACCCCTATGTCCCACCTCGTAATCTAAGATCATCTGGGAAGGCCCTGCTCTTGCTCCCGTCAACAGCACAAATGCGCCTGGCGGGGACGAGAGACAGGGCCTTCTCGGCTGTGGCCCCCTGCCTATGGAACACTCTCCCAAATGAGGTAAGATCTGCTCCCTCCCTCCTGGCTTTTAGGGGGAAAAATAAAATAAAAACATGGTTTTGAGACCAGGCCTTCAGGCAGTAGAAACAAATCTATGCAGCATTTCAGAAAGACAATGACTGGTATGGCGATTCGATGGATGAGACTGTTTTATTGTTTTAATGATTGTTCTACTGTTTATGGATGTTTTTAATTTGATTTATGTCTAACCGTAATTCTATAATGGTAATTGTTTGTGCTGGCATTGAATTTTGCCATTACCTGTGTGGAAACCGCTTTGAGTCCCCTTCAGGGTGAGAAAGGTGGTATACAAATACTGTAAATAAATAAACAAATAAATAAATAAATAATCATAGGATGGCTTTTTCAATGAAGTTGAATTTGCAGTTGTAATTGCCCAAAAGAAACCTCTTAGCTAAAATATGCACTCAAGAGACAAAAACAAAGGAGTCTTCTTTAAATATAACATCTCAGGTTTACTAAAAAACTTCTTGTATATATTCAGCATATTAGTCCATAGTCCAATGTCTTTAAGCATACAGCTGTGGGTGAAAACTCGTAGAGACAGGGTGATAGACTGATCTTCGTATTGAATCCCTACTCAGCCATGAAAGCTCACAGGGTTTTCATTTGTTTCATATACACCTTATACAAATAGCTTGAAGCTAATTTTATGCAAAATGTTTTTTAATTAATATGTGCATGAAACAAAGTTTGAGCACACTGAACCATCAGAAAGCAAGGGTGTCACTACCTCAGCCATTCATGTGGACAATTTTGATTTTGGGAGTAGTTCAAATTTTGGAAATATGGATATGAGATGTGCAACCTGTACCATAAGGTCTTCTGTCCACTTATGGAGATACTATGAATTTCATAGGGTTTTCTTAGGCAAAGAATACTCAGAATTGGTTTGCCATTTCCTTCCTCTAAACAGGCCTGCACAACCTGTGGCCCTTCAGGTGTTTTGGACTTCAGCTCCCAGAATTCCTCACTATTGGACAAGCTGGCTAGAGCTTTTGGGAGCTGGAGTCCTAAATACCTTGAGAGGGACAGGATGTGCAGGACTGCTTTAAAATATAC
Organism: Anolis sagrei ordinatus; assembly: GCF_025583915.1. Lineage (NCBI taxonomy): Eukaryota > Metazoa > Chordata > Lepidosauria > Squamata > Anolidae > Anolis > Anolis sagrei. The sequence goes on along the minus strand of NW_026847438.1, from coordinate 235,795,894 downwards.
CCTACAACACTTGGTATTTGTTGGCTGTCTTTTATTCAAATACTAACCCTACTTAACTGTCAAGATCACATGGGATCTGACGCCTTTGGGGTAAACACAGGGCTTCCCTTCCCATACCTGAAGATAAAGTGCTTTGATATTCCAAGAAGACATTGCTTTGATTGCCTCCCTATATTCCTCATTTTCCTTTTGCTAGGGTTGAGTCTAAATTTAGCTTGCTTTTCTCTTTCAAAATGGAAAGGCAATTTGGGAAGCACATCACATACAAAGCATCCCAAAGCCCACTTGCGGTAGTTGGTGAGAATGAGCTAAATATCTGAACAGCATATTAATGGAAAATCAGCGTTGTTATTGTGAGGATGATAGTGACTGCTTACATACGATTGCACAAAAGACCCTGGGGAATACCAGAGAGACCTCACAGGAAGCTCAGAGATCTAGAGAGCGGGAGGGATGGGAGCCGGGGCTTTGAAAAACAGGAGCCAATTGTCCTCCAATTCGCTAAAGGCTCAAGCGCAACATTCCTGAGGCAAAGCCTCCCCTGGGATTATTACCCAGAAGAGGGGAGGCAAAGACAAAGCAAGGCAGCTTGGTGGTGTCTGTGATTTAAATGTTTTTCAGCTTTCTCTCTCCAGGAGAGATGGAGCAGAGAGAAACAAAGTATTTCCTAGTCATTCATATATCTATCTCATGGTTATAAGTGCAAAATGCAGTACATGCTGGATTTTGTGGGGATATCAAAAAATGTGGATATCAGTGAAACCTGTTGAAGTGAAGGATTTCCACCCCAAATCTTGTTGGAGGATATGGAAATGGAATCCTAGGATTTACACTCTAGTGAGGTAGAAGTAGAAGACTCTATCTAGCTGTAAATAAAATATGAATTAAGTTCCTTTAACAGGGGAATAATGGAAGCATCATTCCACCTGAACATTAGAAAGAACTTCCTGACTGTGACAACTGTTCAGCAATGGAACTCTCTGCCCTGGAGTGTGGTGGAGGCTCCTTCTTTGGAGGCTTTTAAGCAGAGGCTGGATGGCCATCTGCCGGGGGTGCTTTGAATGTGATTTTCCTGCTTCTTGGCAGAGGGTTGGACTGGATGGACAAAAGGTTTCTTCCAACTCAATGATTCAATGATTCTATGATTCTAATGCATTCCCTTGAATGACAATATTAGAAGTATATGGTAGAGAACGTTAAGAGTCTCATAAAACTACAAATCTAAAGATTCCATAGCATGGATCCAGGGCAATTGAAGTGGCATGAAACTGGTGTTTTGTGTAGCATGGATACACCAATACTTTTCCTAGTTCATCCAAGGATGCAGCCATGGCAGTTAAGTTAGGATCAAGGTTCTGTGCAGTGTGGTTGAGCTATGCTGTGAATAGTACTACTAGTAGTAGTCACCATAACTATCCTAGTCATACTATAATATAGTGTAATGGTTTGCATGTTGAACTAAGGCTCTGATGATCAGGGTTCAAAACCCCACTCAGCCATGGAAACTTCTGAGTGACCTTGGGCACATCACACTCTCTCAGCCTCTTGCCAAGAAAACCCTGTGATAGGGATCACCTTGGGATGGCAAGCTACTCTCACTGCCATAATCTAGCCATATTCCCAATGGTGTTTCTGTACTGTCGAATTACTGTCAGTTGACATTACAGTGGAGTCTTGCTTATCCAACATAAATGGGCCAGCAGAACTTTGGGTAAGTGACAATGTTGGATAATAAGGAGGGATTAAATGTCAAATTACATTATGATTTTACAAATTAAGCACTAAAACATCATGTTTTACAACAAATCAACAGAAAAAGCAGTTTAATACACAGTAACATTATGTAGTAATTACTGTATTTATGAATTTAGCACCAAAACATCACAATATATTAAAAAGCTGTGGATCCCAGCAGGAGGCAGACTGCATTGGATAATACAGAACGTTGGATGAGAAAAGGTTGGATAAGCGCAACTCTACTGTACTTTGCTGTCATGGCTCAATGCTGTTGAATCCTGGAATTCAAAGTTTGATGAGGCAACAGAGAAGGCTAAAGATCTCACAAAACTACAACTGCCCTGATGTTGTAACATTGAGCCATGGCAGTTAAAGTGGTACCAAACTGCAGTAATTCTAGATGCACACCAAAACTTTGGCAATCACACTATGTTGTCAATGGTAAACATGAACTCTCCGCCCCTTCAAAGTCTATAACATATATATTTTTTATTAAGATGCTGTTTTTTTTTTAAAAAAAAATTGCCTTTGCTTCCCCCCTGTCATTTTTATTGTTTTAATTAGTTACTTCCCTGGTGTCTGAGAGGATGAAAGGTGTTTTTGAAACATTTAAATAAAGGGATAAACAAAATAAACACTGTAGTTCAGAAAACACCCCTTCTTTGGCCACAAATGGTCACAATTACCCTTTCCGCTCCCTGTTCCTTGAGGCATGCAATTCTTTACTAATGATCCCCGAATGATTAGCCTTTCACCTTAGGTCATTCCTGAGTCCCTGAGAAGATGATGCAACTTACTCTTGCCTGAAAGCAATGTGGATAATAACTGAAAAATTAACTGAATCCAGCTGCTGCAAAATTGCTGCAAATCAGCTTGATCTTACAAATTCTGAGAGATCAAGCACATCTTTCCAGATGAAGGAATCTGCTGTTATTACTCCTGGAAGAAATGCAATAAAATAACATAATAAATATCACTTTTCCTATGAGAGGAGGCACCTAAACTTTTGGAACACTTTGTTAAATTTGACTCAGTCATGAAGAATTTGAACCTGCGAGAAACTTGCTTGCTCCCTCCTCCCTGTGGCTTCCTCTCACATATTTATACATGGCTATCATATCTCCTCTCAGCCTTTTCTTCTTCAGGCTAAACATGCCCAGTTCCCTAAGCCGCTCCTCATAGGGCTTGTTCTCCAGACCCTTGATCATTTTAGTCGCCCTCTTCTGGACACATTCCAGCTTGTCAATATCTCTCTTGAACTGTGGTGCCCAGAATTGGACACAATATTCCAGATGTGGTCTAACCAAAGCAGAATAGAGGGGTAGCATTACTTCCTTAGATCTAGACACTATGCTCCTATTGATTGCTCTTTCTGCCCCTGGAACACTCCTCACTCTGCTAAGAATTAGGGTATGATCTACAGTTGATAAGGAAGGGAATGATGGATAACAGAGTTTAAAATCTGGGTGGGACTGTGATGAGAAAATGGGAAAGGGATCAATAGAGGAAAGTGTTCCAAACCAGGATGGGACTTCAATGAGAAGATAGGGGAGGAAGCTGTGGATTGAGGTTCAAAACCTGGATGGACCTTCAATGGGAAAGTGGGGAAGGAAGTGTTGGAGAAAGGAGTTTAATAGAAAGGTGAAGAAAGAAGTGGATCATGTTTTTGATGATGAGATGATAGTGATTGGCTACTGCAGTAATCGCTAATTGTTTATTGTTATTAATTGTGTAATGGATTAGACTGCTAACTGTTTTTATATTGTACATTGAATTTCTGCTGTCTCTTATTGTTGTGAACCGCTGTGAGTCGCCTTCGGGCTGAGAACAGCGGTATAGAAGCAAAGTAAATAAATAAATAATAAATAAATAAAGAAGTGAGGGATTCGCACTTTTGGAACGACAGCAGTGGAGTCCTGGGCAACATAAAGATTTGGGTAAATAGGAAGTGAAGCAGCAGGTTCAAACTTGTGAATCATCGAACCCATGAAAGTGAAACCAGTGAATCTGGAGGGCAAACTAGTAAGAAGAAGAGGAAAAGGAAGAGGAGGAGGTTTTTGTTACTTGCCTGTCCTTGCAGTTCATAATTGTGACCTTGGCTCAGATGCCTGGATCTCTCCTTTGGACAGCTGTTATCTGTGTGCTGTCTCATGTGTGCAATCACAAACCAGACTGTTTTCTAGACATTGCTTAACTTCTTATGAACTCTGCATGTCACTTTCCCAACATTTCTGGAAATTACCATCAATGATACTGGTAACCTATTACATAGAGCCAACACATTAAAAAAAGGATTTCCAACTTAACTGAGCAACATACTACTTAAAGCTTCAGCAACAGAATAAAATTCCTCCTTAAACAATGCCTTGTCATTTGGACAAATCACTGTTGTTTCACCATTTTTATTCTGCACCTTAATGACAGCAATGGTTCCTAGACAGCTAAGAAAAGGGGAAGAAATAGGTTTTCCTCTCATCTAGCATTTTGTATGGAAATGTTACCAAGAAGGAAATTTATAATGCATTGCCTACATAAAACTGAGCGGTACGATCAGGCATTTTGCTTCGTTAATTGCTCTTGAGTTTCATGGTCCAGTTCTGCTTTCTGCATTGATTTATTAATAAATCCGCATCAAACTTGAGAGATTTACCATTTTTTGGCCAGAATTGGTGTGCAAAATCTGTCATTTCCCCCCAGTGATTTATGCAACCTCCTTCCGATTGGTCTCGGCTTCCCGCCTCCTCAGATAATGAAATCTTAGTTATTCATCAAAATCTATCTTTCATGCACTAAATGTTACAAGCTATTTCACAAATGAAATAGGATTCATGTAAGCTGAAGCTGACATCCAGAATCAGGACTGAATGATACAGCAAACTCTTTCCAACCTGCAGAAACAGACACCCCGTATCTCATCCCTTATCCTGTCTCTCTAAAGCAGGCATGGGCAAATTTTGGCCCTCCAGATGTTTTGGCCTTCAGTTCCCAGAAATCCTAGCAGCTGGTAAACTGGCTGGAATTTCTGGGAGTTGTAGGCCAAAACACCTGGGGACACACAGGCTTAAGTCTGTTTACAAAGGCATACATTTCTAACAGGATTCCAGCCACTTACTCTGCAGAAACTGAATTTGTTGCCCAGACCAGTTTTCTAGGCAGAAACATTGTTTTCTGCAAGAAAAACAATATTTTCTGCACAAAAAAATGCCATTTTCTTCACAAAATCATTCATGAACTGAAAATATTTTGAATACTGTATTGTTTTTAAACACTTATTTGCAACATAAAGAAAACTGCTAAAATTACTAATTGGTTCTTTAAAGAAGAAAAGGAACAGAACCACGCACCCCTATCTTACAGAGAGAATGAGGAGTCTCTTCAAATAAAAATGTTAAACTTGGTCTATATGTCCTGTGGAGATGTGCTATGCGTTATGTTTCTGATCTTGTTAATTGGTCCTGATTTACTCTTGTTTGATTTGTCTCTTAATCCTGACAGTATCATGTAATTTCACAAAATAGATAATACAGGCTACTTATTCCAAATGAGATGGAACAATATAGCAGTAAATCAATTCTGAGAGCTTGTATACACGGGCCAAAAACTGAGATTTTGGCCAGAAGGTCCTCCTAAACATCCAGGGGCTTCCAGTATTAAGTTAACTCAGGCATGTAGCCAAGGGGGGGGGGGGCTTGAGGGGCTTCAGCCCCCCCCCCCAAATTCTCATGGTGGTCCGCGAGAAGGCCTTACTGGTACATTATTTAAACTGTTATGTTTATTCATATCATGATCTGATCACCATGCTCAATATATCCCATATGCATGGGGTATTGGGGTAACAATACAAAAGGTTTGCTAGGGTAGACCTTCTTTCACTCAGACTCAGCCCCCCCCCCCCCGAAATCAAAATCCTGGCTACGGGCCTGAGTCAACTGGTATAAATTGGTTAAACTAATTTTACTCTGTATTACAAGAAGTTGGAGAATGCTCTGGACTGACCTACCATCTACCTTTTCCCTGTGCTATGAGGAACAAGGAAAAAGGATGAATTGAACATATGTTGCCCTCCTGTCACCACGGCAGAAGGCCACAGAGTTCTGGAGATCTCTTAGTCATTGCTAGGAACATTTGCTATATTAGCAAAGGTACTTGTGCAACCAAGGGAAAAGGAGGGGGAAACTCCTGGAACTACATGGTCCAGCATTGGTGTAACACTGTGGTTCCCAACCTTTTTTAACCAGGGACCACTTTGACCTGGGACCATGCTTAAACATTAGTACCAAAAGGGTTATGAATCAGTTTTTGGTCAACTTTAGATTCATTTTGGTTATTTGGGGTGTTGATTCAGTAAATTGCATTGGCTAGACCACATCAGCTCTAGTTGCTGATACAGAACATATGCCACCCAGTAGTTGCCATCTGCTCGCCCACAGAAAACCATATTTAATAAACCTTGGCACTATAAGAGGGTCGCCATTGTTGCAACGGTAAAGTAACAGTGAGGTCACAGACCATAGTTTAGTTTTTGTGGACCACAAGGTTGGGAACCACTGGTGTAAGGGATATCCAAGGCAAGGTGGCAGTACAATTGGACCAAACAATTTTGGCTCCACTGGACAATTTGGATTGTGCATTACTACAGAATGGAAACAAGCAGTGTAGTTTTATTTATTTATTTATTTATTTATTATTTGAACTTATATGCCGCCACTCCCCTGGGGCTCGGAGCGGCTTACAAGAATAGCTAAAATCTAACAAAATTTAAAAGCAATTTAAAACAATTTAAAAACAGCGATATCAAACATTAAAAGCCTGTCGAAACAGTTATGTCTTACATGCCCTGCGGAAAGCTGGTAAGTCCCGCAAGGCACGGACTTCAGGTGGCAGAGTATTCCAGAGTGATGGTGCCACTGCTGTGAAGGCTCTGCGTCTGGTTGCTGTTAGACGCAAAGTCTTGATACTGGGGACTTCCAATAGATCTTGGTCCTCAGAACGGAGGGATCTCTGGGGTTGGTAGGGGGTGAGGCGGTCCCTCAGATACATCGGCCCTCTGGTTGCAGTCCAGAGTAGAGCTACTGCAGACAAGCCTTGGATTAAATGGCATATGTAAATGAACCTTGAGTTTTATTCTGAATTTTGAAGGAGCTGTCTAAGGTGCTAGACCTATCTTGCAGCTAAGATTCAACACCTTGGGTAGATCCTAAAACGTGAAGCAGATTCTGCCAATAGACCTGTATTGCTCTTTGATCTTGACTTCCAGCTCCTGTTTCACTCCAGGTTTCTGTGCGTAGTTTAGCCTTGGGATTACAGTCCTGAACTGATATGATCGCATTAAGCCCAGCAGTCCATCAACCATGGAAAAACTCCCTATCAGTAATTCTTGCTCAGTTTCAATTACCTCCTGCACACATATATACATACACCTTGTTTGGTTCATGTTTGTCAAAAGGCATGTGATGAAACCATACTACATACTTGATGGAGTGCATTTGGTTTGGTTCTGTAGGCCTGTGTGAAGCATCAGACATAAATCACCGGGCAAGGACTGCTTAGATTAAATAATCCATATAATATAAACACGCATGACAACACAGATAACCTGTAGCTGGCTGTTGTTTTCACACCTACTACATTTGAATTCAAGGTTCTTGTGCTACTGCTCCACATCACAGTAGTAGGCATAATTTTCCTCATTGTAAAAGCTATGGAAAGCTGTAAAGTTGCTTGCTCACTGCAATTAATTTTAATCATATTTGCTCTGTGGTTATTAGTTATTAATAGGGCTCTTTGACCTGATTAGCTACCTTTCATGTTAATTAAGAAGTTGAGTTGAGCTGATGTGGAAAACATTGGTAACAATGTACCTTTTAAAGTAACAACAATAGTGTTTGGGGATTTGTGGTAGTGTTGTGTGACCTGAAATTAGCAAAATAATTCAGGGGTGTTTTTTTTTTTTTGATATTTTAAATATGCTGTTGTCATTGTGTAAATTATTAATATAGCATTTGTTGTTTGTGAAGATACCCCCCTTCCAAAATAAAATCTTTGGTGCATTTGCTTTCACTAGACTTTGTTAGGCTGTAAAGCAATCATTGTTGTTTTGAGGTTATGAAAAGTGAGGCTGAAAGACAGTATTGCAGACAATCAGTTCTGAGGAAGGAGCTGAATCTAGATACATACCTACTAGCATTCTGTTCCACAAGACACTAACAACAGCTTGCTATTTACACACAGAGATACTGACTATTTCCTACTGTCAGGAAGTAATGGAATAACTGGAAGGAACTAGAGCACCTTTAAATATTTAATTTCCCCCTAGGACTCCAATGCAGACATGGAGACACTGAGCTAATTCATGCAATTTAGATGAGCTGCTCCCAGAGCTTAGAAATAATGTATTTAAAATGAAGTTACTTGTAATGTATTAGTTTTTAAAATCACAAAGGACAGTTGCTACTTTTCAACAAGAATGTCTTAAACATGACAATGTTTTGACTTTATTTACAAATGATGTCATCGTGCTAGAGGACGTGGCACCAAAACATGCAAAAAGAGCCACCGTGTGTGAATAGGTCTGATGCTATAGTAAGTGGAGCCATAGCCTAAGGCTATTTCGCAAGAGATGCATTAATTATTCAATTAATTATTAATCAATTATTTTATTTAAATAGTGTTTATTTCTACCTTTAATGTGGGATTTCAGATACAGATAAGACAACTCCAGATTAAAACAATAAAATAGCTTAAATAAGATAACATATCAAATATGATGAGATAAAATCACACAAAGTCTGCACCAACAGAATGTGTATATTGAAAATACATGAAAGACCAAGTAAAATGCCATGTTTTGGCTTGGTACCAGAAAGAAATCAACATTGGTACCCACTTTGGTATCCAGGAGGTCGAATGTATATATAGCTGACTGTATTGGTGATTTTTCCAATACACTATTGAGGTGCCAATAAATCTTATGGAGTTTATCACATTTTTTTTGTCATGTCAGGAGCAAGTCGCTTCTGGTGTGAGAGAATTGGCCGTTTGCAAGGACGTTGCCCAGGGGACACCTAGAGATGATTTGATGTTTTTATCATCCTTGTGGGAGGCTTCTCTCATGTCCCCGCATGAAGAGCTGGAGCTGATAGAGGGAGCTCATCCGCCTCTCCCCGGATTTTAGCCTGCGACCTTTCGGTCTTCAGTCCTGCCGGCACAGGGGTTTAACCCACTGCGCCACCGGGGGCTCCTAGTTTATCACATAAAGAAGGCAAACAAGCATTGAAGCAGGATCATCACCTTTTGTGATCATACCTGTCACATGATGCCATGCATTTCTCGTTGTTGGTTTACCTCTTTTTCCTTATATCATGTGTTTGATGGGGAAACCTATCAATAGCCACAGATTGCACCAGGGTCCCTTCACTTGGCTGGTGCAATGAGGCCACTCTGCTTCTCTGCTGGCATGCTGACACTGAAGTGACATCAGTGTCCACTCTTCCCTTAGACCTCACAATGATTCATTGTTTTAAAGCAGTGGTTTCCAACCTGTGGTCCATGGACCACCAGTGGTTCACAAGAACTAAAATATGGTCTGTAGACTCACCATTACTACAGCATTGCAATAAGAGTGACTGGCCTTGTGAAACCCTCTCATAGTACTGAAGTTTATTAAATATGGTTTTCTATGGGTGAACATATGGTGATTACTGGATGGCATATGTTATGTATCAAAAACTAGAGCTGATGTGGTCTATCCAATGCAATTTTCTAAATCAGCACCCCAAATAACCAAACCGAATCTAAAGTTGACCAAAAACTGATTTGTAAACATTTTGGTACTAATGTTAAAGCGTGGTCCTTGGTCAAGAAAAAGGCTGGGAAGCCCTCTTTTAAAGTATTTTTACTAATCATTTCTTACAGAGTTGCAGACCTGTGGGAGGACTGAGTTATGAGGCAAACCAGATGTTTGGTTGTAGGACTATGGATCAGTGAATCACCACACTTTCACAACTATGGAAAAGTCATTATCCATGATTGTGTGTCTATGGAGGAATAAAGTCTTTTGGCTTTAAATAGCACCACCAGCACCAGATACATATGGTGAGAAAGAGCAGGAACATGTCTCACTGCAGTGTGTGCTGACAAGGACAGGAGAGGAGGGGAAAAGATAGGCTTGGAATGAAGGTGCCACCAATTTCAAGTATTTAAACTGCAACTAAGATCCGAGTTGATTGATGCCCCTATTAAACTGACATCAGATGAATCAGAAGTCCCCGGATCCACAAACCTCATGCTGAAAGTCTTCCTTGGAAATACCCGTTCTTGCACTCATAAATATTGTATCTCTCAGCTCTCTTGTGTATTATCCTTTGGGATTTGATACTGACATTGGAAGGATGACCTCTCCCTCCTCCCACTCCAAACTGTAAGTAATTAAGGCATGACCTTGACAACTGCTGTCTCCACAAGAAAGCAACACAAGTGAGCTCAGGCAGGATAATAAGAAAGCCTCGGCAATAATGAATCCTTCTCTGCTTTGCCTCCTTAAACTTTCATTTGGGGGATGGGAGAGACCTATTTCACATTCCTCTTTTGTCTTTCGTCTTTCATGCTCCAGGAACTCTACAATTAAAGCAGATGGATTGATTAAGCTTTTGTAAGCTAGGCCTTCCATTCCTATTTCAGATGGCATGATTTCTAAGCCATTCCGTCCATCCTGACATCGCTGGTGGCAATGCAGCAAAGACAGCTTGTGTGCGTTTGGTAGTCACTGTGTGTGTTTACATGAGGGTATATTCCATCTTAGGCACCAACTCTGTAATGCTAATTTGTTTGTATCAGAGGAAAGGCTCAGTTCATAATAAACAAACAAATGCTCTCCAGGCTGAAAGCAAGGCACAACGCAAGAGCAAAAGCTGATTGGAGAGGGACAGGTGTCTCTGCCATCTGTCACTGCCCAGTCAAGAACATGAAGCAACAAATAATTCTATTAAACTGGAAGGCCTTAGTTACAAGTTTGGCAGCTTGCAAGAAGTTCAATTTGTGTGCCTTTCTGCATCTCCTTGTCTTTTCAGCCCAGTTTCAAACCTCCCAGCATGATTCAGATCAGAATAGGGAGCCGGATATGGCCACCCATGAGTCTTTTGTTCCCCTCTAATATTTTTTTTTGGTCTCCAACTTTCTACCAGTTCATTAATTTAAAATAACAGTTGTGCATATAGTCTGACAATAGAATTAATGCAGTTTGACACCACTTTTTACTGCTATGGCTCAATGCTATGGAATACTGGGATTTATAGTTTAGTGAAACATCAGTATTCTGGCAGAGAAAGCTAAAGTTCTTGTAAAGCTACAACTCTCATGATTTCATAGCAATGACCCATGCCAATAAACGTGATGTCAAACTCTATTAATTCTATTGTTCATGTATATTCCACAGTTACAGAAGTTTTACACTGCTTTCATTGCCATGGCTGTACCCTATAGTTTGATGAGGTACTTGGAATTCTCTGTTAGAGTATTAATATCTCAGCAAACTACAGATCACAGGATTCCTTATGATGTAGCCATGCCCATTAAAGTGGTAACACAGTACTTTGGCCAAGAAATCCAAGAACCCATCAAAGAGCAATGCTAACTTACAATGCAAGGCTGTTGGAAGGGTTTTAGCAAAGTATGGGAAGCACTCCAGACATTTTCTGCATGTGATTATACTTGGGAAACGTTTGCTCCTAATTATTATCAATTCTGTTGGAGAGAGAACGATGCATATTTCATGCTAACTCACCTTGTGTTGCTATTAGGGTTGTACAAAATTATCGTTTGTCCTCATAAGTCGGAGACATTAATTAAATTTGTACTTATGACAAAATATCCAACACATGGGTGTGGCCCACGTCAAAAACTTAAGAATTGAAACTTACCCAATACTTTTTTGCTTGACTTTTGTAAACCACGGAAACCTCCCAAAGTCAGTTTCATTTTCAGGACAAGCAAGCAAAACAAAGCCCGAAAAGACTGGCATTCCTCTTTAAATTAATGGCCTCTCGCCATTAGGAGAGGGAAGCAGCAAGGAGAAAGCAGAGTTCACTGGGAAAGAGACTGAGAAAGCACTGAATTCTGGGAAATGTTGTTTAGGAAGGTGAGGAGCCCTATGCCAGAGAATTCAAAAGACCCTAAATGACATTTTCGAGAATTTTGCTCAGGATCAGAAAGCCCCAATCAGGACAGGGGAGAGATTTGTCCGTCTCTGGCAGCGTCCAGCCAGAGATTCAATAAAGTGTTGAATCAGCAAAGAGGAAGACTGACTGATACTTCTAGTAAGCCAATATCTGTGCTGGTCTGGGAAGAAACCCCTAAATGGAAGTTATATTGGTTAATATGAGAGACATTCAATGAGATAACGGTTGTGGCCTTTTTTGAAAAAAAGGTTTTGTCAAAATATCTAAAACCAGTAGATATATGAATATTTCTGAAAGTTGGGGGAATGATCCCATGTTATTTTGTGTCATTGTATAGAAAATTCAAGGAGATGGGTCTGGCAGTTTTTTAAAATGTTGTTTATAAAAACTTTGACAATTCCCCAAAAATCCACTAATAAGTGAAACTTTCTGAAACTTGATGGGCTAACAGTGGTCCATGTATTCTACCATTGTAGCACATTTCACCCCAATAGCTGTAGACATGAAGGAGAAAAGAGACCCTGAAGTTTTCCCACTTGCACAATTACTATAATGAAAAAGTAACAAAATTTTGTTACTCTCATTATATTAATGAAATTTTCAATAATGATACTTTAGAAACACTTTATAAATGAAACTCTGGTGCCCACTAATTTTGCAATGAGTTTTGAAAAAAGTTATCAATTGCACAGCTCTAGTTGCTGTATTAGACACCAACGCAGAAAGACTTCTCTTGAACACCCTTTAAGGGGCTGCAAAGATTAACATTATTTCAAGGTTCATAGTGGAGAAGGTATTTGCCATGATTTTAAGAGGCACCTCAGAGTTCTGAGAGTGAGGAAGTTCTTTTGAGGAACATCAACAGAGAACTGAAACTTCAGGAAGTGGCTATTTTGAGCCACATTGTCTCAGCATCCTTCTCCTGGATAGTGGAGCACTACAAGCAACACTACATTTCTTCACAGTATTCCACAGAAATATCATAGCCATTGGTATCCATTGGAGTTAGATTCCAGGACACCCTCGCCTTGTAGTTATCAAAATTCATGGATGCTCAATTCCCATGATATTTTAAAAATATGTTCAAGTCTATTGATGCAGAATCCAATGGCTATATGAGGGGCATTTATTAAAGATTTTCCCAGACCCACTTTTATTTATCACAGGATGCTGAAACAGCATATGTGTAATGATATAAGTCTCTGTATCTTATATGAGGAAGAACCTCCTGACTGTGAGAGCCGTTCAGCAGTGGAACTCTCTGCCCCGGAATGTGGTGGAGGCTCCTTCTTTGGAAGCTTTTAAACAGAGGCTGGATGGCCATCTGTCAGGGGTGATTTGAATGCAATATTCCTGCTTCTTGGCAGGGGGTTGGACTGGATGGCCCATGAGGTCTCTTCCAACTCCTTGATTCTATGATTCTATGATTCTATAGGTTACGTGCCAATTTACAACTCAGAGCTGATAACGGTCTTGATTTTACAGGTGCTGAAGTGGTGTGAGATTTGATAATGGGCCCAGTGGAATACAGAGCAGTCCTCAAGTTCCTTTACATGAAAGGCTGCACACCAAAGAAGACATTTGATGAGATGAAAGAGGTTTATGGTAATGATTCCCCATCATATGATGTAGTCAAGAACTGTAGTCAAAAGTGATCATACTTCGGTGCAAACAGCTCCAATTCCAAAGCGACCCCACTCTGCTATTGATGAACACACCATCCAGCAAGTGGAGGTCACCATTTTGGAAAATCGGTGCATAACCCATTCACCACCTAACCCAAAATGTCAAGATTAGTGTGGGGTCCATAGAAAAAAATAATCCAAGACCATCTTCACATGCATAAGGTATTCGTTTGCTGGGTCCCCCAGATGCTCACACCTTTCCAGAAGCAGGAACGAGTTGAATGCTCTCAGGCTTTATTGACGATGTGCCATGGAAAACAGGAGGACTTTTTCAACAGATTAATCACACAGGATGGAAGCTGGGTCCATCACTATGATCCTGAAACTAAAGTCCAGTTGATGCAATGGAAGCATCACGACTCCACGCCTCCAAAGAAGGCAAGTGCCCAACTCTAAGCAGGCAAGGTCATGCTCACAGTATTCTGGGACCAGCACGACGTAATATTGATGGATTTCCTAGCAAAGGATACCATGATCACTAGGGCATACTGTGCGGAAATTGCAGGAGGACATCAAAACCAAGAGTCATTGCATGTTCCCCAAAGGTGTCTGCCTTCTGCAAGGCAATGCACCAGTTCACACCTCCCATGTTGCCAAATAGAAGCATGCTCCTGTGGCATCCCCCTTATTCACCCGACATCACAGCATCAGACTTCCACCTTTTTCCACCAATGAAATTATTTTTGAAGGGCAAGCATTTTTCAGATGATGAGACTCTGATTTCGGAAGTCACAACATGGCTTTTGGATCAGCCTGTTGACTTCTACAAGTGAGGTGTTTACAATTACTTAAAAAGATGGGAGAAGTGTGTATCCCTAGATGGCACCTATGTAGAGAAGGACTAATAACTGTGCCAAGTTTCATTTCTCCCAGTCCACAGGAAGTGGGCCGGGGGGACTATTTAATGAATGCCCCTCATAGATGGCCAACTGGATCTCATTTCAGCAGTCTGAATAACAAATTTGAATGATTCCTGCCTCACACAAGCAAGACCGAAGTTACCATTGTATACATAACATAAGGGACTTGGTCCAAGTCTACCAATAGAAAATAAATATGAAAAACGAGAAAAGAAACTAAAGATTCAATGTTTAAGAGAGCACCGGATGCTTCCCAAAAATGGAAAGGACATGCAGTTATGCAAATTAGAAATGTGTGTGTTTGTATATATGTGTGTGTGGGTGTGTTGCCTAATTGTATGTGGACACAAAACCCAGAAGGGACTTGATATGAAGATAAAGCCCAATTTGTTCAATGCCTTTCAGACCCAAAAGAATAGGGATGTGGTCTACCCACAAATCAGCAGCTGGAATCCTTGATGGGGGAAGCAATGGGGAGGGTCATTTTAAAAGAGATAGGCATCTTTTTGTTACCCAAACTCCTCCCTCTCCCCCCCTCTCCAATGCTTCCTAGTCTTTATTTAACCCATCCGACAGCCCCACTGCTGCCGCACTTTGTGGCTAGTAAATCTGTTTGGCAGGTAATCTACCAACCATCTACCAGCTGCTGCTTTGGCAAAAGCCTCCAACCCAAGTTGCCATGGAGAAAAACTGGGCAGGAAAGGGACATGCAAGCCTTGGGTCTGGGCCAAGGTAATCGGATGGCGCAGGCCTCTGTTAATGGAACAAGGGGGAACGGGATGAGGCCGACTGCCTTTTCTTTGCCAATGAAAGCTGCACTCTAATGCTGCGGGCAGAGCAGAGGCCTAATTAGCCGCCTCCACCAGCTGTTGGCCGGAGCAGCGTGCCAGATCTGACAAGTGGCAAGAGCTGGCCTTGACGCTTGGCTTTTTTGTCCTGTTTCAGGAGCAAATCCTGGTGATGTCATTGGCGCATTTCATAGAATGTCTTCTGGAAAGACCCAACGAAACAAAAGCGGATCTTTTGGAAGAGAGAAAAGAAAAGGTACTTCACTCCTTCTCTTTCTCTCTCTCTTCCTCCCTCCCATCCTGTGCCATTCACAAGGATTTGTAAGGCTTTGTTAGGATTCTGGGTGGCTGGCATCAGTCAAAGCTGGAAAACTGGAATATACCACGTAAGGAGGACTAGTTATAATTAATCAGATCATCGGGGCTATATTCCTAAAAGATAGGACATAGAAGTACATGGTGTTTTACATATGCTAATTTGTACATCTTGCTGAAAAATTAGGAAGAATGACTATAGTCCAAACAGAAGTACTGTTCATGCCATCCTAGTGGAGATGGTTCCAGGACACATTGTGGGTGCCAAAATCTGTGGATGCTCAGATCCAATTACATACAAAGTCGTAGTAAAATTGGTCCCTTATATAAAGCAGCAAAACCAAAATTTATATTTTGGAATATTTTCAAGACTTGGATGATTGAATCCATAGATGTAGAATCCATGGTTATAGAATCATAGAGTTGGAAGAGATCTCATGGGCCATCCAGTCAAACTCTCTGCCAAGAAGCAGGAAAATTGCACTCAAAGCATCCCTGACAAATGGTCATCCAGCCTCTGTTTAAAAGCCTCCAAAGAAGGAGCCTCCGCCACACTCTGGGGCAGAGAGTTCCACTGCTGAACAGTTCTCTCTCACAGTTAGGAAGTTCTTCCTAATGTTCAGGTGGAATCCCCTTTTCTATAACTTGATACCATTGTTCTGTGTCTTAGTCTCCAGGGCAGCAGAAAACAAGCTTGCTCCCTTCTTCTCACATATTTATACATGGCCCTCATCTAGTCTCCTATCAGCCTTCTCTTCTGCAGGCTAAACATGCTCAGCTCTTAAAGCTCCTCATAAGGCTTGTTCTCCAGACCCTTGATCATTTTAGTCACCTTCCGCTTAACACATCCCAGCTTATCAACATCTTCCTTAAATTGTGGTGCCCAGAATTGACCACACTGTGTTTCCAGTTGTGGTCTGACCAAGCCAGAATAGAGGGGTAGCATGACTTCCCTGGATCTAGACACTAGACTCCTATTGATGCAGGCCAAAATCCCATTGGTTTAACTTGTTGTCCACGAGGACTCCGAGATTTTTTCTACACGTACTGCTCTCAAGCCAGGCATTTCTCATTCTGTATCTTTGCATTTCATTTTTTTCTACCTAAGCAGAGTATTTTGCATTTGTCCCTGTTGAAGTTAATTTTTGTTAGTTTTGGCCAATCTCTCTAATCTTTTAAGATTGTTTTGAATTCTGTTTCTGTTTTCTGGAGGACTAAGAGTACTCTACCTGTCTTTCCTATGGAAATTCTGGTTTTTTTATATATAAAAATGTTACTGCTGAGATACACATTTCTTTCCTTTTAGGAGTACAGTTTGTACTTCTTTGATTTCCTCCTATACAATTCCTAATTCTATAATTGATCACAAGAACATCGACTGCATTTGTCCTATTTATTCAGTGATGTGCCCTTTGGGCTTAAATCCTTTCCCATCCCAGCAAATGTCTTTTCAAGGCCATCTTTCCAAGGTAGTGGACAAGTGCTGCCCTCCTTGGATATTGGATAAAGAAAGGCTAACTTGGCTCAGCTCAGTTCCAGTTTTCATAGAATCATAGAATCAAAGTGTTGGAAGAGACCTCATGGGCCATCCAGTCCAACCCCCTGCGAAGAAGCAGGAATATTGCATTCAAATAACCCCTGACAGATGGCCATCCAGCCTCTGTTTAAAAGCTTCCAAAGAAGGAGCCTCCACCATGCTCCAGGGCAGAGAGTTCCACTGCTGAACGGCTCTCACAGTCAGGAAGTTCTTCCTCATGTTCAGATGGAATCTCCTTTCTTGTAGTTTGAAGCCATTGTTTCGTGTCCTAGTCTCCACAGAAGCAGAAAACAAGCTTGCTCCCTCCTCCCTGTGGCTCCCTCTCACATATTTATACATGGCTATCATATCTCCTCTCAGCCTTCTCTTCTTCAGGCTAAACATGCCCAGCTCCTTAAGCCGCTCCTCATAGGGCTTGTTCTCCAGACCCTTGATCATTTTAGTCACCCTCCTCTGGACACATTCCAGCTTGTCAATATCTCTCTTGAATTATGGTGCCCAGAATTGGACACAATATTCCAGGTGTGGTCTAACCATAGCAGAATAGAGGGGTAGCATTACTTCCCTAGATCTAGACACTATGCTCCTATTGATGCAGGCCAAAATCCCATTGGCTTTTTTTTTGCCACCACATCACATTGTTGGCTCATGTTTAACTTGTTGTCCACGAGGACTCCAAGATCTTTTTCACACATACTGCTCTCTAGCCAGGCATTGTCCCCATTCTGTATCTTTTTGGTCTAAAGGTCTCAGTGTCAGTGGCCATGCTGGGGATTCTGGGAGCGGCAGTCAAAAAGAGAAGGTTTTGAAAAGGGGTGAGCTCTTCAAGGGGAAAAACACAAAATTAAATATATATATATCGCACTCATCTCTCCTGAACTAAGGGTTTTATTCTTGAAGAGAGAACTTGCACAATAAGCCCACCTTCTGGTTTTGCAAACATGTTTGAACCTGAGATTAACCATCTGGTCTCTCATTTAAGCAAAACAGAGAGAGCGTGATAAAGAAGGCACGTCAGCATTGCCACGGCCACCGGGCAGGAAAGGAAAAGGCATCTTCCAGGAGGGATATAAAATAAAAGGGAGGCTTGTTCTTGTTAATAGCTTTGCCTTCCACCTCAGTATAAATAACGGATGGCTGATGTGTACTGTATACAGAAGGGCCGGTGGCACACGGGTTGCTGCACGTATTTAGCAGAGACTGGTGTCGTATCTGCTAGATAACCAGCAGATTTATGGGCAGAAAGGCCTCTCTGGGTGTCTTCCTACACAATCAAGTCTCACAGCCGCAACTCACTTTGCGCTCTGTCTCGCGTCACTGGCAGCTGCTTTGCTCCAGCGGATGGGCTTCAGGATGGATGGCTTTCTTTGGAATTAGATGGGCATGATCAAGTGGGGCCATTAATAATGCTCGGGTACCCTGGCACACAATACTTGGCTGTAAATCCTAGAGTTTTCATTAGGACCACCAGAAAGGCTGGGGGCTGGCGTGAATTGGTTTGCAGGAGGAGGAAGGAAGGAGAAAGTAGGAAGGGGATGGATCGATGGCAAGCAGACCATGGAGAATCACCTTTAAGATGATAATTCCCAAAGTCAGGCAAGCTCACCAGTGGGTTTCCTAGGTTGAACAAGAATTTGAACACTCATCTTCTGATATCCTGGTCCAATACTCAAACCACCTACTCATGATAGCTCCCCAAAGCCTACTTGTTACAAGAGATTGTTGATGTTCTTTATTCATTCAATTGCTTCCAATTCCTCATGACTTCATGGACTAGCCCATGCCAGAGCTCTCTGTCAGTCGTGATCACCCCCAGGTCCTTCAAGGTCAAGCCAGTCACTTCAAGGATACCATCCATCCTGGAACAATTCCGTCAGCATTGCCTCCGAAAAATCCTGCAAATCTCTTGGGAAGACAGGTGGACAAATGTCAGTGTGCTGGATGAAGCGAAGACCAGCAGCATTGAAGCAACTAGTCACATTTTCTGAATGTCCAACCACCATCTCCCAAAGCAGGTACTCTACTCTGAACTCAAGAATGGGAAACAGAATGTTGATGGACAGGAAAAGAGATTTAAAGATGGACTTAAACCAACCTTAAAAACTGTGGCATAGACACCGAGAACTGGGAAGCCCTGGCCCTTGAGAACTCTAACTGGAGGTCAGCTGTGACCAGCAGTGCTGTGGAATTCGAAGAGGCAAGAACAGAAGGCGAAAGAGAGAAATGTGCCAAGAGGAAGGTCCATCAAGCCAACCCTGACCGGGTCCACCTTCCACCTGGAAACTGATGACCTCACTGTGGGAGAAGATGCGGATCAAGAATAGGGCTCCACAGCCATCTATGGACTCACCGCCAAGACATCACATCTGGAAGACAATCATACTTGAGCTACGAGGAATCACCTATGTAAGTAAAGTACCCTCTATCTTGCCCTTGGTCAGCCCCTCTTCCTTTTTCCTTCCATTTTCCACATCATTATCTTCTCTACGCTTTCCTGTCTTCTCATTATGTGGCCAACGTACTTTAACTTTGCCTCTAATATCCTTCCCTCCAGTGAGCAGTCGGGCTTTCTTTCCTGGAGTATGGACCACTTTGATCTTCTCACAGTCCAAGGCACTCTCAGAATTTTCCTCCAGCACCACAATTCAAAAGTTTCTACCTTCCTTCACTCAGCCTTGCTTATGGTCCAGCTCTGGCATCCATAGGTTACTACGAGGAATACCATTGCTTTAACTATGCGGATCTTCATTGCCAGTGTGATGTCTCTATTCTTCACTATTTTATCGAGATTGGTCATTGCTCTCCTCCCAAGAAGGAAACATCTTCTGATTGTATAATGCAATGCAAAAATGAGTTTTCGGAGAGAGATGAACTACAGCCCCCCCTCCCCCAACGCAGTTGCAGTTTCCAATTAGGAGTCCTCATTCTCCTAACTGGAAAATGTATGATTTCAATCTGATCGTAACCCCCCTCTTTCACCTACCCCTTCTCTCCCTTCTAATCTTTCTAGATAGACATGCTTTTCAACCTAAGCTTGCTCAGAAGTCAATAGCAACTGGGAGTTGATCCAGGTGTCTGAAAATTAAGACCTAAGGAGACAGACGGAGAAAACGTGTATCTATTCCTCAATTACCCAGTCTCGGTGTTGGGCAAACAAAACCAGATTGTTCAGCAAATGCTAATAGGAAACTACACGTGTTTTCACAGCCCTGAATTATGGGGGCCGGAAGAAGCCTGAATTGAGAGAGGAATAAAGAAGAAGGAAACATCCTTTTGTGTTGAAGGAAATTCTTGGGGATGAGGTTGAGGAAAGAACCACTGGGTTAATAGTGTTGCCTGTCCAAACAGTGATGAAAAAAAAAAAGACCAAAGGGAAGTGAATTAGAATCCCCCGCACAACCTAATGAATTGCTGATGAAGCATAATGATGCCTGTCAATGACTGTGCTAGATCCGGTTTTGAGCCTCTTTGCCTGCAAGGGAAAAAAATCCTGCCTTGTTTTGCTTACAGTGTCATCCTACAAGAAGAGCCGATTGCTGCAAAGAGGATGGGCCTCCAAAACTATTATGATATAATCTCTGATTAAGTAAGATCACCCAAAATCTCATGTAATGAAGACAAAAATCATTCAGTTTGCTTTTTTTAATTGACTTGATTTGCATTTCATGAACAAATGCACAAGATAGACCTTGAAGCTGTTAATCAAGGTGACCAACTGAAACATTCACACTTGCCTCCAACAGACAAGAGTTCTTTTTCCCACTCTGGACATTATAACAGACCTCACAACCTCTGAGGATGCCTGCCATAGATGCAGGCAAAGCATCAGGAGAGAATGCCTCTAGAACATGGTCATATAGCCCCCCCCCCCCAAAAAAAAAACCCCCTACCACAACCTAGGCCTTGGAAGCCTTTGACAATACAATAATAATAACTTTATTCTTCTATCCTGCCACAATCTCCCCGAAGGGACTCAGGGAGATTTACATGGGGACCAAGCCCAGTCAACAAAATTTAAAATATAGCACAGCAAAATACATTGCATTACAAAAAATTGAGACAAAAAACATACAAAACAACATAAAACATATTTGTGTTTACATTTTTGCATTCAAGACATGTCATTTTCACTCTCCGTAACTTCTAGTCACAAGGATCTCAGGCATCAAGAATGAAATAGTACCTTGCCTGAAATCCTGTAGATTTCACCTGGAGAATCTCAAAACCCAAGATCTCAATCCTAACCTTCAGGGTTCCCAAGAAGGCCACTGTTCTTTCTCTATAATATCACAATTTGCTGGCTTCCTAGCTTTTATGCCAGGTTTTTTCCAACACTAGTTTGAAAGTTTGAAATGTCTCCCTTCAGGTTTAGATTTTGACACCAAGCATTTTAAAACCCTGTAGTTTTCATCCTAGCCTTTTGATTGTAGCACCACTCACTACAGGAACATTACATTCAGTCCTTGCATGGATAATTTCCTCACCCTTGTTGCTGAGTCAATGTTTAGTGGGCAATAAGAGGCATATGGCTAGACCAGCTATTGCTTGTATTGGCTGAGAATAAAAGGAATTGTAGTTCAGCACATCTGGAGTTTAAGATTGGTTTAAACATTACTGGCTTATGTAAACCTGTTGCCATTGCAATGGCACTGTGTGGGATGAAGCAGAGGAAGTGAAAGCAGGGCAGTGGCATAGTAATACATCCTGGAGTTGAACTGTTATGATGCTTCTGTGTTGTCTGTTAATTGAGACTGCTCTTTAGCTAGTGTTTTGGGTCTCAGCATATTCTCTTGGCTGTCATAAGGGATGTGGCTTGTATATCAGCTTGTAACATTCTAGGAACAGGTTGTCAAATAGAAAGGCTGGTTTCTAGCTCAGAAAATGCTAGAAAGTAGATGAATGGGTAAGTGATTTGGTAACAGTGCAAAGAAGGCAAGTTTCTGAGAAGGCAGGAAACAGTGGTGCTTTTTTCTGACAAGAAAGGAAGATCACATTATAAACACACAAGCTATGTATAGCTTCCAGATGAAAGCCAAACCAAAGTGGTTCTCGCTGTCTTTATGTGCACACACCCTCTTTTCTCTGTTTCCTTCGGTGAGAGTTTTCAAAGCCCACGAGCTTCCTCATCAGCCAAAAATGTGTTTTAAAAATAATGCAGGAAAGAAAAGCCGACAGAGTCACAGATCTACCTCTTGCTTGGAGCATTTGTTTAAAGTGGCCTTGAAAGTCAATGCAGCTCAATGGTTGTTAAGGGACTGGAAGTATGGATAACAAAGGGAAAGAGATGCAGGGGAAAATTAATTCTGCATTAGCAGGATGGTTTGTCTCATAAAAGCATTGTGCCACAATGACAGAGCTGGGATGGTGTAGTGCAGTGGTTCTCAACCTTTCTAATGCCGTGACCCCTAAATAAAGTTCCTCATGTTGTGGTGACCCCCAACCACATTTTCGTTGCTACTTCATAACAGTAATTTTGCTACTGTTATGAAATGTAATGTAAATGTCTGATATGAAGGATGTATTTTCATTGTTACAAATTGAACATAATTAAAGCATAGTGATTAATCACAAAAACAATATGTTTGGGGGAGTGTGGGCAACAGATGATGGGATGTGAAGTACCTTCAACCGATGCAGCTCTGACTTCCAGAGACCACTAAGACACCCCCCCCCCCCCCCATACAGACCAGGACCAAACAGAACCCTAATGACCCAACAGAAAATACTGGAGGGGGTTGGGAGGAATTGATAGTGAATTATGGGAGAGGTAGTTCACCTACATCCAGAGAGCACTGTGAACCCAAATTACTATGGATCTGGACAGAACTTGGCACAAATACTCAGTATGCCCAAATCTGAAGACTGGTGGAGTTTGGGGGAAAATAGACCTTGGCATTTGGGAGTTGTTGGGATGTATAGTTCCCCAGCCATCAAAGAGCATTCTGAACTCCAACAATTAAATTGGACCAAACTTGGCCTGCAGGACTCTCACGACCAACAGAAAACACTGGAGAGATTTTGGGAAAATAGACCTTGGCATTTGGGACTTGTTGGGGTGTTTAGTTCCCCAGCCATCAAAGAGCATTCTGAAATCCAACCACAATTAAATTGGACCAAACTTGAGATGTGTGGAAGGGGACTGGGTTATCTGAGGCCCCTTCCATACAGCTGCATAAAATACACATTGAAGTGGATTATCTGGCTGTGTGGAGTCAGAAATCCAGTTCAAAGCAGATAATGTGGGATTTCATTCAGCTGTGTGGAAGGGGACTGGGTTATCTGGGTCCCTGTTCCTTCGCTCTTTCGCTTGCCTTGCAACCTCTTCTCTTCCCTTCAGTCTCCTCTCACGCTGTTGCTTTCCCCATTCACCTCGCGCGGAGGCCATTGGCGAGAGCGCAAGGCAGGCGACGAGGGGCTTCTGGGATGGCAGGCGTCGCGCGAGGCAGGCGAGGAGGGCTTACACGACACCAGGTCTCGCGCGGAGGCCTCCTCGCCTACATCGCGCCCTCGCCATCGGCGAGAGAGTGGGGCAGGCGAAGGGCGCTTCCGCGACGCCAGGCTTCGCGCGGAGGCCTCCTCGTGACCTCGCCATCGGTGAGAGAGTGAGGCAGACAGGGCGGGCTTCGTGCGAGACCTCGCTTGTCCACGCCCTTGGAGCAGGGCCAACGAGGCGGCCTTGCGACCCCGCTGAAATGGCCAGGCGACCCCCCTGGGGGTCGCGACCCCCAGGTTGAGAACCGCTGGTGTAGTGGCTTCAATATAAGATACTGCAAAACAGGGATTTGAATTCCTGCTCAGTCATGGAAACCCATTGAGTGACCTTATGTAAGTCACACTCTCTCAGCCTCAATAGAAGACAATGCCATCCTCTGATGAATAATAGACTCTTGGATCATAGAGTTGTAAGAGACCACATGGGCCATCAAGTCCAACCCCATGCCATGCAGGAAAAGCACAATTGGAGCACCCCAACAGATGGCCATCCAGTCTCTGTTTAAAACCCTCCAAAATTTCAGGAGGATGTTTTCCAGACCTGTGGTTTGTTCTTGGCATGAACAAATCATGCCAACCCCCCCCCCCCAATAATAGGTTCATCTTAGGGTCACCATGAGTGTCAAATGACTTCAAGACAAACAACAACTAACATGATGTTTGATTTTGGATTTTGTTTTATGGCCAACATATGCCCTTGCATTTCTTTTGCATGAGGTTAAAAAGCAAAAAAAGGGGCAGGTTGGAACCAGACTTCCATGGGGCACACATGAGGGTTCAAAGATACCCAGTGGCTTGCATTGAGGTTAAATTCTGACCAAGCAATGTTTTTAATATTTAGTTCTTGTTGTAACAGATAAACACATAACAAATGGCCATAATGCCAAATCAAACCAACACTCAAAGGTTGGATGGATTGCTTTTTTGGATTTCTGCCGACCTCTATAAATATCATAAAGGCACCAGATCCTGTTGATCTTAGAAGCCAAGCAGGGTCAGCCCTCATTAATCCATGAATAGGAGACCTCCCCCAAATATTGAGAAATGAAGACCATAAGGAAGGAATGGACAAAACTACATTCATTATTCCAGAAAACCCTATGAAATTCATAAGGCCAACATTACTTGTTGACAGTTGGCTTATAGAATCATAGAATCATTGAGTTGGAAGATACCTCATTGGCCATCCAGTCCAACCCCCTGCCAAGAAGCAGGAAAATCTCATTCAAAGCACCCCAGACAGATGTCCATCCAGCCTCTGTTTAAAAGTCTCCAAAGAAGGAGCCTCTACCACACTCTAGAGCAGACAGTTCCACTGCAGAACAGTTCTCATAGTTAGGACATTTTTTCTAATGTTCAGGTGGAATGTACTTTCCTGTAGTTTGAAGCCATTGTTCCATGTCCTAGTCTCCAAGGCAGCAGAAAACAAGCCTGCTCCCTCCTCCCTATGACTTCCCCTCACATGGCTATCATGTCTTCCCTCAGCCTTCTCTTCTGAAGGCTAAACATGCCCAGCTCTTTAAGCAGCTCCTCATAGGGCTTGTTCTTCATCATTTTAGTCACCCTCCTCTGGAAGGCAGACACACATATTGTTTTTAGGTTCCAAACTAATAAAAGTTACATGGAAGTAAGCCTCACTGATCAATGATTCGTTTCTTAAGAAGCAGGCCTAAAATTGCATTATTGGCTTTTGTTTCCCGTAAAAGGTCACTTTACTTTGTATATTGCAATAAACAGTGGTTGCTCTACAGAGAAAGCCCCCTAGAATATCTTCACACTTCTATCTCTCATAAATGACCACAAAGATATTTCTAAGAATGTGCACAAAAGAGAAAGGAAGAACAAACTTCAAACCAACAAGAGTTTCAAATTTCTATGGGGTGTTTTATCTGAAACAGATTTCAACGGGGCAGCTGACACTCAAAAAGGTGTAAAGGTCATCTTGCATATATTAAAGGTTAAGTTTGACTGGGGAGAAAAATCATCGGTTTGGCTTAACTGTTAAAATACTTTAACACTCACTGTTATCACCACATGGAAACCATTTAAGTTTCTTTTTAAAGGCTTTTGAAGTCATATGTGCATAGCATTTAAATACTTTTAATATAGTTAAATTTCAACATATTAGGCAATGAACATCCATTACTTAGGAATATAGATTTTTGATGAACACTTTGGCCACAGAGGATGTGGAGCGCATTGAGGTGGATCACATCGCGTGGATAATAGCCACTGGCAGTGGAGAAAACTCCAAGGTTACTGAGTACCTCATTGCCCAGCACAGCATCACCAAGATGTTGCACAGCTGCATCAAGCTCATTTTGGAGTATGTTGAAGCCTTATAATCATAGAATCATAGAATCAAAGAGTTGGAAGAGACCTCATGGGCCATCCAGTCCAACCCCCTGCCAAGAAGCAGAAATATTGCATTCAAATCACCCCTGACAGATGGCCATCCAGCCTCTGTTTAAAAGCTTCCAAAGAAGGAGCCTCCACCGCACTCCGGGGCAGAGAGTTCCACTGCTGAACAGCTCTCACAGTCAGAAAGTTCTTCCTCATGTTCAGATGGAATCTCCTTTCTTGTAGTTTGAAGCCATTGTTCCTTGTCCTAATCTCTATGGAAGCAGTAAACAAGCTTGCTCCCTCCTACCTGTGGCTTCATCTCACATATTTATACATGGCTATCATATCTCCTCTCATCCTTCTCTTCTTCAGGCTAAACATGCCCAGCTCATTAAGCTGCTCCTCATAGGGCTTGTTCTCCAGACCCTTGATCATTTTAGTCACCCTCATCTGGACACATTCCAGCTTGTCAATATCCCTCTTGAATTGTGGTGCCCAGAATTGGAAGCAGGAGAAGTGCCCTTCAACCGCATGATCCTGCACGAGGCCTGTGTGCTATGCCACTGCCTGCCGATGCTGAGCACAGACAAGTTCAAGACAGATTTCTATGCTCAATGCCTGGGCCTGATGACCTACCAGGGCACTATCACCAAGACCTGCCACACCATGAACCAGTTTGTGAACAAATTCAACATCCTCTATGAACCGAAGGGCATTGGCCGCATGTTGTGGGGGGCTTTTCTTCTGAGGCCTCAAAGCACCCCCCCCTGCCCTAATAAAGCCATTATACTGTCAAAAAAAAAAGAACATATTTTTGCCAGTGATAACATGGTGAATTTTATAATCTAGGCATTAGGAATGGTGAAGAAATACAAAGTTATTGGAGCAAATGGTCAGAAAAATGTCTTTCTTGAGTGCTAAGAAATGCTGGTGATAAGAGTCCTGCACAAACAAAAATCACAGTATGCGAGTTATTCTGTGCAAAAAATTGTGCATTGTATCCTCCAGAGAATCTGCAGCCTATCTCTGTATAGAAATTCTATCATCTGTGTCAAACCACCACATGCAATTTATTTTGCAAATACTAAGACCCAGATTGTGAAATGTCATTATTTTTGACATTGAGAAGAAAATTGTATCCCGAGTGGGCAGTCCTCGAGATAGTCCCCAGTATAACCGGCTCAACAAGGAGAGTTCAGAGATGAAGTCAGATATGTCCACCCCAATCAGTTTTGCACCTACCCTTTCCACCAGGAACAGAATTTATGTAAATGGAATGGGATTAAATTGCCAAATTCACCCAGGCTATGACAGAGAACCAGAAAATCATAAAGTTGGGGGAGACTACATGGGCCATCCAGTCTTATCCTATGCTATACATGTTAGATGCTAAATTCAGAATAATATTTGAAATCCCATACATCAAAACCAAAAATACTATGGCATAGATTATTCTGAATTTAGCATTGAATGTTCCTCACTGCTGATATTTAAACACACATGAATATTGATTTGTATGAGAATGATACATTGCCTTCACATTCGCTTATAGTGCTTCCTAGACTTTAACCAGTTCACACTGACACTGTGGAGTTATAAAACCAAACACACTTGACTATTGCTGACCAGATATTTCAGAGTTCAGAGTAATTATAACACATTTCAAAGAGATCATCCTACATTTCTACAAAATATATTTCTATATGAATCTTTCATTGGAAAGACATGAAGGCAGGTGACTAATTCCTCTTTATGGCTCAGATCACCATGTTGCTCTAGAGCACTGGTTCTCAACCTGTGGGTCCCCAGGTGTTTTGGCCTTCAACTCTCAGAAATCCTAACAGCTGGTACACTGGCTGGGATTTCTGGGAGTTGTAGGCCAAAAACATCTGGGGACCCCAGGTTGAGAACCACTGCTCTAGAGCCATCCAGTAGGACAGGATTGCAAAAATAACAGAGGAGCCGTCCAGCTAATGATTCAGTGAGATCTGAGTAGGATGACATATCATTGCTGAAGATGCTAAATATGGATCCTGCAATCTTTTCATACTCGGCCCTACTATTTTGCAGCTTCCCAGAGTGTCAACACAGTCCCAAACCTGATAAGGTACAACGTCTTATTTCATCTTATAGAATAGCACCTCTGTGGTTGTGAGCTTCTTTTTGCACTTGCTCCAGACATTTCAGGAAGATAAAGGATATGCAGTTGGGATGCGTGAAGGGGTTCAGAAGATTCCCTGGATCATCCCAAAGTAAGTAGTTGTTGGTGTTAATAATAATATCCTACTTTCCAATTTGGGACTCATAACAATTAAGCCAATTTGGGACTCACAACAAGTACGCACAGCATACAATACCTTTTTTTTTTTAAAAAAAGTATCAAACATAGAAATGAAAATCCTGCATATTATATAGGGATTGTTTCTTTAAAATGTTCTCAAAGGCCTGGAATAAAAATGGTATTTGCCTCCCTATGGAAAATGAGAGTGCCTCATTGAGGGAGGTCTCTGTTCTCACCACCTGTGAGAAGGATAGACCAGAGAGAAAGGCCTCTCCACAAGATCTCAAAATAGAGGCAGAATTACACCAGAGAATACAGTTCTGGTGTATCTTAATATCTTCAAAAATCCTGTCTTGGTAGTGTCCTGTGGGGTCT
Organism: Anolis sagrei ordinatus; assembly: GCF_025583915.1. Classification (NCBI taxonomy): domain Eukaryota; kingdom Metazoa; phylum Chordata; class Lepidosauria; order Squamata; family Anolidae; genus Anolis; species Anolis sagrei. Next base: position 235,767,306 of record NW_026847438.1, on the reverse strand, counting down.
TAATAATGTGCATGGACCCATCTTGAATCCCAACACTTGGCTTGGCTCAGGTTGAGCACTCCTTCAACAGGACAAAAAAAGTGGTCACCTTAAGTAAAGAGCACTTGAATGGAAGGAAGTGGAAACCAGTTTCAGGAGAGCAAAACTGTATGCCCCACATATCCTGCCCTGTGGTCCCTAAGCTGCCCTATTATAGATGGTGGGAGGCATTGCTGCAAGATGCTCCATAACTGTCAGCCAATGGTAGAAGTTGGTCTCCATGTCAGTGGGATGATAATTCCACTCTAAATTTTAATATAATTCTTAAAGGAGCTGTCCAAAGTACTGAATGTATATGTGCATTGCAGATCAGCACCTTGGAGAGCTCCTAAAACCATAAGTGGATTCTGGCTGAAAAGGAAGCTACCAACCACTACAAGCTCCCTTCCCAGAAAATGGGAAGGGAGAAGGTTGTAGCATTGTCCTTTCCTGATATGGCAAAAAAATTTTAAAAAATCTTGGGCCAGCCTTGCCAAATACCAAACAGCTTCAATCCAACTTCAGTTGTTTATAGCAGAATGAAGCCTCTTTCAGAGTTTCTCCATGTCTATTGAAAGTGATAAAACCTGGTTATAGTGCCAACTGGCAAGCTTTGGAGGCTTTCCTATTTTGTGGTAGAGCTCATTTCCTTGTGTTCCCCAAGGGAAGAAAAAGGCTTAGTATCCAGTGAGTCCCAGTTTGGATGCTAGCCTTGTTCTATTTTTTCTTTGCTTGATCTGGCACAGCCTCTCCCTTTCCTCTTGCACTGACATTCTTGCGTGTGACAATATGGAGAGACCAGAGGAGGGCAGCCAGAGTCCGGCCTGAGAAATATGCGCACAGAGAAAATGAAGCATGCAATAATGTCAGACAAATCAGACATACCTGGGAGGGAGAAAGTGGAAGGGAGGGAGTGACTGGGAGAATAGGCCACAATCTTTCTTTGGAGGATGTCATGGATAACATGTACACCCTGCTCTCTGTCTGTGACTGCGATGTGCTTTTTATTGCCATTCTTTTCTTGTAAAGGCTGTTATATTAAAAGGAAGCAGTGCTGCTGACTTCATTGCTTTTCTAGAATATTGTCAAAAATGATCCAAGTAAGAAGGATCAGCCTGAGAGAAGCCAAACAAAACAGGACTTCTCATAGCTAGACTGCAAGCAGACAGGAATCTTTTCAGAGAAGGTCTGGCCTCATCATTAGCAATGTGTGGCAGTTGCATCAGGCAGCACAAATATTTGGAAAAGAAATAAAAGATGGGTTTCCCATGTTTGAGGAAACTATGATGTGGGGAATCTGAGATGGGTGAGAATCTTTGCAGTTGTACTCTGGATCAAAAGTCCACGTGGCTTTAGGGGACAGAATGTGGCCTTTTCTATGCAGACAGCCAGTTTTTTGTACTGAAATTGTATGGGGTTTTTTTCTGTGCAGAAAACAATTATATCCAAAATCCTTGGTACTCGAAATGTTTTGGATTTTGAAGACATCTTTGAAATGGGACCCAGGTCTAGACATACAAACATACATTCATGTACGTTTCCTGTATGCCTTATACAAAAAGCTTACAGGTACTTTTACACACAATATTTTAAACATGTTTGTGCATGAAATTTGTGTACACTGAACGTTGAGCAAAGGTCTCCCTATTGCAATCACCCATTTGGACAACTTTGGATTTTTGAGCATTCCAGATTTATGGATCTTCTTTTTTTTCCCCTCCAGCTCTTGGTCATTGTTTTGGAGAGGGGGTGTTCAACCCTCATTCAATCACATTAAAAACCAGCATAAAATATACAGCTAAGTAATTACAATTGCAAATATAAATAAAGCTGCAAGTAACTAAGGAGGCAGAACAGATTTTTTTTTCTATTTGGAAAACATCCAGAACTGGAGTTTTATCGGAAAGCTCTGTCCATGGTACGAAGTGCTAAAAGGGACATTCCTACAAGGACTTGTAACTTTGCCTAGTGGGCACAAATAGAGGCAGATCCTCCTTCAGGTACTCCAGTATCAAGCAACAAAAGACTTTAAATCCAGCACTTTGAATCAGACTTGGAAACAAGCTGCTTAACAGTATCATTTTTGATCGTTATGAGATCTGCAGAAGCAACAGAAGAGGAGAAGAATGGCTAAGTTACCATAGGGACTCCTTCCTATCTCATGCATATTTCAAACTTATGGGGCTTATCCCACCACTGTGGGGCAAGGTGTCTCTTCCTGCTCTTACCATAGTCTGCCAGTAGTATCCATGCACTAGCTCAATTCTGACTAAAGAAAATAATCTTGTTGGTTTCATAAACATGAAGTTGTTATTTTTGACAATTGTTCAATGGACATACTCCATTCATGGTTGCTGTGGAATTCAATTTCACATGGCCCTAGACCAGAGGTTCTCGATCTTCCTAATGCCCATTAAAACAGTTCCTCATGTTGTGGTGACCCCCAACCATAACATTATTTTCATTGCGACTTCGTAACTGTATTTTTGCGACTGTCATGAATTATCATTCAAATATCTATGCAGGATGTATTTTCATTCACTGGACCAAATTTGGCACAAATACCTGATACACCCAAATTTAAATGTTGCTGGCATTGGGGAGGGGGGGGGGTTGATTTTGTCATTTGGGGGTTGTAGTTGCTGGGATTTATAGTTCAACTACAATCAAAAAGCATTTTGAACTCCACCAATGATGGAATTGAACCAAACTTGGCACAGAGAACTCCCATGACCAGGAGAAAATACTGGAAGGGTTTGGTGGGCATTGAGTTTTGGAGTTGTAGTTCACCTACATCTAGAGAGCACTGCAGACTCAACCAATGGTGGATCTGGACCAAACTTGGCACAAGCACTCAATACACCCAAGTATGAACACAGATGGACATTTGGGAGTTGTAGTCACTGGGATTCACAGTTCACCTACAATCAAAAGCATTCTGAATCCCATGAACAACAGAATTGGGGCAAACTTCCCACACAGAACCACCATGACCAATAGAAAATACTCAACCAATGATGGATCTGGACCAAACTTGGCACAAATACTCAATATGCCAAAATGTCTACAATGGTTGAGTTTGGGGGAAATAGACCCCACTCGACCCCCCAGGGGTCCCGACCCCCAGGTTGAGAAGCACTGCCCTAGACCTTACTGTTAGTCCTGGTTTAAACAATGCCATTGAATCAAATGGATTTACCAACTTTTTGAGTCACTATTCAGCAGTTGGTTCTAGGTGGCTAAACAGCAGGATTTGAACCATGAAGTTGCATGCTCTTTGATGTTTGTTAGTGCTTTCAAAGAACCCCTTGATTCACTGAGATTCCAGAAACAGCCCCCATTGTATTTCCCATTGTCCAACTGGGAAAGGAAAGGTATCTAATTTTACACTAAACAGGGATGATGCAGTATCTCACTCAAAATATTTTGACTAAAGGATGAAATTGTAACCTTACAAAACAGTAAATGGTTCCATTTTTGCAGAGCTCTAGCAGTACTATGGCTCACATGTTCAGGTTCTCCATTTAGGGAAATACACAAATTCACTTGCTGTTGAATTGATCCATCAAATTCTGAATCGGTTAAAAAGCAAGTGATTAATCTAACACATCTGCACATCTAGAGATGTGAAATCCATCAACACCCATATACTCCTATGAGTCATGGCACTCTCAAGGGGAGAAGATGTTAGGTTTCATATACACCCTGCTGCATTTGTAGTAGTGGGAAAATACATTGTGGTGACATTCTTCCCAGTAGCACCTCAGTCTCATTTTTGCTCCTCTTGAACAACATCCTGCAATGATTTATATATTTGCTACCTATTGATTGTTCCTATGAGGGAGCAGTGAGACAGTCTGTGATCAATGCAAAAAACAGGACTTGCCGCAGAGCGGCTGAGGGATTTGCCAGGTCTCCAAGCAGACACAGGCTTTTAAGGCAGACGAGAAGGATGACAATGTAACAGCCCTGGATTGCTTTTTCCAGACAGCCTCTTCCAGGCAGAAGGGCTAGGCATGAATAGGAAACAAGGAGGAGAGGAGATTGCTGGAGAAAAGTTGTCTGAGAGGGAGAAAATTGGGTTGGGATCCTAGGGTCATTCAGAAGTGGAATACAATTGCAGAATCAATTGTGTGGCCCATAGGAGCTGATCTGGTCCCGAAGATCCTCAGGACAGTTCCTTTGCTCACTCCCAACCTTTTCACAGACATGGCTGATGGGGACATAATTTCTCCTAGGCTCTAGAGCAGGCATGGGCAAACTTTGGCCCTCCAGGTGTTTTGGACTTCAACTCCCACAATTCCTAACAGCCTCAGGTCCCTTTCTTTTTCCCCTCAGCTGTTACCTTCAATTCTGGAAGCAAGGGAACAGGGAGGGAGGAAGAGGAAGTGGAGATGCTGTCTGTCTCTCCTTCCCTCCTTCCCTCCCTCCCTCCCAGTGGGTCCTGACTGCATTTATTCTCTAATGCAGATGCATCCAGAGAATGGTATGGACCTTGGGAAACTACAACTCTCAGGACTGCATCATATGGAGCTATTGTATTTAAAGTGGGGTCCAAGAGCATTCATTATATAGTGCAGGGGTCCTCAAACTAAGGCCCGGGGGTCCGGATACGGCCCTCCAAGGTCATTTACCCGGCCCTCGCTCAGGGTCAACCTAAGTCTGAAATGACTTGAAAGCACACAACAACAATAATCCTATCTCATCAGCCAAAAGCAGGCCCACACTTCCCATTGAAATACTAATAAGTTTATATTTGTTAAATTGTTCTTCATTTTAATTATTGTATTGTTTTAAAGTGTTTTTTGCACTGCAAATAAGATATGTGCAGAGTACATAGGAATTCTTTTCTTTTTTTTCAAATTATAATCCAGCCCTCCAATAGTTTGAGGGACTGTGACCTGGCCCTCCGTTTAAAAAGTTTGTGGACCCCTGCTATAGTGTAAATGCACCAAGAGAAGGGTATGGACTACGGACCTTGGGAAACTATAACTCCCAGGACCACATAGTATGGAGCTATGGCATTTAAAGTGAGGCCCAAGAGCATTCATTCCACAGTGTAAATGCACCAAGAGAAGGGTATGGACTTTGGGAAATTATAACTCCCAGGACTGCACAGCATGGAGACATGGCATAATCGTCGTCGTCGTCGTCATCATCATCATCATCATCATCATCATCATCATCATCATCATCATCATCCTTCTCTCCTGGCTTTCCCTTGCAACTCAAGGCACAGACATATCACAGAAGGAAGGGAAGGGAAAGAAAGGACCCAGAAATTGTTCTGGCAAAGTAAAATCTCAGTGAGCAAAAGGTAATGCTTTCCCTAACAAGGGTACTTTTGGCTCCTCCCACAATTTTCCCTCCCACAAATTGGGGAAATATCTCATTGTAAACCTGGAGTGACGAATGCCATCATATTACAGAAATGGCCAAACATCCTGATGATTTTTTTGAAATCCCCACCACCTCACGAAACGTTTTAAAAGAATGCTGGCCCTCACATTTAAAATATGCAAAGAATGCTCTATCCTACACTTGAAGCCAAACTAATGTGATGATAACAGTTGCTTCCTGGATTTTATGTGTAGCACTCAGTGGATTTTAGCAAACATGATGAAGTGGCTAGAAAATGCCTAGAGGCGGCATATTTTGTTAGACATGTATAAATGATAGATATCAGTCCCATGGAAACAGGTGTCATACTGTATTGCATTGCATGTACTTTAATTTGTATACTACTGGACATCTTGATAATCAGCCCTCCTATTGTAAATTTAGCTTCCCATGTTCAGCATTATTCACTTATGAGAAAAAGTCTCACAATGCTTATTTTGGCTCTGATCTCGTACACCTGTCCCCAGATTCACTGGACTAATGTATAGATCTATAAATGTTCGTAATATTGCCACCACTGAGATCCCTGTTTGAGTGGCGCAAACAACGTTGTATCATCATATCAGCAGTTACCAATTATAAAAGCTTTCATCGCTTCAGAATGGATAGCCTGTAAAGCCAATTGCCGCTCCTTATTATTATTTTGCATAAATGAAAGATTAGAAGTGTTCACCTACAATTTGACTTCCTGGAAATTGCTTTGGCAGAGAAATATGATGTGAAGTTCATTATTGTACCGCAGCTAACAAGTCTTTCCACCTACACCTCTCTCTCCAGACCATATTTTTCAGGAGTGTAGGGAAATGTAAGACGCAGCAGAGATCCGCATTTTACCTTTAATTTAATTCTTTAGACAAAGCTGTTTTTCTTCCAAATGTGCAATCTTGTCTCATTAAAACAATGCACAAAATAGCTCATTACAGGCTTGCTCCTAGTTAGCTCTTGAATGTACTTATCTTGCCACACATACAATTTTAGCTCATTTATCTTAAAAGAAGGGGAAAAAATACCAGAAAGGCTACTCATTGTGACAACGAGGTTGTTCATGTTCAGCTAGTCGAAGATCTAGTTTGATTTTGAAGTTTAGTCTTTCAGTGACAGAGGAAATCAAAGCCAAACTCACAAGTGCAACATTGACACTTGCTGAACTCTGCTTTCACATTCACAAACTGTTTACGATTGGTGGAAAATAATTGCACAATTACAACCAAATATGTAATGTGCATGTATACCACACCAAAAGGATTCTAGAGCATTGGGAATGGGGACAATTTGAGGTGTGAGCGGAGTGAATACCCCTCTCTCGTTTTCCCCAAAGGGTAGGACTTTTGGAAAGGGGTAGGAGCACCTAGTCTTCTGAATATCAGTTTGGACTCCAGAAAACCAATACACATTTACACACTGACCCTTTATCCTGAGGATGATTCATACCATCAAATTCCAGATCATCCCCAGGATGGTTCTGACTGCCAGCTTCCCAGCTACTGCAGAGGCAGAAGAGAGTCCTGGCCATCCCAATTTCTGTCATCATGATGGCCAACAGGTGTGAAATGGCTAGTGTCCACTCCTCGTTGCCTGGAGCAACACTGGCTGGGATAATAGAGCTCTGCAAGTGGCCAACATAGTGAGATAAGTGATGGACACTAGCCATGTCATGTCCACTAGCCACCACAATGGCAAGAATGGGAGTTTGATGGGTCCTCAAGCCCAGAGAATATGCCATGTAAAGGGTTGCAGCCAGTTCTGTCTCAGAATCAGGCCGAAAGTTGTTGTTGCTGCTACTGTTGTAATGTTTATTTATTTATACCCCACTTTTACTCTCCACAAGTTGCATTTGCTTAGGATTCTCAGGGAGAATTTGGGGCAACCCACATTTTTTGTTAATGCATTTAAAGAACACCTTAAGCACCCTTTCCCCATGTTAACTTGAATAAGCTCCAGGCCCATAGCCAGGATTTTGTTTCGGGAGGGGCTGAGTTTGATTCGGGGGGGGGGGGGCTGAGTCTGAGTGAAAGAGGGTCTACCCTAGCAAACCTTTTGTATCGTTACCCCAATACCCCCATGCATATGGGATATATTGAGCATGGTGATCAGATCATGATATGAATAAACATAACAGTTTAAATAATGTACCAGTAAGGCCTTCTCACAGACCACCCTGAGAATTTGGGGGGGGGGGGGGCTGAAGCCCCTCAAGCCCCCCCCCCCCTGGCTACATGCCTGATCAGCTCTATGCATCATGCAGCTGTCAAAAAGCTGATTTCTCCCTCTACAGGATGGAAGGGCCAATCCATGGCTTAGTAGCTGAAATTTTGACCAGTTCTTCAGTTTCTGTCTAGAATGTGCTGCGTTGCAGAAGAATGGGACCTCCTTATCCTATGACTATCAGGAGGACTTGCTAGACCAGGCATGGGCAAACTTGGGCTTAACCAAGTGTTTTGGACTTCAACCCCCACAATTCCTATCAGCCGGTGGGAGTTAAAGTCCAAAACACCTGGAGGGGCCAAGTTTGCCCATGTCTGTGCTGAACCCTTTCACAGAAACAAATGGAAGACTTTGGAATGCTAAGAGAAGCAATGTCATAATATAGGAATTCCCAATAAGTAAAGGGAAAGTGAAGATTTTTAACTTGATGGAAAATTGGATGGGTTCTTTAATAGACAATTGGGAAGAAGCAGCCCAGATAGATTCATGCTTAGAATGAAATCTAGTTTTACTAGTCCAGAGGCATGTTAATAGAACTTCTTGTTAAAGAAGACAATGCTGCATAGTTAGGGCAAAACCTGCTGGGTTGGTGCATCAAGTCAAACCAAGAAACTGTAAAAGTTATAGGAGTTTGCATGTGTGTTGCAACAGAAAAAAATGAGTTATTAATGAGGTTTCCCCCCTAAATAGATAAGCATAGCACAATTTAAAGTTGTATTATTTTTCCTCTAGCTAGACATTATATTGTTATTAATACAGCCTGGAATCATATGGGCATTTTTGTGGCAAAATGTAAAATAATCCACATGTAGTTCACATTTGATCAGCGCACACACTGCCTTTCCAGAGAAAGAAAATATGCCATGCAGAACAAATCCAGAATAATGTATGTACAATGTGATCAGTTGCATCAACTCACATAATGTCCTTTTTTATGAGAGACTAGCTGTACCCGCCACATGTTGCTGTGGCCAACCTTCCTTCCCTCTTTCTCTCTTTTCTTCTTTCTCTCCTTCCTTCCTTCCTTCCTTCCTTCCTTCCTTCCTTCCTTCCTTCCTCCCTTCCTTCCTCCCTCCCTTCCTCTTCTTTCCTCTCTTCCTTCTTCCTTCCTTCCTTCCTTCCTTCCTTCCTTCCTCCTTCCTTTCCTTTCCTTTCCTTTCCTTTCCTTTCCTTTCCTTTCCTTCTCTCCTTCCTTCTCTACCTCTTTCCTTCCTTCCCCTACTTTTTTTCTTTCTCTCCTTCCTTCTCTACCTATTCTTGGACTGTAACTCCCAGCAGTCCTCCTGATTGATCTGTCTACCTACTAGTCATCTCTATCTAATCTATATATCTTATCTATCTGGAGGATTGCTGGGAGTTACAGTCCGGAAATAGGAAATATGTATCGATTGGGATGCTCTCAAAGAAATCCAAGGAGAAGCAAGCTTGCAGCTTAGAAGCAGTGCATTTGGAGCATCCTTTTCCCCAAAAGGAAAAGGATGCTGGGAGCTGTCATTTTCATACATGTACTGTATCATCATTTAGCTTTTTGGGGTGTTTAAGTCCTTCCCCCTGTTTTTGGGGAGAGGTTTATGAGTGATGGTCACTCATTGGTCTGTTAGGGATGTAGTGCCCAAATTTCGTGTCAATTTGTTCAGTGGTTTTTGAGTTATGTTAATCCCACAAACAAACATTACATTTTTATTTATATAGATTTAAAATGGTCCTTTCTGTGTCCATGTGAGAGAGCTTCTTTCAGCAGCCAAGAAGCAAATCAGTCTCTCTCTCTCCACTTCTCTCTGCTTCTCGCTTCAAATACTGTTTCTCTGTGAATGTGCATAGCTCAAGCCTGAACAAAAATGTAACAGTCTCCAAAAGTCCCAGTTTCAGACTAGCTCCCCAGACGAAGCTGAACCAATCAGCTCCATGCATCTTATTTTACAATTGAAACACACATTAACTGATTTATTTTTGCATGTTCCAACAATTTTTAGCTGCTGCATCAAATTGTTGATTCATGTTCAGCTTGTGGTCTTCTAAAACTCCTAGATCTTTTTTACATCTGCCCTTGTCGGGGCAAGTGTCACCCATTGTATATCTGTATGTTTTATTTTACATCACCATATTTCTCCCCATTGAAATGGGTGTTTTTAATTATGGCACAGCTCTCTAATCTGCTAAGGTCATTTTGGATTCTGATCCTGTTCTTGGGAGTACTAATAGCTAGCTATCCCTCCCAATTTGGTGTCATCTGCAGATCTGATAAGCATGCCCTCTATCTTTTCATCTCATCTTTTCACTGAATGAGCCAATGGGAAAACAAAATACTCCAACAAAGTGGATAGAATGAAGGTCCCGTTCTTCAGACCTTGGCAGGGAAGCTCGTTACCTCTCAACGCACCTTCATTAGCTTCCATTAATGCTAATGGGAACAACGTTGCCTGCCTCAGGAAAGAAGGAAATAAAGCCCTCTGTTGATATATATTTATGAACGTAGATATGTTTATTCCTTTAGCTAATTTAGAACCCAACCAGCTGTAGTTTTAAATTTATTCATTAATGCCTGCAAATTGAAAGAGGCAGCATGGAGCCAACATTAATTTAGAGGGTGCAATCTGATTATGCGGTGAAATATGTCAGTCATAAGCCACGAAATGAAGGTTGCAATTTCGCTTCCCCCTATACTGAGATTAGCAAGACACTGGCAGAGCTATTATTCCATTGAGATCAATTGTTTGGGGATCAGTAAAAATGCAGAGGTTAAAAATTTATGGCACAATTATCAACAGCATCATTAGTGTCACAAACAGTTCCTATCTTCTGCCCTAACCGCCTTATGAAAACAAATGCCTTTTTAATAAAATTGTAAATTTATGGAACAGTAGCATAAACTGAAGCAAGATAAATAACTTAGCTTTAGTATAATGCAGAGATGATCCCTGTGTGGAAAGAGTTCTTCTTTACAGAGCAGAAAAGAGTTGCGGGATGGCATAAAAGACTGACAAATGCTTTTGTGTGCTAAATAACCTATTTCATTAGATATGTAGGATACACACCAGGAAGCAAGGATTTTAGTTAGGGGATTCATGCAAAGTTACCAAGTGTATAGCTCATAGAATTCATTCATTCATTCATTCATTCATTCATTTATATTCTGCTTCTCTCCCGCCTCATGAGATTCAATACAATTGGCAATTGACTATCTGTGTCATTCCAATTTTATGATGAATTTCACACCCACAATGACCTTAATCCTTTTAGCAGCCCCAGCTGCAATAGGCTTATGAGTTCAATTATTGATTTGAGTGAACACTTAGGTAACTCTCATTAATTCATTGGGTCTACTTTAGTTGGGGGTATCGATAGCATCCTGATCTACATGTTCAAAATGCACTTATTTGAAATCACCATTATCATCATTGGCACCACCTATAGTCTTGTGTTTCTCTATATTGCACCTCAAGAGAGTTCGCAACAATTAAAACAAAGCCTGAAAAACATACAACAATCCAATTAAAATACACTGCATATATTCATGAATAGGGTAAAGATAAAGATTTTCCCCTGGCATCAAGCCCAGTTGTGTCCGACTCTGGGGGTGGGTTCTCATCTCCATTTCTAAGCTGAAGAGCCAGCATTGCCTGTAGACACCTCCAAGGTCATGTGGCCTGCATGATTTCATGGAGTGCTGTTACCTTCCTGCTGGAGTGGTACTTATTGATCTACTCATATTTGCATGTTTTCAGACTGCTAGGTTGGCAGAAGCTGGGGCTAACTATGGGAGTTCACGCCTTATACTCATGTATAAGTCTACAAATTATAACCCAAAAATTGTTCAAAAACCTTGATTTGACCATGGGTCAATGTAAGTACTGTACCTTAAGTCTTATTTTAAAAAAGGAGCCACTCCTCCTTCTGAGTAGAGTTGCAAAAGACAATAGTTTAGTTCATTCTAGGAAAACCTCTACTCTCTGCTGTGATACTGCATCTGGATTCTTAAAATACGTGTTTCTTTCTCATCTCTAGGAATGGCCTTCAACTTATCCATGAGTTGTATCAAAATCCATCATTTTAGCTCCCAAATTTGCCTTCTACGTATATATGGGGTCAACCTATACACGAGTATATACGGTAGTTAAAAATTAACAACATACAAAATTTAAAACCCAATTAAAATAAAAAATGTAAACCAATAAAACCAACAGCAATTGGTCGAATTCCAGCACATTATATAGGGCGTATTTCCACAAATAATAATAATAATAATAATAATAATAATAATAATAATAATAGAGATTTGGAGAACAATACTCCTGCCCTCACAATCGTGTTAAAAAACAAAGTATGGATTGTCAATGTTGCAATCCCAGGTGACAGCAGGACTAAAGAGAAACAACTGGAAAAGCTGACACAATATGAGGATTTAAAAATCAAACTGCAAAGACTCTGGCACAAGCCAGTCAAGGTGGTCCCAGTGGTGATCGGCACACTGGGTGCATTGCCTAAAGACCTTGGCCTGCATTTAAACACAATCAGCACTGACAAGATTACCATTACCATACTGGGATCTGCACGCAGCATTCGCCAATACAGTCGTAGACACTTGGGAAGTGTCCAACGTATGATCCAATTCAACAGCTAGCAGAGTGATCTTGTCTGCTGTGGACTCATCTTGTTGTGTTACAAATAATTACTTAACTTTTATACCCCACCTCCATCTCCCCTAAGGGACTCAGGGCAGCTTACAAAAGGAAGAGCCCAGAGAGCACAAAGTGAAAAACACAACACAATAAGATAGCATCAAAAACAAAACCGAATAAAAACATAACACAATAAAACATAACATCATAAAACAGTACCATACAGAGAGATAAAACTGCTGAGTTCAGAGGGCTCTGGGTTTGTGCAAACTCCTAGATAGAGCTAAGGGAAAGTGCAAAATTTAGAAAGGCAGGACTGAGAGGATAATGTTCATGGGCATTAAAATGTTAGGATTGTAGAGCGGAGGGCCATGCTAAAGTGTCGGAACTTAGGTAACATTAGGCCAATTCTTTGGAACTGCCTAGTCAAAGGCACAGCGGAACATCTATGTTTTTAGGTTCTTGCAGAAGGTGGACAGGGTAGGTGCAAGTCTGATCTTTCTAGAAAGAGAGTTCCAGAGCCAGGGGGCCACCACCAAGAAGGCTCTCTCCCTCGTCCCCACCAACCATGCTTGAGATGGAGGTGGAAGCGAGAGAAGGGCCTCCCTGGATGAGTTAAGGGCTAATGTTGGTTTGTAGGGGAAGATGCGATCACGAAGATAGGCAGGTCCTGAACTGTTTAGGGTTTTGTAGGTGATCACCTGCACCTTGAATTGGGACCAGAAAGTTGTTTGAACAGGGGGGTTGACCGCTCTGTGTAACTTACTCCACTTAGTAATCTGGCCGCCGATCTTTCCATCAATTGCAATTTCCAGACCATCTTCAAGGGCAGCCCCATGTAGAGTGCATTGCAATAATCCAATCTGGTGGAACTAGGGCATGGACTATCATGGCCAAGTCGGGCCTCAAATATATATAAAATCCATTCTCAGTGGCCTATTGGAACAAGAAAGCTCTTCATTTTTCAATGGAACGATAATAAAAAAGATGCCAATTTAACTTTTCTTAGAATGCGTTCCAGAGTCTGAGAGCATATCTTTTGTCCCCACCAAACATACGAATGAAGATGGTGGAACTTAAAGGAAGACCTGTTATGATGGCTCAGAAATGCTCATATGGCTACATAATAGTTCACTAGACAGTTTGAACTTCAACCATAGAAGGCTTTATAGATCAAAACCTGTTGACTTTTCTCCTTGGAAAGAAGCTTCAGTTGAAGAGACACAACATCCCACACATAAAATGCAGCAGGATTGAAGAATAGAACAGTGAATGAATCTTGTCTTGCTTTTCCAAACTTGTCAGATCTCCTCCCCCTCACCACCCACTCACAAATACAACATACAAAAGTAGAAATATAGTTGGCACTCTGTTATTTCAAGCTCTGCTATGAGAACACAGTAGACTAGAAAAGACTGAGCAAAGCATTTGATGATGTTTAGATGCTAGTAATACCTGAGTCACAAGAATTATATCAATCTAACCTTCTCTATTATTGTTACTATGCCAAAATATATACAATGGGACTTTTCACATCATTTTTTCAACCGGGTTTATTATACTTCCATTTCCTATTTTTCATGGGTCCATTAAAAAGAGTGCTTCCCAACCTTTTTTTGACCGGGGACCACTCTCCAACATTAGAACCAAAAGGGTTACAAATCAGTTTTTGAGCAAATTTAGATTCAGTTTGGTTATTTGGGGTGATGATTCAGAAAATTGCACTGGATAGACCACATCAGCTCTAGTTTCTGATACAAAACATATGCCATCCAGTAGTCGCCATCTGCTTGCTCACAGAAAACCATATACAATACCCCAGAGCTGGTGTGGTCAATCCAATGCAATGTTCTGAATCAGCACCCCAAACAACCCCAGGTACAGGCCTAAAAGCACCCCTGCTTCCAGGTGCCATATGGAACGCCTCCACTCAGGGGGAAGGAGGAGGAGGAGAGGCAGCAGTCAGAAGGTTTGTTGTTGCACCTTTTGTGAGTAGTCAGCCTCTCCCCTCCCGACATCCCCATTGCCACGGCACTATAAGAGAGTTTATTTTATTTTATTTTTAATTAATTTTTATTGGTTTATGGTGCACACAGGAAACAAAAACGACACCAGAGGAAACCCCCTCCCCCCCCCAAAAAAAAAGAAAGAAAAGAAGAAAAAAAATATACAAAAGAGTATGCAAGTTTACAGAATGGTATACAGTCAGCGCTCGTTAAACATATGAAAAATCAACTTTGACTATACAGTTATTTATACCTTAACATTTATTATCCCTCTAACCCCACACCCATGATCCCAACCCCCATGACCTCTGACACCATTCCGTATAGATCACATAACTAACCCACAACTACCCACATGTCTTCTTTCACTAAATCCCCTTTATGGCGATCTTCAAATCTACTTTTGTCTTCTTTTCGAGATATCCAATTGCCAACCTCCATTTTTAACAAATTCTTCATTATTTCCTCCTCTGCTACTATTTGTCAGTTTGGCCACTGTTACTAACCATTGCAATGGGAGTTTCTGGTTTGTGGCCAAACTATAAGAGGGTTTCATGAGACCACTCACTCCCATTGCAACGGTGTAGTAACAGTGAGGCCACAGACCACATTTCAGTTCTTGGGGACCACTGGTCGTCCACAGATCACAGGTTGGGAACCACTGATTTAGAAAGTGAGTTCTTTGGAGTAGAAATCTGTCATACAATTGAGATCCCATCCTGGGTTTATATAATGTAAATCTCCATTCCTATTGCACAAATGGAGTTCCATCAATCAATCAATTTATTTATTTTGGTAAGAAGAAAGAATTAATAAGCATATTCAGAATATGCGTGTGTCTAAAACCCGGTTCATACAAATAAAAATATTTAAAAACTATACACTAAAACATGGTATGTGGTTCATACAAATAAACATAGTTAAAAGATATAAACTCAAACATAGTATGTGCTATCTATCTATCTATCTATCTATCTATCTATCTATCTATCTATCTATCTCTATAGAAATCCAGTTAAAATATAGTTAAATCATTTTCCACTGATATCATTTACAAATTGTCTCCTTAGTTTTATAGCAGTAGCACAAAAGGTAGCTACTTTTACATTGATATCTGAGTCCCTATCCCCTATTAGATATTTTAAATGATAACTATCATACCTGGCTGGGACTTGTTGCACAATTGGAGTTATGAGTGCAGAACAAATGTCCCTGAACAAATGGCAGGATAACGGGACACAACCAAATGTTTCAACTTCATTCAAACGCACTCTCTCTGAATAGAACATTCTCCAAATTTGCTCTGCAGTAGTACTTAAGGTAGAATGTTGCATCTGGATAAAGTGAAAGATTTCCTAGATTTAGAAATGTCTAGGTTGGATAGATGTCTCGCTGGAGTAATCAACCTACCCATTATCTTTAATTTTCAGGTATTGCATTGCTATCCATCATTCTGTTGAACATCAACACTGTACAATCAATTGCATATCTGCCAATATCCTTGCTTATTGTTCTGTGGTTCAATAAGGAATCCACAGTGGCTGTTTTCACAATGCCAGTAAATCAGATGGTACAATGAAAACACTGACAACTGTTATGTGCCATCCAAGAATGGGCAGCTACATGTCAAATTGTTATGTTGTGAACTGAATACTACATAAAGATCAAAAAAAGTGCAAAGGCATGTGCTTCAGGGATATATGTATAAAACATAAGCATGATGTCAGCCATACCCTTCTTCATAAAGCAATTCATATACAGAAAACATCAACTGACATCCTATTATTTTCAATCAAACTAAATGCATTGACGCAATGGTTTTCACCAATGTGTTGATTCAGTATGTCTCCTCTAGTTATGACTAACCAATAGGTCATCCCCATGGACATTGCCTTATTATAATTATTATTACCATCATCATTATAATCATTGTGGTCACTGAAGGAAGAATATAGCTTTTTACAATTTCATTGTCAAAGAGATTTCTTATATCGCTGTGTTTTATCCTTTTAAGTGCCTCTTTTACCCTAATGTGATGGCAGCCAAACATGGATGAGCTACCCCTTTCCTGAAAGTGTGAGTGTTGTAAATGCTAACAGCTGTGCAAATAAGGAGTGTGGGAGTAGCTAGCCACAGACACTGACCACTAACATGGAGAGCTTTGCATCTACCGTAGCACAATATCCTGTGGTTTTCCTTTCCATTCCAGCAAAGGCCACAATCGCTCAGTCTATGATTTATAAGACCTGTTGATTCAAAGCACTTAGCTTCCAACCAACGTCACAATGACCACTGGAACATCTGTGAATAATTAATTCCATGGTTCTCAATCAGGGTGCACATCAGTGAAGACTGGTTTAAACATCCAAAGAGCTGGGCTGAAAATTGGTTTTGGCTGAAACCCTGGTGAGTCCAGCATATGCAAAGGGCAATACAACCCCCATGAGGTCTCCCTCTGAAGTTGCAATCATGCAATCATTGATGAGGAGTCATTGGGCTACTCCTGGGAATGCAATATTCCTGCTTCTTGGCAGTGGATTGGACTGGATGGCCCATGAGGTCTCTTCCAACTCTTTGATTCTATGATTCTATGATTCTGTGATACTCCCTATCACTTATCACATAGCTGGGTGCCTCTTTAGGACAGTAGAACAAGCAATGTCATTGCCAGCAGGGCTCTGCTAGGGAGGTGCTTGCCTGAGAAAATGGTGGCCATTACACCAATGCCTCAAGCCAGACTCACCTATTGAAATGAGCACCATACTCAAGTATCCATTGGACTAACTCTATTGCGTTAACCAGAGCCAACCCATAAAGCCCATCAGGGACTCATTCATATTGCCACACCACATTTCTTTAAGATCGTGTAATGAATGGAATGACACTTTGAATGCTCCAATGATAGTTTATTGAATTTCCCACCATATGAAGAGCCAGCCAGCGATTGATGTTCCTGCCATATGAATCATAGAATCATAGAGTTGGAAGAGATCTCATGGGCCATAGAGTCCAACATCCCCCCTGCCAAGAAGCAGGAATATTGCATTCCAATCAACCCTGACAGATGGCCATCCAGCCTCTGTTTAAAAGCTTCCAAAGAAGGAGCCTCCACCACACTCCGGGGCAGAGAGTTCCACTGCTGAACGGCTCTCACAGTCAGGAAGTTCTTCCTCATGTTCAGATGGAATCTCCTCTCTTGTAGTTTGAAGCCATTGTTTCGCATCTAGTCTCCAGGGAAGCAGAAAACAAGCTTGCTCCCTCCTCCCTGTGGCTTCCTTTCACATATTTATACATGGCTATCATATCTCCTCTCAGCCTTCTCTTCTTGCAAGCTAAACATGCCCAGCTCTTGAAGCCCCTTCTCATATGGCTTGTTCTCCAGGCCCTTGATCATTTTAGTCACCCTCCTCTGGATTCGTAAGGAAAACAGTCCAAAAAAGGGAGGGGGAGAAGATTATTTGAGAGTTTCTCAGGAATACCAGATTAGGGACATTCCAATAGACACGTGGGATGGGAGCTGTCAGAATCATCCACACTGAATAAAATCAAATCTAGCAAATGGGCTGTACTGTGGGTGGTCTCCTACTCAGCAGTGAATCCCCAGTACCACAGTGCAGCTGCCCAATCCTTGCACAGTAATTAAAAAAACTAAAAGTAAGAAATAGTACTACTTTAGAAGATACTTTTCTTTGCCTTTAATGTTAATCTCAAGATACCGTGAGAGTTTAATCCTTCACGATGTCAGAGTTAGACAATATTTTTTAAGGGAGAGGAGAGGAAGAGGAATCTACTTGCTCATAGGATAACGATAAAAACATATAGTAACAGAAAAACTAGCAAATTCAGACATGTAATAAGTAATGAATAACAGAACATAGTGATTTGCAATGCTACCCCCCCCCCCCCTCTCCGGCAGAAAAAGTCCTAACTGGGTTGTTGTAGGTTTTTGGGGCGATATGGCCATGTTCTAGAAGCATTCTCTCCTGACATTTCATCTGCATCTATGGCAGGCATCCTCAGAGTTTGTGAGGTCACATCCTTAGATTATGACCTCGCAACCTCTGAGGATGCCTGCCATAGATGATGCGAAACGTCAGAAGAGAATGCTTCTTGAACATGGCCATATAGCCTGAAAAACCTATCACAACCCAGTGATTCTGGCCATGAAAGCCTTCAACAATACAAAGTCCTAACTCCAGAAATGTCCTAACTCTGGACAATACAAAGTTCTAACTCCAGAAAAAAATCGGATTGAGTAGTCAGGGCTGAGAAGCAGAATTATTATTATTATTATTATTATTATTATTATTATTATTATTATTATAACTTTATTTGTACCCCACTAGCATCTCCCAAGGGATTCGATGTGGCTTACACAGGCTGAAGCCCAGAACACAATACAACAATACAATACTAAAGCAAATTAAAAACAGTTAAGCAGGAAAACAATAACAGTAACAATACAACAAGACACTATTAAAACTGGGCCGGCCGGAGTAGGGGTACAGGGTTAAAAGTGCTGATGTGGCGGGAATGTAGGATTATAATATAAGTGCGGTGTGCAGTGTGCAGTGATCTTGGTTCTACTAAGGTGCTTCTAGGATTTGGTGCTGGGGTTCCTAATCTGAAAAGGCACATCGGAACAGTCAAGTTTTCAAATTCTTTCTGAAGACTGCCAATGTAGGGGCTTGTCTGAGATCTTTCGGGAGGGCGTTCAGAAAGATTTAATTTGTTCTTGACCATTTGTTCCTTTGCAATTACATGATATTAGAAGTGAATTAACAATGGCTTGTAGGCTGTCCACATATTGCACCCTTATTAACCCCCCAACACCACCACCAAAAATGGATCAATTTATCAACAGGTCAATGTAAGTACTGTGCCTCTTATCTGAATAGATGGGGAGCTTGGTCCATCCTGAGAGATCATACAAAAGCACTGGCCCTCTCAGATCTTTCTGCCATAATGCTACTTCTGGTCTTTCTAAATGCCTGGTTGGGGAAATGGCGGTGGTGGTGGCTGAGTGGGATGGCTCTGAAATGTGTCTGGTGCTTTCTGTTCTCTGTGGAATGACTTTCAACTTGTTCATGGGTCATATAAAAGTATAATTTTGTCACTAACACCTTCTCTTAACTTGTGCATGGGTTTGACATATACATGAATTTGTATGGTATATTGGGTTGTTGCAGTTTTTTTTCGGGCTATATGGCCATGTTCTAGAAACATTCTCTCCTGATATTTCGCCTGCATCTATGACAAGCATCCTCAGAGGTTGTGAGGTCTGCTGGAACTAGGAAAATTGGGTTTACATATCCGTGGAATGACCAGGGTGGGACAAAGAACTCTTGTCTGCTGGAGATAGGTGTGAATGTTTCAACTGACCACCTTGATTAGCATTTGATGGCCTGGCAGTTTTTTGGTGTGGCTTGTTAGTGCCTGAGGGAATCTTTTGTTGAGAGGTGATTAGCTGTCCCTGATTGTTTCCTCTCTGTTGTTTTGCTGTTGTAATTTTAGAGTTTTTTAATACCCTATTTTCCTAGTTCCAACAGACCTCACACTACCTCTGAGGATGCTTGCCATAGATGCAGGTGAAACGTCAGGAGAGAATGCCTCTAGAACATGGCCATATATCCCGAAAAAACCTACAACAACCCAGTGATTCCGGCCATGAAAGCCTTCGACAATATATGTATATTCTCTAAGAAAATGTCTCATGGGAAATTTGGGCTATTACTGAAATGTCTTACCCAGAGAAATTTTCCTCACTGGTATTTAGGAGACAGGTGAAGACAACTTTATTTCAGATAATTCACCTCACCATTTCAACTGTTGGCTTTCATCAGTGTCTCGGTTTATACAAAGGAGATAAAACAATAAGGGGATTGTTATAACCAGTAGACAAACTAATCTCATGGTAATTTGGAACAAGTTGTGGTTTTATGAGCACAAATAAACCGAGATGAAAGCTTTCTGCTATTCTATGTGCTTGAATTTCATCTTGCAAGATTTTATTGCACATTTCTGGGTACAGGTAGTGTCTCTGGATCCCCTGCACTCCCAGATTTTAGAAGACCTGTATTTGCATATATGTATATAGTGAGATATTTTGAAGATGGGATTCAAGTCTAAACATGAAATTCATTTATCTCTCACATACACTTTACACACATAGCCTAATAAAAATGAATACAATATTTTAAAATTATGTTGTGTCTGGAACAGAGTTTTGTACATCAAGCCATCAGAATTCAAAAGTGCCACTATCTCAGCCACCCATGTGGTCAATTATGGATTTTGGAGTATTTTGGATTTTGGTGTCCTGTCTGAGAGTTGCTCAATTTAAGAATGTAGCACACCCTGGACATTGCACAGACAACCACTCTTCATATGTTTTCATCCCTGGTTAAAGTAACAACATCTGTACATAAATGGTAAAGGGACACAACTTAGACATTCCTCTTTGTATATTATTGTGAAATTATTTCCCTAAACAGAGCGGCTCAGGACTTCATGTCTGCCATGGCAACCATGGGGCTGTCCCAACAAATATCTGGCCCCACCCACTGTGCTGGACACACATTGGACTTGGTTTTCTGTCAGGGATGGGAGCAGGGTGGCGGTGTGGAGGAGTTGTCTATCTCTCCGTTGCCATGGACTGACCACTTCCTGATCAGATTTAGGCTCACTGCACCCCCCAACCTCCGCAAAGGTGGAGGACCCACTAAGATGGTCCGCCCCAGGAGGCTTATGGATCCAAACGGATTCCTGACGGCTCTTGGGGATTTTCCCGCCTCCTCGGTAGGTGACCATGTCGAGGCCTTGGTCGCTCTCTGGAACGGGGAGATGGCCAGGGCAATTGACATGATCGCTCCGGAACGTCCCCTCTCAAGTAGCCGAGCTAAACCAGCCCCTTGGTTTACTGAGGAGCTGGCAGTGATGAAGCGAAGGAAGAGGGAACTAGAGAGCGTGTGGCGTTCGGACCCAAGCGAGTCAAATCGAGCACGGTTTGTGTCCTTTTTAAGGGCATATGCCGCGGCAATAAAAGCCGCAAAGAAATCTTTCTTTGCGGCTACTATTGCGTCTGCAAAGAACCGTCCGGCGGAGTTGTTTCGGATTGTCAGAGGTCTTTTAACTCCCGCCACCTCAGGTGGGAGCCCTGACAATTCGGTCACGCGCTGTGAAGCATTTGCTCGGTTCTTCGCAGACAAAGTCGCTTTGATCCGTTCTGAGCTGGACACCATGTTAAATGCAGTCTCAGAGGATGTGACACGAGCACCTGCTTGTCCTATTTTGATGGATTCTTTTCAGTTTGTGAAACCCGAGGATGTGGACAAGATACTTGGAGGAATGAGGCCCACCACGTCCATCCTAGACCCCTGCCCATCCTGGCTTCTGAAGGAGGCCAGAGGGGGATTGGCTGAGTGGGTAACGGTGGTGGTTAACGCCTCCCTTCGGGAAGGCAAGATTCCAGCGTGCTTAAAACAAGCAATTATAAAACCGCTGTTGAAGAAACCATCATTGGACCCCACTAAATTTGACAACTTTCGGCCTGTTTCCAATCTCCCCTTTTTGGGCAAAGTCATGGAAAGCGTGGTGGCCTCACAACTCCAGGTATTCTTGAGAGACACGGATATTCTGGATCCGGCACAGTCTGGTTTCAGACCGGGACATGGTACCGAGACGGTCTTGGTCGCCTTAGTGGATGATCTGCGCCGGGAGCTAGACAGGGGGAGTTGTGTCCCTGTTGGTGCTCCTGGACCTCTCAGCGGCCTTCGATACCGTCGACCACGGTATCCTTCTGGGACGCCTCGCGGGGATGGGTCTTGGAGGTACTGTTCTGCAGTGGCTCCGGTCATTTCTGGAGGGTCGTACCCAGAAGGTGTTATTGGGGGACTCCTGTTCAACACCACAACCGTTGATTTGTGGGGTTCCACAGGGTTCTATACTGTCCCCCATGCTGTTTAATATCTACATGAAGCCGCTGGGTGAGATCATCCGGAGTTTCGGGGTGCGGTGTCATCTGTACGCAGATGATGTCCAACTCTGTCCTCCTTTCCACCTGCTACTAAGGAGGCTGTCGAGGTCCTGAACCGGTGCCTGGCCGCTGTAATGGTCTGGATGAGGGCGAACAAACTGAAATTAAATCCAGACAAGACAGAGGTACTCCTGGTCAGTCGCAAGGCCGAACAGGGTATAGGGTTACAGCCTGTGCTGGATGGGATCGCACTCCCCTTGAAGGCGCAGGTTCGCAGCTTGGGTGTGACCCTGGATTCATCTTTGAGCCTGGATCCCCAGGTTTCAGGGGTGACCAGGGGAGCATTTGCACAGCTTAGGCTCGTGCGCCAGCTGCGCCCGTATCTTGGGAAGTCTGACTTGGCCACGGTGGTACACGCTCTGGTCACATCCCGCCTTGACTACTGCAACGCTCTCTACGTGGGGCTGCCCTTGAAGACGGCCCGGAAGCTTCAGCTAGTCCAGCGCGTGGCAGCCATGTTACTAACTGGAGCGGGACGCAGGGAGCACACAACGCCCTTGTTGTACCAGCTCCATTGGCTGCCGACTTGCTACCGGGCCCAATTTAAGGTGCTGGTGTTATCCTACAAAGCCCTAAACGGTTCCGGCCCAAAATACTCGGACCGCATCTCGGCCTATGAGCCCACGAGGGCCTTGAGATCGTCTGGGGAGGCCCTTCTCTCGATCCCGCCTGCCTCACAGGCACGTCTGGCGGGGACGAGAGAGAGGGCCTTCTCGGTGGTGGCCCCCCGGCTGTGGAACACCCTCCCTGTTGACATCAGACAGGCGCCCTCCCTTATGGCTTTCCGTAAGAGCCTAAAGACCTGGCTATTTGAAAAGGCATTTAATTGAGCGCTATACAAACTGGTAATGACAAGTGGAACGGAATACGGACTATGAGATTGGCTACGATTCTATGTGTGACGATGCGGATTAGCTTAGTGTAAATTAGTTTTAGTGTGTATTATTGAAATGTTGATTTTGTTGTGCCTTACTGTATACTGTTTTTTATATGTTGTACACCGCCGCGAGTCGCCCTAGGGCTGAGAGCGGCGGTTAACAAATGCAAGAAATAAATAAATAAATAAATAAATAAATAAACAGAGAGGACCATATTGTATGGCTTGTTCTATAAGTGTAAAAGATGACTAGCTCATCAGAGGAAAGTGGTGATAACCACTGGTTATTCTGAACTAGAGTAGACCTATTGTATCAACTGCTGAGTGTTCAATCAACATATAGGTAAATCTTACTGAGCCTCCTTCTACACTGTCATTGAAAATCTAGATTATCTACTTTGAACTTGATAATATGTTAGTGTAGACTCATATAATCCTGTTCAAAGCAGATAATGTGGATTATCTGATTTGATAACCTGGATTATATGGCAGTGTAGAAGGGGCCTGAGACTATGAGTCTACACTGTTCTAGG
Source organism: Anolis sagrei ordinatus (assembly GCF_025583915.1). Lineage (NCBI taxonomy): Eukaryota > Metazoa > Chordata > Lepidosauria > Squamata > Anolidae > Anolis > Anolis sagrei. The sequence continues at coordinate 235,743,613 of NW_026847438.1, read as the reverse complement.
GGAGTTTAACAATAGGTCATTATCTTAATGTGCATGCCTATTTACTAGCATTTTATAAATTTCTGTGCATCAGTGCTTCTTCCTAGTTTCCAACAGATCTCACAACCTCTGAGGATGCTTGCCACAGATGCAGGCGAAACGTCAGGAGAGAATACTTCTAGAACATGGCCATACAGTCCGAAAAACCTACAACAAACCTATTATTATTATTATTATTATTATTATTATTTATACTACCTACTTTTCATTCAGTTATCCCTCAGGCGACTCAGAGGGAAAGGCTAGGTGACCCTCTGGGTGGCCTCTTGGAGTACCTATTATTATTATTATTATTATTATTATTATTACTACTACTACTACTACTACTTTTGAAAATGCATATATGAGGCAGAAGTACCAAAAAAGTATATTTGGAGAACTACATTTCAATATCAGTATGAATCAAGTAGAGAGAGAGATTAAAAACATCAACATCGTCATCCTCATCATCATTTTTGCAAACTGTTACAGAACCCAGAATGGGCAAACTATAGACCAGACAAATGACAAAGTGAGTGGAACTGAATGTAACTGATTGGTTAATCCCTTCTATCAATGTGGAGAATTTTGTTGTGGTTGCATTTCTGGGTAATTGAAACATGAAGTTCCACTTTGAAAATTAGTCAAAAGCAGTTATCACTATTTGAGAAAATTCAACATGGTTCCCTGATGAGTTAGAAGTTGGAACGATGAGCCAAACCAAACCTACTTAATTTAACTGATCGGATGATTTGCCTCACCATTTCTGGGCAAAAAGGGAAAAAAATGATGAGTAATATGCTCAACATTTAAGATGAGAAAGAAAACAGTAGTACTGTTCTTTCCCACAAACTGATTTTGGTAAGGCTGCAAGAAACGGCTTCCACTGTGAAACTCTAGGTAGCAATTTTCATACTGTTAAACACTAGGAGTGTGGTCCATTTATGACCATTGTGTGTAAGAAAGGAGCAAGCAAGCTCTGTAGTAACTGATACTCTTCTTTCTGGGGGAAGTTTCATGAGTCTCAGGTTGCATGCTGATTGAAATGTATATGTCACCTTTTCTGCGCAAATGTACGGGAAAGATCTCTGTCGTTCACAGAGCAGGAAATCAACCTTGTTTTCCAGTAACATCTCACAACCAGCTGGCACATTTCTTCAGAAGACTTGATTGAACTTCTAATGCAAAGAAAGGCAGCTCAGTTTGAATACTACTTGATGAATGATGGAGATTTTAGGGGTTTAAGTAAGATTGCAAAGATTCCTTCATATCCACATATGTAGCTGCTTTGGCTGAGTCAAAGAAAGACCAAAGCACTTCCCTGAAGTTATGGAGGAAATCAGTAGCTCAGACAGGATTAAAATTCTCACAATCCACTGGGATCTCCTCTTTTTGCTCCTCAAAAGATCAGATGGGATGTTGTTGAAATGCAGGTTCAAAAGTGAGTGTGAATCTCTGTGCATTGTTTGTTATTGTAATAACTGATTTCTGACTCATTGCTGGACTGCTTCCAGCAAAGGAGTTATTTTCCAATCTTGATGAGAGTATATTGTCCATGACAACCACAAGCACCGGCTATGGAACTCATTTCCGAAAAAAGTTAGATTGGCACACTTCTTGCTATTGTTCCATTTGATTGTTTTGTGACTTCAAATAGTTTTTGACCTTCGGGAAGTCTAAAGTAACACCATTGCAAGGGGTTTCTTGATGTGATGACATGCCCAAGCCTTTGGGGAAACTATATTGTCTGGCTTTACTCAGGGGCTATCTGATGCCTTCTGTTAAGATTAAGACCCTTAGCAGACAGAGGCACTTTAAGCAAGGTGAAAAGATAACCAAATGAGTTTACTAAAACAAGATGAATAAAGGGTTAACTCCACCCAAGACTATCATAAGGTAACTTAAAACAATACATTACAAAAGGAGAATTTGCTGGTTGCAGTAATCCTTCTGGGGTCTTTGAATGGTCTCTCTTGCCTCTGGTGCAAAGCAATGGTTATAAACTGTCTTAATCGTCTTTCCTGTGAAGTTTAGGTTGGCCTAAAGCTTCTGTTGTCCTTTGGACTGTTGGTATAAAAATATTGCTAAATGCTGCAGCAGAAGGTGCTAAGAATGCTTGTTTTTGATTGCTAGGCCTAGGATACCAGACAATATCCAAGCCTCTATGGCTCTACTGCAAGAAGGAGGAGGAGTCCAGCAAAAAGCTCTGTGCAGGGAAATGGAATAGACCAACTGAGACTGGATCTGAGGGGTGTTTTTAAGCTCCACCCAAAAACTAATACAAAGGAAGTTATCTATACTCTAAACAGGGGAAACTAAAGCAGAGGAGAGGAGAAAGCAGAGCCAGGACATCACACTTGACAAGACTTGTTTACTGCACACATACTTGTTTTCTACTGCCCTTGAAACTAGATCTAAGAGCAATGGATTCAAATTATATGAAAGGAGATCCCATCTGAACATTAGGAAGAACTTCCTGATCATATGAGCTGTTCAACAGTGGAACTCTCTGCCTTGTAGTGTGGTGGAAGCTCCTTCCCTGGAAACTTTTAAACAGAGCCTGGATGGTCAGGGATATTTTGTGCTTCTCCTGCATGGCAGGGGGTTGGACCAGATGGCCTTCCAACTCTATTATTCTATCATTCTGTTAGAAGAAAGTTGCAATTGCTTTTATCTGAGGCTAAGAAAGTGTGACTTGCTCAAGGCCAACCAGTGGATTTCCATGGCCAAGTGGCGATTCAGGCTGTGGTCTTCAGAGTCATAGTCCAGTGCTCATACCACTACACCACATTGGCTACCTATCATTCAATAGGCATGTGAACACCCCTTTAAAAACATTAACTAACATTTGAGGACTGACTGATCAGGGTAGGCAAGTATGCTGTTTTTGCAAGGTGGCTTGAGCCCTAGGGCTGAGAAGAAGTATGGATATCAATACAAAAAATAAAGGGGAAACAAACGTTATGGTGAACTGGCAGAAAACAATCTTTTCAAGGAGAATTGTCCATGTAAAGTTTTAAACATGTTCCAACGTTAACTCAATTGTACTCAGTGCCGCTCATAAATGAATTTCAAATACTGTAGTCCACATGGTGCTTTGGAGATTTTATGACTCCAATCATGAAATGGTGGAATCATGAAACAGTGGAATTCCCTTACTGGGCATTTAACCTTTCTGCAAAGACTTTAAAGTGACATACGTGGTCCTCCAATTTCAATCTCAATCTCTGTGAGAGATAGGTTGATCCAACAAAGAATGAATGTTAAGGAACTGGTATGTTTCATGACCCAGTAAGAATTTGAACCTGAGTTTTCTGGAACTCTTCACCCAAAAGTGGGCAACCTGAAAGCATAAGAACATTAACACACAAGAAGAGGCATGTTGATCAAGACACAGACCTATCAAGCACACCACTACATTCATACATGGCCATATTCAGTGGCAACCCACCAGATTCAGGGATTTTAATGGCCTGATTTTATTTGGGTGGCAAGGACAGGAGAAGGTGGGAAATTGGTGACAGAAAGAGGAAAGTGAAGGGCTCACTCACTTTCAGATCTGATTTTCATTCACTCATTAGAATAAATACTCTAACAAGGAGTAACAACAAGATTCAGGGAGCCCATATGTGGAGCCTTTTATGGGGTGGTGTAGTACCTGTGGTATTGGGGGAAAATTCTGAGAGTGCATTGAACTGCAAGAAGATCAAACCAGTCCATACTCCAGGTAATAATGCCCAACTGTTTACTGGAGGGAAGGATATTACAGGCAAAGATTAAGTACTTTGGCCACATAATGAGAAGACAGGAAAGCTTGGAGAAGATAATGATACTGGGGAAAATGGAAGGAAGAAGGAAGAAGGGCCGACCAAGGGCAAGATGGATGGATTATATCCTTGAAGTGACTGGCTTGACTTTGAAGGAGCTGGGGTTGGCCATGGCCAACAGGGAGCTCTGGCGTGGGCTGGTCCAGGAGGTCACAAAGTCAGAAGTGACGGAACAAATAAACAACGTTTGTTTGGAACTGCTATCAGAGGCACAAACTGGTCCTGACTGGACTACAACCTCTGTAAACTATAGCCAATATGGACATTAAAGAGGAAAGAAAAACAATTATGTCTACCAGCATCTTGACAGACTCTGATGCACTCATCCTTTGGTGTTTCTACTGTTTGAATCTGCCCTGATGAATTACGAAAGGCAAGTTTCATCCCATCTACCTTATCCCATCTTTATTTCCTTCTTTCCTTCTTTCTCTCCTTCTCTCTCTCCCTCTCCCCTCTGAGGTATATATACATTTAGTGGCATCCATGATAAAGTCAAGGATATTTTAAAAAGTAAGAAAGATTATAAGAATAACTAGTCTCCAAGCAGCAGACAAAAGGGCAGCCAGCCATTGTTCCAAAAATCACATCAGTATTGAGAATCAGATGACTAAGCTACTTGGTCATGAATGAAATATTTGTGTTGGGCTTTCCTCCCCTTTTTACTACACTGAAAAAAAGTCTGGCACCAACTGAAGGTGCTCAGGACAAAATTATAGTGGAAGAAGCAGTTTCAAAGGACTTCTCTGAAGGTTGTCAAAGATTACTTCCTCGAAATGACAAACTCTGGGCCTCAGGAGGGAAATGAAGAGTACATATACATAGGTTAATAATGGACTTGATGAAAATGTGAGCTAAGAAGGTAGTCTTGAATGGTGTGATTATGATCACATGTTTAGTTGGATAACATTTTAGTCAAACATAGAGGTGACCCATTTCCATTCGCAGTACTCAATTCATTTCAGGTATCCAGCTTCAGACATCCAGTGGAAAGCAAGCATCTTCTCATTGGTGAAAGACTTGAAAACCATGGAACCAGGTGATATGTTCTCCTGTCTGTTTGAAGTGATTATTTCCAAAATTGAGAGGTAATTTTTAGAGTCACAAAGGATTTTGCGGGTAATCTAGTCTCAGGGCCCTTCCACACAGCCTTATATTCCAGAATATCAAGGAAGAAAATCTCACATTGTCTGAGTGTGGACACAGATAACCCAGTTCAAAGCAGATATTGTGAGATTTTTTGCTTTGATATTCTGCAATATAGGGCTGTGTGGAAGGGCCCTAACTCAGTGAACTATGCAACTCCTGTATCCCTGAGAGGTGATAGAGAAAAGAAAGGGCCCTTCCACACAGCCCTATATCCCATAATATCAAGGCAGAAAATCCCACAATATCTGCTTTGAACTGAGTTATCTGAGTCCACACTGCCATAAATTTGAGTTCAAAGCAGATAATGTGGGATTTTATTCAGCTGTGTGGAAGGGGCCCAAGTTGACTCAGTGTCATCTGAGTCCTGCATTTATAAACGTTCTCAAAATCTGTCGGATAGCGGGACAGAAAGAAGGGCTCTCTTGAAGATCTCAGGACACAGTCAGGCTCACACGGGGAGATCAGTCCTAAGGTTCTAATCTGTTGGTCTAGATTTGATATCCATCTTAAAATGTGGTCAATAGAACTGGAATCAGTTCAAGGTAGACTCTCCATCACCTGTATGTGTCTTTGCAGAAGTTGGGTTTCTCTTCCTCCATCTGCAGTATCCAAGGTCCCCAACTTACTGTGGAGCCACCACTCTGGCCCCATCCCACCGCTATTCCATGGCTGGTAAAGAATGCATCTGACTATGGGGCTCATTCACAGGAGCATTTTAACCCAAATTCACCTTGAGTTCACTCCTAGGGGTTCCTATTACAATTATCTGCTTCCAGTAAGTATTGCAGGTTAAACAGTGAGGATCTGTCTTAGCTTTATGTTAGGAAAAGATAGTGAATGCTTCAGAGTTACTTCAAATTCCAGGTTAAACCCATGTCTTTGGGGAAAGTGTAGACTGCAGGACTGTATCCAATTTGGATGGGTCCAGCATACAGAAAGGACACCACTGCCATCTCATTTTTCCTGCACTCTTCATGCCCCTGTTGTCACTTCTAGGTGGCCACAGAGCTCTATATGAGAACCCAGACATTGCATGCACCCCATGTTGACATTAGCAGAGGTGCTTCCATGACAAGAAAGAAGATGGAAAGATGGGTCCCTCCTTCTTCCTGTTTGTGGAGGCACTTCTGATGTTAAAACAGGATGCCTGCAAAGACAATTCTGCACTCATCTAACAGTACTAATGGCAACATGGACAGTGAGGGGCCAATGCAGTCTTGCCCTGCTGCAGTAGTTGGAGGATGACTGTAGCCACCACAAGAGCTATTCCATAGCATTCGTGCTCCAAAATGGCCCTGGATTTACTGGCCACAGTAGACACAATCTATGTCCCTGTAGACAGATGTGAAATGACATACTCTACTGCTGAGGTTTCTAGTGCACATCAGAAGATAATGTAATCACTTTGCATCTGGTGACAAGGACATAGCCAGGCAGTGCCAGAATCCCCACTGGGTATGAAATTGCCATAGTTGGGGCTTCAATGTAGGTCTGGGCATGGGAGGTTGTGAATGGCTCAGTATAACATAGTTTTGCATGTGGAACTACTACTCTTTGCTGAGTCATGCTAGATTGTGGTCTGTGTCTGATTTGCTTCAGCAGCAACACACACTTTCTGTTCTATGTGTATCATATCAAAAACCCCGTGTTCTTGAATTCAAAGGCCAAGGCTGCGGTAGGGATATGACTTCTACAAAACCTGTGTTCATTTCTGTCATGCACTTTGAAGTCCCGCTCTGCAATTATTAGCTGATCTAACAAACAGCAACTTGGGTCCCATCGGATCCGTCTGTGACTCACCAGGTGACAATTTTCCCTCCACAGCCAAGGACTTCAGGCTTCCAGCCAAATGTTTTCCAGCTTGATTCTAGCACAAGAGGTCAGAATGTGACTGTTCTGGGTGAGAAAAAAGGGAGCGCTATCTCTCATGTCTTCTGGATCAAAGAGAGTTTTCTTTCACCATGCTATCAGAGTTGTGTTGCCCAAATGATAATATGATTTGTTTAGCTTAACTATATTCCATGGCAAAAGAAGCCCAAGTCGATGTTGTATTTAGAACCACTGGGGAATATGAATGCACTGTTTAAAATTCCCAAAAAGCGATTCATGTCACTGTGATAGAAAACAGCTTTGTGTGGCATACATTTGGGGGACAGACGCAGAGGTGACGTGGCTATGCTTCTTTTGTGTGAAAGGTGAGAGGTAGCATGATTCATCTTCCCCATCACAGAGGGACATACACAATTTCACTCAGTAGAGAGTACAAGAAGGCACAGAAATAGAAAAAAAAGGATATGATACCAGGATGGGAAATAGGGGCAATGGCTATTGGAATGAGGAAATTCCCACCTTCTAAAAATTCTTCCTTCAAAGAAGTTTTTCTTCACTCTTGAATTTTTTAGTACTGCAGAGAGGGAGACTTCAAAACTCATTCACACCTAGAATTTTTCGGGCTATATGACTTGCTTGAGGTCACACACTGGGTTTCCATGGCTGATT
>NW_026847438.1:235444020-235734602 GCF_025583915.1 Anolis sagrei ordinatus | reverse complement strand
CCATTGATTCAATAGGTTTGTACTAGGTGGGATGAAGGGTTGGATTGAAGCCAGTGATTAAAAACAGCTGAAGGCAGGGATTTGTGGTGCAGAATGGGAAGGTGGGGAAAAGGATTAAGCATTTGACCGGCCCTCATTAACATGTGAATATGGATAATGTAAAGCACGGCATGAGATCATCACGCAGATGCAGGAAATGGCAAACTTCACTTCGGATGTCTATAGCAGACCTCTTCCTCTTTGAGAACTGAGTGGGTTTTCAGCTGACCAATCACCCCTTGAGACAGAAAACCTGGGATAGATAGAAATTTGGGCTGACCCCAAAAAGGTCTATTTGTAGAACATGGATTATTTGTCTTCCAAGGAGAAATAAATCTTTCCTCCTACATAAAAAGAAACAAACATTTAAAGTATGTAAACATGACTTCCAATTTCTTATCAGAATTCTGGGGAATGGCTTTTTTAAAAACTCTGCAACTTCAAAATCTCATATCCCTATATAAGGAAGTCTGTGAAACCACTTCCCACTTCACAGGACAGGATATGCCAAAGTAATGAGACAGCTTTGGCACGAGTAGTGAAAATGATTTCAACTGTATTTAAAGGGTCTGAGAACATTTAAAGACATCCTGGGATATGAAAATACCACTTTGATCATAGTTTTCAGCCCATTGAAAGTATATTTTATTTTATTTCTCCTCTTCCTTCCAGGAAGGATTAGGAAAAAAATAAAATACAGAGGTGGGAATATCATGAGCACAGAAACTGGAACCTTAGCTTGATCTAATGAATAGATTTGTAAGTGTGAACCAGAACTTTTGCCTCTTTTTTACAAAATATCTCTGAATTCTTTGAAGTAATCTCCATTTTTAGATATTATACAGATTCTGCATCCAGTTTAAGCCACCCACATCTTAAAAATCCAAGATGTCTGAATGCATCTTCCCCTATGAACCAGGACTGATGTTAAGACCTTCTGGGGAGGCCCTGCTCTCGATTCCACCTCCTTCGCAGGTGTAGTTGGTGGGAAAGAGAGACAGGGCCTTCTTAGTGGTGACCCTCAACTGTGGAACTCCCTTCCTAGTGATGTGAGATCAGCCTCCTCCCTCCTGGCATTAAGAAAACAAGTAAAATCCTGGCTTTGGAACCAGGCATTTGGAGACTAGCTACAATGCAATAGACAGCTGGGAATTAATGTGACTGTAACTGGAATAATAATAATAATAATAATAATAATAATAATAATAATAATAACTTTATTTATACCCCGCTACCATCTCCCCATGGGACTCAGTGCAGCTTACATGAGGCCGAGCCCAAACACAACAATACAAGCAATAACAACAACAAAACAGCAATTAAAATAAAGAACATAGACAATAACATACAACATTATCAATAAGACAACATACAATTAAAACTGTGGGAAGGCCAAATGTAAAATTAAAATTGGAAATAATGCTGAAGTATGGACGAAAAGGTGATAGTGGCGTTTGTGGAAGGACATATAAGCAGACCTAAAATGTAAAGTGCTTTGGAGGACAAAGTGCTATGGGATCATTATTCCAGGAAGGCACACTGGAACAACCACGTCTTCAAGCTCCTCCTAAAGACTGCCAGAGTTGGGGCCTGTCTGATGTCTTTAGGGAGTGAGTTCAAGAGTCGAGGGGCCACCACCGAAAAGGCCCTCTCTCTCGTCCCCACCAATCGCGCCTGCGAAAGAGGTGGGAGCGCGAGCAGGGCCTCTCCAGATGATCAAAGAGATCGTGTGGGTTCGTACACAGAAATGTGGTCACGCAGGTAGGCGGGTCCCAAACCATTTAGGGCTTTGTAGGTAAGAACCTGCACCTTGAATTGGGTCTGGTAAATGAATGGCAGCCAGTGGAGCTCTTTGAACAGGAGGGATGACCGCTCCCTGTAAGGAGCCCTAGTTAACAACCTGGCTGCCGCCCGTTGGATCATCTGAAATTTCCGGGCCGTTTTCAAGGGCAGCCCCACGTAGAGTGCATTGCAGTAATCCAGTCTAGAGGTGACTAAGGTGTGACCACTTTATCCAGATCCGCCAATGTCTCATAGACTTTGATTACGTATTATGTGGTGGTTTAAATTGCTGTTTCAATAGTATTTATATGTTATTATTTTATGTTTAATGTTTAATGATTTAATGTTTAATGTATTTATAATCTGTTACGTTTATGCATAGATCCAGTGTAGATCCAGCCTGAGAAAGGACACATTGCCGCAGTACTCTGAATAAATTCACACAGTATTACAGAGGTGGTCACTGTCTTCTGCTCAATTTTTAGCTGGAAAAAAAGAATGACCTTGTGAACCGGAAGGCCATTCCAATCAATATATCTCCCAACTGCTTTGTCAGGTCATTGTGGGTCACAAGAGGAATGCTTTCCAGCCAGGAAAGCTGAACATCATGTTGAGTTTTATATAATTAATTAGTTGACAATTAGAAAAGGCCTGCAAGGAGGATACTGCAAATAATCTTCTAGCAGAGAGAGAAAGTTTCCTGCATTGATAGCATCACTATAGTGCCAGACGACTCAGCTAACATTGCTTGCTGTCAGAAGTAAAGTATTCTGAAAGCTCTCTCTCTCTCTCTCTCTCTCTCTCTCTCTCTCTCTCTCTTAGATAATGACATATGAGCAATGTCTTTCAATAAGAAACCAGGGAGAAATAGGTCCTTAGGGAGTGAGTTCCAGAGTCGAGGGGCCACCACCAAAAAGGCCCTCTCTCTCATCCCCACCAATCGTGCCTGCGATGCTGGCGGGATTGAGAGCAGGGCCTCTCAGATGAACGAAGAGATCGTGTGGGTTCGTATACAGAGATGCGGTCACGCAGGTAGGCGGGTCCCAAACCATTCAGGGCTTTGAGGTAAGAACCTGCACCTTGAATTGGGTCCGGTAAATGAATGGCAACCAGTGGAGCTCCTTGAACAGGAGGGTTGACCGCTCCCTGTAAGCCCCAGTTAACAACCTGGCTGCCGCCCGTTGGATTGTCTGAAATTTCCAGTCCATTTTCAAGGGCAGCCCCACATAGAGTGCATTGCAGTAATCTAGTCTAGAGGTGACTAAGGTGTGACCACTTTATCCAGATCCGCCAATGTCTCATAGACTTTGATTACGTATTATGTGGTGGTTTAAATTGCTGTTTCAATAGTATTTATATGTTATTATTTTATGTTTAATGTTTAATGATTTAATGTTTAATGTATTTATAATCTGTTACGTTTATGCATAGATCCAGTGTAGATCCAGCCTGAGAAAGGACACATTGCCGCAGTACTCTGAATAAATTCACACAGTATTACAGAGGTGGTCACTGTCTTCTGCTCAATTTTTAGCTGGAAAAAAAGAATGACCTTGTGAACCGGAAGGCCATTCCAATCAATATATCTCCCAACTGCTTTGTCAGGTCATTGTGGGTCACAAGAGGAATGCTTTCCAGCCAGGAAAGCTGAACATCATGTTGAGTTTTATATAATTAATTAGTTGACAATTAGAAAAGGCCTGCAAGGAGGATACTGCAAATAATCTTCTAGCAGAGAGAGAAAGTTTCCTGCATTGATAGCATCACTATAGTGCCAGACGACTCAGCTAACATTGCTTGCTGTCAGAAGTAAAGTATTCTGAAAGCTCTCTCTCTCTCTCTCTCTCTCTCTCTCTTAGATAATGACATATGAGCAATGTCTTTCAATAAGAAACCAGGGAGAAATAGGTGGAAAATTATGGAAACAAAAAGAAAGTGACTAAGAATACTAGTTTTGTTCTTACTCCTTGGGTGTGACTTCATGTTACATGAGGAAGTGCAAACTCTGTGTGTTTTACAGCTGTTGCAGAACTGTGGGTTCAACACACAGCTAACATGAAAACCAGCTCAATTTTCAGATCCCCTTTGTATTATTCTAATCCATAGAATCATAGAATCAAAGAGTTGGAAGAGACCTCATGAGCCATCCAGTCCAACCCCCTGCCAAGAAGGAGGAATATTGCATTCAAAGCACCCCTGACAGATGGCCATCCAGCCTCTGTTTAAAAGCTTCCAAAGAAGGAGCCTCCACCACACTCTGGGGCAGAGAGTTCCACTGCTGAACGGCTCTCACAGTCAGGAAGTTCTTCCTCATGTTCAGATGGAATCTCCTTTCTTGTAGTTTGAAGCCATTGTTCCGTGTCCTAGTCTCCAAGGAAGCAGAAAACAAGCTTGCTCCCTCCTCCGCGTGGCTTCCTCTCACATATTTATACATTCAGTTTCATCACGAACATCATATTGAAGGTATGAGTTTAAAACCAGGAGATATTTTCTTATATTTTCTTAGGGTTGCTGAAAGTTGGAGTCCAACCCACCCCTGAATTAGGTCAATCTTCAAAAAGTTCTCATTTCAATTTCTGATTATCCAGCCAGTTGATAACTATCCACACAAGACAATTCTAACACTTCTATCTCACTTTAACTGCCAGGTCTAGGTCTTGTGGCATCTTGGGATATGTAGTTTGGTAAGGGAATTATCTGCCATGTTGATGTTTTGATTTTTGTGCTATGTATTTTAATATATGTATTTAATATACATATATTAACTATGTGTTTAAACTATGTCATCTCCCACCTTAAGCTGTGAGGAGAGACAAATAACAAATACAATGCTAATGTTGTTGTTGTTGCTTTAGGAAAGTGCACTAAGCCCATCATCAAACTATACATTCCAGAACTCCATATAATAGCAGTTAAAATTGGATCAAAGTAGCAAAATTTTGCAGTGAAGCTACAGTAGAAGACTGTTTCTTGTCACCTTGAAAACCCCTCACCTTTAGGCTGCATTTCTTCCTTCATAGGTCAACTGAGGACAATAGCAATAACCAAGCGTCTTTTTTGTTGTTGAGCCTCTTTCAACGCTTAAACAGGATGTTGGTTGGGTTGAGCTTCTCACAGCTGTCTTGAAAAGAGGTGCCAGGAAACCAACCCACCCACCTGATCATGTTCTTGTGGTTTCTATATCACTCTGATGTTCTGACTTCTTAGAATAATTTCCATGACCATGTTGGTAAACATTAAAGTCTTTTTGGTATTTGGTCTTGAATGGGTGGGGTCGTGGTTGGCTAAATCTGGACCAAATTAGATGAGAAGCTAAGAATTGTCTATCAGAAGTAAATCCGGTTGCAGCAAGATGGAGATGAGAACAATATGAAGCTGAGGCCCCATCTACACTGCCATATAATCCAGTTTCTGGGTGCAAAATTATTTGCTTTGAACTGGATTACATAGCAGTGCAGACTGATATAATCCAATTCTAGATTCAGAAATAGGATTATATGGCAGTGTAGATCCAATCTGAAAGTGAGAGTCAGTTGATAGAATCTTTCTTTCTTTCTTTCTTTCTTTCTTTCTTTCTTTCTTTCTTTCTTTCTTTCTTTCTTTCTTTCTGGGAAAAAGCCAATCCTCTTTAAGAGGTCTTGTAATTATGTTTTCAGACCAGGTTATATGACTCTAGCCCAGGTATGAGCGAACCCAAGCCCAGTGGCCTGATGCAGCTCTTAGGCTCTTTTCTCAGCTCTCCTCTCTCACACCATCCTATCCTTGCTTCTTTCTCTCTTTCCTTCCTCCTTCCCTTCCACCTTTTTGTCCTTCCCTCCTTTTCTCTTTCCTTCTTCTTTCCCTTCCTTCCATCCTTTCCTTTCACCCTTTTGCCCTTCCCTCCTTCTTTCCCTTTTGTCTTTCCTTCCTTCTCTCTTTCCTCTTTCCTCTCCCTCTTTCTCCTTCCTTCCTTCCTTCCTTCCTTCCTTCCTTCTTTCCCTTTTGTCTTTCCTTCCTATTCTCTTTTCTTTATCCTTCCTTCCCTTCCTTACTTCATCCTTCCTTTCCTTCCATCCATCCTTCCTTCTCTTTTTCCTTCCTCCTTCCCTTCCTTTCTTCCAACCTGCCCTTCCACCTTTTCATCCTTCCTCCTTTCCTTTTTTGTCTTTGCTTCCTTCCCTCTTTCCTCCCTCCCTCTTTCTCTTTCCATCCTTCACTTCCATCATTCCTTCCTTCCTTCCTTCCTTTTTGTCTTTGCTTCCATCTTTCCTTCTTCCTTCCCTTCCTTCCTACCATCACTGGGCAGTCCTCCTAGCAGGGAGTGCTAGCATGCAGCCCCCGAGTTAGAAAGTTTGCCCATGTCTGCTCTAGACTTTCATTGGGCCACTGCAGTTTTTAGAGCACCACATTACATTGCTAAATAATATTAGACCAGTTGAACCTTGATTTAGTTTTGTAAGGCACTTAGTATGTTAGATGGGTGAATGAGTTGACAAGATCACCAACCATATCTTCTGCATTACCATATCATCTCCTCAAGTTTATGTCTGCCCTCATGCCTTAGGATGGAGATCTTCGGGAGAGGGATTTATCACATGATAAAACTTAATGATATCTCTATCTATCTATATTAGTGGTATTCTATTTTAATCTCTGTTGTAAATCACTTTGGGTCCCATAATGTGAATTTAATTTCTTAAATTTTGGGTAGTATTCTGCATCAGCTACTTAGGTAAAAATGACTCAATTAAGAACCTTATCATACAAGTCACTCTTCATTTGTTGTTCCTTGGGAGGTGGTTTTAAAAGCAATTATTTTTGCTAACTAAACAATCCATTAATGACCTTCTTTTATGCAATATTATTTCCTGTGCAATATTATTTCCTGTGCAAAAGTTGAATTGCATTATTAATCTGAATTTGAGTGGTTATGCTGTGGTCTAGTGAATGCGCTTTGAGTGGGAAAACAGGGCTATGTCTACACTGTGAACACTATGTCTACAGCAGTGAACGAGACTGCCTTCTCTTCACAGAACTGACAACCTATAAAGTAAGTTGAGGTGAGGAGTTACAATTGTGACAGTTGTGTCTCAATTGTGACTAAGTAGTGATCATCACTACAGAACGGTTATAGATGAGTAGGTTTGGTTGACGAAGTAACTGGATTTAACAGAAAATTGGTGTTGTGAGGAAGCTGCACCAGCTTTGGGGGATGGGGTGAAGAAAAGACATTTTATAGTCCCACCTCTGCAGAATTTTACAATATGTCTCCTGACCTAGAACCTCACTTTCATCTAAGGCATCTCCTTGGAGCAAATGCTTAAAGGTCTGTTAGAGGAGAGTCCTCGAATTCCAACTCCTAGCCAATATAGCCAATTGAGAGAGATTTTCCAAAATATTTGGAAGCTCTAAAGTTGCCAGCCCATTTTCTAACATACTTCCAGAAGACTATCCCATCTGAAGTACGATACGTGGCAATATTAGGCCTTTTAATGTTCAGATTGCATTATTATTATTATTATTATTATTATTATTATTATTATTATTATTATTTGAAACACAACAAGATGAGTCCACAGCAAACAAGATCATTCTGCTGGCTGTTGCATTGGATCACACATTGGACACTTCCCAAGTGATGTATCGGCAAATAATGTGTGCAGATCCCAGTAAGGTGGCCTTTTGCAGCTGGCAGATGGTAATTTTGTCAGCGCTGATTGTGTTTAAGTGCAGGCCAAAGTCTTTAGGAACTGCACCCAATGTGCTGATCACTGGGACCACCTTTACTGGCTTGTGCCAGAGTCTTGGCAGTTCAGTGGCATTGAAAATATCTGCCGCTTCTGTAGTTGTTTTGCTTCCAGTTGCCCTACAGGCCTACAACCTGTTTGCTCAGCAGTGGGGGTCCAGGTTCCTGTAGCCCACTTGTCGACGGGTGCCCAGAAGAAGCACTCGTTGTGGTCTTTATTATCCTGGGCGACAACTTAGCCAGTATAGACTTCTTTAGAGTTTGTTTCATCATATTGGGTGCACTTAGTTCTACTTCTCAGTTGAGACCACTCTGGCTTGGTTGAACCTGCTGATAGTCTACACTACTGCCAGCACAGCTCTCAACATCATAGAAGCAGATAAGCCCCCACCAACAACAAGGTGTCACCCGATGGGGGGGATTATTATTATTATTATTATTATTATTATTATTATTATCAGTCTCTCCACAAAGGAGACTTAAAGCTGCTTGATTGCATACATTCTCCAGATTCCCATGGAAATAACTATGCCACAAAGATTAAACAACAGCCAGAACTCTATGTGTGGTATTTAGCTATGTAGCTACTATACTTGCCTAGCTTAGTAGCATCTACTGGTCTACATTTTATTTTATTTTATTTACAGTATTTTCCCCAATCCCGCCACCACCACAATCCCCCCCCCTCAGGAACAAATAAGTACTTTTTCTGTGTTTATTACAATTGTTCAATCATGAGAATAGTTTTATTCAACACCGTATATTTATCTTTCCCCTTTATTCTATATATGCGACCCTTCCATTTTGCTATCCATGTCCTTTTGCTTTGACCCATCATATAGTAACTTTTCCTTTCGCTAATATAATCTTGAAGAAGGTAATCTGCTAAATATTTATACCAGGTTTTTGTATCCCATTTCTTGTGGTCTTTCCAGGCCAGGGCCACTGAGGCTTTAATTGCCTCTATCATATGTTTTATTATTTCCTCATTGGGATCTACTGGTCTACATGACTTTATGAGGAAGCAGCCACTATGAGTGACAGTGGTCTGTTCTTCTGTCAATCAGGATGCAGCAGACTTACATTTACACTTCCCTTTCATGGGCAATTTCTGGTGTGACACTCAGAAATAGGTTCCCTGCCACAATTCCTCCTCAAAGCAGTCAGTCTGCCATGTCCAACAGACAGGAGAACAGATCTCTTTTGCACAAAGCAGTTGGATTGAGACACTTTCAGTATGTAGGGAACATGCACACAAATCAGTCATGAATGCCAAACAACGGTTTACTTACTTGTGACTGTGATCATACGTTTCATCCAATATACCGGTATGTAATGTTCTCATATCCAAGAGAATTTAGATCCATGGGAATTTACATCTATGATTTCACTGAATGCTTTATTCAGGGTGTAAAATTTAGACCTCTCTTTAAGGTAATCAAGTATTCCTATCTGAAAAACATACAATAAAACAAATGAATTGTGCTTTCCTATTATTGATTTTGCTTGAGATTTGACTTGTGGTAAATGGAAGCTCAGAAGCTGTATCTTTATTTTTCAATTCATGGCAAGTGTTGCTTTTATTTAATAGCAAGCACTCTTCACACTTGTCTGTTTAAATAGCTGTCAATACGCAAATATTTTCCCTGCATGTCGGTGTAATTAATGTATAAATAAACCACATTTCTTCTAAGTGGCTGACATATGTTTATGAAATATTTCCCGGCTCAGAACTGCTGAAACTTTCTCCATTGCCTTTGAGTAATGCCACTGTTTTGGAACTTCTCTGACCAAAATGCCACTAATGTATTACCAAAGAAGAATGGGAACATGCGGAAATGTTTTCCGGATATACGCTTCATGGCAAGTGGACACAAGTGAGCATACGTTGTGAATTGAATGCATAGAAAAGAGTGTTTTGCTAGCCACAGAGCATATCTGACTGTTTGGAAATGCAAAATCATAAATCCCAATTTCAAAGCCAAATATTTGTGGCAGGCAAATTTTGTGTTATCAAAAGCTATTTCACAATGGGCAGAGATTCAGCTAGAGAAAAAGCTTCGTTTAATTTCTGCCTCCTGTGAAGCTTTGAAAATACAAGTGTTAAAACAGTACTAGCCAGCATCATTTCATTCTCTCTCTTTCTCTGACTTCCTTTATCTATTTTTCAAACTGGAGGTCTTGTATTTCAATGAATATAAGAAGTTATATTACACCATATAACAGAATTTGAAAATATTTCTTTTCCTGATTTGATGGTGGTATTTCCTGTTTAATTGTGTGGTACTTACTTTGAAAGTAGTTGTTATACTCCAGAAACTTTGTTTTTATGGCTACCACAAACTATGTTGAATTAGTTGAAACTCTATGATATATTCATTGAAAAACTATAGCAAAATGTACAGCAGGATAAACTTGTTCCATTTTTTTATGATAGATCCTACGAGGAAATGACATTTATTACCCAAGAACAAAAAATGTGTTACATTTCCAAAATATAAGAGTAGCTCTATTGGCCATAGAAATCCCAAAGTACACATTGGTGTATTATTGATCCTGTTAGCCTTGAATCCCATTGACTTCATCTTCATGCAAGACAATCAGATGGGATGAAAAGTGAGTTTTGCATCTTGCTTGCTTGAGGTGTTGCAAAGACAAAAATGCTTGACAAAGTCAAAAACAGAAGGAAAAAGGAAGACTGTGCTGGAGATTGATATACTTAGTCAAGGAAGCATAGCCCTGACTTTGCAAGACTTGAGTGGGGCTGTTGAAGATAGAGTGACTTGGGTCTCTCATTCATGGGATTGCCATAAGTCAAAGTCAACTTGAAGGCAGTTTAGTAACAACAACAACAACCACAACCACAAGTCTTCCCCACATTGGCTCTACCAGTAGAAGCAATGACTCCTTTTGTCCTTCTATTTTATTTGGACCATAAGAACATCCCTTGAAGACATACTCTCCAGTGTATTGTTTCACCATAAAGCAGTGTTTCCCAACCTTTTTTTTTTGACCAGGGACCACTTGAACAGGGAACACTTTGACTAGGGACCACTCTCCGACATTAGTACCAAAAGGATTATGAATCAGTTTTTGGTCAACTTTAGATTCAGTTCGGTTATTTGGGGTGCTGATTCATAAAATAGCATTGGATAGACCACATCAGCTCTAGTTTCTGAAACAGAACATATGTCAGTAGTTGGCATCTGCTTGTCCACAGAAAACCATATTTCATAATCTAGAGCTGGTATGGTTGTAGCAATCTTTTGTGGGTAGTCATTTTCTCCCCTCCTGACATCCCTGTTGCCTCAGCACTATGAGGGTTTCGTGAGACCAGTCACTCTAGTTGACACATGGTTTCGAGGCAATTGTCTAATAATGGTGAGGCTGTGGGCCATATTTTCCATGGACCACAGGTTGGGAACCACTGTGTTAACACAAACAGCAATATTATCTCATACTCCTTACTTATTTGATCATCAAACAGTCCTAGTAAAAGAAGTCCTGCTTTGAAGTTGATTCTTGTCTTAAGAATTTCTGGTGATCCACAACACACAGATTGGGAACCACTGCCATAAAGTAAAAGAAGTTCCCAAAGAAAGTGAAAGGGTATTTTCATTTTGTTGGTTGTTAATCCAGTAACTTGAGTTCTCTGCTATAAACCCTTATTATGAGCTAGACAAAAAATACCTCCAGAGGGAGTAGCACCAGTCAATACACAGCATGTCTCTTCGACCATCAGCATTTCACTGGCAACAACATTTGATTTCCATTGATTGTCTGTTCAGCAATGTTTCATGAAAGAAAAAGGAAAAAAGCTGAGGCAGGAAGCTGAACTAAAACAGAACCATGAAAAATATTTCAATTTTTGGGAAAGAGCATAAATACTCAGATGGTACCCTAAATCTGGAGATTTTCTGTTGCAAAAATGTATTGTGATGCTCTCATTCTGAAAGCAGTTCCTACAATTAGCTATCATTCTCTCATTCATGGTTACACCCATCAACTGAATCTGAAAGCATGACTACAACTCCCAAACACAGTTCTCTGGAACAGAGTCCTCCAAAAGAGTAGTTTCCTGATCATGTAAAAACCATAGTCCTCTCAAACAGTCAACTGGAGATCTTCAAACGTGTGAAATGATGTTGGTGTAAAGAATGATGTTGGTGTAAAAACATCCATAGCCTGGAGATGAGCAACATATGGTCTCTATCAAAAGTATGTAGCCATCAAGTGGAGCAACAAGGAAGCTCAGATGAGATTATCTGAAACATTTCCAAGCAGAGAGATTTCACACAAGAAAAAAAGTCCTGGACTGAGAACAGTGGGCGAATGAACCCTGAACAAAGGGACATTCTTTTCCTCTTTTTCTTCTAACCATCATGATAGTATCCCAACTGCTACAATTGCAAATGGCAGGCATAGATTCCCAGAAATAAAAAAAACTCAGAAATCAAATAAGATCTGAAGTGTATACAACCCCAGTGCTGCCCTATACTGAATTTGTATCCCAACCTTTAAGAGAGAGAGAGAGAAAGAAAGGCAGAGAAACATCTGCTATTTTGGCAAAACATGTGAGTCCACTGCCTTCTTTGGCCTCAGGGGGTGTTGATTAATGGGTATGTCCATGTACCTTTTGTTCAAACCAGAAAGTCATTCAATCAGTGCCAAAGTCCATCAAATTGTTCACCTACAAAGGCCAAATTCTGCAACTGGAATGGAAAGCTATATATCAAATTAGGAGCAGAAAGTTCCTTTGATGGCTGTACTTACTAACTTACTTACGCGATCCCTCGTTGTCCGAGTAGGATGATCCTCCAGAGTTGGTTTGCAGTGTGAGATGGCTGTATGTTCTATTTGGTTCTGTAACAGATTGGCCTACCCTGAAGGGTTGGTGTGTATAACGGTTGGTGTCAAGGCAGAAGCTAGGCCCAGCTTGCAGAAGCTAAGCAGAGCTTAGAGATGTCTTTAGGCAGAAGGTAGAGAAGGAGGTGGCCTAATGAAATAATAAATTGGTGTGGGCACATTAGTGGGATGTACATGGTGTCATATAATGGGTGTTGTAGATCTGATGGTTTAACTGGTGATTTAGAGAGGATTGTGGGCTTTCCTGTGACACAAAGTGATAGGGATTCAGGTCTGGAAATTGATGTTTCTCTCTATGAGAAAACTGGCTTGAAAAGTGCAGTGCTTCAAGGCCAGTCTGAGGAGATAGAAGTAGCAACAGCAGATAAGGGATCGAGTTAAAAGCTGAGTGGTAAGGAAGGTTCCCAGGAGAAACCACCATTAGCTATGGAGATCAACAAAAATCTTCATTTACAAATCAGAGGCAAAAATAGATTACGCCGGTCTGAGAGATGACGTGGGAATGTTGGGAAGATGTAATGCTTTCATGGATATCTATTAAACAACAAGTTGTTTACTTTAAAGGCAATGCTGTGTTAGAGTGAGAAACTAAGCCTGAATTCTCTTGTTCTTGGTTCAAGTCAAGCCTTGGTTTTAGATTTTAATCCTAGTAATTTTCTATGTTCATGTTCATGTACTCATATTCAAATTTTATGAGTTATACCTTTTTGCTTGTGAACTTACGCTGTTCTGGCTGTTCCTCGACCTCTGGAACTTTATGAGACATTTGGATTACTGTTTGGTTATCACCTGTTGCCAAACCTTTTTGGATTATATATCTTCCATTTCTAATTCCTGCTTTTTAATATGCTTTTATGTGTTTTACAATAAACTGTTTGCTTATATTCCTGGACTCTTGTGTGGTGCGTTGGTCATAGCTGTTTCCAGGTCTGGGGTACAACAATGGGGACCATCATCACAGACGACAGTTCAGCTGCCATGCTGGTTTACTTGCCTCTCATGAAAAAGACCTATAGCAAAGTGACTCATTTTAGTTGCTCATCTGTCTTCCAATACAGCTCTCCTTTTCCACTATCCTGTTTATATTGCTTATGAGAAACTCTCTCAAAATTGCAGACACATAAAGTCTTCATGCTGTTATTCATTCTAACACTTCCTTAAAACCAGAACATTTAAAATAAAAGAACCCTTTACATTATCAGAAAAAACAAGGAAGATGCTATTCTATCAACCAAGCTGATACTATCTACCTTAAAGGAGGTGTATTCTCAGTTGCTCAGAAAATACAAGGCTGGAACACAAAGGAAAATGACCTTCACTGAGTCTCTTCTTTAAAATCCTTTTGCAAACATTATCAAATAAAAAAAATGCTGATGCCAGGATTTTCAGATGCTGCTGCTAGAAATATCAGATGTTTCTGCAGGTGTACCTTTTAGCTATATTGAGTAAAGAACAAAAGACAAACATGAAAGTCCATGATTACATAGCTTTAGCCTGGTGTAACAAGAACATGGACCACCATGGCCAAATCTGATGGTGTGCATGTGGGTGCTCCCCAGAAGCATGTGCATCTTGACCCATTTTCCCCTGATCATTGGAGGTGGGCTTTTTGTTTCATTTGAAATCCCACACACACACACACACACACACACACTTGCTGCTTTCCCTTTGCCACATCTCTCTTTAATATCTATTGGGAACCTCTTCTCCCCACTTTTTCTCTGCCTCTCTCTTCTCAGCACTCCAGTCATCCCACTTTGAAGTATGGCATCGCAACTAGTCGATTGTCCCTTACAAGTCCCACACAGTAAGGGTGGAGTATCCTCTCCCTCTCCCAATAAATTGTTAGCATACCTTGGCTTTGTACCATTGCAGCAAGAGAGACTCCAGAAAGGTGATAGATCTCTCATCCATCAGATATGTCCACTGACCACCAAATCAGCACCACTTTCACACAGAAAATCCCAGCACAACAAAAGTGAGAAAAATCAATAACACATTTTTTGGTTAGTAAAATGAATAACTTTACAAACAGCCTCCTATGTGACAGCCAAATAAAAGCCACAACATGTGGTAAGCTCTTACCAAAGGCGCTATTATATTGGAGCTATTGTGCTTTATCTGCCTTGGGTGATAAGGTTCCCAGTCTGAATTTATTGACTTTCTCTGAATTCAACCTGCTTTTTCATCTTGTACCTGTTCTGTATCAGATTGTTAGACAGGGAATTGATGCTTCAGGTACATGCTTTTCTTTACATAGGCCTTTTTTTTTACAAATTTCTCACAAGCTACATGTTGATGGACACATTTTCCCTTGGAATGAAGCATTATCATGGAATGGCACCCACTGGAACACATTTCTGATAGAATCATAGAATCAAAGAGTTGGAAGAGACCTCATGAGCCATCCAGTCCAACCCCCTGCCAAGAAGCAGGAATATTGCATTCAAATCACCCCTGACAGATGAACATCCAGCCTCTGTTTAAAAGCTTCCAAAGAAGGAGCCTCCACCAAACTCCGGGGCAGAGAGTTCCACTGCTGAACAGCTCTCACAGTCAGGAAGTTCTTCCTAATGTTCAGATGGAATCTCCTTTCTTGTAGTTTGAAGCCATTGTTTCGCGTCCTAGTCTCCAAGGAAGCAGAAAACAAGCTTGCTCCCTCCTCCCTGTGGCTTCCTCTCACATATTTATACATGGCTATCATATCTCCTCTCAGCCTTCTCTTCTTCAGGCTAAACCTGCCCAGCTCCTTAAGCCGCTGTTCATAGGGCTTGTTCTCCTGACCCTTGATCATTTTAGTCGCCCTCCTCTGGACACATTCCAGCTTGTCAATATCTCTCTTGAATTAAATATTAGAATTAGATGTGCATATATTTGTATATTATTCAGAAAAATAACAAAGAAAGAGGGAGGACTAGTCACATCTTTATCAGCAGTGATGGAAAACAGAAAGATAAGCATGTACTTTTGTAATAGTCTTATGTTCACAGAATGGACAAAGTTATTGGAAGATTCACTGGATGTAGATTAATTTTCCTTCCTTAGACCATTGATCTTGAAAGCGTCCCAAGCCAACGCCCAACCCTGTAACATCAATGCAGGCTTATAACTTCAAAGACAACCCAGTGCCAAGGCTGAATCGGCGCTTCTTGCATGAGAGAGACCCGCTTGCACATTTCCTGAGTAAAATATTGCCACTATTAAGGCACAAACAGCTCGGCTGAGATTTGAAATCCAACAGGGAGCAGCAGTTGTGCTGTGCAAAGCATTAAACCTGCCGCATCTTCCACTCTCTATTCCTCTTCCTGGGATTTGCTGGGGCTGCTTTGGTTCTGATGCCTCACAAATTGTTGGCACGGTCTCTGTAGTCCTTAGCTGAAGGGCAGCTCTGCATGTGTCAGCTACAGTCCCACTCATTTCTGGAATATCCATCTGTCCTCCTGTCTGAAAACACATACACACACATTTATCGCTATTTCAGCCAAGCATTTCAGCACACTTTTTTCTCAAGAATAGAGTTGTCAAGTGCATCGCTGAAAGGAATTTTCTCTGCAAATTTATTTTGACACTGGATCTTTTATTTATCTACAAACGTCTGCTGTATATTCACAAATGAGTCAATGGCTACATATTATATCCAGTGATGTTTCTGCTTCCTAGGCCAACTCTCTGTCTTTATTTTGTTGTGAGTCCAACCTTCATTTCCTTCCTGGTTTTCTTATATATCAGATTATTTTTGTTTTCTTTTCGTGTAAGGAGCGATTTGAGAAACTGCAAGTCACTTCTGGTGTGAGAGAATTGACATTTCCCAGGGGACACCCAGATGTGAAAAAGATCTTGGAGTCCTTGTGAACAAATTAAACATGAGCCAACAATGTGATGTGGCGGCAAAAAGAGTCAATGGGATTTTGGCCTGCAACAATAGGAGCATCGTGTCTAGATCTAGGCAAGTAATGCTACCCCTCTATTCTGCTTTGGTTAGACCACTCCTGGAATATTGTGTCCAATTCTGGGCACCACAATTCAAGAGAGATATTGACAAGCTAGAATGTGTCCAGAGGAGGGCAACTAAAATGATCAAGGGTCTGGAGTACAAGCCCTAGGAGGAGCGGCTTAAGGAGCTGGGCATGTTTAGCCTGAAGAAGAGAAGGCTGAGAGGAGATATGATAGCCATGTATAAATATGTGAAAGGAAGCCACAGGGAGGAGGGAGCAAGCTTGTTTTCTGCTTCCTTGGAGACTAGGACGTGAAACAATGGCTTCAAACTACAAGAGAGGAGTTTCCACCTGAACATGAGGAAGAACTTCCTGACTGTGAGAGCCGTTTAGCAGTGGAACTCTCTGCCCTGGAGTGTGGTGGAGGCTCCTTCTTTGGAAACTTTTAAACAGAGGCTGGATGGCCATCTGTCAGGGGTGATTTGAATGCAATATTCCTGCTTCTTGGCAGAGGTTGGACTGGATGGCCCATGAGGTCTCTTCCAACTCTACGATTCTATGATTCAATGTTTTTGATGTTTTACCATCCTTGTGGGAGGCTTCTCTCATGTCCCCACATGGGGAGCTGGAGCTGACATAGGGAGCTCATCCACGCTCTCCCGGATTCAAACCTGCGACCTGTCAGTCTTCGGTCCTGCCGGCACAAGGGTTTAACCCACTCTGCCACCGGGGATTCCATATCAGATTGCATTTTGGCTTGAATCTTCTTGGTGACTTATGCTAACATGATGGGGCATGACAGTAGTATATTTTTTCTCCAGGGTTATTTATTCCACATCTTTGTACACAATGGTTTACAGGCCAGCACAATGGCTGCAGGGTGGCACCCTTGTGCATCTCCTACTATTGTGACCTAAAAAGCCACTGCTTGGCAATGAAGGATGCACTGGGAGAGCTCCTTCACACACTTGGCTGGCTTTATATTTTCACTCTCCCTGACTAATATGTAAGTATACTGATAGGATTTAATATTTTTGCTAGCTTCAACTAGGATGTTGGCATAGTTGGGATAAAGAAAGGGCTGAAATGTTCAAATACATACCCATGCAAAGTTGATTTCTATGTTTTCAAGTGCTATTGCTCAAATCGAATAGTTATGGCAACACTAGTCCAACTTAAAGTAGGTCCTAGTTTCTGATGAGCCCCCGGTGGCACAATGGATTGTCTTGTGCCAGCAGGACTGAAGACCGACAGGTTGCAGGTTCAAATCCAGGAACAGCATGGATAAGCTCCCTCTGTCAGCTCCGTCTCCCTATGCAGGGACATGTGAGAAGCCTCTCACAAGGATGGTAAAACATCAAAACATCCAAGCGTCCCATGGGCAACGTCCTTGCAGACAGCCAATTCTCTCACACCAGAAGAAACTTGTAGTTTCTCAAGTCACTCCTGACATGAAAAAAAACTTCTCACATCTGAAGAGAACAGAACCATCTTATTTCAAGAGCTTGCTCCAAATATGATTGATACTGCATTTGCCTCACCAGATTTAACAGAGTCTCCCCAACCCCATTTCCCTTTATTCTACGATATCCTGATTCCAAATTTACATTAAGTAAGGAGGACCAATTCTGGCATCCTTGAAGTGACTGGACTGACCTTGAAGGAGATGGGGGTGGTGACAGCTGACAGGGAGCTCTGGCGTGGACTGGTCCATGAGGTCACGAAGAGTCGGAGACGACTGAACGAATGAACAACAAGGAGGACCAATTCTGGACCATCTTGCTCCTGGAGACAGTGAACCACTTTGTTATGCATTTTTAGACAGGAAGATGACAAGACACATTTCTGAATGAGGTAAGACTGGTGATGGTGTACAATAATTGAATTAATTTCCCCAGTCCCAACATTTTTATCTTCCAAGCTCATGCCTCCATTACCTCGACAACAGAAAAGCACATTTTAATTAGACTAATGAGAAGTAGATTCACTCTTTCATAGACTCAAATTATGTCATTCCTAGGTCAAAATCCAGTCGTGTGGTCTATGATTGCAGTAATTTTCTGGAATAAATCTACATGAGTCAAAGGGATGTCATAGGTACTGCAGTGACTCCTGGATTGCTGGTGAGATTCTGATGTCAAACCTAATCTAACTTTTTGATGAACATGAAGGCACATCTATGGAATTATCTCAAATAAAATGTAGCATCATTGGTGTTAATGCAGTTAGCATGCCCTTTTTCTCATGTAACTAGTAGCCCTGGAATGATTGGAGCTGTGGAGTTCACAAAGGAGGAGTTTAATGATATCCTCTCTTGCCAAGTCATGTTTTGTTTGTTTGGTTTGTGTGTGGGTGTGTCAGGAGGGACTTGGGAAATTGCAAGTCACTTCTGGTGTAAGAGAATTGGCTGTCTGCAGAGACGTTGCCCAGAGGCGCCTGGATGTGCTACCATCCTGTGGGAGGCTTCGCTCATGTCCCCGCATGAGAAGCTGTAGCTGACAGATGGGAGCTCACCTTGCTCCCCAGATTCGAACCACCAACCTTTCAGTCAGCAGTCCTGCTAGCACAAGGGTTTATCCCATTGCACCATCGGGGGCTCCGCCACGTCACGGTAAGAGTTCCCTGCCCATTTACTTCAGGTTCATAGCAAGGAGAGAAAGGGTAGAAGTTCTCCTGTCTGTTCCCATATGCCCCTGGTCCTGTTTGATATTCTTACACAACTTTTATTTACATTTTCAATATAATATTGAATGCTATGATATGACTTGTTTGGACTCTGGGTGGAAGATTCAGAAGATCAGGTGGTTTTTGGTTTGTGGAAAGACAGCATAAAGCTAATAAATGATTATAGACAGATAAATAATAGACTTCCATCTGGAGATAATTAATCTCTCTGTTGATAAGGTTCTGCAAGTTTCTGATGCTACCACTGGGTACTGGTTCTCCAGCATGGCAGGATTTATTTTGCAATATTTATAACAGCCAAGCTAAACAAGTAAGCTGCATCAAAAGGAATAGAGTGTCTTGACGAGGGAAAATAATAGTACAGTATCACTGTCTTCTGCTTTGGTCAGGCCTCACTTGGAATATTGTATCTAATTCTGGGCACCACAAATCAAGAAGGATATTGACAAGCTGGAACATGTCCAGAGAAGGATGACCAAATCATAAGTGGCCTGAAAACTATGAGGAGCAATTTAGAGAGTTAGGTATGTTTAGTCTGGAGAACAGAAGGTTAGGGAGGGACATGATAGCCATGTTTAAATATTTGAAAGGATGTCATATTGAGGAGACGGCATGCTTGTTTTCTGCTTCCCTGGAGACTAAGACATAATTTAATAATAATATAATAACTTTATTTTTATACCCTGCAGACAAATAGAGATTAAAACATAACACAATAAAATCAAAATAAAATAAACACATCATAATTTCACAATACAACATCATAAAGCAACCCCTATCCTGAATAGTAATGAATACTGAACTCAGAGGGTAAGGAACTTGTGCAATAGTTCTAGGGCAGGGACTGGTGAAGAAGTGCAGAAGTTGATCATGTTTAGGGTTGGACATGGAACAATGGATTGAAAGTTTGGGAGGGAAAAGATTCTACTTAAACATTACAAAAAGTCTCCTGATGGTAAAAGATGTTTGACAGTAGAACACACAGTCTCAAAGTGCGGTGGAGTCAGACTGGATGACCATTGGGGTCTTTTCTGACTCAATGGATATGCAATGGAAGTCCACCAACTGGAGCTAAATATAAAATTGTGGTCCCTGAGAGAGGAACCAGTTCCTAATCATGCTTCATACACTGGGATGACTGGTCCGTGTCATAACACAACTATGTATTTAGAGCTATTAGATACAAACATAAAGTCTAACATAAAACTAGGTATGTAAGGATACAACGGCTATAAGCTATAAGCCAGTGGTTCTCAACCTGGGGTCCCCAGATGTTTTTGGCCTACAACTCCCAGAAATTCCAGCCAGTTTACCAGCTGTTAGGATTTTTGGGAGTTGAAGGCCAAAAATATCAGGGGATCCCAGGTTGAGAACCACTGCTATAAGCTCATGTAGGAGTAGGGAATTGCAGGTGAAGAAGGCTAATTTTCCCACAATCCCCCTGAAGGCCATACACTCATAGCCTACATAAATATGCTCGAATATTTCAGGGGGTTTGTTTTTGTGTTTTTTTCTGCTTCAAAATGGTAGCCATATGTTATATGGCCATCAAAGTGAAAGGCATTTGCCTTTTGTCATAATTCTTTCCTTTGGCAGAGCTTGTGTGAGATTTCCTTGAGAAGTCATTTTATTTATTTACTCTGGCTTCTTTAGAGTCTTTGACTTTAGATGAGTTTGGAATTCATTTTCCTAACTCCAAATACTGAAGCAAAAGGGTGCGGGTGAATAAGGTGAGATGTAATTGGCAAATATGGGGAGAAATGTCATTATGATCTTCCAGAATCATCAGGAAAGACGTCACAAGTCAATGAGTCAGCAAGACGAATGATGTGAGGTGCATTAGGAGTCAAGGAAACTAATGCAATGAATTCCTGATGAGGCCTATTCAGGAGGGCATGTTATGCTCTCTGATATGAGAGAGTGCCGTAACCCTTTAAGAATTGTGCCAGATAAACATTTAGATTATTTAGACCTCACCTCTGAGGAAGCTTGCCATAGATGCAGGCGAAACGTCAGGAGAAATGGCTCTAGAACATGGCCATATAGCCCGAAAAAACCCACAAGAACTGAGATTTAGATTATAGTTCTGCAAAGGGCTAGATTATCAATGGGTCAATTTGTATATCCTGAAAGATGATGTTGACATTATGCATCTGGCTAGAGGGATATACCCAGGCATTTCCATGCTGCCCCACACATTCCACCAACCCTGGTGGGATGCTTGGAAGTAACAGATAAGTTTTGAGGGAATTAAAGTCATTGTATAAGGGAGGTAGTGAATTCCTTCCTATAAATCAAGCCCTTTGGGTTTCAAAGAGGGATTATTATTATTATTATTATTATTATGTTGTTGTTGTTGTTGTTGTTGTTTATCTGTTCAGTCACTTCCAACTCTTTGTGACCTCATGAACCAGCCCACACCACAGCTCCCTGTCAGCTGTGACCACCCCCAGCTCCTTCAAGATCAATTCAGTCGCTTCAAGGATGCTACCCATCCATTTTGCCCTTGGTTGGCCCTTCTTCCCTTTTCCTTCCTTTTCCCCCAGCATTGTTGTTGTTGTTGAAGAAGAGAAGGGGGAGAAAGAGGAACAACAGCAGTAGGGTGGGTAATTTTCATACTCTTGGATCCACCCCACGAGCCATACACGGCCCCACAGCAAGCCTTGATCCTTCCATTTCAGTTGGACATAACATAAATTGCTGGGGAGTTGGTAAGGTAGATAAAATTATAAAGTTCTAATGTAACACTTCAGAATACCAAGTACTGTGTAAATTCCAGGATTCCATAGGTTGGAGTGTTTGCTCTTAACTTGGAATCAGACTTCTATGACACTACATTGTGGAAAGTCCCATGATCAGATACTCCCTCTACCTACTCCAGCTATCTTTTCATTTCTTCCATGTTTAATGGCATGCACATTTGTGACAGTGGATTCAGTGGGACTGAAATGCCTTACCATGTTTTTGCCAATTGTCATTTTTCACTTATTTCTTAGATTTATAACCAGTCCTTCCTTTGAGGAATTCAGAAACAGTATCCATAGTCTTCCGTCCACCCTATATTCTATGAGTTTATTCTCAAAATAAACCTATGACATAATTTACATTGAAAGTGAGCTTAATGAATAAGTAAGGATTTGGATGTGGGTTACTCCAGTCCTAACCTAGCTTTCTCCAATTTGATGTCAATCTCTTTAGAACTGCAAAATGGCCTTAACTGGTGGCTATACTATTTAGAGCTGGGGTGGGGTTGTGTGTCTTCAGATATGGTTGATGATGAGGACTGCTGGGTGTTGCAGTTGAACAACAGCTGGAGGGATACATGATTTGTATCCATAATGTATGGTTTAAGGAAATTCTACTCCAAAACATCTGGAAGGCATGGGCAAGTTGGAAAATGCTGCTCTAAGAAGTACATCATACACTGGCTCTGTTTTTACTGCTAAGGATTAGGCCTGGGTAACAACGGAAAAATTTGTTTCTAAAATCGATTCGTTTTTTGGGGGGTTTTTGCGTTTCGTTATTTAAAATAATTACAAAATTTTCCTTTTAAAAAGTTCGATATTTACGAAATTTCGTAAATGTGAAAAAAATTACAAAACATTAACGAATCGATTTCCGAAACAATAACGAATCCATTCGTTAATGGCGGACGCGACCGCGAAATACGCTAAAAAACCTCCAAAACCTTCTGAAGCTTCCCTCTCCCTCTGTTGTTGACTGTTGGTGTGATATTATAATTTTTTTTCACTAATTAAACAAAAAACTTGCCCCAGACATGCGGAAATAATAACGAAACGACCTCAGAACAATAACGAAACGAATACAATAACGAAATATGAAGCATTTACAAAACGTGTTTAAAAATTCATTTTTTTAAAAATTGCTCCAGAATGGTTCGTTATCGTTTTGTAATTGAAAAAATTAACGAATTATTAACGAATTACGAATTAACGAAACGAAACCGCCCAGCCCTACTAAGGATACTTTCCTTTGCTTTCCTTCCTTCCTTCCTTCCTTGGTTCCCTCCTTCCTATGTCACTGCATCACTCTTTCACATGCACAGATACACACACACTTTAGTCCTTTAATGCTCTGAGATATGAAGAAGATCCCAGAGCACAAGGAAAGAAAAGGAAAGATCTCATCAGCATTATCCAACCTACTCTAAAATCCAATTTCATCATATGACAACATAAAGATATATTTCTTCACACTAGCTGTTTGTTGTTCGTTATTTGGTTGCTACTTTTCCAATTACTTGAAAGTTAGGAACAGGGATAACCTGGGAACTGTTGGTGCCCAAACACAAAATCAAATGCCCTTCAAGCTTATCTCCTTGTACTTTTATCAATATTATTATTATTCACTCTCTTTGTGGTTTGTGTGATAAGACATGGGAACTGGCCCTTACATTTCAAAGGCATACAGATGCTGTGTCCATATAACTTTTGGCACAATTGGATCCATGTGCATGTAAAACCTGCCAGTGTTCCTGCCAAGCTGATAATGAAGCTGATAAATTAATGGCTTGATACATAAAAATAGTGCAAGCAAGCTGATGACCTTTGGCCACCTTGTGACATTTTCTTTGATTATTGTACTCTTTCCAGTGTTCAATGGTTTTGCAGAACATTTTGGTGTTACAGTCCATTTTGACAAAGACTGTATCATTTTACTCACCATTTACCTAATAACTCATTTTTATGGTATTTAAAAAAATAATCTTATGGTTTCTGTTGTTTGGTAATTACATTCCTGACTGAACAAGCTTCAAAGCTTGAAAAGGCTTGAGACGTTGAAGAGCTCCACCATAGCCTTTCAGGCTTCTGTAGTGCTTTCGAGAGTTGTCCCATTGTGACCTTCTTTTGATGCATTTGGAAGTAATGGCACATCATTTATATTCATCTTTGGATATGTTATGGTAGGTTGCTGTCCAATTATGTAGCTCTCCCTCTCAGATGAGTTTTTCTATTTGGCTAAAAGGTATTTTAGGGAGAAATCACAGGAAGTGTAGTCAGTGGAGATGGCAAAGGCCATGCTACCCTCTCACCTCAAAGGGTTGCATGAGAGTTCTGCCATTTTAATTCTGGTTTTAGCTACTGGGTTTTTGGACTGGATCTTGTGGGTGTGTTTGTTGTCATATGCCTTCAAATGATTTCTCCAGAATCTTAGTTCAACTTTCAAACCACTGCACCACACCAAACAGACCCTCTGCATAAATCCCCATATACATGTACTTTTTGACCAATACACAATGGAAATATTCAGTTCATGTTGTGTAAGTGGAGTTCCATCAGTCCAACCCTTTCAGACTGGCCTAAAACCTATTCTTAGTCTCAAGTTGAAAAGAGCCACTAAAACAACTGAATTTACCTATATATTGAGGCATGATTTAAAAGTTGCTTCAAAGGTTTGTGCTAGTTTGGACTCATTTGAAGGACTCTAGTTATGCAGTTGTGTATGCTTGGATTATGGAGCACAAGGGTTGGTAGTTCAGCATCATCCTAGATCCTGAAGTTTTCCAACTAAAACCTGAGATGTAGCGTCAATCCTGGCTGATATCATTACAAGTAGGTTTATGTAAGAAGATGTGTGCCTGTATTTGACATTCAAATGCCAACCCATCTTGTTATTTAAGAAGACCATCTTGAGAAAAATGTATGCTTATTTCACAAGAAAGGACTGATTGTTTGGAATGCATCGTTTGCTTGCCTAGCATTGCCATTCACAGTCCCCTGTCCTTCAGCTGTGTCTCCTGCTTGGCTCTCATGTGACTGATCAAAACCAACCAGCTGACTCGGCTTTGCTGTCATGGTCCATTATCTCACAGTGATCTCATGCTGAATCACTGCAGAACTGAGGCATCTGATTTCTCCCAGTCAAATTCCAAAAGGTTTGAGATCATTCATGACTGCTGCCCTGGTCAAAGCCTAAGTGCATTCCTGATTATCAGCTACCAGAAAGCTAACCCTCCCATGTAGCTTGGCACTGCTGGGACCTATTCTCGTGTTAGTCATATCCTTTCAAGCAAAGGCATCCCAAGTTCATTTCCAGTAGGAAATTAAAACAAGGGAATGGTCGTATGCCTCTGGAAGTGTGCCAGCATTGGAAAGGTTAATCACTTGCCATCACTGTCCATTCAGTTCACAAAGGGGAAACCCATTAATGTTGGGGATGTTTTGCATGTTATGGGCAAAAGCAAAGTGGGCAGATGGCCAGAGATACAGTGAGGCAGGCCAACCACAAATGAGTAGAGCAGAGCAGCTGCTAATGCCATCAACAGGGAGGCAAAAGCCCTATGGATGTGAGCACACATGGAGCTGCCTTGTCTTCACTCAAGCCATTGGTCCATCTAGTTCAGTGTCACTTTCTTGGATGGGCAAAGCTATCTTTACTAGCCAATGGCAAGTGTTTAAGAAACATAGGAAACCCTTTCCAATCAAGGTCACCCTTGTAGTTGTAGCCCAAAATATCTTCTGTAATTTTCCAAAGACGGCAGTGATAGACTGCAAAGGATATCAGTTGTCACAGAGCTGTTGCTGTTGTTACTGTTGTCCTGCAGTGATATATAATCAGAATTAACCTTTCCCCCTGTATTTTGACTTTCTGCCTTCTCTGTGAGTTTTTTTCTCTTGTTTCTAGAATGTTAAGGTTGCCAATTATTTATTTTATCCAGTTATAGTGTACTGTTATTATATCACTTTTGTGTTTTGCAATTGACATGATGCTTTGACCAGGACTTCTTAAACTTTTTCCACTCATGACCCCTTTCCACTTGAGGAATTTTTACATGACCCCAGGCATATAGGTATATAAAATAAATATAAAAATCAAACATATATTGAAAATAAATCAGCATTTGCAAAATTTGCTGCCAAACAAACTGATTTTCCATTTTGTAGAGTACAGTTGAAGCATTCAGAAATCTTTAACTGTTGCTAATTTTTTGTGACCCCAACACTGAGCTAAGGGATCCTCATTTGGGGTCAGGACCGATAGTTTAAGATTCAGTGCTTTAGACATATGAAACTAACCTGAAGTTTTCTGACCCAAAAGTGGGCAATCTTTAGTCTTATTAAATACTTTGAACTACAGCTATCACTATGTCTAACTGCTGGCCATGCCGCCTGCCTCTTTCAGAAATAAGATCAAAATAACTAGTGGGCCAGGGATTTCTCACTTATGGCAAATATTTTTTTGTAAAGGACAACCATTTTAATCAAAGATATACATTTTTGAAATTACATAATAGTTAACCTTACTGAAATGAAAAACTTCTACCAAAAATTACCAAACAGTCATGTTGAAGTTCCTAAAAAATTCCTAGAAAGTGTCCTCTTTAGATATTTGCTACATCACCCAGTGCAGCTCTGGTAAATCCTAAACTTTGTAGAAGCACAACAGCTACAGTCAAGGAAGAACTGGAACATCTTCAATGGGTTGACATGTTTTTATTTGATAAATCCAAATACATAATTTATGCAGTCTGGGTCTAGCAGAGGAATCGCCGGAGTTGTCATCCAAAAAAGATACCTTATCCAAGTTCTGCTTTCATATTGCCGATAATATTAGTACTAATGATAGTTACTAGTACCAGTCCATAGCCTCTAAACCCTTT
This sequence comes from Anolis sagrei ordinatus, assembly GCF_025583915.1. Taxonomy (NCBI): domain Eukaryota; kingdom Metazoa; phylum Chordata; class Lepidosauria; order Squamata; family Anolidae; genus Anolis; species Anolis sagrei. Next base: position 235,707,949 of record NW_026847438.1, on the reverse strand, counting down.
TTGTCTAAAGCTCTTTTAGAATAGGCCAAGTTGTGTCTACAACATGCAAAACCACACGTAAATGTTTTAACTACGTACTGTGCAAAGAAATATCTGTTTGCCTGTTTTGATTCCCTTCTACACAAGCTCCTTATCACAAACAGCTTTGACTTTATTGGAAAAGACTAGATTATTTATTCAATGAGAACTGAGGATATCAATGTCATTGGGGTGGCAAATCTGATGGATTTCAAAGCGGCTATCCAAGGTGCTGAAATTATTTGAGGCCTAGAGTTTAGCATGTTGGGTTGCTTGTTTCAAACTTGGAACAAAAATATGCAACACATTCACAGTCTCACTGGCATGTCTATCTTGCAAAAAAGGGTGAAATTTCATCCTGTCTACTTTCCTTTGTTCTTGTTCACAACGATCAAGTTGAGTTTTATTTATGGATACCCCAAGAATGAGAGACCTTCAAGCCAGCCTATCCTCAACTGCCCTGATCAAGTCTTGGAGACTCAGGTCTGTTGTTTCCTTGATTGCATCTGTCCATCTGGAATGCAGTGCCCCTCTTTTCTTGCTAAGCATCATTGTCCTTTCTAGAGACTACATATCAGACATGATCTTCTTCACCTCTTATCATGTCCTCCAGTTGCATGCCACTATCCTCGGAGTGTCACTATGTCCCTTCTAACCTCAGAAAGAGATGGTATGTGGACTCAGAGGGAGAAAGAGATGTAGAAAAGAATAAGGAAGAGCACATGTCACAGTTGACCATTCAGTTCAGAAATAATGTCCACCAGCCCCCAATCTTCCAATGCCATTCACTAGTCTTCTTGCCAACTTCCTACATGAGGTACGATCCACAGCTACATGCACTTCCCTTGCCATTGGGAATTCTTACTGCTGAGAAGGGGAGGGAAGGAGACTATGTGTATATGAACAGAACACAAAGACTTAGGAAATAGCATCCTGCACCTGATCGAAAAAGAGACACAGGTGGATATAAGTCACATTTACATACACATATATCACTAATAGGTTGCTCACTCCTCTTCTCTCCTCTTTCTCTTCGTGTTCCCATTCTCCTTAATCTAGAAACCCATCTTCATTTGGAGCACATGCTTTTAATTCTTGTTCATCTTTTCTGTTCCAGGTCCTTCTACCAAAAAGGCAGCAATTAAACACAGATTATCATTTGAGGTTTTTATTGTCCCTAAACATGCCAGTGCCAATAAAACGAGCAAGAATAAAGTGCAGTGAGGATGTTCTGAAGGATAAATAAGGGGCAAACACTCTTTGAAATAGGGCTGGTGTCTACAAAGGCCCATTAAGATTTTGCTGACTCGAATATATTGCCTTTCATTTGCATTCCTATGCCGTCTGCCTCCCCCCACCCCATTAGAGATGGGATCTGCAGCCAATGCATATTAATGATGCTGCACATTTGCATATTATGGATCCATAATACCAAGAGTGTAGTATATTTAAAAGAGGGTGGGGAATCTTCATAAAAGAGTGGCAAAATTGCAGCTGTAATATTTTTTTTTTTGCTCATCTCCTTTTTAAAGCCTTTTCTGTAGAAATGAGTAAATAATGCCAACATCTGACAAGAGTTCCATGTTAAGAAACTGAGTAAAGGCCCAAGATAAATGTTATATTTGAACAGGTAGAAACTGTCACATTTCTGGGTGGGTTTTCCACTTTATGCAGCTACTTTTTAGAAAGAAAAATTCAGCTGAGAGGATATGGTATTTTAGTAAGATTTGTTTTCTCTTACAGCTGTGTGTATTTGAAAATGAAAATTAGAAGAAATACAGTAATATATTAATATCATGAAGGCCTTTTAAATTATAATATACTGAGTGTTTCTCAAGTTAAGGTAAGTAGTAAAGAACACTCTCTGCCCTGATGAGTTTACAATATATATTTTAACAGCGATTGACAGGTTCACAAATAAGATTGGAAGAGGCAAGGGTTACACAACCAACAGAGTTGCAAATAAGTTAGAAACACATATGTAACAGCTCCAACATTTTCCCAGTTTTAAAAAATATTTTACATCAAGGAATCCATGGCTCAAAAATGATACAAAATGCATTCCTAAAACACACACAAACAAACAACCCCATAAGAAGGCAATGATGAACCCCCTCTGAATGAAACTTTCCATGAGAATCCCATGATAGGTTTGCCTTAGGGTCGCCTTTAACTCAGTAAGACACACAATAACAACCACAATGTGTCTAGTAGACTTGTGCAAAAATTTTGGTAGTGTCGGAAATGGTAAAAAATTTGAAGTTTTGTAAGTCGGAATCCATTTCGAAGTGTTTACCTGGCCCACACCAAACATTTTAGAATCTAAACTGATCCCATGCGTTTTCATTTTAGTTTTGTAAATCTCAGAAGGGTCCCTAAGTGAGTTTCACATTTGATGCAAGGCAAGGAAGAAAGCCAAAGGCTGCCTTAGTGCCTTGCCATTCCTCTGTGAAAATAATACAGTCTTGGCATTAATAGCACACAAAAGAGGGAGCAGTGCATTTTGGGAACATGTAGTTTGGGAAGAGAGGAGCCCTATGCCAGAGAATTTAAAAGGCCCTGCCCTAAACTACATTTCCCAGACTGCATCAGAAAGCACCAATCAGGATAGTGGAAAGGTCTGTTCCTCCCTAAACTTTGAAAATTCACCAAAACTCTGTGGATATGTGAAACATTGTAAAATTTGACAGGCTAACAGTGGTAAATGTGTTCTACCATTGTAGCAAGTTTCACACCAATGACTTTAAAATGAGTTTCTCCAATTATAGTCATTTAGGTAAAGGTTTTTCTCTGACATTAAGTCCAGTCATGTCTTACTCTAGGGGGTTGGTGCTCATCTCTCATTTCTAAGCTGAAGAGCTGGCGTTGTCCGTAGACACTGAATACACAGATGTCTATAATATGCCAAGAAGAGAAAAGTAGGTCCGTAGACAGACACCTCCAAGATCATGTGGCCGGTATGACTGTACGAAGTGCCATTACCTTCCCACCGGAGCGGTACCTATTGATCTACTTACATTTGCATGTTTTCAAACTGCTGGGTTGGCATAAGCTGGGACTAACAGCGGGAGCTCACCCCTCTCCCTTGATTTGAACCTGCGGCCTTTCAGCCATCAACTTCAGCAGCTCAGCAGTTTAACCCACTGCACAACCGGGGGCACATTTGATTAATTAATTAGTCATTTTATTATTTAATTCAATTAATTAAATAGTTATTTGATTATGCACAATTACTATAACATAGGCACGGGCAAACTTCAGCCCTCCAGGTGTTTTGGACTTCAACTCCCACAATTCCTAACAGCCGGTAATTGTGGGAGTTGATGTCCAAAACACCTGGAGGCTGTTAGGAATTGTGGGAGTTGACGTCAAAAACACCTGGAAGGCCGAAGTTTGCCCATGTCTGTAATAACGATATAGTAAAGACATTTTGTTACTCTTGTTATAGTAATGAATTTTTCACTAACTATAATTTAGAAATACTTTAGAAATGAAGTGCCACACCCCCTTGTTTTGTAATGACTCTTGAACCATTATTGCTTATGGATTGCACATCCCTATTGTCTAGGGATGCGTGATCCATAAGAAAAATGGTTCAAAAATGTCTAGCTGTTTTCCTGTAAGGAAATCTCAGCCATGAATAAAATAAAATAAAATGTTTAAAATCAGATTTTCAGAACAAGAATTTATCTCACCCTCTCCTATTTGCTTTAGAATAACTTGTTATTTCTTCCCCCTGACTTCAAAATGAATGGGGCCCAGAATAATCCAGCCAACGGATCATGACTATCCTTGATAGAATGGTTCTGGAATTGAAAAGGCTGAGTTGTATGCATGGGGGAAAAGACAGAGAGAGAAAACAAAAGAAAGGGGGAAAATAGGAGCTAGAGGATGTGGGAAGCGGAAGGATATGTAAACCATGAGAATGTTGCCTAGTGAGATAATGTTATTTCCTACTGACAAGGGACCTTTTGTATTTTATGGGCTCATTTCCAAATTTGAGATGTATATCTACAGATAAATATTCAAAATTAATCTTGGGATTTAATGTGTTGGACTTGGAAGTACAAGTCCTTCGCTGTCATTCGAGGGGTACATGTGGGTTTTAACTCCCATTCATTAACCGAAATAGCATTTGAGCTGGGAATGTTGACAGAGGAGTGAGAAGGTAGAGTAGATAGGATGAAAGAGAAGCACATTTGGTTGCTGTTTTCATATGAGCCTTTCCAATGAGCTAATACATGAACCGGAACACAGTTGTCCTTCCCTTTTCTTTTTGAACGTCTTTTGACTTTTGGAAAGCAGTTCTGCATTTTAAAAGAAGAATAAAAAAATTACATCAAGAAAAAAACACGCAAAAAATAAAACCCGACACACACACAAACCCAACTGCATGCTGATTTTTTAATCACCCAACAATGTAAACTAAAATACATCTGGATTGTTAGGGTGTTTGTTTAAAGCAGTGTTTCCCCTAATTTTTTTTGTCATGTCAGGAGTGACCTGAGAAATTGCAAGTCACTTCTGGTGTGAGAGAATTGGCCGTCTGCAAGGACATTGCCCAGGGGACGCCCAGATGATTTGATGTTTTATCATCCTTGTGGGAGGCTTCTCTCATGCCATGACCCTAATGCCATGACCTTCCTAATGCCATGACCCCTTAATACAGTCCCTCATGTTATGGTGACCCCCAACCATAAAATTATTTTCATTGCTACTTCACAACTGTAATGTTACTAATGTTATGAATTGTAATGTAAATATCTAATATGCAGGACGTATTTTCATTCACTGGACCAAATTTAGCACAAATACCCAATAAGTCCAAATTTGAATACTGGTGGGGTTGGGAGGATTGATTTTGTCATTTCACAGTTGTAGTTGCTGGGATTTATAGTTCATCCACAATCAGAGAGCATTCTTAACTCCACCAATGATGAAATTGAACCAAACTTGGCACACAGAACTCCCATGACCAACAGAAAATACTGGAAGGGTTTGGTGGAGATTGACCTTGGGTTTTGGATGGAATCGTTGGTGGAGTTCAGAATGCTCTTTGATTGTAGGTTAACTATAAATCCCAGCAGCTACAACTCCCAAATGACAAAGTCAATTTTTTTATTAATGGTCACTCTTTGTGTTAGTAGGTGTCTTGTGGCCAAATTTGGCGGCAATTTGTGCAAAAGATTTTGAGTTACAATGTCACTCAAAACGAACAGAGCACACAAACACACAAACACATATATATGCACCTTCAAATAAATTCTGACTTATTGCAATCTTATTACAGGTGCTTTTTGTCAAGATTTATCGAGATGAGGTTTTGCATTCCCTCCCTTTAAAGCTGGGAGACCATCATGACTTGCTCAAGAAAAGTCAGTGGTTTTCCATATGAATATGGGAATATGAACCCAACACTCAATCCACTACACCTTGCTGGCTCTCCAAATATGCAATAATAACATTCCCGTCCACTTTGGAACTCTTTATCTAGAGATGCAGGACCTTCTATGTAAAAAATATGAAAACTCCTTTTTAACCTGAGAGAACACTTCTGTAGCTGTCTCATCACACCAGAGCATGGATCCACTTTAAATCAAGTTTCTGACTCCTGCGGAATTCTGGGGCTTGTAGTTTAGGGAGGGGTCTTTAAACTGCACAGCCAGGCAGGTCCTGGGCATCACTAAATTACAAACCGCAGAATTCTTGAGGAGGCAGAAACCAGATTTGAAGTGGATCCATGCTCTAGGTTGATGAGGCTGTAGGAATCTTGTGGTCCTTCGACAGAAGCTGGCCATAGGGGCCAACTGGAGAACCCAGAGAGGACATAATAATCAAGTCCACAAAAGCCAAAGCCACAAATGTGTAGGGCCAACTTTATATTCTCTGTGCTATGTCAGCATGTTCAAACACAGCCTTATGCTCAGTAGTGCCTGGTGGCTGCACGTCAGTGGAAGAGTGACTCTGTTTCAGATCTTAATTCAGGTGAAGAACTGATTGGAAAGCATGATTCAGTATCTTCCAGGGTTTTTTTTTTAATGTCTGGCTCAAACCACTGGTGGAATTACTGCTCTGGTCTCATGGAGGACATCAATTGTTGGTGGGCATGATGGAATGCCAGGGAGAAGCCAACATTTATCACCTCCAGAGGAGTATTTGGGGCAAATATTGCAGCTGTTTTTTTCTTGTACTCCAGTTTGAAAGACTCAGATAAATAATAAAACCTTGATCAGTTAATTCTTCTATAAAAGCAAGAGCAATAGTGCCCTACAAGAAAAAGAGGTGTGTGGCTGTCTTAATTGTGCTCAAAAAGGCATTTGGTACAGCTTGCCCATCACAGCGTTTTCACCAGGGCAGCTGATCCTATGAGAAATTATGCTGCAATGAGATTCCAGCGACATCTGAGTCTAGACTGTGATATTGATCATGGATTGAATAGCAGAATGTAAGAAGAAGAAAGTGGTTTCAGCTGTATGTATTCCAGTGAAGCTATTCCATACCTTTGTGATTCTTCACAAACAAAAATGTACCACTTGCAAGCATCATGTGCTTATTTCTTACATCAGGGTGAAGAACTTTTTTTTTTATTTAGCTCACGGGACCAATTGCCTCTTGACAAGTACAGTCGGAGTGGTGCCAAAATAGTTGGCGCCATCCCAGTCCTGGAATGTAGGCTCCTTTCATTGACACACTCAATGTTCTCACTGATGTCATTTACCCTCATGTTGGCTTCAGCTTATGATGACTCTTGCAATTATCCTGTTATGAACACACTTGCTTAGGTCTTTTCAAGCTCCTTGATGGAGTCAATCCACCTATAATGTTGTTTTCCTTTTTTCCTACTGCTTTCTACTTTTCATTATCTTTTTCAGTGAGTTGCGTTGTTTCATTCTGTTTAGTCATTTGGTTATGAATATGTTGGCACCTCCCCATTCACACGCAACAACAACTGATGTTCCTTATTGCAACCAGGCTTTTCAAGAGTCTTCATGAGCACCAGCGAGCCTTTTCCAAAGGTATAATTGTGGGGGGGGGGGGGATAATATTTGGACTGGGAAGTTGTACCACCCCAAAGCATTTCCCAAATGCCTCCTTTTCAGACCACTGTAATCAAAAATATTTCAGTTGGCACCTCTAGCATTGAGGTATCACAGCACTCAATAAGAAGAGGATTACACATAGATGTAAAAACAGGGATGGTTTGTGGCTTCCATGTCAATAGAGTTGAATTTGCTTTGTGTTTTGGTGTGAACTTTAAAGGAGACATCCAAGGCACTGGAGACTATTCCCCAAATAGGTTCAGACTTTTCGATTCCAGGCTGAAACCTGGAGTGGATTTGTCACCCTACTGACATTCTACTGATACTGAAGCCAGTGTTTATCATTATGTAAAACATATTTTTAGGGAAGAGTTGTTGTTGTTGCTAATTCACTTATTTCCAGCTTTCCCGCCACCCACATGACTGTCTGGAAGCCTTCGTTTAAAATTCCCACAATGTACCAAAGTGACAGCATGTGAAAGACACTGTGGGGATGAGAAAAGGCATCCTGTCACCAGGGCAGGTTGGATCAATGCTGAAGCCCACTGTTAACGTCAATGTGAAATAAGTCTAAGACTGACCCATTACATTCTGTATATGAGGCAAAGGACAAAGTGGTGCTCCCTCCTTCCTTCTCCAAACCCAACCCAACTGCAGGAGCTTGCAAAATGGCAAATTGATTTGTACATCCACACTTGCCACAAGTCAATGTCCTTTACTGGACCTGAGAGCAACCGCCTTGCTTGTTTATAGGCCAGGACCCTGCCCATCCTATGATGTTTCACCACTAACCCTAACATTTGCTCCTTGAAGTAGCCCATCTCATTCTGCTTTCAGTTGCCAAAAGTTGTAGTACTTGCCTTTATGGAACTTTGGATAGATTCCCAGAGCAAGAAATTGCTTGGAGATCATGGCCCAACCTGATCAACTAAAGTCTCACACTGATGTGTTCCTTCTATATTTCAGCGGGGAAAGACATATTTCATTTTTCATGATGAAGAAGAGACATGTATTGGAACTGTAAGGATGGTGCACAGAAAATGCACGTGATTAACACTGAATATCTTCTGGTCATCAAATTATAGTTCTCAGTGTCTTTTCCTCTTTCCTGGAGTTTGTGTTATAATATGTTACATGTAATATGTTACATGTTCATCCAATCCTTCCTTCAAGATGCTCCTGAAGATAGACATTGCTCTCTTCCATTGTGTTATCTGCACCACAACCCTGTGAAGTAGGTTAGGTTGGAAAGACTCATTCATATCCAGTGAGTTTCCTCAAGAAGCACAGTTTGCGACAATGGTCCCTAGTCTAGTCCAATGGTAACCCAGTACATACTGCTGTCTCTATATTGTGTTTTATACCACAAATATCTTTTGAGTGAGTCAGTGGGGTATCTAGTTTTAGAAATCAAGCAAACACACACCCCTCTTGAGAAAGGACGGGAATGAATACTGAGTGAGGGAATATCTGGGAGGAACAAAATAAGGGTGTTTCCCTGCAAAATATGAATTCTGCCTCTCCAAATAAAATGTCTCTTCGGTTCCCAATGGCAATAACTTTCAACTTCAGTGGCACATTTAGAAACACAGTTTGGACAGCCATAAGAAGAAATGAACAATGTTACAAATACTGTAGTAACTACAAGAGTTCTAGGCACAAATTCTCAGCAATGATAGACATTGGGGTTCCAAACCAAAAAATCATTAGGAGGAGGAGACAGAATTCTTATCTGGAAGGAACATTTACTCATTCCTCCCATCCCAGTTGAGGACAGTCCTGTTCTGATGGCAGAATCAGAAATATTGCTCAGAGATGAGAAATCTCCCCGTCATCATTTCCAATGTCCGTTGCAGATATATTTGCATTCTGGAAAGCCAGAAAGCATCACTACCAAACTATGCTGATCACTCAAAGTCTGAAAAGAAAACATCCTTTTCTAGCAGCTGATACTACAGGTTACATATCCTGCAAAAGTATTAGTCAGTCATAATAATTTGCTGCTAATCAGTACACCGTATATACTCATGTAAAAGTTGGCATGTCTGTGTCGATGGTAGATGTGGAAGACATAAAATTATGAGTTTTGATATGACCTGTGGATAAGTCAGAGATAATTTCATGGAGAGAAGAAAGGTCCAGCACCGCTTTAAGGGGCCAGCCACCCCTGGCCATCACTGCCATTGTTTTCCCATCTAGACAATAATAAAGGACTTTTGACACTCTTCTCACCGAAAGGGGTGATCTCTCTCTCTCTCTCTCTCTCTCTCTCTCTCTATATATATATATATATATGTGTGTGTGTGTGTGTGTGTGTGTGTGTACAGTATTAACAATGATCAGAAAAGGACCATCCCCCCCTTCACTGAATGGAGTAGCAACAGGTGAGAGTTTAACCCATGCTTGGAGAATGTAAGATAAGCACCACCTCCCTCTATTTTCTCAGCACTTCTTGGAGGAGAAATACCATAAAGTTCCTGCTAAAAAGGCCAGAAGTGGTGCCACACCAGAAAGAGTAGAAGAGGTCAGTAATTTTTAAAGTTCTCCCACACTAAAGCCTAAGTTTCTGCCTTTCACCACTACTCCCCTTCGGAGTGAGAAGGGCGGAATATAAATGTTTTAAATAATAAATAATACTCAGAAAAAAGGATGGTTTCATGTCCAGCACTTACACTGACTTATGGATACGTTGATCCAGGGTTTGGGAGGAAGTGAATATCACCCTCCACAACAACAGATAAGGAAAACTTCTATGTGTACTAACAGGATGCCACTGACCATTGGATAGCAGGGACATTTTTATTTATCTTAATCCATAAACGGATTGGGAGAAGATTTTGAACTGGCCAAAGTTTTTAAAAATGGGTCAGGAACAAAATCAGAATTCCTCCTTAGTAATAGTGGCAACAGTATATTCTATTTCAGTCCAGCAATGATTCCAATCCAGGTTTCAATTCAAATGTTGACAGTGCTATCCATGGTCCTGTACATTGTCCCCCAATAGGTTCAGTACCTTGAATAACTCATTTAAAACATAGACTAAAATCTGGAGTGATTCATAATTCCACTGACATGCAGTTCTGAATAGACTGTAAACCTCTAAGAATGTATCTCTTTTCTGCTTCAGACCAGGTGTCTGACTGGCAAGGAGGAAGGTAAATAGCACTGAATACATCACTGGCTCAAATTTATCACAATATTTTGAACTGTTTATTTAAATGTGCTAAACTTAAGAGTGCCTTTTATATCTGTTCTCTGAAACCTTACCTAGCTTGAAGTCATGCTTCCAAAATGCATTACGTACCAAAGTTGGACAAATATAGCCTCAGCAAAACATGTGCAAAGGGAATGCATCTGTATCCATTCAAGAGAAGCCTTTCAAAGGCCATAGGAAGAAGAATGGAATTTGTCTTCCTTGAGGCTGTATCACGGGGAGGGCTTGCTATCCTCTTGTGATCAACCAGCACCCTTCCTCGCCCCACATCCTTTGTTCTCAGTTCCCAGAAGAGGGGGAAAAACATTTCCTGTTTGCCCCAAAGGGTCTGACCTTACACTTGGTGCTACCAAAACTCATTCCATTTCTATGACTCAGCTTCCCAAGATCAACAAATTCCTTCTTCACAGTCAAGTAACTGGCAGACATGGTCATGTATCTTTGCTAACTCTCTCCATTTAGGAATGGACATGAATCATCTTGAGCTATTTGACATTCCATTGTACCCTTGCCAACCTGTATTGTGGTATCCTGTTGTCTGTTTTTCACCCAGTAACCTGCATGGAATGGGACTTGTGAATAGGTGACCCTGCCCTCCCACAAAGAGATTGGGCAGAATAGCCTTTTGATCTCTTCTGATTCTATCGTGTCATCTAAAATTCCAGGATCTGGACTGATAACCTCTCCCTCTCCCTCTTACTGTACATTAACTGTGCTTCCTGTTCTGTTCATGCCCAGGAGGTACGTTGACCCTGAATCTGCTCCAACAAAGAAAAGAGAAAGCAACTGTTCATTTCACTTCATTTTCCTTTTAGCCCACACATGGAACCCAATAGTATTATTATTTATTATTATTTAAAACTTTATGTCTGTTCTTCTCGACCTCCGTGGAGGGACTCAGAACAGCTGAGAACCCAAAGACAGAATTCATTGCAACAGTTAAGAATATGTAACCTAGAGTCACAGATTAGGGACCAGTTATATTCCTGATTCTATGTATTCACTGTTTGGAACAGTGTTTCTAAACCTGTTTAATACCACAACCCCTTAATACAGTTCCCCATGTTGTGGTGACCCCCAGCCTTAACATTATTTTCATTGCTACTTCATAACTGTTATTTTGCTACTGTTATGAATTGTAATGTAAATATCTGATATGCAGGATGTATTTTCCTTCACTGGACCAAATTTGGCACAAATACCCAATACACCCAAATTTGAATACTGGTGGGGTTGTGGGAGTATTGATTTTGTCATTTGGGAGTTGTAGTGGCTGGGATTAATAGTTAACCTACGATCAAAGAGCATTCTGAACTCCATCAACAATAGAATTGAACCAAACTTGGCACACAGAACTCCCATGACCAACAGAAAATACTGGAAGGGTTTGGTGGGCTTTGACCTTGAGTTTTGGAGTTGTAGTTCACCTACCTCCAGAGAGCGCTGTGAACTCAAACAATGATGAATCTGGACAGAACTTGACATGAATACGCAATATTCCCAAATGTAAACACTGGTGGAGTTTGGGCAAAATAGACCTTGTCATTTGGGAATTGTAGTTGCTGGTATTTATAGTTCAGCTACAATCAATGAGCATTCTGAACCCCACCAATGAAAGAATTGGGCCAAACTTCCCACACAAAACTCCCATGACCAACAGAAAATACTGTTTTCTGATGATCTTTAGTGACCCCCCCCCCCCCCCCCCCCCCCCGGTTAAGAAATGCTGGTTTTGAGGAATAAAATAGGGATTGTAAATGTCCCCCAGTCTTTATTTTCCAAGCAGCAGCTGCATTGAACAACACTGAAATTATTCAGGCTATGTCCTTCTATAGCAGAGGCTCCCAAACCTACCATCCCCTTTTCAGAAAAAAATAATTATTCAGTGCCTCCTTGGAAATTTACCTTCTTTAAGCAAACAAACATAAAATAATGCAAATTTGTTCAGTGACAAATTTGCATTCTTTTATGTATCTGTATTTCTACCTATATCCTACAGCAAAAAAAGATGCTGTTGTAAATAAGACACCTTGAAGCTTGACATTATAAAAGCACCTATTTAAAGTCAACCATAATAACATTTATGTTACACATAGAAAATTAAATAAACAAAAGATAACATTAAAATAAAAAAATACAAATAATGTTTAAATGAGAAGAATAAACCTACAGCACTGTTGTCAATTTATTAATGTTCAGCTCTATTTTTGTCAGGAGCATGAATTAAAATTTTTAAATACTTATCGCACTCGCACTGTTATGATCTGTTTGTCACACAATTCAGAAACAATCTAAATTAGATTCTATACCTGTCTTCTATTTATAGTATTAGATTGTAAAAAATCTTATATGCACATATTCCTACCAATACATGCTGGATCTCCCTACAATGTGCAAAATGCTCACCTGCCAACCCTTACTTGTTAAGATGTTGCTGGACCTAACCACTGAATAATAATTACTATTATTAGTATTATTTGAAACACAACAAGATGAGTCCACAGCAAACAAGATCACTCTACTGGCTGTTGTGTTGGATCACACATCCAACACTTCCCAAGCTTCTAGGACTGTGTGATGTATCGGCAAATAATGCATGCAGATCCCAGTAAGATGGCCTTTTGTAGCTGGCAGATGCTAATTTTGTCAATGCCGATTGTGTTTAAGTGTAGGCCAAAGTCTTTAGGCACTGCACCCAGTGTGCCGATCACCACTGGGACCACCTTGACTAGTTTATGCCAGAGTCTTTGCAGATCGATCTTTAAATCCTCATATTGTGTCAGCTTTTCCAGTTGTTTCTCTTCAATTCTTGTGTCGCCTGGGATTGCAACATCAACAATCCATACTTTGTTTTTTAACACGATCATGTTATTGGGTTGTTGTAGGTTTTTCCGGGCTATATGGCCATGTTCTGGAGGCATTTTCTCCTGACATTTCACCTGCATCTATGGCAAGCATCTATGGCAAGCATCTATGGCAAGGCGAAACATCAGGAGAAAATGCCTCCAGAACATGGCCATATAGCCCGGAAAAACCTACAACAACCCAGTGATTCCAGCCATGAAAGCCTTCGACAATAGATCATGTTATTATTATTATGCCCATAATGGAGGTGAATATTGCCTTTCACCTTTTGCGTTGACCAAAGTTCTGCTCTCAATAGCCATTCAATGGCTATGAAAAGTGTAAAGAGTGAGCTAAACATTTGACTATGACTTTTAACCAGATGAGGTCTGATGGTATCATCCACCAAGTTCTGTATTCACACCCTACAAACTCTGCTCAATGTTCATGATAGTTAATAATGATGATGGTGATGATGATAATACTTTATTTATACCCCACCATCAGGGTGGCTTACATGAGGCCATCCCATCAAATACAAATACAACAGTACATCAACACAGCAAGCAAGCAAATAAAACAATATAAATAATATAGCTAAACATATAAGCAGTAATACACAAAAGTTTTAAAACACTATGGCAGGGCCAGATGTAATAGATTAAAATTTTAAAACCCTGGGTGTGTACAGAGTAGGGTATGTCTAGGCATGGGGTTTTTAGAGAGTGATGAAGGGAGATCAATCCAATGGATAGATAAAGTGCTTCAGAGGACATATAGAAGGAAATTGGTCAGATTGGGCATTATTTCCTTTATTCAAGGAAGGCACACTGGAACAGCCATGTTTTTGAGCTCCTCCTAAAGACTGCCAAAGTGGGGGCTTGTCTGATATCTTTAGGGAGTTCCAGAGTTGGGGGGCTACCATAAAGAAGGCCGTCTCCATCGTCCCCACCAATCGTGCCTGCAAAGGGGGCAAGAGCGAGAGCAGGGCCTCTCCAGATGATTGAAGAGATCGCGTGGGTTCGTTAACAGAAATGTGGTCACACAGGTAGGCGGGTCCCAAACCGTTCAGGGCTTTGTAGGTAAGAACCTGCACCTTGAATTGGGACCGGAAGATGAACGGCAGCCAATGGAGCTTCTTAAACAGGGGGGTTGACCACTCCCTGTAAGTCACTCCAGTTAGTAACCTGTTTACCGCCTGTTGGACCAATTGAAAATTCCCAGCTGTCTTCAAGGTCAGCCCCACGTAGAGTGCATTGCAGTAATTCAATCTGGAGGTAACTAAGGTATGGACCACTATGGCCAGATCCGACTTCGCAGCTGGCGCACGAGTTTTAATTGTGCAAAGGCCCTCCCAGCCACTGCCGACGCCTGGGCTTCAAGCATTAGCAATGAGTCTAGGAGGACACCCAAGCTGCGGACCTGTGACTTCAAGGGGAGTGCGGCCCCATCGAGCACAGGTTATACCCCGATCCAGCTTATGATCAACCTGGAGGACCTCTCTCTTATCGGGATTGGTCCTCAGCTTATTCGTCCTCATCCAGACAGTCACAGTGGCCAGGCACTTGTCCAGCGCCCATGGGGCTCCCTTATACTATACACACTTACCCAGGAACAAATCCCATTTAGTTAATCGTGACTTCCTTCTGAATAGATATGCATATTATTACATTTTTCTTTAAGATTACTCTCAAAGTAATTATTGGGTAAACGTCTCCCACTGCTCAACCTCTATAAGTTACAGTTTGTTTCCTAGGAAGTAATGCAGTCCTGGTGTTATCCCTAAAATATGGTTTCTGATCCTCAGAGTGCTTCAGCCAGACAAGAACACCAAATGGGAGATCACAAAAGTTTATTTTAATGGTAGCAAAAAAAGTGGGGGCTCAAGACCATAAAACAAACTGAAACATGTGGAACATATTAAGGTGCGTGCACTCGCAATTAGTAAGTCAAAAGGATAGTATGTAGAGAAGAGAACCAGTAAAAATAAGGATTAAAACATGAAGCTTATACAGATCTCAAAAACCAATAAATCTACAGATGGAGCTGAAGTGGGGAAGAGAACATATTTTCAAATCAAGAATGACTCCAGGCGATCAGGAAATCAGATAGAAAGAGAAACTAAAATCCATTGACAGGGGAAATCTGTGAGACAGATTGATTGAGGGAGAGAATGGTGAAGAGTTTTTGGGGTGTTCTAATTCAAAGGAGGATTCCCTTCAAGGCATTGCTCTCAGCTTCCCCTGTGTGTATTGTGTTTTATTTTAGCTTGCTAAAAAGAAGCTATTGGGGTCACAGAATCTGATGGAGCAGTGCAAATCTCCAAGTAGCTACAGCCCCTCTTCCTTTGTTCTTGCCTACTGACCCCACTAGGAAGGCCAAGACGCTGCCCCTTTCTCTCTCCCCTTCTACAGCTGAAGCCCAGGCTCCCTCCTGCTGAGCCAAGTGAGTGCAAAGTGCTTTGAAGTCTGCTTCTGGGCTGCAGCAAGAAACACTTCACTGACAGTCAGGGGAAGGGAGAAGAGCCAGCCGGATGTAATGGTTTGAGCCTTGGGTTCTGGAGACCTGGCTTCGATTCTCCACTCAGCCACGGAGACCATCTGGGTTCCTTGGGCAAAGAAAACCCCATGATAGTCTCCTCAGGGTGTCCATAAGTCAGAAATGACTTGAAGGCACACAACAACAACCCAGCCTGTCTGCTAGTGGCTCTTGGAAACTATGCTGGACTAAACAATGGGGCAAAAGCAAGTGGAAGAAATCATAGCTAGGCATGCTGAAGAACACTCAAGGAATTATGTACCCATTTCAAAAGAAACATATTTGATCTTTTGTTCTGGCACTAGTGTGTGAATGAAAATAACAGTGGTCATCAAATTTTCTAAAATCTTGTGTGAGAAACATAACCAAAACAGATTTTAAAATAAGCATATGTAGAATATGTTTAGAAATGCATGCGATCAGCCCTGTATCCATGGATTCTGCATCCATGGATTCCATTATCCACGCGTTGCTGTGGCCCACATGGGGTTTCTATGTGGGAGTTTTGGCCCAATTCTATCGTTGGTGGGGTTCAGAATGTTCTTTGATTGTAGGTGAACTATAAATCCCAGCAAATGCAATTCCCAAATGTCAAGGTCTATTTTCCCCAAACTCCACCAGTGTTCATATTTGGGCATATTGAATATTTGTGCCAAGTTTGGTCCATATCCATCACTGAGTGCACCGTGCTCTCTGGATGTAGGTGAACTACAATTCCAAAACTCCAGGTCAATGTCCACCAAATCCTTCCAATATTTTCTGTTGGTCATGGGAGAACTGTGTGCCAAGTTTGGTTCAATTCCATCATTGGTGGAGTTCAGAATGCTCTTTGATTGTAGGTGAACTATAAATCCCAGCAACTACAACTCCCAAATGACAAAATTAATTTTTGAGTGAAGGACGTACATTGGGTTGTTAGGTGTCTTGTGTCCAAATTTGGTGTCAATTCCCCCAGTGGTTTTTGTGCTCTGTTAATCCCACAAACGAACATTACATTTTTATTTATATAGATAGCATAATGCACTATATATGTAATAGCACTTGAACATTCACAGATTTTGTGGTCCACAGGGTTCTTGGAACAAAATCACAGCAGATACCAAGTGCCCAATGCATCCTTGAAAAATAATAAATAAAATCTTATTTTGTGGGAAAACACATTTGGAAATGTATATGTGTAAAAACATATATATTTTTTAAAAAAATGTCAGATTTGTACTGAACCTATGGACCAATCAAGATTTCCAAGCGAACTTTTGAAAAATAATGATAAGGTGCGAATTTGTCTGTTCAACCTTCCTGATAATTGCTATGTTTATTCTAGTCATGGGCCCGAAATTTGTCCCAGTTGTTTGTGTTTCCGTTTCATTCCATCCATTTGGATGGCACGAAATGGAAAGGCCCCTCCTGGAACAAAAATGGAATCGATATGAATGGCAGGTGGGAGCAAGTACCAGCTCCAAGACTGCTTTTTGGATGAATTGCCTGTGGTCTGGCAGGGCCTGCAGCCAAGTGCTCAATAAGGAGCACTCCTTACTGATTGCTTGGCTGCAGGCACCCCACACTTTGGGCCTATGCACCCGGGCTTGGGAGGACCTGCAGCTGAATGCCAAGTAAGGAGCACTCCTTACTTGGCACTTGGCTGCAGACCCTGTGTAAGCCCAAAGCCTGCACCCGTGGGCCTAGACACTTTGGGCTTATGGGTGAAGTCCCTCCCCCCACTAGGGATGGACCAAAAGAAAATTGGATCTTTCGGCCCCAAAAACAAAAAACAAAAATCTGATGTCTTGATTTAGGGAGACTCAGACAAAAACATATCGGGGGGCCCGCCAAAAGCCAGGACATGAAACGGTTCAAGGTAAGTCCCAAATGTACATGGCTAGTATCTTCCATGTTCAGTCATATTGACAATCAGATTAAAGTTCTAATTAGAACTGGATAATCCAAGAGCTAACCTAAGATTTCATTCTAATACTGTTATTATTCTATGATCATGATCCACTATGGTGTCTTGCAGGGAGGGGCTGCTGTAGTAGGTCTGGTGGCAATTTTTGCCCCAGGGCTCTGCAAGGGCCACATCGGCTGCTAAAGAACCTCCTGACTGCTCAAAGTTTAACATCAAGGAATGGCCAGAGTCCACATATGGTTTTTAGAAATTGATGGGTTTTCCCCCCCATCTTAAATAGTACAGGGACTAAAACTTATTTAAAAGGTTAATTGCCTCTTCCAGGAGGCCCCCCAAGGGTGTTGTTATCACCGTTTACCCTTCCGGCTTCTCTTTTTCTGACTGTTATAAAGTTGAAATGATTATTCCACAAGATCTTGTATGGAAGTTACAGAAAACAACTTTACACTTCCACAGTTTTGTGATGGTTGTGTAATGCTGCCTCACTGGTGAACTGCAACACTGCAGAACCATATGAAAAACCAAAAGTATTTGTACATGTGCATGCACAATATGCTTCTATGTGCAATATGCACCTTTAAGCAAAGTCCCCACAGGCTCATCTCCACTTCATAAACTTGCATTGTAAGACATTATCACACATTCAGCATCAGATAAAAATGCCCAGCCATTTCTGAAGTGGAGACACTATAAGGCTCCCTAAGCACTGTGTGTGGGGATGTGTTTATGTGCACAAAGGAGGATGTCCACATGTGTGTGCGCACACAATACAATATAATACAATCAAAAGGTAAAAGTTTCCCCTTAGCATTAAGTCTAGTTGAGTCCAACTCTGGGACCTGGTGCTCATCTCCATTTCTAAGCCAAAGAGCCAGTGTTGTTGGCAGACACCTCCAAGGTCATGTGGCCAGCATGACTGCATGGAGCGCTGTTACCTTCCCATTGGAGCAGTACCTATTGATCTACTCACATTTACATTTTGCATGTTTTCGAACTGCTAGATTGGCAGAAACTGGGGCTAACAACGGGAGCTCACCTAACTCCCTGGATTCAAACCGCTGACCTTTTGGTCAGCAAGTTCAGCAGCTTAGTGCACCACAATATGATCCTTATATCCACAGGGGATACAATCCTAGGCTTATTGTGAATACATGAAAATAGTGAACAGTGTGGCCATAATTGTGTTTATTAATCTCAGCTAGAGCAGATCCATTGAATGAACTGCTGGAGGATCAAGTCAACACATAGGTAAATCACATTGTTTCAATGGATTTACTACAGTCAGGAGTATTGGTGGGATTTATGTCATAAATAAATCAAAGGATGAGAGGTGAGGCAAATTCCATTCTCCTTCCAAACAATAATTGGGCACGCTACCTTGAAGCAGCAAGGTAGGCAAACCACCAACATCAGGTGTGTAGGGGCAATTTCATGTTCCTCTGTCTATGAAAGAAAGACAGCATTTGTTCCTCACTTGTTTGCTTGTTTCTGTTGCCTCTCTCCATGTCATCCCAAGGTCAGGAGCGTATGTTGCTGCAACCCCCCACCCTCTGAAATTTAACTTGAATGGCTTCGGGTCCCTCTTAAATGTCACAAAGGGAAGCAGAAGCCTCCTGAACAATATAGACAGGATCTGTTATTGAGACAGAAGGGGGTTGGAATTAAAGCGAGAGAAACAAGAGCACCAAAGAAATATGGAAGTTGCCCGAAGCATGCAAACCATAGGGAGACATCCAGACATCCGCTTGTCTGAAAAGCCAGCCAATGTCATGAGAAAACGCCATCTTGGCAGGGGGTGGAGAGAATAGGTAATATTGCCATTTCCCTATCTGCATTTGCCTGCATAAAGCTCTAAATCTAGCCAACTTTGAAAAGATTACAGCGGTTCATTGTAAAGACAGAAAAACGAGGTCATACATCCAATCAGATTAATTTAGAAGTATGCCCTGCAGTTGATTATGTTAATTTGGTCAGTAATGTTTTATTTCCATTCATGCCTGTCCCTGAATGAGGAGAGCTAAGCCCTCTTGTCACTTTGGAAGACTCCTTTGGATAAAAGTGTCAGATTTAGCTCCTGAGCTCCAGTGTTCAGCACATTCGCACCAGCAGAACTATTTATTTTGGGTTGTAATGATGGGATTATGCTGGATCCGGAATAATGCTTAATGCATTCGTATTACTGTACTGCGTTGAGTTTTGGGTGCCTCACTTTGAGAAGGATATAGAGAATCTAGAGCACAGAGAATGATAACAGACATGGAGAACAAAATCTATGAGGAAAGGTTGAAGAAGCTGGGCATGTTGAGCTTGGTGAAGAAAAGGCTAAGGAGTGTCATGGTCTTTAAATACTTCAAAGATTAGTCTCAGAGGTGAGAGGTGCCTCAGAGGTTAGGGTGGTCTAATGGTCCATCTAATGGTCCATCTAATGGTCCATCTAATGGTCCATCTAATGGTCTGAAGTTACAGGAGAGTAGATTTTGATTGAACATTAGAAGGAATGCCTTGAGGCCAAGAGTCATTCAGTAGTGGAATCCATTGCTTGGAGAAGTGATGAGGTCTCCTTCTCTGAACATCTTCAAAAAGAAGCTGGATTTTTACTTACTTAGGTGATCCCTCGTTGTCTGAGTATGATGGCCTTCCAAGTGTAGTGTCTTGGTGGTGACTGTATTCTTGACCTACTTGTTCTTCCACAGTGAAAACATCAATTTCCAGGTGGAAGGCGGTCCTGGTCATGGTTGACTTGACATGCCTTCTTCTTGACACATTTCTCCCTTTCAATTCCGCAGCAATGCTGGTCACAGCTGACCTCCAGTTAGAGCGGTCAAGGGCCAGGGCTTCCCAGTTCTCAGTGTCTTTGCCACAGTTTTTAAGGTTAGCTTTAAGACATTAGTCCATATGTATACATCTTATGGTCCGTTATTAGTTCTGGAATTTCCTTCCTAAGGAGGTTAGGATGGCCTTTTCCTTGCTATTCTTACTTTAATTATCTACTTTATTTTTATCCTGTCTTACTCTTGATTTAGGGACTCAAGGTGTTCCCTTGGCAGATATGTCATTCACAAATCATTATCATCACACTTTGCTTCTGTGACGGTCTTACTTACTTAGGCAATCCCTTGTCCGAGTATGATGGCCTTCCAAGTGTAGTGTCTTCGCGCTGGATATGTAGGTGACTGTGAGGCCCTATTCTTGACTTGCATGTTCTTCCACAGTGAGGACATCCATTTCCAGGTGGAAGGCAGTCATGGTCAGGCTTGACTTGACATGCCTTTCTCTTGACACATTTCTTCCTTTTGCCCTACATTCGTGCCTCTTTGAATTCCACAGCAATGTTGGTAATAGCTGGCCTCCAGCTAGAGCACTCAAGGGCCAAGGCTTCCCAGTTCTCTGAGTCTATGCCTCAGCATTTAAAGTTAGCTTTAAGCCCATCTTTAAATCTCTTTTTCTGTCCACCAACATTCCGCTTTCCATTCTTGAGTTGGGAGTACTCAAGATAAGTTGGGATACTGATCTGCTAGTGATGCTCTTGTGGAAAGCTCTTAACCTGTTGTCAAATGATCAACAAAGAAGGAGCCCCAAAGTGTGGGAGCAATCAGAGAGAAGGCCTTCTCCTACATTCCAAGCAACCACGCCATGGGGTAGAGAGAAGTGACACTCCTACAGACCTTAAATCTCAGGTTTGATCATAAGAAACATACAGGCCTCCAAATAGCATGGGGTTGAAACACATAGTGTTTCTCAACATGGGGGTTGGGACCCCTGGGGTGGTTGTGAGGGGGTGTCAGAGGATCACCAAAGACCATCAGAGAACAGTATTTTCTGTTGGGCATGGGGGTTCTGTGTGGGAAGTTTGGCCCAATTCTATCTTTGGTGGGGTTCAGAATGCTCATTGATTGTAGGTGAAATATACATCCCAGCAACTACAACCTCCAAATGTCAATGTCTAATTTCCTCAAACTCCACCAGTGTTCATATTTGGGCATATTGAGTATTTGTGCAAAGTTTGGTCCCAATGCATCGTTGTTTGGGTCTATAGTGCTCTCTGGATGTAGGTGAACTACAACTCCAGAACTCAAGGTCAATGCCCACCAAACCTTTCCAGTATTTTCTGTTGGTCATGGGAGTTCTGTGTGCCACATTATGGTTCAATTCAATCGCTGGTGGAGTTTGAAATTCTCTTTGATTGTAAGTAAACTACAAATCCCAGCAACTACAACTCCCAAATGACAAAATCAACCCACCCCCAAACCCCACCAGTATTCAAATGTGGGTGTATCAGGTATTTGTGCCAAATTTGGTCCAGTGAATGAAGATACATCCAGCGTATCAGATATTTACATTATGATTCATAACAGTAGGAAAATTACAGTTATGAAGTAGCAATGAGAATAATTTTATAGCTGGGGGGGGGGGTCACCACAACATGAGGAAGTATATTAAGGGAACGCGGCATTAGGAAGGTTGGGAACCACTGACATAGAGCTTTATAAGCCAAAATCAACACATTTAATCATATTGGCAGCCTATGGAGCAGTTGCAACAAGAGAGTTGTTTGCTCCTTCTTTATCCCACCTAGATGTCTTCTGAATCCCACTAATGGTATATGTACCACTGGGTGAGATTCACTGTGCATGTGCATATGTACTTTGCATATTGGCAATGTTGTTTATTCTTAATAATTGGTCATAAGGCCAGATTTTCATGATCATATCACTGCCTGCTGACCCTGAAACAATTCAGGTGCACCATGTTGTTTTGAAGAAGGGGGTGGTGGTAAAATAATGCACCCGGGAAGCTCCAGCTTGACCCTAAAGTGCCACCTTTTTTAATGGCTGCCTGAAAGTGTCATTAAAATCTATGAGTGGCAATAAAAGACCAATGAACAAGTTCAAAGTAATTGCTTCCCCAGCCCATATGCCGGCCATATCCGATGTCCCTGGAAAAGCTCCTTGCAGGCAAAAGTTGGGGGCCCCATGCTGATTCGCTCACTATGGTAGCACTTTGCGAGGCAGATGTTCCCAGGAACTGTGGCCTGGGAAGGATCAAGGAAGGTGGGAACAGCTGCTCCTGTCATTAAAAGTGGCAACAGTCGGTTGCAATAATAGATGGCACATCATCGGCACATGAGCACATCAGTTTGTAACTGAAGGACCGGGAAAGCTGATGACAGAGTTGTGCTACAAAAGCAATGCTGGAACGCAATAGCCGGGCAATTGTTATTCCGTTAATAGCCTTACATGGGGATCAAAAGTATTTTTCTCTCCACTGATTGATTGGCTTGTTTGGAAAGCCGGCACTTCCTTGCAATTAGAGAATTTACAGAGCTATGGCAACCCTGCTGTTTCTGAAACCTAATAATTGGATGCAAAAGCAGCTCTTCGGGAATCATTATTTCAGAATGAAATATTCTCTGGTGTTATTTCTTTTTAAAGTCAAAGGCGTCTATTGCAATGAGGCAGAAATAGTTGCAACACTTTTATTTGTGCAAATATTCAGGGGTTGATGCTTTTTAACCAATGTGATGCTCTTGTTTCTGCCAGTTGTTACTTCCATTTTTAAGTTAGGATCAGTCAATTGCAGATCGCATTATGTCATGCTTTGCAAATCTGTTAATGTCAACAAGGGGGGGGCATCTGTCAGGAGTGCTTTGATTGTGTTTTTTCCTGCGTGGCAGTGGGTTGAACTGGATGATCTATGTGGTCTCTTCCAGCTCTATGATTCTGTGAAGGCAAAGGAAAGTAATGTCCAACTAGTCAGGAATCGTATCACAAGTCACTCAGAGGATGATGTGTGTGTTTGTGTCTTCAAGTCGGCTGTCAACTTAAGGTGATCCCATTAATTCCATAATTGGATTGTTGTAGGTTTTTTCGGGCTATATGGCCATGTTCTAGAGGCATTCTCTCCTGACGTTTCGCCTGCATCTATGGCAAGCATCCTCAGAGGTAGTGAGGTCTGTTGGAACTAGGAAAATGGGTTTATATACCTGTGGAATGACCAGGGTGGGACAAAGGACTCCTGTCTGTTGGAGCTAGGTGTGGAACGACTGGACGAAAAGATGGGTTGTTGTTGTTGTTCATTCGTTCAGTCGTCTCCAACTCTTCGTGACCTCATGGACCAGCCCACGCCAGAGCTCCCTGTCGGCCGTCACCACCCCCAGCTCCTTCAAGGTCAGTCCAGTCACTTCAAGGATGCCATCCATCCATCTTGCCCTTGGTCGGCCCCTCTTCCTTTTGCCTTCCACTTTCCCCAGCATAATTGTCTTCTCTAGGTTTTGCTGTCTCCTCATGATGTGGCCAAAGTACTTCAACTTTGTCTCTAGTATCCTTCCCTCCAATGAGCAGTTGGGCTTTATTTCCTGGAGGATGGAATATAATCCATCCTTCAGGATGGATTATATAATCCAGGATGGATTCTATAATTGCCATATAATCCAGTTCATAGGTGATATTGTGGATTATCTGCTTTGTTATTCTTGGTTATATGGCTGTGTGGGCCTTACACTGCTATATATGATCCAGATTATCTGCTTTGAACTGGATTTTATGGAAATGTAGACTAATATAATCCAGTTAAAAATAGATAATCTGGATTTCATCTTGCAGTGTAAATGGCTCCTTAGGATGGATTTATACTGCCCTCTATGCCAGGATCAGATCCCAGATTAATTTCTTATCCCAGATTATCTGGCAGTGTGAACTCATATAACCCAGTTCAAAGCAAATAATCTGGGATCAGATCCTGGGATATAGGGCAGTATAGATCCGGCCTTAGACAGGGATTACTTTGATGTGGTTTTGGTAGTTTCTCTTGAATTACAGTTTACAGATATTCATTGGTGGTCTCTCATCCAAGTATTGGAGCCCCCGTGGCGCAAAGGGTCAAACTCTTGTGACAGCTGAACTGCTGACCAAAAGATTGGTGGTTCAAATCTGGGTAACGGGGTGAGCTATATCTGTCAGCTCCAGCTTCCCATGCAGGGACTTGAGAGAAGCCTCCCACAGGATGGTAAAACATCCAGGCGTCCCTTGGGCAACGCCTTTGCAGATGGCCAGTTCTCTCACACCAGAAGCAAATTGCAGTTTCTCAAGTTCCTCCTGACACACACACACACAAATACAAGTACTAGCCATCCAAGTCTCCCATCCAAGGAAGTCAATGGATGGTGAAAGCATACAAATGAATGAACAACTCAACATTGATTAAGGAGGTATAAAAATGGGGTTGTTGTTGGGATTCAAATACTGGTTCCTTGAAGTCCTAATCCAACACTTAGACAACTGCACCACATGTGTTTGTTAAAAAACTATGACTGACACATTACTCCTAGGTAGCTTTGTGCTGACCCTCACCTCAGTATTCAAGAAAGGTCTATCACATTCAGCGTGGTCAGATAATGGAATTCATTCGGATCCATCTTAAGGCTGCACCCCGTGTCCTCTAACAACTGATAAATCGTTTGATGGCTAGCGAAGGCAGAGGGGCGGTGGGGGGAGTAACACACACCGGCCGGCTGATGACAAGGATGTGTCACAGACTGTCTCCCTTGCTCCCGTGCCCTTTGTACTGAAAGATTCTTGTGACCTTTGGTGGCATTTGCAAGGAGCCATTTTCTCTGGACGGCTCCCTGGTTCTATTGATTTCTGCAAAGGATTAATCTTAGACAAACAGGGCATATAATTTATGTAAACTGTGCAGGTAATTAAATCCCCCTTCCACCAAAGGTCAGGAGTGGAATATTTAAGATTTCATTTTAGCCAAAGAGAAAGAGGACAAAAGCAAGAAAGTTTGGACGGTCATATCAATTAAAAGGACAGCCCTTACAAATGGACTGCAGGGACTTAAATGTGGCACCAAAGGGTAGAATGGATTGCTCAGAAGGCCAAAGTCTGGGCAGAAAGAGCATGGGCTGGGGAAAGCAAGCAAGAGGAAATGCAGAAGTTTTTACTCTAACTGGTCCGCAATAGCAAAGGTATGTGGGAAGATATGGCAATAAAACTATAACTGATTGATCTAAAGGCAAAGGTGATTTTTTTCCCTTGACATTAAGCCTAGTCGTGTCCGACTCTGGAGGGTGGTGCTCATTCTCCATTTCTAATCCAAAGAGCCGGCGTTGTCCATACACACCTCCAACATCATGTGGCCAGCATGACTGCATGGAGCACTGTTACCTTCCTGCCAAACCAGTACCTATTGATCTACTCACATTTGCATGTTTTTGAACTGTAGTTGGCTGGGGCTAACATCAGGAGCTCACCCTACTCCCTGGATTCGAACAACCAACCCTTCAGTTCAGCAGCTCAGGGCTTTAACCCGCTGTGCCACCAGGGGCTCTGTGCCACTGAGGGCTCCTTGGTGGATCTACACTGCCAAATAAATAATGCAGTTTAACTACATTGAATTGGGTTACATGAGTCTACACTGCCACATAATCCAGTTCAATGCAGTTAAACTCCTTCTGGAGCTGAGAATGTGTGGCTTACTCAAGGTCACTCAATGGGTTTCCATAGCTGAGCAAGCTGAGCAAGGATTCAGGCACTGGTCCCCTGGGGTGTAGTTCAAGACCCAAAAAGCTACACCACACACTGCTTCCTTTGGATATCCATGGATATCAAAGTGCTGGCTTTGGCCTATAAAGCCCTAAACGGCCCCAGGCCAATTTATCTGTCCGAACACATCTCCCCTATGAACAATCACGGAGGTTAAGATCCTCCAAGGAGGCCCTGCTCTCCGTCCCACCATTGTCACAGGCGCAATTGGTGGGGACGGGAGACAGGGCCTTCTCGGTTATTGCCCCCCCCCCTCCAGCTATGGAACTCCCTTCCTGGTGAGATCAGATCGGCCTCCTCCTTCCTGTCCTTCAGAAGGATGGTAAAAACTTGGCTGTGGGGTTAAACTTTCAGGACAGTACAATAAGGCAGCAACAAGAAACTTTACCAGGACAATTAGATTAGACGCAGATGATCAAGACAGTTTTAAACAGTGTATTTTAATACTGAAACAAATGTTTTTAATGTTTATGTATGCATATAATGAATTCATGTCCCGGCATTGAATGTTTACCATRTGTATGTTGTGCTCTGCCCTGAGACCCCTTGGGGGTGAGAAGGGCGGAATATACATGTTTTAAATAAATAATAAATAAATAAATATCACCCACWCCTTCTTGAATATATAATAATGACTTACTTAGGTTATCCCTTGTTGTCTGAGTAAGATTGTCTTCCAAGATCGGTGTACTGGCGGTGGGTCCATAGGTGACTGTGGAGCCCTATTCTTGATCTGCATGTTCTCCTGCAGTGGAGGCATCGGTTCCCAGGTGGAAGGCAGTCCCAGTCGGGGTTGGCTTGACATGCCTTCCTCTTGGCATGTTTCTCTCTTTTGCCCTCCATTCGTGCCTCTTCAAATTCAACAGCACTGCTGGTCACAGCTGCCCTCCAACTGGAGCGCTCAAGAGCCAGGGCTTCCCAGTACTCAGTGTCTATATCAGAGTTTAATAACAATAATGATAATAATAACAACTTTGTTTTTATACCACACCACCATCTTCCCGAAGGGACTCGAGTGGCTTACAAGTGGGACCAAGCCCAGGACATACGACAAGATTCACCAAATAAAATGCATTTAGAGACATAATAACATATAACGGTCCAATTATAACACAATTAAAAACAACAAAGTATAAAAAACATTAAAAACCATATCAAACCAACTCAACAACCAGTAACCAGGAATACGAGGAGCATAATCAGACTAGAGAGGGCTGGGCATGCAACTAGCAGATTGTAGTGCCAGGGTGAGGGGTAAAGCGCTGAGTACTACCTTATTGATAAACTGGGCATTCATAAATAGGGACTAACTGTCATCAAAACACACGGGAACATTCAGGTTTTCAAGTCCCTGTGGAAGGTGAGCAGACTGGGGGATAGTCTTCCCTGGGGGGAAGGAGGTCCAGAGCCAGGGAGGGGAGACCACTGAGAAGACCCTCTATCTTGTCCCCATCAACCATGCTTGTGACAGAGCGAAAGGAGGGCTTCCCAGTGGACATTAGAGTCCGTGCCCATTCATAGGGGAAGATGTCGTTGCAAAGATAGGCAGGACCTGAACCATTTAGGGCTTTGTAGGTGATAACCTGCATTTTGGAGCTGGTTTAGTAGGGGAGTTATCCACTCACTATAATTAGCTACAGTTAGCAACCTGGCTGCTGGCCACATGATCTTGGTGTTGTCTATGGACAATGCCGGCTCTTCAGCTTAGAGATGGAGATGAGCACCGTGCCCCAGAGTTGGACATGACTAATGTCAGGGGAAATCTTTACCTTTACCTTTAGCAACCTGGCTGCCCATCTTTGCACCAGTTGCAGTTTCCGGGCCATCCTTAAAGGCAGTCCCACGTAGAGTGTGTTGCAGTAGTCCAGTGTAGATGTAACTAATATGTTCTGTTTTCTTCATAGAGGGCAGATTTAAAGGGAGTTTTTACTCAAATCCAGTGGTTGTTTACTATGGTGAAAGAGATTGTGCACACTTTTTTTTTTGGAGTGGGGGTGCTAATCACTACCAAAAACCCCTATGGGGAAAACAAGAGGAGGTCTTTCGGCAGAGTTTCAAGGGAGCATATTCCTGTCATCAATAATTAAGCAAGGTCAATATTGATGGCGCATGGAAGCATTTTAGCATGTATTATTTATGTGGTGATTCGTAATGATCGTTTCATGCTCATGCAGAGAGTGCATGTCACAGTGTAATTTTTAATCAGGGTGTTTGCTTGGCATGGGAGGCAGACTCTATCTTGTTGCGAAATGGCTTCTGTCTTGTCCTTCCTTCCTTCCTTCCTTCTTTCCTTCCTTCCTTCCTTCTTTCATGATATTCCTTCCTGTCTCCATTTGTCTCCATTCAAGTCCTCTATTTGTTATCTCAATCCTGGAATCAATCAAAGATGATTTCAGGGTGCATTGCGCATAGGTAGCTCATATCTGCCAAAAAGCAAATCAAATTGCATCTTTATTGCATAATTAATGCAATTTTATACCACATTAACTGCCATGGCTCTATGCTATGGAATCATGGAGAATATGGTTTTACAAGATTTTTAACCACCTCTACTAAAGAGTAGAGGCTAATGCTTCACAAAACTATACATCCCAAGATGTATCTTGAGCATGTAATAATTGCCCTTTACTGTCTTGGTTCAGTGGCTGCAATGTTGCCATTTAGCACAAAGGTTAGGTAAAGGTAAAGGTTTTCCCCTGACATTAAGTCCAGTTGTGTCCAACTCTGGGGGTTGGTGCTCATCTCCATTACTAAGCCAAAGAGCCAGCATTGTCCATAGATACCTCCAAGGTCATGCAGGCAGCATGACTTCAGGGAGTGCTGTTACCTTCCTGCTGGAGCAATCTATTGATCTACTCATATTTGCATGTTTTTGAACTTTTTTGTCATGTCAGGAGTGACTTGAGAAACTGCAAGTCGCTTCTGGTGTGAGAGAATTGGCCGTCTGCAAGGATGTTGCCCAGGGGATGCATGGATTTTTTTTGATGTTTTATCATCCTTGTGGGAGGCTTCTTTCATGTCCCCGCATGAGGAGCTGGAGCTGATAGAGGGAGCTCATCCGCGCTCTCCCCAGATTCGAACCTGCAACCTGTCAGTCTTCAGTCCTGCTAGCACAAGGGTTTAACCCACTGCGCCACTGGGGGCTCCGTTTTTGAACTGATAGGTGGGCAGAAACTGGAGCTAACAGCAGGAGCTCACACTGCCCCCCGAATTCGAACCTGAGACCTTTCAAGGGTTACCTAATACAATTTATGCATATCTTTATATACAGAGGTTAATAGTGTACAGCCCAAATGTAAGAACTCGGCCACATCATATTCCAGTTCTGAAACTACGACGAAATATGCTCACAGATGTACAGATGGAAAACCAATACGGATTGGAATAGATCTGCCATCCACAACTCTCATGATTTCTTTGTGAGTATTGGGGACCAAATCCAGAAAGCAGTCCTATTGTTCCAGAAATGGGTTTCCATGGCTAGCCAAGTGAGTGATAAATGTATAGCTTGGAAGGAGTGTTGCTCCCATTAATGTTACATTGAGTCCATGCCAAAATTCTTCAGGTAATTCAATTACTTCCTTCTTGAATTCAAAAAATGCTTCTTGTAAAAAGCATCTGACTTAGCTCTGATCTTTGCCTTGAGCTTCGGGGAATCCATTGAGAGACAGCACCAACATCTCTACGTTGCCAGGCTCCAGATTTTTTTTATTGCCAATTAGATTGAAAGTAAATACAAACATAAGACAAAGATGTACTCACTCTTACTCCTGTTTACTCTGGCAGCTGATCACAGGATCAGTGCCATGACAGTACCAACCAAGCAAGGAGGGAGAAACATTTTCTTGGGAAAGGAGAAGCTTTGGAACAAGCTGAAAATGCATAAACTCGAGATGACATATTTTGTCAGACACGAGTAAATGAAACTGGAAATCTTTGTCCCATGGATACAGGATCATTTCCCATATCCAGAATTGTTATGGTTAGCCATTATTTGTTGACAGATTTAAATTAGAACTGGAGTAGATTCTGTCTCCGTAGCTTGAAGCAACGCTATTGGCATTGCATCTGTTCCTGGTGATTTATCTCTCCCAAGTGCTCTGAGTACAGATTCCACTTCACTTTCAAAAACCTGGAGGTCCATCTTCATTTGGTTCTAATGAACCTGTTGCTCTTCCAGTCTTTCTTAACAACTAAAATGTAAATGGAACCAATAATTTAATTATATTTGACTAGCTGCCCCTGCCACACGTTGCTGTGGCCCAGTCTGTTGATCTGGAAAATAAAGTAATGAGAAAGTGTTGGTTTCTAATATATGTAATTTCTTTATGCTTGTGGGTAAACCGTATTTCTTGCTGTTTCTTTGTCAGTGTTGACGAGGAGAGTGTCTGGTTTGCCTACTCTGGAACATGCAATATATCATTGTCCTTCTTTAGGGGTCCCTTTCAGCTCTATGATACTATCTCTCTCTGTGTGTGAATCATATCTATCTATCTATCTATCTATCTATCTATCTATCTATCTATCTATCTATCTATCTATCTTTCTATCCATCCATCCATCCATCCATCCATCTATATCTATGGCTGGATGCCTCTTTGTCAGGAGGGCTTTGATTACGTTTTCTTGCCCTGATGAAGGGAGTTGGATTGGATGGCCTTAAGTATTTTCTGTTGGTCATGGGGGTTCTGTGTGGGAAGTTTGCCCCAATTCTGTCGTTCGTGTGGTTCAGAATACTCTTTGATTGTAGGTGAACTGTGAATCCCAGTGACTACAACTCCCAACTGTCAAGGTCTATTTCCCCCAAATGCCATCTGTGTTCATATTTGGATGTATTGACTGCTTATGCTAAGTTTGGTCCAGATCCATCATTGTTTGAGTCCACAGTGCTCTCTGGATGTAGGTGAACTACAATTCCAAAACTGAAGGTCAATGCCCACCAAACACTTTCAGTATTTTCTGTTGGTCATGAGAGTTCTGTGTGCCAAGTTTGGTTCAATTCCATCGTTGGTGGAGTTCAGAATGCTCTTTGATTATAGGTGAACTATAAATCCCAGCAACTACAACTCCCAAATGACAAAATCATAATTTTTGAGTGATGGTCACTCCTTGTGTTGTGAGATGTTTTGTTGCCAAATTTGGTGTGATTTCGTTCATTGGTTGTTTTGTTTTTAAGGCACTCATTATGCACAGAGCATGTTTATATATATAGATTGTAATGCCTCTGGATGAGTGATTCCCAATCTCTAGCTCTTTAGGTGTCTTGGACTTCAACTCCCAGAAGTCTTGGCCAGAGATCAGTGATTCTGGAAGCTGAGGTCTACAACACGTAGTGGACAGGAAACACTGCTCTAACCTGATGGCTAATACAGTACCATATAGTGATTTCCATGTCAGCAAATTGATGAACCAACTCCTGAGTTTTCAGTGAAGTATTTAAAGCAACTGCTCCTGATTTGGAGATTAGAGTTCAGCACTTTGGATAGCTTTCTTGAAGTTCAAGCTAAAATTCTGACTGGATTCACCACTGACATGATCACCATTGGGATTATATGCATGTTAGGTGGGATCAGGAGCGGCTCAACCCATTATGCAAAGTAAGCATTTGCAGTATAGTTGATTTTGCCCAGGGGCCCTCTTGAGGCGCTCTTGGGGGAAAATAGACCTTGACATATGCGAGTTGTAGTTACTGGGATGTATAGTTCACCTACAATCAAAGAGCTTTCTGAACTCCACCAATGATGGAATTGAACCAAATATGACACACAGAACTCTCACGATGAACAGAAAATATATATCAGTGATTGGTTGGGGGGGGGGGGAGGCACCAACATACTGTTTGCTTACCATTGAAAATTACCTAGGGCCGCCTCTGGGTGGGATAGTGGCACTAATGTGGAGGGTCAATTCTATAAGCAGGATGTGGAAGAGTGGGGTGGATAGGAGCCTGAGGTGGGAGAGCATCTGTGCCTGCACAACTACAGCAAAGGCGATTCCATCTGAATGTTGGGAAGAGCTGTTCAGCAGTGGAACTCCCTACATCGGGGTCTGGTGGAAGCCTCTTTGGAAGCTTTGAAACAGAGGCTGGGTGGACATCTGTCAAGGGTGCTCTGATTGCGCTTTTCCTGCATGCCATGCGGTAGGACTGGATGGCCCCTGGGGTCTCTTCCAACTCGATGATTCTATGATCCTCTGACTTCGCTATGGTGGCACAATGGGTTAAACCCTTGTGCCATTTAACTGTTGCTCTAAAGCAGTGGTTCTCAACCTGGAGTCCCCAGATGTTTTTGGTCTACAACTCCCAGAAATCCTAGCCAGTTTACCAGCTGTTAGGATTTCTGGGAGGTGAAGACCAAAAACATCTGGGGACCCCAGGTTGAGAACCATTGCTCTAAAGGTTGGCTGAACTGCTGATCTGAAGGTTGGCGGTTCAAATCCGCAAGATGGGGTGTGTTCCCATGTGTAAGCTCCAGCTCCTGCCAACCTAGCAGTTCAAAAACATGCAAATGTGAGTAGATAAATAGTAGGGCTGGGCGGTTTCGTTTCGTTAATTCATAATTCGTTAATAATTCGTTATTTTTTTTAATTACAAAACGATAACGAACCATTCTGGAGCAATTTTTTTAAAAAACGAATTTTTAAACACGTTTTGTAAATGCTTCGTATTTCGTTATTGTATTCGTTTCGTTATTTTCTGAGGTCGTTTCGTTATTATTTCCGCATGTCTGGGGCAAGTTTTTTGTTTAATTAGTGAAAAAAAATTATAATATCACACCAACAGTCAACAACAGAGGGAGAGGGAAGCTTCAGAAGTTTTTGGAGGTTTTTTAGCGTATTTCGCGGTCGCGTCCGCCATTAACGAATCGATTCGTTATTGTTTCGGAAATCGATTCATTAATGTTTTGTAATTTTTTTCAAATTTACAAAATTTCGTAAATATCGAACTTTTTAAAAGGAAAATTTTGTAATTATTTTAAATAACGAAACGCAAAAACCCCCAAAAAACGAATCGATTTTAGAAACAAATTTTTCCGTTGTTACCCAGGCCTAATAAATAGGTACAGTTATGGTGGGAGAGGGCAAAGAGATGCTCAAAGCAATCTTGCCAGCCACACAACTAGAAAGCAACAACACAGGTTCCTTAGCTTGAAAATGGAGAAAAAAAGGCACCTCCCCAGAGTCAGAGATTAGAACCAACTCCAGAAGCCAGAAATGAAAGAAGAAGCCTCTGCCTTTGTTTGTGTTTGTCTGTCCCATTGTATATGATTGTAAAGGCATTGAATGTTGCCTGTGTGTGTAAATGCTGTAATCCGCTCAGAGGCCTCTAGGGGAGAATGACAGAATATAAATAAAGTGTATTATTATTATTATTATTATTATTATTAATTGTTGGCTTAAAATCTTATTTATGTATATATTTACTTTATTTCCATCCCACCTCAAGAGATAAAACAGTAGACATGTTGTCATGCAATTAAAACATAGTGAATGCATTGCAAAATTAATATTAAAAACCCAATAAAATAATTTGTATTATGGAACAACCCCCCCAAATATATATTTAAAACTATACTTTAAAACTACAGCATCCCTCCCCCCCAAAAAAATTCCCTTCCAAAAAATCCTGCTGACGTCCACTCGATTCTGCCAAATGCCTAAACCAACACTCATTCGTTTCAAAAAAGGAAGAAGAATTCAAATGACATCCCAGTCTTGCTGGCTGGGTAATGACCGGTGACTGTGCTTGCAGTGGCTTGCATCAGCCAGAATGGGAGTGATTCTATTGCATCCATCCCTTTTGCCAGGCCCTCCCTGCTTCCATTTTCAGATCTGGAAACACTCGCTTCCTGGCTGCTGTTACACACACACACACATCTTCTTACATCTTTCTCTTTTTTCATCTCCTTTCCTCTCTTTTTCTCTATCTCTTTCTTCCTTTTTGCTCTGGCTTTTGCTGGCATCTGAGCTCAGTTTGCTTCCCAAAACGCTACCGCAGTGCAGTGCTAGGGATTACAAATCAGCTCATTAAAGCCAGGCAGCCACTCAGCTGGATGCAGATTTACTGACCTCCTGGATTTATGGAGGCCGGGCACTGCAGGAGGAGCCCTAGGAATGGGGAGAGAAGGGGCGTTTGAGAATGGGTGGAGGCGGCTGCAGAAGAGGTCCTATTAAAGAGTATCCATCAACCTGATCACATTTATAAGCTAATAAAAAAAGGTTTAAATGGAGTTCATTAGGATTGGCTCCTTCCAGCTGTACCAGCTGGCTTACATGAAATATTAATTGAAACAAAGCCAGTCTCTACGTTGGGAGGAAAAGATGTCATGGCTATTGGGAATATCGTGCCTTGCCCATGCTCCAGTGTGGCATTGCCACTTTCTCAGACAGCTGAGGACCCTACCATACAGACATATAACCCAGATTATCAAGGCAGATAATCCACAATATCCGCTTTGAACTGGATTATCTGAGTCCACACTGTCATATAATCCAGTTCAATATAGATTTTAGACAGCTGTGTGAAAGGGGCCTCTCTCTCTTGTTCTTAAACATAATAACACTGGGTGTTGATACCAAGCCTGAAGGAGTCTGGGTCAGGAACTGGCATCATGGAGATATAGTGTATATATTCTGTAGGTAGATCTATGCCATGTCCTTTGAATCAGGCATATGATAGGGTTCCAGTTTGTTGGGGGTTTTTTTCAAATTATTTTTATTGAGAATAGAAACATAGAGTCAAAGAGCTGGAAGAGACCTCATGGGCCATCCAGTCCAACCCCCTGCCAAGAAGCAGGAATATTGCATTCAAATCACCCCTGACAGATGGCCATCCAGCCTCTGTTTAAAAGCTTCCAAAGAAGGAGCCTCCACCACACTCCAGGGCAGAGAGTTCCACTGCTGAACGGCTCTCACAGTCAGGAAGTTCTTCCTCATGTTCAGATGGAATCTCCTTTCTTGTAGTTTGGAGCCATTGTTCCTTGCCCTAATCTCCATGAAAGCAGTAAACAAGCTTGCTCCCTCCTCCCTGTGGCTTCCTCTCACATATTTATACATGACTATCATATCTCCTCTCGGCCTTCTCTTCTTCAGGCTAAACATGCCCAGTTCCTTAAGCCGCTCCTCATAGGGCTTGTATCTTGCATTTGTCCCTGTTGAACTTCATTTTGTTAGTTTTTGGCCCATCTCTCTAATCTGTCAAGATCGTTTTGAATTCTGCTCCTGTCCTCTGGAGTATTGGCTATCCCTCCCAATTTGGTGTCGTCTGAAAACTTGATGATCATGCCTTCTAGCCCTTGATCTAAGTCATTAATAAACAGGACTGGGCCCAGGACGGAACCCTGCGGCACTCCACTTGTCACTTCTTTCCAGGATGAAGAGGAAGCATTGGTGAGAATCACCCTCTGGGTTTGTCCATTTAACCAATTACTGATCCACCCCACCGTAGTTTTGCCTAGCCCACATTGGACTAGTTTGTTTAATAAAGTTATCTCAATAGACTGAAGTGTGAAAAAGATTTAAAAACATAATAGATTTACAATGAAAGTGTGGGAACAAATTGTGTTAGAAAAGTAGGAAAGGGTAGGGGTATAAAAAGGCTGAAAAAATAAAAAAGGCAAAAAGAAGGAAAGCAACTTCCAGGTTCCTCTAGTTTGTGTTTCATTCAATTTTCTGTCTCTTAGCCATCTAGTTTCTATTTATCATTTTGGCCTTGCGATTCATTTATGTCTCCTAAAAATAAATTTCTGTATTATCTTTTCTAATAAAATCAATAAATTTTCCCAGTTTGTTTTTTTGTCTTTGTGTGTTATTAGCTGTTAGTTTTTGTGTAAGCAAGTCCATATTCATTATATCCCATACTTTCAGTAGCCAGTTTTCAATAGTTGGTATTTTGTCGGATTTCCATAATTCTGCCAATTTAATCCTGGCTGCTGTTATTGGGTAGATAAAAATTCTATTTGTATTTTTTTACATTTTGAAATCCATTATTCCTAGTAGGAAACATTCCAATTTAAACTCAAAGTTTATCTGTAAAATTAATTCCATCTTTTTATGGAAGGATTTGGTTTTCATGCACTTCCACCATATATGTATGAAAGTGCCTACGTCTTTCCCACACTTCCAACATTTATCACTTATTCTACCTTTGTGGGTTCCAATTTGTTGTTGTGTGCCTTCAAATAGTATCATGGGGCACTTCCAGTCACGGGACACTTCCAGACAGGCATTTATCCCAGGAACATTCGTGTTTAAAAAATGCAAATGTTCCCGGGGCCCATTCACACACATCCCAGAAAGTGCATGCTTCCAGAATGTTCTGGGAGAACATCTGGACACCATTACTCCCTTCCCCAAAAGCCCTTTAAAAAACAAAAGAACTTACCTGGCCTCCATTAGAGTGGTGCCAAAAGTCTCCTGGAGCATCATTTCTATGAGGCTAAACATATCTGGCTTCTGATAGGGGATGGTTTCTGGGAACTTACCATTTTAGTCACTCTCCTCTTGAAGGGTGTCACCACATGGAGTCATGCTTGAAAACCTAGAAAATAACTAGAGAGAACATATTTTATCAGACATAAATAATTACACCACAGATACTTCTCCTGTGGATGCAAGGTGTCTGTGTCATGCTGTATAGATATATAAAAAAACCAAGGATATATCACTGATTCAGAGATTCTTGGGAAGAATTCTAATTTATGACGCTCTGAAATTTTTGTCTATAACATGATATAGACCAGTGGTTCCCAACCTTTTTTTTTTTTAACCAGGGACCACTTTGACCAGGGATCACTCTCCAACATTAGTACCAAAAGGGTTATGAATCAGCTTTTGGTCAACTTTAGATTTGGTTTAATTATTTGGGGTGCTGATTCAGAAAATTGCATTGGATAGACCACATCAGCTCTAGTTTCTGATACAGAACATATGCCATCCAGTAGTTCCCATCTGCTCACCCATAGAAAATCATATTTCATAATCTAGAGCCACGAACCTTATTTGAGGTCTCATGGCACACCAGTGGGCCGTGGCCCTTAGGTTGGGTACCACTGATATAGATCATTAAACCGAGGATAGAAGTAGAGACTGTATCTGTTTTTGCAGTTACATTTCCTAGTAAAGGGAAGCAGGAAAAAAAGTATACTTTCCCTAATAGCCTTGCAGACCTTGCACTGGACTACATTTGTTCTGGAAAATCCAATTAATGTAAATGTTCTTTTTGCTTTCAGTTGCAAGACTTGCAAGAGGTAATGACAGAAAGGAAGGTGCTATTTATTCTTGAGTCGCTTAGCCAAGGTGAATTGCATCAGTCCTTCCCATTCCTTACCTTTGGTTGTGTTCTTATGTGCACTTAAATTGATGTATGTTTGTCTTATAGGGTTTTCTTGGCAAGATTTCTTCAATTGAGGTTTGCCATTGCCTTCCTCTAAGGCTCAGGATCACTCAGCGGATGAGTAAGGATTTGAACCATAGTCTCCTGGAATCCTAACTAATACTCAAATCACTACACCAAGCTGGCTCTTCCCAACTTAACATTTTGGTCATGTCTAACTTCACACATTTAAGTTACATGGCCAGAGATATACTATTTGATATCTCAGGGCAATTTGAGGAATACTCTTCTAAAGGCAACTCAGATTTTCAGAAAGTGGAACCGATTTCCTAAAAGCAATTATGCAACCTGACATTTTTGCCTTGGAGTCTGAGACGACAAAAGATGTGCTGTTCTGACCAGGAGTCCCTCTGGGTCAGAAAAAATATATAAATGTGATTTATTGAAGCCATCACGAAACCATTGATTGTTGTCTAGCAGCCACAGTTGTTAAACGCTAGCCTTAAGGTGAAAGAATTGCACACCTGTCTCTTTAGAGAGAGAACATATATTAGTTTTTTCCCATCTTTTGTTTGGACCCTTTTCTGCAGCCACTGCACCAAAAACAGACCTTTTCCAAACCTTTGAATTCACATATTTCACATTTTTAAAGTCTGATTTTTAAAAGTCTAAATTTATATGATATCATGTCTTATTTACCTTTTATTGTTTGTTTTAATGCTGGTCGTTGACTGAAATAAATATTCATTCATTCATTCATTCAGTAAAACATGGAGGAAAATGAGGCCATGGCCTCTCAAAATAGAGATTCTGACCCCTCATGAAAAAAAAAAAATCAGTGCCCAAATTCCTAGCATTAATGAGAGAGAGAGAGAGATGTTGAAAACAAATCACATGGCTTTTCTATTTAGTCTTTTTCCATTCCCTTGATACTTTTCCCTGCCCCACTTTTTGGATATTTCAAAGTGAATAATAGCAAACCCTATTGCAGAAATAACTTCTGCTGGAAGTTACTATAGAGTTGCCCTGCAGGCCATTAGTACCTGCTGGGATAGGTTTCCAAAACCCACACATTAATATCAAAATCTGTGAATGCTCAAGTCCCTTTATGTACAGCAACATAGTTGTAAAATGGTAGAATTGAGGTTAGCTTGTTTTGAAAGTTTTTAAAAGTATATCTTTTCAAGACTTGGATAGTTGAATTTGTGGATACAGAATCCATGGATATGGAAACTGTGTTGTCTCTCTGAATTTGCCAGTGTGACTCTATATAACATCAAGTGGAGGCATATCAGAGAAACTAGAGGTGTGCAATTCACCCAAAAAGCATACTGTTTCAGGGTCCATTTTCGGCTAACCCCTCATTCTGTTTACCTGGAAGTTACTCGAATCAGGAGGTGTGTTGCCGTTTTCATTCAGCAAAGGTTCAGCACATTGGCTACAATGGGAAACTTTGAAGGCTCAAACTTCAGTATGAACCTTCCTCAGTTTTAGACCCCATTTCATAGAATCATAGAATCAAAGAGTTGGAAGAGACCTCATGGGCCATACAGTCCAACCCCCTGCCAAGAAGCAGGAATATTGCATTCAAATCACCCCTGACAGATGGCCATCCAGCCTCTGTTTAAAAGCTTCCAAAGAAGGAGCCTCGACCACACTCCACCACACTCCACCACACATCTGCAGGCCTGCCAAGTTTCAAAACAATTCATCAATCTACTGGTTTTTTAGAATTATTTTAAGTTTTAACCATAACATTTTTTAAAAAATAAGACCATCTGCAGGAGAGGGTTCCGGGAATTGTAGTCACCAGTTGTGTCCATCCTCGGCCAATCAGAGCATGGACACAACCAGGTTTTTTATTGGCTGAGAAACAGAGAGGGAGAGAAACTTCAACTCCCATCATGCTCTAAAGGGAACTCAGAGACTTTTCAATGCCCATTCCATGCAAATGCTGCTGGGAAAGTGAGTTTCCTGCAGAGCCCTCTCTAGAGGAGGAGACTAGGAAAGTTTCCAAAAAGAAATGGAGGGCTGTTGCTGTTGCCAGGAAGAGAGAAAAAGACGCTGCAATAATCCCATCTTCTCCAGGAGCACCGAGGCAGACTCCTGTCTCAGATACATGGCGGACTTAACTCTATCCTCCCAATAGCCAATAAAATCCAGGTCTCTTAATCCATTTTGTCAAGCTTTTTGGTTGCCTCCTACCCATTCTTGTATGAATTATGTGAAACAGACCACCAAATATTATGAATCATTTTTGTTCAAACTGTTTCGGGCCCAAGCCTAATACAAATGGCTGGAAGATGTAGAAAACTCCTAACACGGACATATTTTGTCAGATACGGATACATGGAAACATTGGTACCAGTCCTGAAAGTAAGGGGGTCATACTGTATAGATAATGACATTGCCTCACATGATGTCACTGAGAACAAATGACAGCAAGTATGTTGTTGTTGTTCATTCATTCAGTCGTCTCCGACTCTTCGTGACCTCATGGACCAGCCCACGCCAGAGCTCCCTGTCGGCCGTCACCACCCCCAGCTCCTTCAAAGTCAGTCCAGTCACTTCAAGGATGCCATCCATCCATCTTGCCCTTGGTCGGCCCCTCTTCCTTTTACCTTCCACTTTCCCCAGCATAATTGTCTTCTCTAGGCTTTGCTGTCTCCTCATGATGTGGCCAAAGTACTTCAACTTTGTCTCTAGTATCCTTCCCTCCAATGAGCAGTCGGGCTTTATTTCCTGGAGGATGGACTGGTTGGATCTTCTCGCAGTCCAGGGCACTCTCAGAACTTTCCTCCAACACCACAGTTCAAAAGCATCGATCTTCCTTCGCTCAGCCTTCCCTAAGGTCCAGCTCTCACATCCGTAGGTTACTACAGGGAATACCATGGCTTTGACTAGGCGGATCTTTGTTGCCAGTGTGATGTCTCTACTCTTTACTATTTTATCGAGACAGCAAGTATAAATGGAGACAAATAAGGCTCATTTAAGTAAGAAAAGAGCATTTTCCCCAAGGAAGAAGTACCGAAAATCATCAGGAGACTGTTGCATAATAAACAAACATCCAATAACAGTAATCTTCTTAGAGCCCGGATGTTGTGTTGCCAAAGCAAGCTTTGTAAGAAAGCCAAAATAATCTGTAAACTTTTAATGCAACCGCTCTGAATAAACACAATACCAAAGAGGGGAGAGAAACAGAGCCAGACACCGCCTGATGGCACAAAACCATTGCGATCTTCCAATCCATCCCTGTCCTTAACTTCCTCTCCTACCCAACATCTTTCAGTTATTTTAGGCATAAAATATTGATCCATTAAGGAAGGACAGCAATGACTTTACTACAGTCATTGCTTGGAAGTGGAACCTGAAGCTAATCTGGATCAAAGCTGAGCTCCGGGAACATGGCCAAATGCATTTCGGGTAGGCAGTGCCAGCAGTGCTAATAGTCACCTGGCTAGGATGCTTTATTTTGGAGCCTTAGTGGTACAGCAGGTGCTCCGTTGACGAAACATCCTGCAAACCGCATCACGGATTAAAGAAGCCATTGTTCCACTCCAACAGGCCTTTCTTTATTGCCTTGTCCCAGCCTTGTCACCCACCGTACTCTCCTTCCCCTCTGACTCTTGCCCTGTTCTCTCTTTTGTGTCCACCCCCCAAGGAGCTCATTTAATTTCCTTTCTTTCACAGCCCCAGGCGTCCTGGGCGGCCTCCTCTGCGAAGAGCAGCAGGCTTGCTTCCTTGGCAGAGGACCACAGGCCCCTTCTTGTGCGTACGCCTGCTAAAAAGAGTTACAAAAGGAGCGAACTTGTGCCAAAGGGTGACTCAGCCAAAATCCCCT
Source organism: Anolis sagrei ordinatus (assembly GCF_025583915.1). Classification (NCBI taxonomy): domain Eukaryota; kingdom Metazoa; phylum Chordata; class Lepidosauria; order Squamata; family Anolidae; genus Anolis; species Anolis sagrei. Next base: position 235,666,670 of record NW_026847438.1, on the reverse strand, counting down.
TTTCACCCAGGAGGAGACAGAAATAGAGAGGTAGACTGTGGAGGAAGAGAAGGGGCTGAAGCCAGCTCTGCATCGGCACAGGCTATTCCTGCTCGGATTTGGCTGATGGCCACAAGCGAAGGCTGTGATTTCTTTTTGGGCACCTTTACAACCAGGGTGAATAAGCATTGTGTGATGGGGCAAAGAGACCCAGTAGCATCTCTAGAATTGAAGATGCTACACAGAGTGCAGTATTTCATGGTGTCTTCCCCATGGATATCCTCCCATACTAGACCTGACCAAAATAAAATTTGGTAAAAACAGTGGAAGCAAAGCCAATAGCATGTGAATCTTAGAGGATCAAGAACACAAGGTCTTTAGTCCTTTTTTTGGCCAAAGAACGCTGGTGTTTCACCAAATTACAACAGTTATGATTCCATAGCATTGAGCGATGGCAGTTAAAAGTGGTGTCAAACTGCATTAATTCCACAGTATAGATGCACCCTAGGTCATTTCATCCTAAATCCAGTGGTTATTTCCTTCCAAAACAGAACCACCAAATCAATGGGACTTTTAGAAGTGCTGACTTATTTATTATTATTTACCATATTTATATCCCGTCTTTCTCACCTCGGAGGAGACTCAAGGCAACCTTACAACAGGCAACAATTTGATGCCATGCATACAAGTATCAAATAAACAATTACAATTAAAGCCAAACAATTAAAACATGAATTATTAAAACATCAGTTAAAATCATGTCATTCAAAACATAATCCAGGGACTTTCCATGTATCAATCACATTGATTCTTGGTCACTTATAGCACTGTGTCAAAATCTTGGTCCCACAACCACATCTTTTTTCCTGAAGGTCAGGAGAGAAGGGGGTGATCTAATCTTATTGGAGAGGGAGTTCCATAGATGAAGGTCCACCACTGAGAAGGCCCTGTCTCTTGTCTCCGTGAATCGCAACTACGAAGGAGGTGGGACTGAGAGCAGGGCCTCCCTGGACCATCTTTACCTCCAAGATGGTTCATAGAGGGAGATACCTTCGGACAGGTAAGCTGGGCCACAGCCATTTAGGCCTTTATAGGCTAAAGCCAGCACTTTGAATTGTGCTTGGTAGCAGACTGGCAGTCAGTGGAGCTGGTGCAACAGGCAAGTTGTGTACTCCCTGTACCCCTCTCCGATGACCAATCTGGCTGCTGCCCGTTGGACCACTTTTAGTTAAGCATGAGCCAACAATATGTGGTGGTGGCAAAAAAAAGCCAATGAGATTTTGTCTTGCATCAATAGGAGTATAGTGTCTAGATCAAGGGAGGTCAAGCTACCCCTGTATTCTGCCTTGGTTAGATCACACCTGGAATACTGTGTCCAATTCTGGGCATCACAATTTAAGGGAGATGTTGATAAGCTGGAATGTGTCCAGAGGAGGGTGACTAAAATGATCAAGGGTCTGGAGAACAAGCCCTATGAGGAGTGGTTTAAAGAGCTGGGCATATATAGCTTGAAGAAAAGAAGGCTGAGAGGATGCATGATAGCCATGTATAAATATGTGAGAGGAAGTCATAGGGAGGAGGGAGCAAGCTTGTTTTCTGCCTCCCTGGAGACTAGGATGTGGAACAATGGCTTAAAGCTACAAGAAAGGAGATTCCATCTGAGGCTTCTTCTTTGGAGGCTTTTAAACAAAGGCTGGGTGGCCATCTATTGGGGGTGCTTTGAATACAATTTTCCTGCTTCTTGGCAGGGAGTTGGACTGGATGGCCTATGAAGTCTCTTCCAAACTTGCCAGATTTCCATTGGTTCAAAAGGCCTACTCTAATTGGAGCTCATAGTTGGATTTCGACTTTCTAGATTTGAAACAAAGGTTCCTATGTGCCAAAAATGTGGGTGAATGAAAGTTACCCCAGAGAGTGAGAAATTATTGTTGAACAGAAAGCCATTTTCAGGCCATGAAAGCCTTCCACAATACATTTCCAAAGAGTTTAAATTTGAGGAACCATTATTACAAGCCACTTTGAGTCTCCTTTGTGGAGAGAAAAGGCAGATTAATAATAATAAAAACAGCAACAATAATAATATTGCTGGCATTATTTCAGTCTGGGCAGGGAATAGGAGCCAGAATCAAAAGGACCACATTTGGCCAAGGTCCACCTTTTGCTATCTGTAATCTAGAATGTAATTGGGATCCAAACTAGGATTGCCAGGTTTTTGAAATAGCAATAAGAGGCAGTCAAAAATCATGACATGCAGGGCTGATACTCAGGAAGCAGCTATTAACAAGTTTTGTTCTACCTGACTACAAAATGAAAGTATTAATTTCAGTTAATGCAGGCATGTGTCTCTCTGTAAAATTAACATATTATCAATATTCATAAATTAGATGTTGTATACCTTTCTGCCTTTATGAAGGGCCTACACTCAAAATTTTCATGATTTTTTTTGTATCTTGTTGAGTCTATGCAAAAGGAAAAGCTTTCGAACCTTCAAGTACAAGCCATTTCTTACAGTCCAAGGGACAAGCTTTCAGGGCTCAAACAGGGGCGGCTCAACCCATTACGCAAAGTAAGCATTTGCAGTATAGTTAATTTTGCCCAGGGATGCTCTTGAGGCGCTCTTGGGGGAAAATAGAATCATAGAATCATAGAATCAAAAAGTTGGAAGAGACCTCATGGGCCATCCAGTTCAACCCCCTGCCAAGAAGCAGGAATGTTGCATTCAAATCATCCCTGACAGATGGCCATCCAGCCTCTGTTTAAAAGCTTACAAAGAAGGAGCCTCCACCACACTCCGGGGCAGAGAGTTCCACTGCTGAACGGCTCTCACAGTCAGGAAATTCTTCCAAATGTTCAGATGGAATCTCCTCCCTTGTAATTTGAAGCCATTGTTCCACGTCCTAGTCTCCAAGGAAGCAGAAAACAAGCTTCCTCCCTCTTCCCTGTGGCTTCCTCTCACATATTTATACATGGCTATCATATCTCCTCTCAGCCTTCTCTTCTTCAGGCTAAACATGCCCAGCTCCTTAAGCCACTCCTCATAGGGCTTGTTCTCCAGACCCTTGATCATTTTAGTTGCCCTCCTCTGGACATATTCCAGCTTGTCAATATCTCTCTTGAATTGTGGTGCCCAGAATTGGACACAATATTCCAGGTGTGGTCTAACCAAAGCAGAATAGAGGGGTAGCATTACTTCCCTAGATCTAGACACTAGGCTCCTATTGATGCAGGCCAAAAACCCATTGGCTTTTTTTGCCACCACATCACATTGTTGGCTCATGTCTAACTTGTTGTTCACGAGGACTCCAAGATCTTTTTTCATACGTACTGCTCTCGAGCCAGGCGTCCCCCATTTTGTATCTTTGCATTTCGTTTTTCCTGCCAAAGTGGAGTATCTTGCATTTGTCACTGTTGAACTTCATTTTGTTAGTTTCGGCCCACAAAATGACCTTGACATATGCGAGTAGTAGTTACTGGGATGTATAGTTCACCCACAATCAAAGAGCATTCTGAACTCCACCAATGATGGAACTGAACCAAATATGGCACACAGAACTCCCACGACGACCAGAAAATATATATCAGTGATTGGTTGGGGGGGGGGTACCAAAATACTGTTTGCTTAATGTTGAAAATTACCTAGGGCCACCTCTGGGCTCAAAGACATCATATCCCTTATAAAAGAATGCCTAGCAACTCGAATCCAAACCCAGTTATGTTATTTTAGTTCTGCAGTCATAGCATCGTGCCATCTATAAATGCATTAAGCCATTTTCAGTATGGAACATTGTCCATATTGCTCAGCACCAATATTACAGAATTGGAGACATTGCCCAATTTGGAACATGATCGCTATTATGCTAGAAAGAGTAATTAAGTACAAACATTTATTTTAGTACTGTATTATCATTATTTTATTGGCTTCCATTAATGAGAACATTTCAAATAGTCTTCAACATAATCTTAGAACGAACAAAAAGAAAGCGAGTTCTAAAAATTAATAAAAAGCCAGCAATCTTGTTTTAATTGTGTCCTTCTGTTGTCTTCATTTACTTAAATGTCATTACAGTGGCTTCTTAACCAACCCGCACTTTATAAATTGCCTTTCCTCTAGGGCTGACTAGCGAAATGATCATTTTGAGTCTATTTCAGTCACACTGGAATTAGGTTGTTCTGATGCATCGGAGGAAGGGGGGTTGCTGGTGGAACAAATAAGAATGCTCTATCCGAAAAAAGACCCAAAGTTTCAGAAGGCATTTCAGGATAAAGAATTATAGGGAGAAGAGGAATTGAAAGTTCACGGTGTAGCCTATTGAACCAATCTGCAATTGCGCTATAGCCATGATGGCATAAATAATAGATACTGAGCACCTTCAATATCTCACATCTCTTCAGTTGCACAATTGTATTGATTTGCCATTCCATGGTTCCACAATCATACTTCCACACACCCACATAATCCCGCTTTCGTGCACTTCAGTGATTTTCTGATCTAATTTTTTTAAATTTGTTGTGCATCGTGAAATTTCAGCATTAAAAAAGAGAAAAGATATATATAAGATAAAAAGGGAATCACCAGTTTACAAATATACAGACACAAAGCAAACATTCAGTGCCTCCAAACAATGAAACACAGATAACTAGATACACAGGTAAAGGTAAAGTCTTTCCCTTCATCTCTGGCTCTGAGGGGGATGCTCATCTACATTTCTAAGCCAAAGAGCCTGTGTTGTCCACAGACACCTACTAAGTCACGTGGCTAGCATGACTGCATAGAGTGCAGTTTACCTTCCCGCCAAGGGGTACCTACCTATTGATCTACTCACATTTGCATGTTTTTGAACTGCTAGGTTAGCCGGAACAGGGACTAACAGCGGGAGCTCACCCTGTCCCAGATTCGAACCACCAACCTTCCAATCAGCAAGTTCAGCAGCTCAACAGTTTAACCCACTGCGCCACTGTGGCCCCACATCCTGTCTCCTGCCCCCCTACAGCCATATTTAATGTTCTATGGGTGCAGTGTGACATGGCATTAGGCATTAGGAGCTGCCATGACTTTTTACTGCCATGACTCAATATGATGGAATAATGGGAGGTGTAGTTTTACAATATTATTAGCCTTCTCCATCAAAGACTGGTGGTGTTTCACCAAGCCTCAGCTCCCAAGATTCCATAACATTGGACCATGGCAGTTAACATGCATGAAGCTGCATTCCTTCTACAGTGGAGATGCAGTCTAGAAGTAAGAATGCAGCTGGTATCTAAACAACCTTATCCAAGTTCAGTTTATAGTTACATCAGTTAAAGGTAAAGGTTTCCCCTTGACCTTAAGTCTAGTCGTGTCCAACTCTGGGGAGTGGTGCTCATCCCAATTTCTAAGCCAAAGATCCAGTATTATCCTTATACACCTCCAAGATCATGTGGCCAGCATGACTGCATGGAGCACCATTACTTTCCCGCAGAAGCAGTACCTATTGATCTGCTCACATTTGCATGTTTTCGAACTGCTAGGTTGGCAGAAGCTGGGCCTAACAGCGGGAGCTCACCCCACTCCCTGGATTTGAACCACCAACCTTTCTGTCAGCAAGTTCAGCAGCTCAGCAGTTTAACCCACTGCACAACTGGGGGCTCCTAGTTACATCAGTTAAAGTCCACAAATACAGCCATTTCAGATTGTTTAAATTCAATTCAGAGGCTGGATGGCCATCTGTCAGGGGTGATTTGAATGCAATATTCCTGCTTCTTGGCAGGGGGTTGGACTGGATGGCCCATGAGGTCTCTTCCAACTCTTTGATTCTATGATTCTATGAACTAGTTCCAATTACAGTAACTCCATTGAGCCATTGATGTGTTGACTTACACTAACTGGGATGACTGAAGTCCTGTTCCAGCCATCCAGCTGCCCATTCTTGGATGGTATGCAACTAGAGGTATTTGTCAGGGACCACAATTGTTTTCTGCTGCTCTGGAGACTATGATGCAGATCAAGAGATTCAAATTTCAGGGAAAAAATATTCCATCTAAACATTAGAAAGAATGTCCTGGTGGTAGGAGCTGTTCAGCCATGGAATATGCTGGTGCCTAGGAATGTGGTAGAGTCTCCTTTTCTGGAGGTTTTAAAGCAGTGACTGTATGTCCATCTGTCAGGGGTGCTTTCATTGTGTATACCTATCTGGCAGAATGGGGTTGGACTGGATGGCCCTTCCAGCTCTTTGATTCTATGATTCTAATTTTGTAATGGGACAATAAGCAGACTCATTAACCAATGTACAATCAATTGCACAATATCAGTATTTGGCATGTAAATATATTAATGTAAAACTTTGACTGGGTCTCATACTCTCAGTCCAAGAAAATCCCATGACAGAGTCATATTAGAGTTACCATAAGTTGGAAATGACTTGAAGACACACAACATCAACAATAACAATATCACATTAAATTAGCACAATATAAGATCTCAGCCACATAGGATCTCACTCACTGAAGTATTTCAAGGTAGGATCTTCTATTCAAACCCACAGATGGGAATGCCTTGTAGAAGGTCCTATATTTTAGCTGTCTTAAACATTGGCCAAAGTAGCTGAGGCTGTCAGAAGCTGAAGTCCAGTCCCCAAATCCTGTTCTGTGCAGTGTGCATCCCTGATACATTCACACCATCTCAAAAGTGACAGCAACAGCTCTTCTAGCTCCACACAACAAATCTTCCCTTGTCCTGCACAGTCCCCTCTCCTGCCCATGTCTTTCCTTGTTTCTCTTTATTGCATACTGCTGAATTGTATTAATGAGGGAGATGATAGTTATTTAATATCCCCTTCTGAAAAAGGCACTCAACCAAAGCACACGAGGCCTTGAAATAATTAGGAAGATATAATTGGGACCATTACGAAGGGCATGAAATTAACTGTAGCTAAATTAACTCCTTTCCCTCAAACGAGCATAAAGGAGACGGCACAAAGAGAGCACATCTTTCTCATACTAATTGGAAGCTGAGGCAGACGCTTTGGTTTCCCAAGGTCTTCTTTGAAGCACAAGAACTTTTGCAATGTTCCCGGCATCGTACATATGGTCATGGACAGAGATGCACCCTGCATCTCTTTGTCTTTCAGTCGGCAGCAGGGTAGGCTAGATACTGCCCTCAAGACTCCTTTTTGTAGTCTTTGACCATGCAGACTGCCCTAGACTACCTCCCAACAAATAAAGGGGCAGAATTTCCAATTCTGAGAGAAGATGTTCATCTTTTAAATGGTCCCTTGCACTTTAACATCAGAGGATGCTTCTTTTTCAACACCCAAAATGGAATTAATCATAATAATATAATAATAACTTTATTTTTGTACCTCGTCTCCATCTCCCCGAAGGGACTCAGGGCGGCTTACATGTGAAGGAGAGCAATGAACATAGTTAAACTATAACACACTAGCTGTACCCGCCACGCGTTGCTGTGGCCAACGTTCCCTCCCCCTTTCTCTCCTCCTTTCTTTTTCTCCTTCCTTCCTTCCTTCCTTCCTTCCTTCCTTCTTCCTCCCTTCCTTCCTTCCTCCTTCCCTCCTCCCTCCCTCCCTCCCCCCTCCCTCCCTCCCTCCCTCCTTTCCTCCTTCCTTCTCTTCCTTCCTTCCTTCCTTCCTTCCTTCCTTCCTTTTGTTCTTTCCCTGCCTCTTTCTCCCCTTTCTTCCCTCTCTACCTAATCTAGGTCTGCAACTCCCAGCAGTCCTCCTGATCAATCTATCTAACTACCTATCTATCTCTATCTAATCTATCTTATTTACCTGGAGGATTGCTGGGAGTTGCAGTCCAGGAATAGGAAATTGGAAATATGCAAGGACTGGGATGCTCTCAAAGAAATCCAAGGAGAAGAAAGCTTGCATCTTGGAAGCAGTGCATTTGGATCCTCCTCCTCTCCTAAAGGCCTGGTCTAGGAGATGCTGGGAGCTGTAGTCCGGAAGAGAGTGTGGATATGCTATTGTGTGTTTTGTTTGCTGGGGGAGTCATTTTTGCATATGCGTTGTAGCATGTTTTTTATTTTTTGGCTTTTTAAGTCTCTTCTGTGTTTTCCAGTGTTTTTATGAGTGATGGTCACTCGTTGGCCTGATAGGTGTATTGTGTCCAAATTTGGTGTCAATTCATCCAGTAGTTTTTGAGTTATGTTAATCCCACAAACAAACATTACATTTATTTACTGTATTTATTTACTGTATTTGTATACTGCCTTTCTCAGCCAATAGGCAACTCAAGGCGGTTTTTATTTATATAGATTAAATACATAAACAACAGCACAAAACACAATAAAACCAACTTTATAACAAAATATAAAAGCAACATTAACCAACAACCAATGAACCTGCAATAATAATGAGTTTCTGGGCATGAGTGGGCAGACTGGTGCAAATCAATTGTAAGGATAGGGCTAATGGCTAAAGTACGTAAGTCAATTGGCAACATCAAGGATAGAGGGCAATGTGAAATAGAGAACTATAACTTTGGATACAGAACAATAGTAAAGTGCAGGAGTCCTAATTGGGGCCAAGTTATCAGAGGAATTGTCTAGTCAAAAGCACTGTAGCATCCACGTCTTTATCCAGCAAACCCACTGCCATGTTGCTGGTGACATTTACTTCGGGTGAGGTCACAACATGGTGCCCAGTCTTGTGACCAGGAAAAGCAATGTCACTAACAAGCCTCTGTGAGAGGGCTGCTTGTTGTTGGTAACACAGTGGTAGTGGTCCCAGGTGGCTATCTGGATGCCAAAGCAGCTCTGGGATTACCTGAGTAAGTGTAGACACAGCCTAAGTCAAACTGTAGATGCCTAGGCAAACTGTATATGTGAATAGCCCAGTAAGCATTTTGTATCTGGCTTTTCTTGCATTCCCATTGCTAATATCTAGTTTATGTTCCTTTATCCTCACCTGCAGAGACTGTTTGCCCAATGTAGAAAGCTAAATAGCATTGTTGACAGAGGATGGCATATACCACATTAGAGGATGATCAAGTGAAAATATCTCTAATATTATTAGAGACGTGATGAGGTCTTGGGATGCAGTTTCCTGAGTAGTTGTGTGGGCAGAGTATTGGTGTGAGGTCTTCTACTTGTCTCCCATTTCTTGTTGTGCCCCCATAGCATGGTCACTGCAGATATCAAAGCGAACTTGAGTAAGAGAAGAAGCTAGCCTGTATTGATACAGGACTGAAATTTTCAGTTCAAGAACACTGCAGATTATTTTAAAGAGAAAAGAGGAAAATAAAGGAAGAACTGCCAAGGAACTGAAATATATGATGATGATGATGATGATGATGATGATGATGATGATGATGATGATGATGATGATGATAGAACTGGTGGGATCACAACCTGGAAAAAGTTACAGAGAATGAACATGCCAAACTCCTCTGGGACTTCCGAATTCAGACAGACAATACTCTTGACCTCACAATCGGGTTAAAAAACAACTTATGGACTGTCGATGTTGCAATCCCAGGTGACAGCAGGATTGCAGAGAAACAACTGGAAAAGCTGACATGATATGAGGATTTAAAGATCGAACTGCAAAGATTCTGGCAAAAATCCAGTAAAGTCCCAGTGGTGACTGGCACACTGGGTGCAGTGCCTAAAGACCTTGGCCTGCACTTAAACACAATCTGTGCTGACAAAATTGCCAGTTGCCAGTTGCCAGCTGCAGAAGGCCACCTTCACCAATACATCACACAGTCCTAGGCACTTGGGAAGTGTCCGACGTGTGATCCAATACAATAGCCAGCAGAGTGATCTTGTCTGCTGTGGACTCATCTTGTTGTGTTTCAAATAATAATAATAATAATAATAATAATAATAATAATAATAATAATAATAATAATCTTCATTTATATTCTACTCTACGTCCCCCAAGGGACTCAGGGTGAATTACAGTGCACATATATGGCAAACATCCAATGCCATTATACAATTAACAAAGACAGACAGTACATAAACAGAGGTAAGGATTCCCATATTTTTCAATCTCTGGCATTTGGAGGCTGTGCTTGACTCCGGCCACATGGAGGTACTGACATTCTATCTTCCATGCTGAGGAGCTTTGTTGTCCGTAGACGCTCTCCCGATCAAATCACCAGCATGTCTGTAGGGGCACTTTTTATTACATATTTATCTATTCACATTGCTGTTTTTGAACTGCTAGGTAAGCAGAAGCTGGGCTGATGGTGGGAGCTCACCTCAACCTGGGCTTGAACTGCCAACCTTTATGGAAATGAAAATAACAGAGAAAGCTTATGTTGAGGTGATGTGTTTCACTGAGCAGAAAAATGGTGCAGATAAGAGTTTGTTATGAGGATGGCTGCAACCTACAATGATGCTTTTATGTGGTTGTTTTTAAAAAGCAAAATAACACAGAGCACTTCAGAATGCCAAAGGCATCAGATCTGTTAAAATATGGAGTTTTATAGTTAGGGGGGTCGCAAAATACAGTTATGCCAAAACATTTGAGGAATGAGGAAAATAATGATTACTAAGAGAGAAAAGGATGATGCCCCTTTATGAAAGTTAAATTTTCACAAAGAAAGATGCATGGAATTAGCAATATAAATACATGGAAAATGCAATTAAAATTAAACTTATAGGATGTTTTTCAGCTTCCTTTTTTATTCCTATGGATTTCAATGGAACTTTACACTTTTTTTAAAAAAATCTTTTTATTGTAAAACAAATGAACAAAATATATTTAGGAGGAAAAATAGAAACCTTTCAGGCATTGCTGCTATTTAGTGAAGCAGAAGAAAAATACTGTCTCCCCATTTAGGTAGACGGATGTGTCGTCTTTGCAGATTTGTATTCACAACATTTCTTCTCAGGTGTTGGGAGGAGGAATCTCTGTAAATAAATTGTAAAATCCTCAGAAATTAAAAAGGGCCTCGCGGCACCTAAAAGATGAGCAACTTTATTATTGGAGAAGCCTTTGTAAAAAGCAATAGTAGTAGCTTGGCTACTCCTCTGCAAATATAAGTCTCTATTTATCAGTTTGTATGCTAATTCCCAGAGGCAACTCAAGGCTTGGCTGGTTAGCTCAGTAAAATTGGCTTGTCCTGCCTTCTCAGGGTCACCAATTCACAATGCTTCAGTGACAGTAATAAAACCACAACATGCAAATTCTCTTGTCAGGGCTAAAACTTAGCAATTAAATGTCCCTTTGCCTGAAAAAAAAACAGACAGTGCAAGTGTCCAGACTTGGCACACACCGTTCTGAATCCTACTTTTTCAGCTGCTCTTAAAATGTTGCCATTCTCTTGCCTCCTCCTTCTTTTGTATTTTGTCATCAGCACACCCTTGTTGCTGCAAACTGAGTTCAAAATCTGGGTTGACTTGACATATCCATAGATCAGTGTGAGTATTGTATCTTAACTCATATTTCAAAAGGAGCAACCTCATTCTCTGAGTAAAGTAGTGGAAGGCAAGACGTTTGTCCGTACCAGGAGAACCTAAAAGAAACACAACCACCATTACTATTCTTCTGGACTTTTTCAACACCTAGAAAGGAAAATGGCAGCGGTGGCAGCCAGAGGCAGCTGGTTTCCTGAGGCCGCACTGATGTTTTCCCTTCTCCTCAGAATGACTCTCAACTTATCCATGAGTCATATTAAAATCAAGGGAAGTCATAAGGTAAAGATAAAGGTTTTCCCCTGACATTAAGTTCATTTGTGTCTGACTCTAGGAAGTGGGGCTCATCTTCATTTCTAAGCCAATCAGCCGGCGTTGTCCATAGACACCACCAAGGTCATGTGGCCAGCATGACTGTATGGAGCACCATTACCTTTCCACCGGAGTGGTACCTATTGATCTACTCACATTAGCATGTTTTTGTACTGCTAGGTTGGCAGAAGCTGGGCCTAACAGCAGGAGCTTACCTCGCTCTCTGGATGAGTGGTCAGCAAGTTCAGCAGTTCTGCGGGGGCCCTAGGGAAGTCAGAGTGCCCCTCTATTCTGCTTTTGTCAGACCACACCTGGAACATTGTGTCCAATTCTGGGCACCAGAATTTAAGAGATATTGATAAGCTTGGATGTGTCCAAAGTAGGGCAACAATAAGCTTGGATGTGCTCAAAAGTCTGGAGACCATTCCCTATGGAGAGCGGCTTCAAGAGTTGGGGATATTTAGCCTGCAGAAAAGAAGTTTGAGAGGAGAGATGATCACCATTTTATAAATATTTGAAAAGATGTAATAAGGAAGAGGGAGCAGGCTTGTTTTCTGCTGTCCTGGAACTAGGATTCGGAGCAATGGATTCACATTACAGGAAAGGAGATCCGACCTGGACATTAAGAAGAACTTCCTTACCATAAGAAGAGCTGTTTAACTGTAGAACTCTCTGCCTCGGGGTCTGGTGGAAGCTCATTCTTTGAAGGCTTTTAAACAGAGGTTGGATGGCCATCTGCCAGGAGTGCTTGGATTGTACTTTTCCTTTAGAGCAGGGGGTTGAACCACATGGCCCATGTGATCTCCTCCAACTGTATGATTCCTTGAGTCTACTAATTCCACATTTTCAGCCCCCAAAACTCACCTCGACTTATTCATGAAATCAACTTATGATTTACCTTCACAAAATAATAAAGGTGCTGCCACATTTTCCCCTCCCCCCTCCTTTCTTCTTTTCATGCTACATTTATACATCTACAAATTAAACTAGATGTCTATCTTTCAACTTCTAGGCCCTGTGGGTGGGCGGGCATGGGAGTGGTTACAGTTCAGCTTCTGTCTTTCCAGTTGGATTACTCTGCTTGAGAGCTCATATTTCCCAAAACGGATTACCAAAGAGAAGAGAAGATAGAAAATGTTGAAAATCTGGTACTCTCTAATATGGGAAACCTGTGAGCTCTGAAATGATTGCAGCACTGCATGCTTCGCAGATGATCGGCCAGCCTGAGCAATTCTAGAGAGAGAAATAAGTTCCCTGATGTATGACCAGAGGGAACAGATTAAATGGCACGCAGAACCAATCCTTGTATTGATTTTCTGGTAGTTCCATTAACATGATACTTCAGATAAACACTCTATAATTCAGAACAGCTTGGGAATGTAAATAATTACGCTACTATTTTCCTTCCTGACACATTTTACATTTCTCGCTTGCCGCTGTGGCTGAAAGCGAGAGCTGATCAGTCACATCAGGACAGGCTGAGAGAAGGAGAGCTGCATTGTGTGTAGAGCAAATCCCTGAAATTTAGGGTAATCTCTGGCAGCCGTGAAAAGAACTGCGTAGGGCATAGCTTAGTTCACATTCCTCAAAGACAAATCTAGATTATCAGCCATGTGTTGATGTTAGAGTTCACAAAATTATTTTTTGAAGTAAATTGTTTCTATTACTCATTACTGTGCTTGGAAGCACTTTCGCCCATTTCATTGCACTATGCCGTGTTGGACAAAACAACTCATTATGTTACAGCTTGTTGCTTATCCGTTACTTTCTGTTGTCTTTTAACAAAAGAATGGATTAATAGAAAAAAAAAGATATTTTGAGAAATAACTAGAAAAACATTATACATTTCACAGTAAAATGCCCTGCTTTAAGTCAGACTCAGACCATAGTGGCCCCTTGGTATCTGCTGAGGGTTGGTTGACAAATCTGTGGATGCTCCATTATACAAAATGATGTAATAAAAGGGCAAAATCGAGGTTTGCTTTTTGGAAGTTTTTGGAAGTGGGATATTTTCAAACTGTGGGTGGTTTCTGTGGATGGCTGTCAAATCCATGGATAGGGGGACTAACTGCCTTTGTCCATCTCTACCTGGGGGTTGGGACCCCTGGGGAGGTCATGAGGGGGTTTCAGAGGGATCACCAAAGACATATTTTTGATGGTCTTAGGAACTATAAATCCCAGCGACTACAACTCCCAAATGTCAAGGTCAATTTTCCCCAAACTCCTCCAGTGTTCACATTTGGGCATATTGAGTATGTGTGCCAAATTTGGTCCAGATCCATCATTTTTTGAATCCACAGTGCTCTCTGGATGTAGGTGAACTACAACTCCAAAACTCAAGGTCAGTGACCACCAAACCCTTCTAGTGTTTTCTGCTGGTCATGGGCATCCTGTGTGTCAAGTTTGGTTCAATTCCATCGTTGGTGGAGTTCAAAATGCTCTTTGATTGCAGGTTAACTATAAATCCTAGCAACTACAACTCCCAAATGACAAAATCAATCCCCCTCCCCAACTCCACTATAATTCAAAGTTGGGCATATCAAGTTTTTGCGCCAATTTTTTTTCCAGTGAATGAGAATACATCCTGCATATCAGATATTTTACATTATGATTCATAACAGTAGTAGAATTACAGCTATGAAGTAGCAACAAAAATAATTTTATGGTTGGTGGATCACCACAACATGAGGAACTGTATTAAGGGGTCTTGGCATTAGAAAGGTTGAGAAGCACTGATCTAGACTAGTATATTCACCTGTTGTACCACATTCCCGCATTTATCTCTCAAATGTCTTTTCCATCACCTGACCCTTCTAATTGAAAATGGAACAGGTTAAGCATGGAGCCATGTACATTCAAAACAGCATTTGTTCAGGTGGTTATCAAATATCCTTCTTTCAAAATGACAAATTTGCTTCACCTAACAAGCAAAGCAGAGCCCAAAAATCTCGATTCTAGTCTCAATTTCTTTTTCTGTGTATATATTTCTGGTACACCAATACATACTACCTTGGTATTTAGGCCACACATATGTTCCCTTACTCAGGAACTTTTTTTCGGCCATGGCATAATGTAAACTGACTTCCATGGGTGTAACTGTTGCATGTAGTTACTTCTTTTTCAGCACTATGTAATTACTTGCATATATGTGTTTGTCTTCAAGCAGCCAGTTGATGTATGGTGACTTCATGAATTTCATAAGATTTTCTCATGCAAGGTATACTCACAGGTGATAATGCCAGTTCCTTCTTCTGAAATATAGCTTACAGCACCAGGTATTCATTGGAGGTCTCCCATGAAAGTACTAGTCAAAGCTGATACTAACTTCCAAGGGATATGGTGCCTTACTTACATACCCCTGACAGTAAGAGCTGTTTGGCAGTGGAATACCCTGTCTTGGAGTATGGGATGTCTGCTGCTCTGAAGGCTTGAAGTCCATCTATCAAGAGTGTTTAAATTGTATATTCCAGCATTGCAGAATAGCAATGGAATGGATAACCCTGAGTGTCTCTTCCATTTTTATGTTTCTGTGATTCTACCTCTATATAGGATTTTCTAAGCCAATGAGCAAGACTAGCATCTAGCAGATCAAAGTTCACTGTTATCCACAGTTTCCCATTTCCACACTATGTTCAGAAATGTATCCCTACAGATTACACTTGTGTGCGGAATTTGTTTCTTCCATTTCCTCCATTTCTTTGGGTACCTTCGCTACTTTGGGAACTCATAACAGTAAGGGTCTTCCTGGTATGAAAACTCACCTGACATGAAAGCAAGCGGGAGCCAGTCTCAGCTCCTCCTTTGCTTTTCGGCATCACAGTTCCTCATTCCCTGAAAACTACTCTCGTCTTCCAGGAGGCCATCGCTCTTCCATACCTGGAAGTGGAAAGCCTCCTTAAAATGCCTTGGAAAGAGTATGTGGCTGCTGGTGCGATGCAGGCCTGGGAGAGAAAGTGCACATGCCTGCCTGTAACTGAGCACCTCCTCTAAGGTAAGAAACAGAGAACTTGCCTCCTTGCCTTGGAAAGTGTGTGTGTATGTGTGTGTGGCGTGCAGGCCAGAAAGCATGTGTGCCTGGCTGCAGCCGAGAGCCTCTCCTCTAGAGTAGAAACAGGTAAGAAGCCTCTTTAAAGTGCATGCCTGCCTGCAGCTGAGAGTGTCTCCTCTAGAGTAGAAACAGCTTAAATGCCTAAAATGACAGGAAGTGGAGCCTGGGAAGCCCGCCCCCCCCCCAATAATGGGCTGATAGAAAACAAATCTTTTGGCGTCCTAGAGCAAAAACAGGTATTTGCCCTGTTTTTGGGAGGCTCCCAAAAATGGATTGAGGTCACCACCAAAAGCTAGGACACGAAACGGGTCAAGGTTTACCCCAAATGTACAAGCCTACTACAGATACAGAGAGATCATGCTGTATTTTTCAACTATGTTTCTTTTAACATAGTTGGCTAATACTAAAGTACAGTATTGCATTAAAAATGAAAGTGAATTGCACAAGATATTCCTTTGCAGTCTGGAATATCTCTCCTTCCTTTCCTCTTCCCTGTACATATGGATGCCCATACATGTATTTTTCTTGTGAGTGAAATACATGTAAATACAGTTTTCATCACAACCACATCTAACACAGGGATAAAGAGAAAAAATGCTTTCTATATGCCGGATTTCCTTCCTGGTGCTTCCCATTGCAGCCCACCTGTGTTCAAGCTACTCTAAATTGCTCACGTTCCTTCCCCAATGAAGCTCTTCCCTTTGGGAGGAATAAACAGGATTAGAATTCCCCTTCATTGATTCAATTCCTCTCCCATTCATCTGCATTCTCTGCCACCCCACAGACCTGTCGTGCCACATTCCCGCATTTATCTCTCCGGATGACTCAGAGCTAGATGTTTCCGAGGTGACTGTGTGCCGAAAACGTACTCATTTGCACAATTCCTCCATTAACAGTTAAGTGCTGGGATATCTAAATGTTGTAGATTCTGCAGAGCTATTAAATGTTTTAAGATACTATTAAAGGCTTAATAGCTAGCTGAGAATTTAAAATGTTTAAAGTAAATTCTAGCACTCAGGATTTGGGGAAGGGGACTTGTTTTAATAAGAGAGGGAGTCTTTTCTCTCCTTTAGCTGATGATTGACTTAGCCCAAGGGGTTCTTAGTGGGCTCAGTCAAGCTTCTCTGAACAACATCACATTCCTTATCCCCTGCAAAATAGAGTTACAGAAGGCGGATGCAAGCTGCATTCTAAGAAGAGCTGGGGAAATGTGGTTTTCTTTTTACTCTAACTCCCACAACAAAGGATTCTGGGAGCAGCAGTCCAAAAAGGAAACTTTTCTAATGTTTGATTTTATAGGGCATGCCCTATGGAAAAGTAGTATTTGAGCAGTAATCTAAAATGTAATTTCTGCACACTTTGGCACTAGGGTGAATTCTAAGGGCCAAACAGACAATTACTGAAAAACAATGACTGGAGATCCGTACTGTAGTTACCAAAGTAGATCTGCAACTCAAATCTCAAGTGTTCTTTAACTAGAGAAGACCTATTGAACCAATTATGTGAATCATTGATTTAGCAGATCTACTCTCGTTAGGGAAGAGTCAGTATGGTATAGTAGTATGAGCATTGAACTACAATTTTGGAGATGTCCCTCTTGCCATTGGGTGACCTTGAGAAAGTCATACATCACAGAACATATATATGGCAAATATTCAGTTCTGGTTATACGTACAATGACAAGACAGACAACAGATATAACTAGATGTTGTTGATGTTCATTCGTTCAGTCATTTCCGACTCTTTCTGACCTCATGGACTAAGCCACACCAGAGCTCCATGTCGGCCGTCACCTCCCCCAGCTCCTTCAGAGTCAAGCCAATCCATCCATCTTGCCCTTGGTCGGCCCCTATAGATAGATAGATACAGATAGATACAGACATACAAGAGTTGAATGAAAAATAATGCCTCCACCTTCTTAACTTCTCAACAAATGGCAGTACTGGTATGTGGAAGGTACTGACTTGTTCAGTAGACTCTCCTCTACAGTTCCATTTTGGTGGGAAGTCTTAGAATTGAATGCTTGTTTTTCTAAAGTGTGAAGTATGGAACCCTGCACAGACTGTCGATCAATATGACAAGCAATGTGCAATCATTGAATTCTTGACAACAGAAGGTGTCACCCCAAAGGAGATTCATCAGAGAATGCAAGCTGTTTATGGTGATTGTGTTGATGTGAGTACTGTGCATCATTGGGAGAGTAAGTTTAAAGATGTTGAGGTGGGAACATCTGACTTGTGTGACAAACAAAGAGTTGGATGTCCTGTGACAGCAACCACTGAGTTTCACAAGCAAAAGGTTGACAGATTGATTCAGGACTATCATCGTATCACTCAGAGAGAAATTTCAAGCATAATCGGCATTTCACAAGAACGTGTGGGTCACATTATTGCTTTGCTTGGCTATAAGAAAATCTGTGCACAATGGGTTGCGGCAACAGAGTGTCAACTTCTTCTGTGATGGCTTCAGAAAACTTGTTCATCGTTGGCAGAAATGTATCCAATTATCTGGTGGTTATGTGGAAAAGTGAATAGTGGTAGTTCAAGAGCATATTCTAAGGATTATTTCTGCGTTTGATTTATTAAAATATTCCCATCCAAACCCAAGTAACGAAGGTGGAGGCATTACTTTTCATTCAACCCTCATAGGCAGGCAGGCAGGCAGGCAGGCAGACAGACAGACAGATAGGCTTTTCCCCATCTTTTAGCATCTTTGGAGGCTGTGCTAGGTGCCAGCCACAGGGGGGTGCTGTCACCCCATCTTCTTGCTGAAGAGTTTCTTTGTTTGTAAACTTTCCTCCTTTTTCTGATCGAAATGCCATGCCTAAAATACCTCCCCACTTCATGCGGTTCCTATTGATCTACGCACATTGCTGTTTTCGATCTGCTAGGTGGGTGAAGAGCTGGGCTGAAGGTCAGGAGCTCATCTTTCCTGACTTTGAATTGTCAACCTTTCAGTTGGCTGCAGCTGGTGATTAACCTGCTGTGCTAAAGCTGGCCCTTATCTATGTGTCGTACACAATGACTGGCGATCTGTATTGCGGTTACTAAACTAGATCTATAACTGAAATCTCAAGTGACTCAGAAACACTTTGATTGGAGTACTTTCACAATGTGAAGGTATGCTTTGAGGATCATGTCTGGTCTGATGGGCACAGAGAAAGGGTGATGATGCTGATGTCCTATCTGGACAGCAGATTGGTTTGAAATTACATCCCATTCCACTGTCTATGCTGCCCCTTACTTAGGCAATCTCTCATTGGACGAGTAGGATAGTCTTCCATGATCTGTATTCTTGTGGATCCATAGGTGGCTGTGGAGCCCTATTCTTGACCTGCATCTTCTCGCACAGTGAGTGCATTGGTTTCCAGGTGGAAGGCGGTCTCGGTCGGGGTTGGCTTGATGCGCCTTCCTCCTGGCACGTTTCTCTCTTTCACCCTCCATTCGTGCCTCTTCAAATTCTGCAGCACTGCTGGTCACAGCTGACCTCCAGCTGGAGCGCTCAAGGGCCAGGGCTTCCCAGTTCTCAGTGTCTATGCCAGAGATTTTAAGGTTGGCTTTGAGCCCATCTTTCAATCTCTTTTCCTGTCCACCAACATTCTGTTTTCTGTTCTTGAGTTTGGAGTAGAGCAACTGCTTTGGGAGACTGGTCGGGCATCCAGACAACGTGGCCGGTCCAGCAGAGTTGATGGTGGAAGACCATCACTTCAATGCTGGTGGTCTTTGCTTCTTCCATCACGCTGACGTTTGTCCGCTTGTCTTGACCAAGAGATTTGCAGGATTTTCCGGAGGCAGCGCTGATGGCCCAAAGCCATGAGATATTCCAAAATTTTCAACAAACTTCTAAGTTTCCTCCAACTTTGCCCAAACATGGCAAAATTGGTTTAACCTAAAAAAAATATCTCTGGATGTTAGTGACTGTTATAGGGACAAGCAGCAGTGGATTCAAAGTGAGACTAGGTTTTCTTGCCCATGTAGACTTAGTGTTAGTTTCATTTGATCATATCATGATCACTCACCTCGGGTGCCATTCTTTCACAGAAAAGTTGGGGTATAACTTTAATTAATCTGTTGCTTAAGAAGCAAACAAAATGTCTCATGCTGCACTATATTAAAAAAAAGTTTCATTAAGTGTCATACACTCATGTTTATCCAAATGGTGGACAAAAGTTTGAAACCAACCTGTCCCCATTCCCCAAAGCTTTGGCCTTTGAATCAGGGAAATCCATGCCCCCTACCCAATTTTGAGAATTATTAGTCAGGGAAAGATGGAAGATTATTGCTTTGCTTGTATTTATTATTGATTTGGAGCTTAGAAATGTATTCTTTGAGCAGTTTTATTCTTTCCACACACTGAATTATACCAGCAAGTTACCTTTGCCTTTTAATAGGTGTGCTTCTCCAGCAGATATTGATTGAAGTGTATTCTGCTGTATTTCATGTAATGATTTCCTGACAACTGAAAATAAGAATCGGAGAGCAAAAAGCCCTTTGTGTGGACCTGCTGTTTTAGTGAGGTCTTATAGTCAAAATAATAATCAGAAGCTGGTCTGTATGATACTTTTATAGTCCTGTAATAGACTGATAAAAACAAACAGCAGGTTCTAGTGCCGTTTTGTAAGACTTGGTGTAGAAAATGACTTTATCACCTAGGGCCCTTCCACACAGCCCTATATTCCAGAATGTTATGGCACAAAATCCCCCATTATCTGAGTGTGGACTCAACCCAGTTCAAAGCAGATATTGTGGGATTTTCTGCCTTGATATTCTGGAATATAGAGCTGTGTGGAAGGGCCTCTAGAATCCAAATCAGCTCCAAGTCATTAGACAGAAGTGGGGAATGTTTTGGTCAGGAGATGTTTTGAAGTATTTTGGATTTTTATTTTATTTATTTTGGTTTTTGGGATATTTGTGTATATATAATGAGACTTACCAAAGTCACATATACATATCCTGATGGTAATTTCATACATAATATTTTGAATTATTTTGTTCATTGAATCAATGGTGTAAGATCTCAGTGGATCTACTTTGGAGCATTTCAGGTTTGCTGGTAAAGGATATTCAGCCTGTACTGTATATTAATCCATTGGCCACACTTATTTATTTATTTTGTATCAAAAGCATTGCATAAATTAGTATAAAACTGATAAAAACAGAAGGAGCGCAGGTGGCTAAATATCTTTTGACCAAAAATGGGCAACAGCAATGGCATTGTCTGTAGCCTCCAACAATTCTTCCTCTGTACATGAGGCAGGGCATTTTGGCCACACTGGATGGGAATTGTAATCCACAACCTTTGGTGAGATGATTTTCCATCAACTCACTGCAGATAAACTGAGGCTGGATCTACACTCTCCTATATTCTAGGATCTAATCCCAAATTATCTGTTTACCCCAGATTATCTGGCCATGTAGACTCATATAATTCTGTTCAAAGCAGATAATCTAGGATCAGATCCTGGGATATAGAGCAGTGTAGATCCAGACTATGCTTTATAGTTATGCTAGAAAGCTCTGGGGCAGTGGTTCTAGCTTTGGGGCAGTGGTTCCCAACCTGTGGGTCCCCAGGTGTTTTGGTCTACAACTCCCAGAAGTACCATCTGTTAGGATTTCTGGGAGTTGAAGGCCAAAGCATCTGGGGACCTACAGGTTGAGGACCACTGCTCTAGGGTCTCACTAAACTATAAATGCCAGCATTCCACAGGATCTTTTTTTGTGTCAGAAGTGACTTGAGGAACTGCAAGTCGCTTCTGGTGTGAAAGAATTGGCCATCTGCAAGGACGTTTCCCAGGGGACATCTGGATGTTTGATGTTTTACCATCCTGTGGGAGGCTTCTCTCATGTCCCCTCATGAGGAGCTGGAGCTGACAGAGGGAGCTCCACCCACTCTTCCTGGATTCAAACAGCTCACCTGTTGGTCAGCAGTCCTGACGGCACAAGGGTTTAACCCACTATGTCACCGGGGGCTCCGTTTCGGAGTCATGCCAGTTAAAGTGGTGCCCAAGTGCTATACTTCTGTAGTATAAAGAGGAGTACCTGCTTTAAGTGCACACTTGAAGAAAACCCACTACTTAAAGGCAGGCATCATTGAGACAGGGATAACAGTGGATTGAAATGCAAAGTGCACTGCACTGCCAAATTTGAGAAGGATTGGGGCAACATTTTGCCATGTTTCTTAGCCAAGATTCAGTAGGGACTGTGCGGCAGAACTTACAGACAACTGTGAGCGAACGAGAAAGTAAACTGTTTGCACAGTACTGACAGCCCCAAATGAAAGAAATGAAGTTATCGTTAATCAGAATTACTCCGGGTCACCTAGCAGTGATTAATGAAGACTGGAACTGCAGACACAATCATATAGTTATATGACATAACCCAAAAGATGGATTAACTGTCTCTATGAAATTAAAGGATGGTGAGTGGGAGAAAAGGGGAAGGGGAGGATGTGTTTCCTTTCTCTCCCCCCTTTCTCTATATCTAATAAGATATATACAAATGTAATAAGACTCCCATATCTGCAGAGGATACATTCCAGGGCTTCACACAGTTACACCAAACCGCAATTATAATGATCTCTACCAAACTAACAAAAGCATATAATAGAATTGTGCCGGAAGACCTAAAAAAAAACACCTAGAGAGGACAGCTCTCTAGGTGTCACTAGGGCCCCTTCTACACTGCCATATAAAATCCAGATTATGTGCTTTAAACTGGATTATATGGCTGTGTAGACTCATATAATCCAGTTCAAAGCAGATAATGTGGATTATCTGATTTGATAATTTGGATTATATGGCATTGAAGAAGAGGCCCTGATCTTCTTTAGAAGGCCAAAGACTTTGTAATACTACAGCCCCCCCCCCCCCCCAGGATCCCTTAGCAATGAGCCAGGACAATTAAAGAGGTGCCAAACAGCATTAATTCTACAGTGCAGATTCACCCAGAGAAAAAGAGTCCACATATTGGTAACTTCCCAATGCATTCTACATGGGACTGTCCTTGATGATGACTCAAAACCTAAAGCTAGGTACAGGTGACGGCTTTTAAAGCCCTTGGAGCCATAATACTTGAAGGAGAACCTCTATATACATGTATCTGCCCAAGAACAAACATCTGAAGGAAAAGTCCTCCTCTGTGTCCCACCAATGAGAGGAATATAAAATGGGAGGAAAGGGGGTTGGGCCATATTCTCCCATTGCATATTGCTCCCATTGGTGCACTATATTGTTCTCAGCTGCCCCCATCCCCAATATTGGGACACCCTGTCCTTCTTGTTCTGACAGACACGAACATTGATTTCTTCCCAATGCCAAACTAAAATATAGTTTTTATTAAAACCTTCAAGGATAAATTCATTTCAAATTCTCTCCGAACGTATTCTCCCCTACGAACCATCAAGATTACTAAGATCATCTGGAGAGGCCCTGCTCTCGGTCCCACCAGCCTCGCAAGCGCGGCTGGTGGGGACGAGGGACAGGGCCTTCTCGGTGGTGGCCCCACGACTCTGGAACTCTCTCCCTCTGGAGGCCAGAACCGCCCCATCCATCCTAACATTTAGGAAACGGGTGAAGACGTGGCTGTGGAGTCAGGCCTTCGAGGAATGAGACAACACCATAGGACTCTGGATGGAAGTGGATATAGATCCATCTTATTAGGACGACTGACCACTGTAGTTTTATATTTAGTGTTTTTAAAGTTGTTTTGTAATTTGTGATATATGATATTTTAATGAATGTATATGTTTTTATGGCTGTAAACCGGGCTGAGTCCCTCAACGAGGTTGAGAAGCTCGGTATACAAAACTGTGAACTAAATAATAAATAATAAATAAATTTACATGGATATGATTTTTTTTTAAAAAAATGCAGTTTATAAAGTATGTAATAGTGTTGTGTTTTCGGGGTAAACCTTGACCTGTTTCGTGTCCTGGCTTTTGGTAGGGGCCCTGATCCATATTTGGGAAGGCAGATTTTTGTTTTCACTCTGGGGTGCTGAATCTGTTCTCTATTAGCCCATTTGGGGTGGGGGCTTCCTAGGTTCCCCTTTACTCATTTTAGGCATTGAAGCTACTTTATTCTAGAGGAGAGGTGCTCAGCTGCAGACAGGTGCATGCTTTGAGGCTTCTTACCTATTTTTACTCTAGAGGAGAAGCACTCGACTGCAGGCAGGCATGGGCACTTTCTGGGCCTGCATGCCACACATGCACACACTCTCTTTCCAAGACAAGGAGGCAAGTTCTCATTCTTACTCTAGAGGAGGTGCTCAGCTGCAGGTAAGCGTGCACACTTTATGGGCCTGCATGCCAGACACACACTCTTTCCAAGGCAAGGAGGCACTTAGTTGCAGGTAGGCGTGCACACTTTCTGGGCCTGCATGCCACACACTCTCTCTCTTTCCAAGGCAAGCAGGCAACAGGTAAGTTTTCATTCTTACTCTAGAGGAGGCGCTTGACTGCAGGCAAGCATGCACACTTTCTGGGCCTGCATGCCACACACACATTCTTTCCAAGGCAAGGAGGTGCTTAGCTGCAGGTAGGCGTGCACACTTTCTGGGCCTGCATGCCACACACTCACTCTCTTTCCAAGGCAAGCAGGCAACAGGTAAGTTCTCATTCTTACTCTAGAAGAGGCACTCGGCTGCAGGCAGGTGCACATGCTTTCTGGGCCTGCACGCCACACCCAAACACACATTCCAAGGTAAAGATGCATGGGCAACACATGCTCATGGAAAGCAGGTAAGGAGCCGGGATCGGCTCCCACTTCCTTTCATGTTGAGCTGATTTTCATACCGGGACCTTCCTGTTACATGCTCCTGAAAGTAACAAAAGAACGGATGAAATGAAGGAAAACAATTCCATGCACAACTTTAATATTTAATGGTTGTTTTTAAACTGGCTTTAACTGCTACTGATTTTTACTATTTTTTAAATCTTATTCAAAGTATTTGTGCTTTTAATCCGGAAGTGTTTTTAAATTGTTTATATTGTTCACTGCCGTGAGATCTTCTCACAAAACATGGCCTAGAAGTGTTTATATTAAACAAATAAATGAAATATATCTGCAAGTGTGCACATATTAAGCACACATATGTATCTTTCTCCAATGCATCATTTCCATTTTCCTCAAAGGAGGGGAATCTCTTTTTCTTTTGCCTCTGAAGAATATGGAAAGGTTTGGAAGGGTTGCTTGTGGCGTCCAGGAAGAGATAGCCTTTCTGTGAGCAGGAAAAGAGATTTATCAGTAATTTAAACACTTTCATTCGTAGCTGCTTTGCCGAGCACCAGATTGTCTGTATATTCTCCTTTTCAAGCCTTCCTTTCTGAATCTCCTTTTATTTGCAAGCTACGGATGAAAGAAAAGCCTCTGGATGGCAAATTGTTGCCAGCACGAATTTAATAAGGATAACGCTGTGAAACTCGATTTGATGATGAAGTTAGCAGCCACTTAGGCAGCTGGTAGGTTAGAAAAATATCATCTTCTTTTTTCATGGAGACCTAGGAATCGCTTTAGCCTTATCTGCAAGCTGACAAAACTTAGCCTAATAAGCCTTGGACTTAATTAGAATGTGACAGTGATGAGACTGGCATTTCAGATGGTCTTGTTACTAAACGGAATTGAGTATTCGCTTTTTGAAAGAGGGAGTCGGGAACAGAGAAATATCTATTAATAGTACTTTTGCTCGCTATTTCAGATTCTCAATGGGAACTAGGCTGCCTAGAAATACGTTGCATGCTATAACACTGGAAACACACACATGGCAATTCATCACACCCACTAGCTCCCCTTCCCAGCGTGCATTCTTCTTACCTGGCACCTGCTGTTTCTACTCTAGAGTAAGAGGCACTTGGCTGTAGGCACTGGCAGACGTGTGTGCCTTGGAAAGAGAGGGCAGGTGTAGCAGGGCATGCAGGCAGGCCTGGAAAGTGCACACGCCTGCTAGTGCCTGCTTGAAAACCCCGCCACACATGACCCGCCACACTCTCCAAGAGTGCGCCTGCAGCCGAGCTCCGGGCCTGCCTGCATCACATGCACTTTTTCCAAGGCAAGGTGGGTAGTTCACATGAAAGCGGTCTTTCATTTTGAGCAGATTTTTGTGTGGGGAGGGGGCTTCCCATTTCTTGTTTGTGAATAAATCGAAGACACAAAAGAAACGGTAGAAACAACAGGAAGGAATTTTACACACATGCCTAATTTCTATGCTTCCTTTTTCCTACAGTTCTCAGGGTGGTCATCTTGAGTCTTTTAGCCTTGTAATATCCATTTGGGATATATCTGCACTGTTGAGTTGATGGTCTTTGTCAGCACTTTAACTGCCATAACTCAATGCTGTAGATGGCTGTGGAGCCCTATTCTTGATCCGCATGTTCTCTCGCAGTGAGGACATAGATTTCCAAATGGAAGGTGCTCCCTGTCAGGGTTGGCTTGACATGGCTTCCTCTTGGCACGTTTCTCTCTTTTGCCCTCCATTTGTGTCTCTTCGAATTCTGCAGCACTGCTGGTCACAGCTGACCTCCAGTTAGAGCACTCAAAGGCCAGGGCTTCCCAGTTCTCAGTATCTATGACATAGTTTTCAAGGTTGGCTTTAAGCCCATCTTTAAATCTCTTTTCCTGTCCACCAGCATTATGTTTCCTATTCCTGAGTTGACAGTATAGTAACTGCTTTGGGAGACAGTGATCGGGCATTTGGACAACGTGGCCAGTCCAGCGGAGTTGATGGCATAGTGCTAGTGGTCTTTGCTTCTTCCAACATGCTGACATTTGTCAGTTTGTCTTCCCAAGAGATTTGCAGGATTTTTCGTAGACTACGCTGATGGAATTGTTCCAGGAGTTGAGTGTGACATCTGTAGACAATCCATATTTTGCAGGCATATAACAGGGTTGGGAGGACAATAGCTTTATAAACAAGCACCTTCATCTCCCTATGGATGTCCCAAACCTCAAACACTCTGCTTCATTCAGAAAAATGCTGCATTCACAGAAGTCAGGAGGTGTTGTATTTCAGTGTCAGTGCTGACTTTTGTGGAGAGGTGGCTGCCAAGGTAGTGGAAATGGTCAATAGCATTGAACCATTGGGCCAACTGTGCATAATTTGGATATTCCTCCAAAAAAAATCCTGATGCAATACCCAATATTTGTCTAAATGAGAACTTCCCCTAATACAAGATTGCATATATGTGTGCACTTATACAGAGAGAGAGAGAGAGAGCTTGGTTGCAACTCCCATTTTCTTTCATGAATATTTTATTGAAACCCCATATTAATCACTTTGTCACCAATCCACCTTGCCTGCAGTCCTCATTATCTGTCGCAGAAGCACTTTTTCTCAATATTAAGTATCTCTCTTTTTTCAAAAAAAAAAAAATGAGTCCCCTCTGAAGCCGGCCAATACCTACATGATTAATATGCCTGACTTGTGCAGAAAATGGGTGATGTGAACACAAAACAGCCATCCAACTGAAAAAGCACAAAAGATGCCATTGGTCTCGATCGGTTGAAACAACTCTTATTAAAGTGACAAAGCCAAAACTATGAAAGTGTTCTGCATTGTTAATAACTTGATAAGATGTCCATGGAAAGACCTTGAGCAGGTGGCTTCATATTTTAAAACTGAGCCTGGACTATGTAAACAGGGAAAGGGGCAATCTCTTTGTGAATACCAATGACCATTGACCAAGAGATAACTCACTGCATTGGGCAGGCATGAGCAACTGCTTGGAAAACTGGCTGCGTGCAACAAGCTTGCAGCATAATGAGAAGTGGGGAAATATGTCAGGTTCACTTTTTCCCTTATTCAGAATTTCCTCCCTTTCCTTCTATTCCAGATATGAGGAGAAAGGTAACAAGCTTGCATGATAAATTCCCCAGAAATTAACTGGAACAAAATTCCATTTGCACCCGCAGAATTCAATAGACAACACTTTTCTCATTGTGGAAAAGACAATATAATTCCTAACTGCTTACCGTGTTGTTCTTCAAAATGAGTTGATTCTCAAAGAAAAGATGTGTCTATAAAGGGGACCTTGATGCATTTAAATATCACTTTAACTCCTTCCTGTTGCACCCCAGGTGGCCTTATATCTCTAAGGAAAACGTGGTATCTAATTGCTATAAATAGATAATGTGGATCCACTTGGATTAATGTAAAAAGGTGAGTGATATTATAGGGTGTGATCAGAAAAAATGTCTATTCCTTTCAGCTGTCATTTATGGTATGTATGGTTCATAGGCTTCAGAGCTGTTTCCATTCTATAGCACATTGATGCCAGGTTAACTGACATGACTCAATCCTTTGGAATCTAGGATTTGAAGTTTGCTAAAGTACTTAATATTGTATCATCAAAGGCTTTCATGGCTGGAATCACTGGGTTGTTGTGTGTTTTTCGGGCTGTATGGTCATGTTCCAGAAGCATTCTCTCCTGACATTTCTCCTGCATCTATGGCAGGCAATCTTAGAGGTTGTGAGGTCTGTTGGAAACTAGGCAAGTGAGGTTTATATATCTGTAGAATGTTCTGGGTGGGAGAAAGAACTCTTGTCTGTTTGAGGTAGGTGTGAATGTAGCAATTGGCCACCTTGATTAGCATTTAATGACCTAGCAGTTTTCAATGTCTGGCCTCTTACTGCCTGGGGGAATTCTTTGTTGGAAGGTGATTAATTGGCCCTGATTGTTTCTTGTTTGGAATTCCCCTGTTTTTGAGTGTTCTTTATTTACTGTTATGATCTTAAAGTTTTTAAACACAATATTCCAGTACAAGTGACTCTACTATAAGAATATTATCCTGTTTTGATAGGCCCATAGTCAAAATACCAGAAAAAAGCCAGACCTATCCCAAATTCATTTTTGGATGTTCTCACCATGTTTTCTTACTTCCAATACTTATTTCCATAATTTTTAAGGGTGGAACTCTGCTTTTGGGGGATCATCTAGAGTTTGCTGGCAATTCCCATAGCTTCGCAGCAGATGGGACTGATTCTGATTCAGGCTGATCCAGTGTCCAGATGGGGGACACTGCCATCATTATTTCCCAGCATGGTCATACAAGTTGTGTCAGAATGGAAAATCCACAACAACCAGGAGTTCATACAGACCTCTACACCCAACAGAGAGTGAAACAGTGGCACAAAGAATGTGGCCAATATGGTCTCATCCTAGTTGAGCCATATGAATGGCAACACAGTGTCACTCAGGCTTGGCAGGCTGTATCTGGCCATTTCTGGGGCCAGTCTGAATAATTTATAGCTACAGATTTAGTAGCCAATATATATTTATTCTTAGACTTGAAAAAGGAAGCTGAGCATAAAGTAGATAAGGTCCTCAGATGCAAAGAGGTATCATTAAATACTGAAGGCAAGACCACAAAGATCTTGCCTACATGCACAATGGATTCACATACAATCTTACTTTTGCAGTGCTTGAACTAAAACGTGTCTGTTCTGCATCAAGCAAAAATGTCTGATTCTATAACACATAGAGTCAGGAAATGAGAAGAAGGCTAGAACTTGGAAGGGCAGTTATGAGGAAACTGGACAAAACTCTCAAGGGTCAAGATATTTCAGAAATGTATCCAAATCAGTATTGGAAAAGATGATATCACTGAAAAAGAAGAACATGCTACAGATGGATTAATACAATCAAGGCAGCTTCAGCTCTATGTTTGCAAGACCTGAAGAGTGCTATTAATAGCAGGAGCTCTTAAAGGTCTTTCATTCATTCATAAGTCAAAGCCAACTTGTCAGCAAATAACAACAACAAAGACCAGCAAGACTTGTGCTGAATTTCCTTCCTGAAGAACTTTGGCAGCAGACCTAAAGAACTATCTAGGAAGTTTGTCACATATGACATTTAGTAGTGTTAGGCTGGAATGTGAATCTACAAACAGTTCAACACCCTCTGGATTATATGGCAATGTCATCATAGGCTGTCACTTATGGCTGAGTATGATTCCCTTCCAAGTTAGAGTCTTGGCGGCGGATCCATAAGTGATTGTAGAAACCTACTGTGGATCAGCATGTTCTTTCGCAATGAGGACATTGATTTCCAGGTGGAAGGCAGTCCAATAAGAGCTGGCTTGACATGCTCAGTACTATTCAAATTTAGCCATTCATGAACTGATATCAATCTGCAAGCTATCAATTCTGATCCACAGAAAGTTTCCAGGAAGGAAACAAACCATGGTAAGCTAATGGGCACAAAATTGGGACTTCATTAAATGGGATGGGGGAAAGAGGGGGAAAGCTGAGGGAATGATCCTCCTTTGTTCCCCACAGTATTTCCCTAACTTTTGGGATGGCCTGCCATCCCAAGTGATTTCTGCCTTTTCCCCACTTCTTCTTCTGTTCTCCAATTAGGTATCGAGTAACACCCAACTCCTATAAAGCCACTCTGGGTTCCGTTTCACCACTCTGCCACAACGGAGCCCCACGGAGTCCCACTGAAAGTTGCCCTGTGCCATGTGATGGGCTCCATGGGACTCCATTTCAGCACCAGGGAGAAGACACAGAGAAGACTGCATCTGATAAGGTCCTTGGTGTTGGCTCCTACTAGGGTTGTGCACTGATTCACAATCTTTAGCTGGTCCAGACAGTTTCGATGCCTCTGCTGCCTTTTTTCTTTCCTGGCTACAACAGAACAGTGCCTGCTGATTCAGAAAATGGATTGTGGTCCAGCCAAATTGCACAACCCTACTAATTTAGCCAATATCAAAGGGCTTATTTGCATCCAAACCTGTTATTACTTCAGTCATATTTATTAAAAGAATTCGATACCTGCTGTTTTGTTAGAGAGGAAACATCAAGGTTGATAATCTCTATTGGATAACAATTATAAATGTGATTAGTACTTTAATCTGTCTTTTTGAAATGCTAGAAAAGGGTTTTTTACACAAAGATTGCCATCTCCTTCTTAAAGGAGACATGTTCAAGAAATGGGCCCAACTATCCCATTAAATGGGCAAATGGGAGGTCCTTGGGAACTAATGGTTAGCTCTCAGATTCAACAAGATAGAAACTCTGACCTCTTTCACATATGCATATTCCCACACACACAGTCTCTCTCTCTCTCTCTCTCTCTCTCTCTCTCTCTCTCTCACACACACACACACACACACACATCTATCTATCTATCTATCTATCTATCTATCTATCTATCTATCTATCTATCTATCTATCTATCTATCTATCTATCTACACCAATGAATCTGTGTAGCTGGCTCTCCACCTCCTGCCTAACTCAGATCTTGGAAATAACATGTTGAGAGTAGCTACCATCCCCAGAATTGTCTATCAATGTCTACATTACAAAACTTTGCATATGCTTAGCTATATAACAGAGGCATGAAAAAAGCCTGCACGGTAGAATTAATGCAGTTTGACCCCACTTTAACTGCCATGGCTCAATGCACAACATGGCCAATACTCAATGAGACTGATATGTATCAGTCCCAGTGTGGATAGGTCCTATTGTTCATTAGTTCTATTGTGCATCAGTCACTTCATTTCCTCCCCTGTGTTGTAGTATAACAGTTCCTTACAGTATGTGTAGACATAACAGAACTGGCCAGTTGTAATTCCTGCAGATATAAGTCCACTTCCAAAGTCACCAATGAGATTTTGGCTAAGATACAAGACATATTGTTGAAGGCTTTCATGGCTGGGATCACTGGGTTGTTGTAAGTTTTTCGGGCTATATGGTCATGTTCCAGAAGCATTCTCTCCTGACATTTCACCTGCATCACCAGGAGCCCCGGTGGCGCAGTGGGTTAAACCCCTGTGCTGGCAGGACTGAAGACCGACAGGTCGCAGGTTCAAATCCGGGGAGAGGCGGATGAGCTCCCTCTATCAGCTCCAGCACCTCATGCGGGGACATGAGAGAAGCCTCCCACAAGGATGATAAAACATCAAATCATCCGGACGTCCCCTGGGCAACATCCTTGCAGACGGCCAATTCTCTCACACCAGAAGTGACTTGGAGTTTCAAGTCACTCCTGACACAACAAAAAAAAAACCTTGCATCTATGCCATAGATGCAGGCGAAACGTCAGGAGAAAATGCTTCTGGAACATGACCATACAGCCCAAAAACTTATAACAACCCAAGATATAAGATGTTACCATGGAATTAAGTGATACTGCCAATATTCTATGTTATAAAAAGCTGTTTAATGAAATAGTGTTAATCGAATGATCTAATCTTTACTTGGCTGCACAAAGATAAGCTTAAGAAAATCATTTGTAGGGGATTTTTGCCCCTTTTTTCACTTTTAATCATATCCTCCCTCCCAAAAAAAATCATACATTAAATGTAACTAAAAACAACTTATTGATTAATAATAAGATGACATTAGTGGCAAGTTGCTTTGTATAACAGCAATACTCTCGGTTCTGCTCTAGATCAGAAGATATAACCTTCCCAAAGTGTAATGACTAATACGGCACTGTGAAAGAGGCCAGCCCGATACTTTCTTCTGCTTGAGAGCAAGGTGGAATCCCCCTCTTGTTCCATGTATTAAAGCTGAGAAAACTACCAATGTGTTTATTAATTGTCACCTTTTAATTAGTTCAGTAGTGAACATAGCTTTTCTCCTGTTCACAGAAACTGTGTTAGGTAGGTCAGATTAAGGGTGCATCTACAACAGGCATGGCCAAACTTCAGCCCTCCGGGTGTTTTGGACTATTTGAAGTCATGGGAGTTGAAGTCCAAAACACCTGGAGGGCCAAAGTTTGCCCATGCCTGAGCTACACTGTAGAATTAATGTAGTTTCAGATCCATACCTCAATTGAATCATGGGATTAATTGTGTTAATGGGATCAATGTTACAGCCACCTCTCCACAAAAGTCAACATTGACACTGAAATACAACACCACCTGAGCTCTGTAAGTGCAGCATTTTTCCAAATGAAGCACAGAGTGTTTGAGGACCGGGACATCCGTAGGGATACCAAGGTGCTTGTTTATAAAGCTATTGTCCTCCCAACCCTGCTATATGCCTGCGAAACGTGGTCTATAGACGTCACATGCAACTCCTAGAACGATTCCATCAGCACTGCCTCCGGAAAATCCTGCAAATCTCTTGGGAAGACAGGCGGACAAACATCAGCGTGCTGGAAGAAGCAAAGACCACTAGCATTGAAGCGATGGTCATCCTCCATCAACTCCGCTGGACCGGCCACTTTGTCCGGATGCCCGACCACCGTTTCCCAAAAAAGTTGCTCTACTCCGAACTCAAGAACGGAAAACGGAATGTTGGTGGGCAGGAAAAGAGATTTAAAGATGGGCTCAAAGCCAACCTTAAAAACTCTGCATAGACACTGAGAACTGGGAAGCCCTGGCCCTTGAAGCTCCAGCTGGAGGTCAGCTGTGACCAGCAGTGCTGTAGAATCTGAAGAGGCACAAATGGAGGGTGAAAGAGAGAAATGTGCCAAGAGGAATGTGCATCAAGCCAACCCTGACCAGAACCGTCTTTCACCTGGAAACCAATGCCCTCACTACGGGAGAACATGTAGATCAAGAATAGTCACCACAGTCACCTACAGATGCACCATCAGTACACCGATCTTGGAAGACAATCCTTCTCGGACAACGAGGAATAGCCCAAGTAAGTAAGTAAGAATCACGAGAGATGTATTTTTACAAGGTCTTTGGCCTGCTTTGCCAAAGAGAAGGCTAGCTAAAAATCCCAGGATTCCATGGATTTAAGCCATGGTAGTTAAAGTGGTGTTAAACTGCATTAATTCTACAGTGAAGATGCATCCCAAGACAGAGAATAACCGTCCTGAGGTCATTCAGTGGATTTCATTGTCTGATCTATTGATTGTACTAAATTATTCAATGCCATTATTTTCACTAGTGATGCCCTTAATTCTACAACTGCGGGAAAAGGATTCCCAACTATTGAGGGACACTATTAATAACATTTGAACAATTTGAAATTCATGTCATGCAAAATAGCTGAATTGGTTACATTTATCAACCACGTCAAATAAATTAACTGCAGCTGTAGCAGTGCACATCATATATTCAGATGTAATACTGATACCTCAAGTGATGTGCCTACCAAGGACTTTTCCCCAAAGAAACGTTTGCAAATGATATTAAATAACGAATATATCAGATCACTTGACATGCTGCTCACACAAATGGATATAATGCTCTCACATAAATGGATATCTGTAGATGTTGGCCAAGCTCAAAACAGCAGCAATGGAGTGGCTTCAATTAAATATTGGAAGTTTCTATATAGGTATAGGCCTCGCGTAGAAAGGCGTAACCTCCGACGAATCCAACTTGGCAAAGATAGTTCCAATTAATCCTCTACCATCCCTCTATTTAAAATGTCCCAGTTTTTATTTTTCCCATTTCCAAGCTTTAAGGTAAAGGTAAAGTTTTCCCCTTGACATTAAGTCTAGTCGTGTCAAACTCTGGGAGGTGGTGTTCCTCTCCATTTCTAAGCTGAAGAGTTGGAATTGTCCGTAGACACCCTCAAGTTCATATGGCCAGCATGATTGCATGGAGCGCCATTACCTTCCCGCCAGAGTGGTACCTACCTATTGATCTACTCAACATTTGCATGTTTTCATATTGCTAGGTTGGCAGAAGCTGGGATTAACAATGGGAGCTCACCCTGCTCCCCAGATTCAAACTGCCAATCTGTCGGTCAGTAAGTTTAGCAGCTCAGTGAATTAACCCACTGTTCCTACCAGGGGCTCCAGCTTTATTTTCCCAACCTTATTTTCAGCTTAGTTTAGTTGCTGCAAACTGAATTCAAAATGCATTAGTAGTTTGTACTCAATCAACTCAGCAGAGAAAGAAAAGAAAAGAAGGCAAAATTTTGCGCTTCCCAGTAGGCTCAGGCAAAAGCAAACTGGTGCAACCCCTCCTGGTGTGTGCATTTTTTCTTCTTAATACATTTTTTTTCAGTCTTGACCACACTGATGGTTGGCCATACATGTACTGGTTTCCATAATGAAATGTTGGAACGTGTGGAAATGTGTCTTATTCATCTGCTCAGGCCACATGCGAGATTAGAGCCGCAGGATTTGAAAGGAACAAAGATATTGAGTGGGTTGTTGTAGGTTTTTCCGGGCTATATGGTCATGTTCTGGAGGCATTTTCTCCTGACATTTCGCCTGCATCTATGGCAAGCATCCTCAGAGGTAGTGAGGATGCTTGCCATAGATGCAGATGAAACGTCAGGAGAAAATGCCTCCAGAACATGGCCATATAGCCCGGAAAAACCTACAACAACCCAGTGATTCCGGCCATGAAAGCCTTCGACAATACAAAGATATTCAGTATCACCTTTTCTACAAGCAAACTCTGCCTCTGTCAGGACTTATCAGTTTAGAACTGAAATGGGGCCAGTTAAAAATAGCTTGCATTGAATGAGAGGAATTCTGGGGTCAGGTAAAATAGATAGGGTTTCTAGGTTAACATCAGTTTAGGTCCTAAACTTTTGGGTTCAAAAGTTGAAGGAATGACCTCTACTGATATCCATGGGGTGGTCATGGTCATGTTATTAGAAAAAGTACCTTAAACAGACACTCAGAGTATTTCATTCCATTTTTTCCCAAAAATCCAAGTCAGTGAAAGATGTACACATTTTTTAATGTCAATGGTCTTGCGCTGCGACTCTTTCCCACTGAGCTGAGAACTAATAAGGTCTATTCTAGGAACTCTAAATCCACAATTTGCTCTCATCCCCAAACATTTTGTGACAGCCATCAAAAGTTCTAGGCAGATTAAGGAAGGAAAGTGGTTTCAATGTTGGACCAGAACTCTGGGAAACCGCGGTTCTCACGACCAGGCTCAGCCCTGGAAATCTACTGGGTGATCTTTGGCAAGCCATATCCTCTGATCATTATTTGAAGTTCACAAAATGTCCTGCTTCCATAAGTGGTAGACTTTTTTACTGGTCTGAAGACAAATTCAGGTGGTAATCCAATAAATTCTTGAGACAAGAATCAACTTCAAGGCAGAACTTCTACTACTAGGACTGTTGGATGATCAAATAAGAAAGGAGCATGAGAGAATATTGGTGCATGTCTTAACATGGTGGTTCCCAACCTGTGGTCTGTGGACCACGAGTGGTCCACAAGAACAAAAATATGGTCCTCAACCTCACCATTACTGCTCCGTTGTCTCGAAGACACGTGGCAACAAGAGTGGCCAGTCTCGCAAAACTCTCTTATAGTGCCGATGCAATGGGGATGTTGGGAGGGGAGAGACTTACTACCCCTGAAAGATTACTACTACAACATCAGCTCTATATTATTAGAAATGGTTTTCTCTGGGTGAACAGATGGTGGCTACTGGATGGCATATGTTGTGTATCAGACACTAGAGCTGATATGATCTATCCAATGCAATTTTCTGAATTAGCACCCCAAATAACCAAACTGAATCTAAAGTTGACCAATAACTCACTTGTAACCCTTTTGGTAATAATGTTGGAGAATGGTCCCTGGTCAACAAGGTCCATGGTCAAGTGCTCCATAGTCAAGGAGCCCCTGGTCAAAAAAAGGTTGGGAACCACTGTGTTAACACCAGGAAGAATCTTTGTATGGTCAACAGTGGAAAAAGGTAGATACACCAACTTTAACTACAAGAGAGGAGATTCCAACTGAACATTAGGAAGAACTTCCTGACTGTGAGAGCCGTTCAGCAGTGGAACTCTCTGCCCCGGAGTGTGGTGGAGGCTCCTTCTTTGGAAGCTTTTAAACAGAGGCTGGATGGCCATCTGTCAGGGGCGATTTGAATGCAATATTCCTGCTTCTTGGCAGGGGGTTGGACTGGATGACCCACGAGGTCTCTTCCAACTCTTTGATTCTATGATTCTAAGATTTGACAGTGAAGATGTGGGAACTAACTGAAATGGACAATTTAGCCAGTGTTGTTGAAGGATAAATAACACTAAGAAAGTTTGAAAACAAATCTGGTTCTGGTTTGAAAGTGTTATTTCCTGTTTAATTGTGCAGGACTTACTTTGAAAGTAGTTGTTATACTCCAGAAAGTTCATTTTTGTGACTGTCACAAACTATGTTGAATTGGTTGAGATTCTATGAGATATTCATTGAAAAAATATAGCAAAAAGTGCTGCAGGATGTCCCACAAAAACAAAAGTTTTGCAGTTTAAAAAACTTTTTATACGTTTTATGATAAAACCAATTCCGAAATGACATTCATGACCCAGGAACAAAAATCGTGTTGCATACTGTAATTGGACATATTCTTTAATAAATGGAAACCTTTTGTTATCTGAGCGAGAGAAAAAGATGTTATGCACAGATTTGGAGATACAAACCATTGGGATACTGATTTGTGAAGGTAAAAATGAGTTAAACAATTGGTATGTGGGGGGGGACCTGTAGTGACCCCACTTTAACTAAATCTTGTAAAGAAAACCTTATGATAGGGTTGTTCTAAGTCGATGTCAACTCGAAGGCACATAACAGCAACAAATTTTGTTAATAGTTGTTAATCATGCTTATGGCAATCCTAAGGTGACCCTATCACGGATTTTGTTTTTTGGGTTGTTCTGGGTTTTCTGGGCTTTATGGTCATGTTCCGAAAGCATTCTCGCCTGACTTTTCACCTGCATCTTTGGCCGGCACCCTCAAAGGTCATGAGGTCTGATTTTGTTTTTTATTTGGCAAGATTTGTTCATAGGGGGCTTGCTTCTGGCTTCCTCTGAGGCTGAGAGAGAGTGGTTTTCCCAAGGTCACCTGGTGGATTTCTATAGCTGAAAGGGGATTCGAACCCTGATCTCCAGAGTTGTGTGGTTTAGTGATTTGAGTGCTGGAGACCAGCGTTCAAATCTCCATTCAGCCAACGAAGGAACTGGATAGGAATTGAGAGGCATATTGAGTCAGATCTAGGTTTCCTTAGATGCCAGGGATGAGGGAGAAATGAACCTAGCTCTTATTTAAATATGAAATGACCTAATTCAGGCTTTCTGAATGAATATGCAAACCATCCTTTGGCTTTTGCATTTCACAGAATTGTGTGACACTGTTCCCTGGTGTAAAAAAAAAGTATGTCAATGCAGATATATGGGGCAATGGTACCCAGCAAGGTATATATCAGAAGAAATCACTTGCAAAAAAAAGTATATTGAGGGGAAATGGTTAGAAAAGTGTACACAAATGTTTGTGCTTGTGAAAGGGCACACATGCATGTGTTCCCATGGAAAAAAGAGAAAGAAATGGTATTTCAGAAATACGCATTTCCCATATTTTGTAATTTTGTACATCCAGATGTAAAGTGAAGAATGCAACAAAACAGTTTGGCATAAAAGACGGTGTTCAACCAGTTACCAAGGTCACAAGTCACAGAAAGTTTTATAGCAAAGGGTAAAAAATCATGGATTCTTCAAATATTTGTTTCACTTTACTTTACAGGCTTGGCCCTGGCGAAACAGGAAAGGTACTCTAACTCTAAAGCTCTCAGCAACATTAAGGTTGCCTCCCTACCCTTCCTGATTGAAAAACAGATGGAGAAAAAAAATCCCTTCACAACAGCCTCACAGTGTAAGATCTGCCTTGTCTCTTTCACCTTTCTCTAAAAGCCCAATAAAGATTTTACTTTTGTAAACAGTTCCCTTTTGGGGCATCCACTTAGGGGAGATAAGTAACTCCTTCCTCGAAAGGTCGCAGCCCCTTAAGACTCTTCATCCTACTTCCGCAAAAGATATAAAATGGAGACATTCCCAGTGTAGAGCAAAGCCAGGTTATTCAAGGCCAGGATGGTACAAATCATGACCCCAAAATGCAGGGGTGTCTTTAAGATGGAAGGTACTCCGATGTTAAATGAGAAATGATACTCAAAGGAGAACCTGCCCTGGAAAAAAAGAGAACTCTTTAATGGAAGACCTGGAATTGAAGAGCATTTGGACCATAGGCATGGGAGGGCCATTTTGGGGTCCTTAAGGGTCCATTTTATACAGCTGTGTGGAAGGGGCCTTAGGCTAGTCCTGCCAGATGGACTTCTAAAACACTGCTCTGAAAGGGGAGCAGAAAAGGTTATGCCACCCTTTATGCTATCTTGAACATCTGTAGCATTAACTGTACCACTTTTTGATTGTTGGATCTCATACACAATTCCCAGAATATGTATACTTTCAAGCTGCCTGCCAACTAATGATGTCCTCATGAGTGTCATAGGGTTTTCTTAGGCAAGGAATACTAAGAGGTGGTTAATTCAGTTCCTTCCTCTGAAATACAGCCTAGAATCTCTGAATACTGTGCATTAAATATAGAACTGTCAAGTTATGAGGAGCAAAGACTAAAAATAAAAATAAAAAACCCTTTGTGCATCAAGTGCCAACCAGCAAACACTGAACATCTGAAGCTTGCTGTCTATCTCCTTCCAGGTTCCGCAGTAATGGGTCATTTTGGAGCGAGTCAGTGAACGGGGATAGATTTATTCCAGCTCGAAATATATTTAGTGCTGAATTCAGGCATGGTTTTTCAAAAGCTGGGGCATTGTGTTCTCTGCTTCTATGCCTTGTAGAGTGCCTGAATGCAAGAGAGCTTGGCATCTCTCACTTTACAAGTCAAGAGGGCTAATAAAACGGCACTTCATGTTCCACCAAAAAAAAGAGACTCTGCTGAAATATTTATTTCCCTCAATTCCATGCAGCACATAGAGGTCACATCGTTGGATGATGGGGCGTAGTATGAAGGCAGACTCTGTTCCAGTCTGAACCTCCTCTTCCCAGATGAAGCAAACCATGAATAAAGCAACCCTGTCAAATGCTCTGAACGTCTGTCTCAGCTGACTCATGTTCCACTTCGGTTTTAATGGAGGAGGTGGCACTTTTCCTTCCAGCCAGCTTTCAGTTGGGAATGCCGCCGATGGGCTTGTGTTACACTGTGTTCTCACAGTGGGCTCATATTCTCATTTCAGATTGCAGAGAGATTGTTCAAAGGCAACTCCCCCAGCCGCCACCAAAAAAGAAATCACACTCTTATTCCCTTGAATGTCTACAGATTAAATGGTGCAAAGCATTAAACTCTCAATTTATGCCTTTGAGAGGGTGAGACACAGAAAACCTTTCCCATAAAGCTCAAATAGGTCTGTTACTAATATCCTCTGTAAGGACAAGTTCTTGACTCAAGTAGAATTAGATCATGTTTTCAGCTGTCTCTGAGAGAAGACAACTGCTGCAAGGACTGGGCGTTTTGCTTCCCTTCTCTGTGATTACAAAAAAAAAAATCATGGTTTTGATCTCAGTGTGAAATAATACATACCTTGTAAATGTAGTAATACTGCAAGAAAGTAAGGCTGGCCCAAGAATTCAGAAAATATGGTCTTTTAGTACTTTATGGACACCTAAGTAAGGCTATGGGATGATGCAAATTGCAACCCATCGCATCATGGATGGGACCCGTTCTAAAGAATTACTGCAATTTCACTCCAGTTAACTGTCATAGCTCAGTGCTATGGACCCATAGGATTAGTAGTTTGGTGAAGCTCCAGTACTGTCTGGCAAGGAAGGCTTTGTACAACTACAGCTACCATGATTCCATACAACCATAGAGTTGGAGAAGACCTCATGGGCTACCCAGTCCAACCCTCTGCCAAGAAGAAGGAAATTCCAAAGCACTCCTAACAGATAGCAATCCAGCCTCTGTTTAAAAGCCTACAAAGAAGGAGCCACCACCACTCTCCTAGGAAGAGAGTTCCACTGCTGAACAGCTCCCACAGTCAGAAAGTTCTTCCTAATGTTCAGGTGGAATCTCCTGTCCTGTAGTTTGAAGCCATTGCTCTGCGTCCTAGTCTCCAGGGCAGCAGAAAACAAGCCTGCTCCCTCCTCCCTATGACTTTCCCTCACATATTTATACATGAACCTCATCACGTCTCTTCTCAGCCTTCTCTTCTGTAGAGAAGGCTGCCCAGATCTTCAAGCTGCTCCTCGTAGGGCTTGTTCTCCAAACCCTCGATGATTTTAGTCACCCTCCTCTGGACACATACCAGCTTGTCAACATCTCCCTTCAATTATGGTCCCCAAAATTGGACATAGTGGGATTCTAGGTGTGACCAAGCAGAATAGAGGGGTAGCATGACTTCCCTAGATCTGGACACTTCCCTAGATCTAGACACTACACTAGAAAGATACCTCTTTGAGGAAAGTAATAAATGCTTTCAGGGGGGTGGAGTAAGACCTATAGTGGGCCTCTATAGTGTTAGAGTGCTGTTGTGGAAAGAGGATTCAAAAGGTTCAAAACAACCTATTTGTATTCCTGTGTGTGGAACATTTTTTTTTTAGAAACTCATGATATGAAACCATTCTCTGTACAAGTAAAGCCTGATAGTTTATTGAAACCACTATATATTTTTACTGTTCAAGAACTAAATAAACATCATATTCTTGTTTTATTTCACCCGAAAAGTTTGTGTATCTTTTTGAACATTCTAGTGAAAAGGGGTGGCCTATGAATCAATAATTGGTGGCAGGAAAGAAATATATAAAAAGCAGTGGTAGCATCCCACTGTCCTGTCTTGTTTGTGTGTGTCCTTGTCCTCACGACCTTCATAGAATCATAGAATCATAGAATCAAAGAGTTGGAAGAGACCTCATGGGCCATCCAGTCCAACCCCCTGCCAAGAAGCAGGAATATTGCATTCAAATCACCCCTGACAGATGGCCATCCAGCCTCTGTTCAAAAGCTTCCAAAGAAGGAGCCTCCACCACACTCCGGGGCAGAGAGTTCCACTGCTGAACGGCTCTCACAGTCAGGAAGTTCTTCCTCGTGTTCAGATGGAATCTCCTCTCTTGTAGTTTGAAGCCATTGTTCCGTGTCCTAGTCTCTAAGGAAGCAGAAAACAAACTTGCTCCCTCCTCCCTGTGGCTTCCTCTCACATATTTATACATGGCTGGCCTATCTTTCGCTGGCCTATCTTTCATTCTCTTGTTGCAGAAGGCATTAAGTAGTTCTGCCTTTTCCCTATCCCCTGTCAGTATTTCCCCATCTTCTCCTCACAGAGACCCCATCACCTCCTTGTTCTTCCTTTTTCTACCAAGGTAAGCAAATAAGCCCTTT
Source organism: Anolis sagrei ordinatus (assembly GCF_025583915.1). Classification (NCBI taxonomy): domain Eukaryota; kingdom Metazoa; phylum Chordata; class Lepidosauria; order Squamata; family Anolidae; genus Anolis; species Anolis sagrei. The sequence goes on along the minus strand of NW_026847438.1, from coordinate 235,624,931 downwards.
ATATTGTTTTTAATGTCCATGGCAAGCCTGAGCTGATTTTGTGCTTTAGCCCTGCAACCCTTTTCCTTACAGCATTAGCACTGAACCATGGCAGTTAAAGAGGAGCCAAACTACATTAATTCTTCAGTACAGATGCACCCCAGTGATTCATCTGCACCAGGATGATTTCTCCATTCATAGGCAGTTTTGGATGCCTTTTGAAAGCACAGCTGTCTTTGTATGCTGAGTCAGGTTGGACAGCCTAAATTTACTTTATCCCATAACTAATCAAACCTCCTCCTACTTGAATAACCTCATAATGGATTCTGTCTTCTTGGTCACGCCAAAGTATGATGGAATTTGGGGCAAGTAGTAAGGAATGTTGGGAAATATCTTTTATGGGTATGGACCACTTTGCTGCCATGATGTCATTCTTTTCCAGAAACATTGCATTTCTGGATATTTCTGGTCTTAATCTGTTCTCCCTTCAAACTCCCATCCAAGGAGTTTTCCTGAGTCATTCTTTCCCATGGGTGGGCCCCTTCAAATAGTTTGAGATATCTTGCATTACTCAGGCATGGTTAAGAAAATGCATCTTCCCTTACTTATTAAAAACCACCAATTTGATCTGGTGGAAACAGAAAGCATTTGAAAAATGTATTTCCATCTTTGCCCCTAAGCCTAGATCTACACTGGCATATCATGTAACTTGGATCAGCATTATATGGTCACTATAGACCAGGCATGGGCAAATTTTGGCCCTCCCGGTGTTTTGGACTTCAACTCCCACAATTCTTAACAGCCTCAGGCCCCTGAGAGGAAAAAGGAAGAGGCCTGAGGCTGTTAGGAATTGTGGAAGTTGACGTCCAAAACACCTGGAGGGCCAAAGTTTGCCCATGCCTGCTATAGACCCATATTATATAATAATATAAAAATAAAAAAATATTTATACCTCGCCAACATCTCCCCAAGGGGACTCGGGGAGGCTTAGATGAGGCCAAGCCCAGCAATACAACAATGCAAATGTACAACATAAGAATACAACAATAAAATATAAAAAATAAAATAAAATAAACATTATAAATAAGGACATCAGACAATATAAAATCACAATATTTGAACACAGAGAATTAATCATAGTGGACAGGGCCAATTGCAAGGATTAAAAGTTTAAAAACACTGGGTGAGAGAGCAATATAATGTATCTGGACAGGGGGTCCGAGGGATGAAGAACAAGCCCTATGAGGAGTGGCTTAAGGAGCTGGGCATGTTTAGCCTGAAGAAGAGAAGGCTGAGAGGAGATATGATAGCCATGTATAAATATGTGAGAGGAAGCCACAGGGAGGAGGGAGCAAGCTTGTTTTCTGCTTCCTTGGAGACTAGGATGCGGAACAATGGCTTCAAACTACAAGAGAGGAGATTCCATCTCAACATGAGGAAGAACTTCCTGACTGTGAGAGCCGTTCAGCAGTGGAACTCTCTGCCCCGGAGTGTGGTGGAGGCTCCTTCTTTGGAAGCTTTTAAACAGAGGCTGGATGGCCATCTGTCAGAGGTGATTTGAATGCAATATTCCTGCTTCTTGGCAGGGGGTTGGACTGGATGGCCCATGAGGTCTCTTCCAACTCTTTGATTCTATGATTCTATGATTCTATGAAGTAGGGTTTAATTGCACTAACAGATAAGATAAAGTGCTTCCGAGGGCATTTATGCAGGGATTCGTCAGGTCAGGGGATTATTGTTTGTCCACCAACCCCCGAAGAACGACGCATAAAATAAAGACACAACAACCATTTCATGGATTTAAATTGGGCAACTTTTATTTTAATGTTACCTATTTAACTCTTAACTACCTCAAGGGTGTCAGGAACTGGCAAACCTAACCCAGGTAGTAGCACTACCCAATAACAACAATTTTTCGGGCGACACACCTGGGTTCCGGTACTAAAACCAGATACCGTGAAGGGAAACGAATGAGGAGTCTGCCCGAAAGTTCTTGTATCCAGACTCCTTCCATCCGAGGCCATTCAACTACGCTTCACCCTTTAACTGGTGAATGTTCAACTTAATGGCCTGTCACCCCTTAAAGGGGTGCCCTAGGTGCACACCGACTAGATGGAATTCCCTAACTATTTACGCTATTCCTATTTAACTTAAAGCTCGCCCCTCCATCTAGCCCCTAAACAGTATAGGGTAGGCAAAAAACCCCCCCAACTAAAATCGTCGAGGGGGAAAAAATTCCTACCCGGCTCCACAGGCAACCGTGAATTATACTGTTGACGGGCGGGAGAGGTGGGCCAACTTCCAGGCGCCGAATGCGCCCGCATGGGTATGGCCTGTGCACAGGCCACACCCCCAGCCGTTTTGGAAGGTTCCCTGGGAACCCCTCCCTCTCTCGTGGGAGGTAGACAAACGTTTTTCCCCTCCCCACTGCTTGGGGAGAGGAAAACTATTTCATTCATTCATTGAAGGCACACTGGAASAACCAAGTTTTCAGGCTCATCCTAAAGACTGCCAGGGTGGGGGCTTGCCTAATTTCTCTGGAGAGCAAGTTCCAGAGCCGAGGGGCCACCACAGAGAAGGCCCTCTCCCTCATCCCCACAAGTCACACTTGCTAAGGGGGCCTCTCCGAAAGATCGAAGGGATCATGTAGGTTCATAAAAGGAAATGCGGTCACACAAGTAGGCAGGTCCCAAACTGTTCAGGGCTTTGTAGATAAGAACCTGCACCTTGAATTCGGACCAGAAAATAAACTGCAGCCAATGGAGCTCCTTAAACAGAGGGGGGGGGGGGTTGACTGCTCCCTCTAATTCGCACCAGTTAGTAGTCTGGCTATGTAGATCCAGCCCAAACTAGTGGGGTGCTGATAGGGAGAAGGATACAGTATTATCCCTTCCTCATTTAAAAAACCTTCCTCCTGAATGCATTGCAGAAAGCAAGACACTAAAAAGCATTCACATCTTGACTTTGCTGTGCTCATATTTCCTTGGTCATTTTACCAGCTTCTATTCTTTGGATGCCTCAATCATATTTCTAAAAGTTAGCACAATGCTAGAAATTTGGGGATGGAATGAACATTTCATTGGGATGGGACAGATGTTTTATTTCTGGGGGCAATGGCATCGTTTTACCTTGCCCATATTGGCCCAACTCAGTTTTCAAGACTTGGCAACAGGTGCACTTGCATCCGTAGGCAAAGCACATCCCTAGGATGGAAATCCCCTTCCTTCCCCACAAAGTGCCCTGTGAGCACTGTTGGAATCCAGGTAGCATTAATCATTGGTTAATGTGTAAAATAAAATGCTTTGTTTTCTGTTTCTGCTCAAGCTTCTGTTTAAACTCCTGATTTTGTTTCATGAATAATGAAGAAAGTAGACTTGGCACATCCTGCTCATTGAGTACCTCCTGCGTTTTCCATTTCTGACATCATTACATAGGTATGTCCGAAGGGGGAAGAGAGTTTTGCAAATAAGGAAACAGTCCTTTGATGCCTTAGATACACTTCTGTAGGGTCCAAAGACCACGACAGACTTGCCCTTTCATCCATTTATTACATAAATATCCAGACTTTTCTCCACAGCATCACTTTAGAGAAGATTGAGGCACATGGATGCACATTTCTCTGTGTACAGTTGGGTGTTAAATACCATGGACAGAAACCTGTTGTTTTCTTCCATGTGTGCAAATTCCCTATATTACTGGTTGGACATTTTTATCAAACGTAGTTTTTTTACTTAGGCGATCCCTAAGTGCAGTGTCTTAGTGGTGGGTCTGTAGGTGGCTGTGGAGCTCTATTTTTTCCTTCTTCCTTTAATGTTATTTTGATGATGTTGTTGTTGTTTGCTATATATGTTTTGATTTTATTGCTGTATTATGCTGTCCGGGCTTGGCCCCATGTAAGCCGCTCTGAGTCCCCATTGGGGAGATGGTAGCAGGGTAGAAATAAAGTTGTTTATTATTATTATTATTATTATTATTATTATTATTATTATTAATTATTGATTCACATGTTCTCCCGCAGTGAGGAAATCAGTTATCACATGGAAGGCAGTCCCGGTCAGAGTTGGCTTGACAAGCCTTCCTCTTGGCACATTTCTCCCTTTCAACCTCCATTCCTGCCTCTTCAAATTCCTCAGCACTGCTGATCACAGCTGACCTCCAGTTAGAACACTCAAGGGACAGGGCTTCCGAGTTCTCGGTGTCTATGCCACAGTTTTTAAGGTTGGCTTTAATCACATATAGAGCATCCCTAGAATTAGAGAATCTTAAGAGTTGATAGAAGGGCCAAATGGTCCAATCTACTACCATGCAGGAATACACAATCAAAGCACTCCTGAAGGATGCTCATCCAACCTTTCTATAAAGACTCCACTACTGGAGAATCCACTATCCTCAGGGATAATATCTTCCTCCCTTGAACAGTTCTGAACTGTGACACTCAAGGTAGGCAGGTCCCAAACTCAGGCTAACATACTTTGAACCCTTCATGAGATATCATGACTCTTTGAAAAAAGCAATAATCCCCCCTGGCTACATGCCTGGCCATGTATAAATATGTGAGAGGAAGCCACAGGGAGGAGGGAGCAAGCTTGTTTACTGCTGCCCTGGAGATTAGGACAAGGAACAATGGCTTCAAACTACAAGAAAGGAGATTCCATCTGAACATGAGGAAGAACTTCCTGACTGTGAGAGCCGTTCAGCAGTGGAACTCTCTGCCCCGGAATGTGGTGGAGGCTCCTTCTTTGGAAGCTTTTAAACAGGGGCTGGATGGCCATCTGTCAGGGGTGATTTGAATGCAATTCCTGCTTCTTGGCAGGGGATTGGACTGGATGGCCACCGAGGTCTCTTCCAACTCTATGATTCTATGTTTCTGTGAATCTATTAGTTTATGATTCTATGATAAAAGGAGGACAACATAAGAAGGGTTCAGTCAAGGAAGCCTTAGCCTTGGGGTTGCAAGACCTGAGTTAATGGCCAGGAGTCTTGGTCATCTCTCAATCATAAGGTCACCATGGAAAACATGGTGCAGTGTTTTGAGCATTGGACGATGACTCTGGAAACGAGGTTTGATTTCTCAATTGACCACGGACACCCACTGGGTGACCCCATATGGTTGCTAGATGTTGGAAATGACAGGAAGGGATACAACAACAATGGAACAATAACAAGGGACATAGTCTTTGGCATGTAGAGTCTCAGATGAAAATAGATGTAAGATTCATCTTACCAGGCATTTTTTAAAATCACAAATAACATCTTATTTTACTTTTGGAGATCTGCAGATCACTGAAAAATGATATACTCTGGTGTAGATATATATACACTGGAAAGTGTGTTTTAAAACCTTACCCAACCACCAAAAGGCAAAATAGTGATATATATATTGTCTCATATCTGCTCTGAATCAGGTCTAATGTGCATAGTTGATTACTATACAATCAACAACACGAGATGATAGCAAACATTGCCCATTGGGAGTCAAAGACAGAGATGTGCTCTCAACCCAGCAAAGCATTCACGGATTCCACCACATTTGGAAGATCGATCAACATGTGGAGAGTTTTAATGACAGGGCTGGAAAGTGTAGCCAGATTGTGTGTAGCTCATGCATGCCTTCTGAGCTTTCACTCGCTGTACAAGCCCATGATTTAATTATATATGGGGCTTAGACATGCCGATCTATTTCTTGCTGCGGATTTTATGGGAGGAGGAATGGGTTGGCTCCGTGACGTTTGTCAAAAAATAGCAACAGAAGAACTGCTAGCAGCCAAGCAGAACATAGAAAGGGAAGGCACAGTTGCTCCTTCTTCTGGAAGGAGAAAAGGACGATACTGCAGGGAAGAGAATCATTTGGCCCTCTGCATTCACTGGGTTGTAAATCACAGTAGCCTTTGTTGGCATAGCCAATGGTGAAGAATGCTGGGAATTGCAGTCAATGATTCCCTCCGTTGCTTAATGTGATTTCAAGCATTAGTGACTCCTATTTAACGGAAGACATGCCATGCAGTAGCAGCTGGTAGCTCCCTTGTCAATACAGCGGTGAATCTACTCCGGGTTTTAGTCCAAATTATAATAGAACAATACAATGGAAACACCAACTCCATAAGATTGGGCAGAAAAGGTGGACAAGTCAACAATGTTGTTGAAGGATAAGTCACTGAGCATATTTTTAGACGAAGGGAAATCTTTTTGTCAATATGTATATTGGAAGGGAAGGGAAAGGTATGGAAATATAAACTGAAGAGATATGTATTTCCTCATGTTAAAGCAAACATTATTATTATTATTATTATTATTATTATTATTATTATTATTATTATTCTGCTCTATTTCCCCAAGGGGACTCAGGGAGGATTTCAGTACACATATACAGCAAACAGTCAATGCTGTTATACAATTAACAACGACAGACAGTATATAAACAGAGGTAAAGGTTTCCCATCTTTTTCCATCTCAGGCATCTGGAGGCTGTGCTCGACTCCAGCCACCAGGTGGTGCTGTCGTTCCATCTTCCATGTTGAGGAGCTTTGTTGTCTTTAGACACTCTCCTGATCGAATCACTGGCATGTCCACATGGGCATCTTTTATTTCCTCCCCACCAAAGCGGTACCTATTTATCTACTCACATTACTGTTTTCAAATTGCTAGGTGAGCGGAAACTGGGCTGACAGTTGGGAGCTCACGCCAACCCGGGCTTGAACAGTCGACCTTTCAATGGACAAGATTTTCTGCAGATGGAAGTTTAACCTGTTGTGCTAAAGCCCGGTCCATAAGTAAACAACTTGTTGGATATAAGGGAGGAGGATGTTAAATTGTAGAGAAACCAACAAAGGGGAAGCAAAAAATATCCTCTTTAAAAAGTAATTTATGAGTATAGGTTTGTAGTTTAATAATAATAATAATATAATAATAAATTTTAGTTATATCCCGTCCCATCTCCCCGAGAGGTCTCAGAGCAGCTTACTTTGGAATTACATGTCATTACAATAAATATGTTTGTTGTGCAGTTTGTTAGGTGATTGTTGTTTAAGGACGCATTAATAGTGAAGCTTTTCTGTATTTGTGTTTTTGTTTGAAATGTTAATTAAAAATATCCAAAAATATTATATTATCACAACAGCATGATACAAGGTACTGAATCCTACCCACAAAATAGCTTCAGCAATGTAAGATGGGTTCTGCACTGTTGAATTAATGTAGTTTGATACCACTTTAACTGATACCACTTTAACTACCACATCTCAATACTATGGAATCCTAGGAGTTGTGGTTGGTGAGGCACCAGCAGTCTTTGGAAACTGGCCAAGAAGGCAAAAGACTTTGTAGAGCTGCAACTCTCAGGATTCAATAACATTGAGCCATAGCAGTTAAAGTGATGTCAAACAGCGTTGATTTTACAGAGTAGATGTACCGCTTAATAGCTAAGCCCTGGAGAAAGCACAATATCTTCTAGTGTCCACAACCAGAATGACAACTGCACATGATAGCTGAGGATTGAGGGAGTTGTAATACACATGGCAAGAGATTGGACTTAATGGCTTGTGTGATCTCTTCCAACTCTATGATTCTATGAAAGGTAACATCTCCATTCTCTCTCCAATATACACCTTCTACTACTATGAGGATTACGTCTAGGCTCATACAATACACAAAATTGGAGAGGATACTGCAGTTTGCTTTTCTATTGTTAAGGGCAAGATTTGAGCCCACTTTGTGTAGATCAGTGTTGTCTTTAAATGACTGAAGATGCAAAGAGATTCACCTTGTGTGTAGACACCCAACGAAAGAGAGTTTCTAGCATAAGCTTCAGAGAATCACCTTGTTAAGATATGAGTCATTATTGGGATTAAAAAGCAATCACACATGTTGTCTTCCCACTTGCAGGGGGCCATTCTTTGATCATATGCAAGGCTGCCAGCAGATAGAGAGGGGAGAAAGCAAGGCCCGGATTTGAGTTGGAGCTTTCATTTGCACAGCATTGCAACAGCAAAACCCTGCAGGGGATACGACCCGGGCTAATTGGAAATTGCATCCTGTGGTGCATTTATCTCTTTGCAGTTATTTAAACATTTTGTTAATTATTGATAAATGAAACTGATAATGGGTGCAACTCTGAGAGGAAGAGTGCATAAGACACTTTTAAAACTTCAGACAGCTATGGTCCTTTCTACACTGCCATATAATCCAGATTATCAAAGCAGATAATCAACACTATCTGAATTGAACTGGATTATTTGAGTCAACACTGCCATACAAACCAGTTCAGAGCAGATAATTGAGATTTTATATGGCAATATAGAAGGAGCCTAAGACTTCCTGTCTGTTTTTGTTAGTTTGTTTATTTTGTTTTGTTTTGTTTTGTTTTGTTTTGTTTTGTTTTTGTCGTATCAGGAGCAACTTGAGAAACTTCAAGTTGTTGTGGTGTGAGAGAATTGGCCATCTGCAAGGACATTGCCCAGGGACGCCCAGATGTTTACCATCCTTGTGGGAGGCTTCTCTCATGTCCCCACATGAGGAGCTGGAGCTGTTAGAGGGAGCTCATCCACGCTGTTCCCAGATTTGAACCTGCAACCTGTCGGTCTTTAGTCCTGCCAGCACAGGGATTTAACCCACTGCGCCACCAGGGGCTAGTTTTTCTGTCTGGTGCCCAAAGGGTTACTTTAATAAGTTCTGTTTGGCAAATGCCCCAATAGGAAAAGAATAAGAAAAGTGCCATTCTATCCATATTCAGTCCTAGACATCTACAATTCTAATAGCTTCAGTTTTCAGCTGTTGAATTAATGACACAACTGGAAGCTGTCGTTTGGTGAGGCACCAGCACTCTGGCAAAGAACGGTAAGACCTTGAATAACTACAAATTGTATGATTTCGAAGAATTGAGGCAGAGCCATTAAAATGGTGTTAAACTGCATTACTTCTGCAGTGTAGATGTACCCAGAACTCCAAACAAGCTGGGTTGAGGGCTCTATTTACACTTCATAGCCCTGGTGCCATATTCTTTTAAAGTTTGTGGTCCGGCACACACTAGGGTTGTCTGATTGAGACTGCTAAACGTTTCCTCCCTAAACTGTGAATCCAACGATTCCATCAGACATAACCCTGGCATTTAAAATGAAATGCAATCAACCTTCTTCATTTGCAGATTTAATTTTTGTGGATTTGATAAAGGTCTTCGATTTCCACACTAGAGCTCAAAATAAATACTATGAGGAGCACCTTGAAATAGCACAAACTTTCTCTGGTGCTCCAGAGACTAGGAGATGGAGTAACAGATTCAATCTACAGGAAAAGTGATTCCACCTAAACATTAGAAAAACTTCCTGATAGTTGGAGTTTCCTTGGAATGTGATAGAAGCTAAGATGGCCAAAAGCCCACCTCACAACATCTGAGGATGCTTGCCATAGATGCAGGTGAAACATCAGGAGAGAATGCTTCTGGAACGTGGCCAAATAGCTCAAAAAACCTACAACAACCCAGTGATTCCAGCCATGAAAGCCTTCGACAATGTGTGCAAGATTGTCTACATAGGGACCACCAAACGCAGCGCCCAAACACGAATCAAGGAACATGAAAGGCACTGCAGACTACTTCAACCAGAGAAATCAGCCATAGCAGAGCACCTGATGAACCAACCTGGACACAGCATATTATTTGAGAACACAGAAATGCTGGACCACTCTCACAACCACCATGTCAGACTACACAGAGAAGCCATTGAAATACACAAGCATGTGGACAATTTCAACCAGAAAGGAGGAAACCATGAAAATGAACAAAATCTGGCTACCAGTATTAAAAAACTAAAATTGCAACAGCACAACAACAGAGAGGAAGCAGGCAGGGACATCTAATTACTCTCAACAAAAGTTTGCCCCAAGCACAGTCAGGCCATTGTATGCTAATCAAGGTGGTCAGTTGAAACATTCACACCTAGCTCCAGCAGACAAGAGTCCTTTGTCTCACCCTGGTCATTCCACAGATATATAAACCCTTTTGCCTAGTTCCAACAGACTTCACTACCTCTGAGGATGCTTGCCATAGATGCAGTCGAAAGGTCAGGAGAGAATGCCTCTAGACCATGGCCATATAGCCCGAAAAAAACCTACAACAACCCGCCTTCGACAATAAGATTGTTAGTTTTTCTAACACTGTGGCAGGCAAGCTTGTTTGGAGTGTCTTTATTTCATGTCTTGCATCTAAAAGGAATGCTCCAGATTCCAATATAGTCAGCCCTTCACATTTGGTGGGGTTAGGAGTGCAGGACCTTCACAAAAGTGGGAAAACAACCAATTTTTTTAAAAAATGTTTGAGAATATAACTCTTAGAATCATAGCTCTTCCGATGCAGTTATATCAAACATTACTACCAGTTACCTAACAGAGAGGTATTATGTTAGGAATTGCTCGGTCCTTTGGCAGGACGGGTCAGCTTCTGCTGGAATTGTACTGGAGAACCTAGAAATTCCTTTAAAAAAGATTTTAATCACATGAATTAGCAAATCTACAAAAGTCAAACTGACAGATGTGGAGGTGGGATTGTAGTGTGAGCAGCAACAGCAGAGTTGGAATATGTACTTTTTAGTAGTCCCAATGGGTAACTTTTCTAACCTGCAATGATCAGCCAGAGAAGAGAAAGGGGAAAAAAAAACCCATGAATAATAGGATAGATAGGAGTAAAGACAGGTACAATAGTCATGGTGTCATGACAAATTGAATTAGTTTAGACTGAAAAAATTAGGTAGCAAAACTTCCTTTCGCCAGCTCCATGCACCTATGCCCAGTTATTGCAAAGCCAGTGTTCCTCTGTGTAAAACTGGGCCAGCATTAACAAGTTCTTGTGATAAATTACTTATGAAAGGCACCGGTAGCTAATTTGTCAGGATTGGAATTGGCTTAGCTGAGCTTCGGTGGGCGGCATGAATAATTAAGTAAAATAACACTGAACTGCCCTGCAAGATGCCTTGGCACCAAGCCTTGAAAGCCATCCTTGCATTACAGTGGGGTTTTTTTTTAATATGGAGCATGAAGACCACATTGACGAAGCTCTGGACTTTTTGAAAAAGATCCCATGTGTGTCTCAGACTGCAAGCTTTTGGAGGGAGAAGCTGAAGGTACTTCATGCAACTATTTGATTGAATTTGGGGTATTTATTTATTTATTTATTTATTTAACATTCAGAAGTGAAAGGTATAGCTGTAGTGTATTTAAAAAACTAAGTTTAGAAACTTGGCATTCTACTAAATGTCCTTTGACCAGTAGCTGGCCACTTGGAGTGCCTCTGGTGTTGCTATAAGAAGGTCCTCCATTGTGTATGTGGCAGGGAAAACTGCATTGTAATAGATGGACTGTGGCCGGCTCTTCTCCACACTTGCATGTCATGGACTCTACTTTGTGGCCCCATTTCTTAAGGCTCGCTCTGCATCTTGTGGTGCCAGAGCGCAGTCTGTTCAGTGCCTTCCAAGTCGCCTAGTCTTCTGTTGTGCTTAATATCAGCCATGGATTGAGTTTCTGGGTTTTAGTCTGCCACTTTTGGACTCTCACTTGCTGAGGTGTTCCTGCGAGTATCTCTGTAGATTTTAGAAAACTTTCTTGATTTACGGCATTGGCGTGCTGGCTGATATCTGAACAGGGGATGGACCGGAGATGTCATTAACCTTGGTCCTTTCATTATTGGCTGCTACTTCCCAGGAGACGCCAAGTGGTGCAGTATCAGCTAAACAGTGTAATTTCTCCAGTGGTGTAGGGCACAGACATCCTGTGATAATGGAGCATGTCCCATTAAGAGCCACATCCACTGTTTTAGCGTGGTGAGATGTGTTCCACACTGGGCATGCGTATTCAGCAGCAGAGTAGCATAGCGCAAAGGCAGATGTCTTCACTGTATCTGGTTGTGATCCCCAGGTTGTGCCAGTCAGCTTTTGTATGATATTGTTTCTAGCACCCACTTTTTGCTTGATATTTAAGCAGTGCTTCTTGTAGGTCAGAGAACGGTCCAGTGTAACTCCCAGGTATTTGAGTGTGCTGCAGTGCTCCAGTGGGATTTCTTCCCCACAGGATTAAACACATCCGGGCATCCCCTAGGCAACGTCTTTGTAGACAGCCGATTCTCTCACATCAGAAGCGACCAAAAGCAACTTGCAGCAATTTGGGATGTCAATCTATCCCTTGATTCCAGGTTAGAAATCTAGAACCTATGGTGAACTGATGGATGAGAGACCTCAAGAGCCCTAAGTTATCGGCTACCTCGCTCAGGTCTTGCAAACTCAAGGCCAAAGCTTCCTTGATTGAGTCATCCATATTTAATGTGTCGTTTCTCTTTTTCGACTGCCTTTCACTTTACTGAGCATCATCGTCTCTTCCAATAAGCCACGTCATCTCTTGATGCATAGAAAGTATAATTGTCTCAGTTTAGTCATCTTGAATTCCAGTGAGAGCTCAAGGTTGGGAGGGGTGTTTCCTTTTGTAAAATGTGGTTCTTCATAAAGTCATTAATTGCACTTTCAATATTCATTTCAATCATTAACCTCTATGGAATCCAAAAGAGTAGCCCAGAGATGTAAAATGGGGTAAATGGGGAAAATGAGGACATTGTTCCCAAATAAGAATTCTGTCCTCAAAGTGATTTTTTCGTTCATCAATTTCTTGTGTTGCAGAGAATGAGGTATCAAAAATTATTCATACCTAACAGTCTTATTCAGGGAAGCATTGGTATCTCCTTGGGTTTGATTACATGACTCTTCATTGATACCAAAATAATAATAATTGTTGGGGAAAATAGCCCTCGGTTGGGGTGATTCCACCATAAATATAGCAGAGTACTAGAAGTAAACTTCAAAACAAGGAGAAACTTACGCGTGATGAGCTAGGATAAGCTTCCATTCATCAGGATGGCACAGGATTGCAAAGTCAGAACTTTACATTCAAAAGTATTTATTCAAGAAAATAAATACATTCTAGATAGAAAAGGTCCTGGATGGAGCTAACTAGTTTACTAAATCTCATCTTCTAAGAAAGGTAAAAAGGATAAAAAGTCAAAATATCAATGCAACTACATTTTGCCTAGAGAGAATGGCAAAATGCATCTTCACTTGAAAGAAATAAAAGGCAGGAAAAAAGATAATGGAGTCTGACTGCATGGCCAAGCCCAGGGGAACATAATAACTTTTGAAGGGTAGTGACCTCACAGAGATTACGTTGCTACACCTTCAAAGAGAGTCGACTTTTCAATAGGAGTCTAGTGTCTAGATCCAGGGAAGTCATGCTTCCCCTCTAGTCCGCCTTGGTCGGACCACACCTGGAATCACAGTTTCCAATTCTGGGCACCGCAATTCAAGGGAGATGTTGACAAGCTGGAATGTGTCCAGAGGAGGGCAACTAAAATGATCAAGGTTCTAGAGAGCAAGCCCTATGAAGAGTGGCTTAAAGAGAAGGGCATGTTTAGCCTTCAGAAGAGAAAGCTGGGAGGAGACATGATAGCCTTGTATAAATATGCAAGGGGAAGTCATAGGGAGGAGGGAGCAAGCTTGTTTTCTGCTACCCCAGAGACTAGGATGTGGAACAATGGCTTCAAACTACTGGAAAGGAAATTCCACCTGAACACTAGGAAGAACTTTCTGACTGTGAGAGCTGTTCAGGAGTAGAAGTCTCTGCCCCGGAGTGTGGTGGAGGCTCATTCTTTGGATGCTTTTAAGCAGAGACTGGATGGCCATCTGTCAGGGGTGCTTTGAATGTTATTTTCTGGCTTCTTGGCAGGGGGTTGGACTGGATGGCCCATGAGGTTTCTTCCAACTCTATGATTCTATGAAAGGGAGAGGAAATCGTGGAAAGGAGAAAGTGTCCTTTCTGGGACAAGCATGCATAGGAATGTGGAGGGAGAAATCCCTCACTCTAATCCTATCTCTAGCTACACATTGAGAACTGAGACTTGATGACACAAGAGACTTGTGCAGTCCAGAGATGAAACCCAACAACAACAACAACAACACTTTATTTGTATTCCGCCCTTTCTCCTTGAGAGGACTCAGGCAAATTCCAGCAGACACAAGCGCAAAGGCAAACATTCAATGCCTAGAAACAACAAAACACAGATAAAGGTAAAGGCTTTCCTTCTAGTTCTGAGGGGTGGTGCTCAAAATAAGTGGATGCTCATTTTCCAGTATATAAAATGGCATAGAAAAATGGGAGCCCCTTATATATAAAGGCAAAATCAAGGTTTGCTTTTAGGATTTTTCAAAGAAATATTTTCAAGACATGGATGCTAAAATCTGTGGGCATAGAGAATCCACTGCATTAAACTTGGTGTGAACGATGTAAACATATTTTAATCTTTGGTCTATTTCTTTTTCTATATATGTTTTAATGGTCTTATATTTTGTTTATGTATTTTACCTATGTTGTTCCCCACCTTGAGCCTTGAGAAAGGTACCAAATAAATTATTACTGTATTAATATCATCATCGTCGTCGTCACCATCACCATCTGCGTACACTATCCTTGGTCACACTACCTGCCCTTTTTCTTAGGTTGTTCAAAATTGTATTTCTAAATGCTCAACTGAAGTTTTAAGTTACTCTAATGCTAAAAATTCAAGGAATGAAGGTAAAGTTCAGGGCAATGGAGCAGAATACCTATTGAGAAGGAAATGCCAACATTATAGAGAAACACAACTATATCCCTGGTGATACGTAATTAAATTGCATCTTCGGGCTTTTTTTCTGATTCACAGGAGTGGAGACATACCAGTTTGTCACCCTATAATTCTCATTTTTTCGGAAAGGTCCAAAGTTGTGTCCAAAGTTGGTGCTTCATGAAGACCATTACCATCATAGGCATAACAGCCCCTTCTGCCAGATGATCCATTTTTGACTTTTCTGTTGATTCAGCTCTGCAAAAGCCACATCTGCTTTCCTTAGAGACCATTCAGAAAGATGTTATGATATCTTCAGAGATACAGAAAAGGATCTGGGGAAAATATGTCAGGTAGAATAAGCATAATGAGACAAACCATTCCAGGAGGAGTTGAAAAGTTCAGGGATTTCCTAAGCACAGTCTAGACAAGGCAGGCCTTGGCATTTGGGTGGTTATAAGGAGGACTTCCTCCACCTTTCATCAGGGACATAATAAAATTCAGCTTTCCTCAGAAAGTTAGGAAAGCCTGGGTTTGTCCTTTAAGTATTTGTGGGATGTTAATTACAGGAACACATGCGAGACAGTGAGCAAATGAAGATGCATGAGAACTCCAGAATTGCTTTTAGCAGACTCTCGCCAATGGGGAGATATAAATCTTCACTAATTTCATTCTCACAGCCCAGAAGATATGCTTTTAAAGGGTTTCTATCTGCCTTGCAAGATTGCAGGAGGTTTTGTATAAATTTTCTTTCTTTCTTTCTTTCTTTCTTTCTTTCTTTCTTTCTTTCTTTCTTTCTTTCTTTCTTTCTATGTTTAGATTTGAGGACTTTTTGTTGAACATTCTGTCAAATAATTTTGCACCAATCCTCCCACCTCCACCCCCAAAATCTCAATCTGTGCAAAATAAAACATATTCTTTTTTTCCCTCTTCTTACTACTGATTAGTGAAAAAGTCCTGGCTCTACACTGTTGTGTAGAAGTAAAAGGGCTTGAGTTCATTCACGCTAGCTCAGGTTTGCATAGCATAAATCTCTAGATGTGGAAGCATGCATAAATTATAGCCCATATCTCTCATTTTATATGGCAGTGTTGCCCATCTCAACCAAGACGCCAAATGTGCAATTGAATGTACAATATGTACATTCATGTGAAAAGTCTATGCGTAGCTATGTATAACATGCATCTGTGTGCAATTGTTTGTGATCAGATCACATCTGGAATACTGTCTCCAGTTCTGGGCAGAAGGATTGAAGGCATCCAGAAAAGGATGGCCAAAATTGTCAAGTCTGGAAACCAGGGCCTATGTAAACCATTAAAACTTGTGCATCAGCTGCTCCTGTACCTTGAGAAGCCAGTCTTGGCCACAGTGGTCGACACACTTGTTACATCCCAATTACACTACTGCAATGTGCTCTTATGTGGGGTTGCCTTTGAAGACTGCTCAGAAGCTTCCAGCAGACAAACAGATGGCAGCCAGATTTCTCACCAGAGTGGCATACAGGCAGCATACAACCCTCTGTTACTTCAGCTCCACTGGTTGATCGTCTGCTACAGGGCACAATTCAAAGTGCTGGCTTTAGACTATAAAGCCCTAACTGGTTCTGGTCCAACCTATCTGTCCAAACTCCTTTTATGAACCATCTCAGAGGTTAAGATCATCTGGGGAGGCCCTGCTCTCGGTCCCACCTCCTCTGCAGGTGCGTTTGGTGGAGAAGAGAGACTGGGCCTTCTCAGTGGTGGCCCCTTGGCTATGGAAATCCCTCCCCACTGAAATCAGATCAGCCCCTCCCTCCTGATCTTCCGTAAGAAAGTAAAAACATGGCTCTGGGACCAAACCTTCGGCCAGTAGTGCAGTGCAATAAGTGAAGATGAAATATGTGAAATAATGACTGGAATGGCTTTGGCTATGATTTCGGATTGCATGGTTTTAATTAATGGGTTTAAATTAATGGGTTTAAAAATGTTTATAATTATTTTTAATTTTATGTTTTTTAATGTATATGTTTATTTTATTATGTCTGTTTGATATGGCATCAAATTGTTGCCTATTGTAAGGCCGCTCTGAGTCCCCTTCAGGGTGAGAAGGAGAAAGTAAATAAATAATAAATATGAGGAGTGGATTATGGAGCAGGGTATGTTTAGCCAGAAGAAGCAAAGGTTAAGAGGAGATGTGATAGCCATGTTTCAATGTTTGAAAGGATGTCACATTAAGGAGGAGGGGGCAGCATATTTTCTGCTTCGTTTCTTAGAGTTCTCTCTTGCACACTGTAGATTTGACACTACTTTGCAATGGCTCCATTACAGTCGGTCCTCTGAATTTGCTGGTTTAACTTTTGTGAATTTGATTATTCTCAGATTTAATGAATACGTTCTCTTTAAAAAAAAATCTCTAGGTCATCCATGGTGACACTATGGTCAACCTCCAGTGGACATCCAATGGAGGTTGATCATATCAGAGGACTTGGACATGTTTAGAGAGACATCATCTTTAGGAATCAGAATTTCTGGTGGAAGTTGACCATACAGTCATTCTGGAAGGCTTGGGGATTCCTAGAAAGGTGTTATCTTAGGTTAAAAAATAACATTTAGTCACATTTTTCCTGCTTTCATGGGTGATCTATATTCCTAAAGCCCATGAAAGTTGAAAGTCTACTTTACAGCATTGTGAAACCACATTATTGTGGCTTCAACCTAAGATATTTGTAGTTTAGCAAGAAGCTTATACTTTTATGCCAGGAGGATCCAATGCTACAGTTCAGAGGAGTGATCTAAAGAATTCTGAGTATTTTACGTGACTACTAATCCAAGGATTTCATGGGATGGAGCCATTGTTGTTAAGTCATATCAAACTGTTATAAATTGCAATATGATACACTTCCGTTGGTTCATGTGTCATAGTTTGGCATATCAAATGTTTTCCCCTTCATTCCCAAAAGATAATCAGAGCAGTATTTTTCTGCGTATTAGTTTTCTAATGCATAACATGGAGGGTGGATGGAGCCCAACTGGCAAATAACCCCAGGCTGCCGATACAAGGAGCCTTCAAATTAATATTCGCTGGAAAGATAGGATTGTCTAAGTGGCTTGGACAGCGATTCTGTTTCCTAATTACTTTCAGGATTAATAATTAAACAGGAAGGCCGTTCTCTCCCGGATGGTAGTTTTATTGCCATGCAAAAGGAACCGGTGATAAATTAATAAATTATATTATGTGGAGCTCGTCCTATTTATAACATAGGCCAAGTGCTATGAACCAGTCTACTAGAACCAGTCTACTAGAAGGAGTTGGGTTGCTTCTACCAACTTCAAATCCATGCAAACTTATAATCACACAACATTTGCAAATATATGTAGCTAAATAACTGAGGTTGGGCAGGCTTTTTAACTGTTAAGCTCCTTACTCTTGATGAAATGATCAAGAATCTATGAACACTTGGTGACAAAACTAACCAACCAAGCTGTTCTCTACTTAGGCAGTGTGGTGCTATTAGCGCAAGAGATGTGTCTGCCCTTTATAACCCTGGGGATCCTTCTTTGAGTCGAGTCGCTTCATCCTGTACTTCAGCTCATGGGGACCGATTATCCAGCCTTGGGGATGTACCCTGATGGTCCTGGAATGGTCAGAGGAGATGGAAAAAACGAAGAGAAAACTGATGTTTTGCATGTTTTTATCCTAGTTTTATGTAAGATGACTGGAAGGAGAGCAACGGCAGTAGGCCCCCTGCTTTCTTTGGGGTTAGGAGTGCAGATATTATTTGAGAACACAGAAATGCTGGACCACTCAAAGAACTACATAGAGAAAACACTGAAATCCACAAGCATGGCAACAATTTCAACAGAAAGGAGGAAACCATGAACATGAATAAAATCTTCCTAAGGTAAAGGTAAAGGTTTTCCCCTGACATGTGGTGCTCATCTCCATTTATAATCCGAAGAGCCGGCGTTGTCCGTAGACACCTCCAAAGTCAAGTGGCCGGCATGACAGCATGGAGCGCCGTTAATCTACCTACCAGCATTTTTTTAAAAAAACTCTAAAATCAGAACAGTAAATAAAGAGGAACACTAAAAAAAAACCTGCGGAATTCCTGACATGAAACAGTCAAGGCCAACTAACACCTTCCAACAAAGGGTTTCCGCCAGGCAGGTAGCAGCCATTCAGTGCTAATCAAGGTGAGCAATTTCAACATTCACACTTGCCTCAAACAGACAAGAGTTCTTTCTCCCACCCTGGACATTCCACAGATATATAAACCTCACTTGCCTAGTTTCCAACAGACCTCACAACCTCTGAGGATGCCTGCCATAGATGTATGCGAAACATCAGGAGAGAATGCTTCTGGAACATGGCCATACAGCTTGGAAATTTCACAGCAACCCAGTGCAAAAACTTTTTAAAATCTCTATGCCTTCCATGGCAACTCTCTGATGTACCTCCAAACGAAGTGTTGACTCATGGTGAATATGGTGAATTTCATAAGGTTTTCTTCAGCAGAGAATAGATGAAGATGTTGTCAGTCTCTTCCTGTGAAATGCAGCCTACAGAAGGGGTCAACAAGCTAAGGCCCATGGGCTGGATACAGCCCTCCAAGATAATTTATTTGGTCCTCACCCTAAACTTTAGACTTAGAATTTCACATAACAACAATCCTGACTGAGTGGACTATCTCATCAGCCAAAAACAGGCCCACACTTCCCAGTGAAATACTAAGTTTATGTTGGTTAAAATGGTTCTTCATTTTAAATATTACATTGTTCTTTCATGTTTTTCATTCTACAAATAAGATATGTGCAGTGTGCATAGGAATTTGTTCACTGGGTTGCTGTGAGTTTTCCTGAGAGGTTGTGAGGCTCTGTGGATGCCTGCCATAGATGTGGAGAGAACGCTTCAGGAGAGAATGCTTCTGGAAAATGGCCATATAACCTGGAAAACTCACAGCAACCCAATGTTCATTTTTTTTCAAACCATAGTCCTGCCCCCCAACAGTCTTTGGGACTGTGAACCAGCCCTCTGCTTAAAATGTTTGAGGATCTCTGGCCTACAGCATCTTGTATTCATTGGTGGTCTCCCATCCAAGTATGAACCAGGGATGGCATTGCTTAGCTCCCAAGATCCCAAGAACCGGGGAGCTAGTTACACATCCATAATTGCAGTACTGAATGCTAGCTATTCTTTTTACTGATTGGCGTTGTTGTTGTTGATTATGATGTTAGTTGCTGTGTATCCATAACTATGTAGTATTAGTGTGTGGTAACTCTACCTGTGGGATGTAGACATGTCACCTACCATCTTCAAAGCTGTACATTGTTGCCTTCCATTTAGGATCATTGGCATTCTCTTTTTAATGCCTCCTTGTTGACGGCAATGCCTGTAACTCTCCCCTCACTCTGCATCTGCATGCAAGGAGCAATTCCATCCATTTTGATTTGGCTCTCCCTTCTGCTCTTACCCATTCCTGGATTTAATCACCATCACTCTACATTTATTTGCCTTTTTAAAAAGTGGCTGTGCCATCTGCCAGGCTGGGTTTAAATCCTTGGGTGCCTATAAATGGGATTACACTCATGGTTTTAGTACCGCATTACCTCCAAGCATAATAACAAGTTTGTCTCCAGAGGAATTAGAAAAGCCAAGCCAATTACATCAACAATCTATATTGATATCATTTGTAACTAACAAGGATCAGTACCTATATGCATGTGCTTAAAAATATTCCGAGTGCAACAGAAAGATTGCAACCATGACCATATGAGTCTATGGATCGCAGAAGCCCATAACACTGCAAATTGATAAGGGCTTAATCAACAAACAAACAAATATATTACCCTTTAGGCCCAATGTTTCTCAGTCTTCCTAATGCTGGGACCCCTTAATACAGTTCCTTGTGTTGTGGTGACCCCCAACCATAACATTATTTTAATTACTACTTCATAACTGTAATTTTGCTACTGTTATGAATTGTAATGTAAATATCTGACATGCAAGGTGCGTTTTCATCACTGGACCAAATTTGGCACAAATACCTGATATGCCCAAATTTGAATACTGGTGGGTTGGGGGGGGGGGTGATTTTGTCATTTGGGAGTTGTAGTTGCTGGGATTTATAGTTAATGTACAACCAAAGAGCATTCTGAACTCCACTAATGATGGAATGGAACAAAACTTGGCTCAAAAAGCATTCTGAACTCCACCAATGATGGAATTGATCCAAACTTGGCACATAGAAATCCAATGACCAACAGAATACTGGAAGGGTTTGGTGGGCATTGACCTTGGGTTTTGGAATTGTAGTTCACTTACATCCAGAGAGCACTGTGGACTCAAACAATGATAGATCTGGACCACCTGCAATCAAAGAGCATTCTGAACCCTACCAACAATAGAACTGGGCCAAACTTCCTACTCAAAACTCCCATGCCTTGAAGGGACTCACTGGTGCGATTCTCCCTCCAGCCTCGCACCCTCTCCCTCGCCCAAACATGCACATCATGCTGCCATGCGCCGAGCACCCCTGCTCTTCCCTCCCTGCTTGGAGTCTCAGAAACAGCTCTCCCCTTGGCTGAGAGGCCAGCTGAGAGGCCAGTCAATCACTGCGGAAGAGGGCTTTTGCTGGGAGGATTCACCGCCTATTTCTAAAAAGGAAGCAAAGGACAGGTAGAGAGATCTTCAGCCTTCTCTGCCAAAGGGGTTCCTAAGATCATCATAAATATATGTTTTCTGATGTTCTTGGTTGACCCTTCTGAAACCACCTTGCGACCCCCCCCCCGGGATACCAACCCCCAGGTTGAGAAAGGCTGCTTTAGTAGATGGATGAACACACATCAGGTTTGTYGAATCCATTTTTATTAGWGCCTGGGGTGCATCTACATTGTACAATTGTAGTGGTCTGATTCCATTGTAACTCAGGGTCTTTTTATTGAAAGCTGGGGAAGATGACTTTGAGTCTCCTTGTGGAGCTAGGTATAAATAAACATAATAATAATATTACTATTATAATGACCTGGCATACCTTCCTATTACAGCAAGTTAAATTCCAGACCACCACCATAAAATGAATATTGCCTTAAAGTGAAATCATACTGTTAATAAACGGTAGGACAGATGCATTGGGCGTTCATTTTTCCCTCTAGTTTTTTAACTGGGTGAAAGTCCCTATGACTATGAACTTCACAATCTTCCAAATAAATGGATTACAAGTGCAATCTGATCCAAGGCATATTTATTATTAGCTGGGTTTAAATTCCCATTGAGCTTAATAAAACACACTTTAGTGAGCAGAGACTATCAGATCTTCAGATACTGAAATATGCAGTTACCTGTATATATGAACTGGACGTCTGTACTAGAACCCAGGATTAAATTCCCTTGGAGTTTAATGAAATGTAACACACAAACCTCTATGAGAACAGAATCACAGATTTTGTGGTATTCAAACATGGAGTTATCTGCATATATACACTGATCCAAAGACACCTTTGCTAGAACTTGAATTATGTATACATTGAGTTTAATAAAATGCGACACGCACACACACCTCAGAGGGGAGAGAGCTTTGGATATTTGCATGTATATACTAAATAGGTTTTTTAAACAAGCAATACCACATTTGCTGGAAAACGATGCCAATCTAATCACCCACTGGCTTGCTCTGCCTTCACACCAATTTTGACATGTAAAAAAGCCATTTTACCAATAACCTATAGAGTAGAAAAGGTTTTATCTCATTTTAAACACAAAAGAGCTTTCACTTTTTGTGCACATTGTGGCAATAATAATAATAATAATAATAATAATAATAATAATAATATACTTTATTTATATTCTGCTCTATCTCCCTGAGGGGGCTCAGAGCCGATTACAGAATACATTTATGGCAAACATTCAGTGTCACAATATAATAAACAACAAAGACATACAATACATGGACAGGGGCAAGGCTTCCCTCTTATTTCATTTCTGGCATCTGGAGGCTGTGCTCAACTTGGCCACAGGGAAGTGAAGTTGTTTCATTTTCCATGTCAAGGAGCTTGTTGTCCGTGGACGCCTTCCTGATTGAATTGCCGGCATGTCTTCAGGAGCGCCTTTCACTTCCCCGCCAAAACAGTACCTATTGATCTACTCACATAGCTGTTTCCAAACTACTAGGTAAGCAGAAGCTAGGTTTGATGGTGGGAGCTCATCCTGATCTGTGGCTTGAATTGGCAAGCTTCCGGTCAGCAAGATTGTTTGTAGCTGGTAGTTTAACTAACTGCAAACCCATAGTTTGACACCACTTTAACTGACATGGCTTAATGCTACAGAATCATGGGGGGTTTTTTACAATTTTACAAGGTCTTAATCCTTCTCTGCCAAAGAGTGACAGAGAACTCCCAGGATTCCACAGCACTGAGGCCTGGCAGTTCAAGTAGTGTCAATCTGGGTTAATTCTACAGTGTAGATGCACCTTATAAATCCAAAGGTACATCAAATCCAAAGGAACCAGAATTATTTTTATTAGGCATGCATGATTTAAAATTAGAATGAAATACAGATAAACTATTATTTTTATACTGATAGTGGCAAGAATGTGTTTTGCAAGAAGATGGAAACAAGAAGAAACACCAGATGAAGACGAGTGTTTAACGAAAATGTTAGAAATTAGGAACATGGACAGACTCACCTTCCTTATATCAAAGAATAAAGAAATGAGAATGATTGAAACAGATTGGAAAAAAGTTACTGAATATCTGAGACAAGAGAAGAAAGTGATCTTGATCTAAAACAGATAATAAGGAAGGAAATGTAAACGAGAAAGGGAAAGAAAAAACAAGAGAAGCGGAAGAAGAGAGGGCAGAAAAAAATGAAAACAAAGAAGACCTCTAAGATACCAAGGAGTCAAAAGTCTCTCTCTTTTTTTCTTTTTCTTTTCTTCTTTCACTTTTTCTTTTTTTATTTATATATTTTTTATTTCTTTTACTTCATCTTCTGTCATTTTTTGATTTTATACAACTCAAGTTTTAATGAAAATACTTAATAAAGATGATAAAAAAATAAATCCAAAGGAACATCATGTGTTTAACCAGCGTTGACATCACAGTAAGAAGGGATTACTTTGTAGGTGTAGATTCATCCAAAGAGAACTGGCCACACCAGCTATGTACTGTACCTGAACTGACCACAAAACTCAAAAAAGTCTCTTTTTTCTACTGTAGCTCCCATTAACTATACTGTCTGGAGTTTTCTAGTAAAGGTAAAATCTAGTTGAGCCCAACTCTGGGGAGTGGTGCTCATCTCCATTTCTAAGCTGAAGAGCCAGCATTGTCCGTAGACGCCTCCTAGGTCATGTGTCCAGTATCACTGCATGGAGTGCCGTCACCTTCCCGCCAAAGCGGTACCTATTGATCTACCCACATTTGCATGTTTTCAAACTATTAGGTTGGCAGAAGCTGGGGCTAATAACAGGAGCTCACCCCATCTCACGGATTCGAACCTCCGACCTTCCAGCTTAGTGGTTTAACCTGCTGTACCACCGCGGTTTCTAGGAATCCAAAAAAGGAGCTTTCCAAAAACTTTGGGTGATCATGACTGGAATAAGCCTATATAGTGTTTTGTGGTAAACAGTTTCCTTAGCAGTTTTCCTTCAAGCCAGTTTGTAAATGTGTGTGTACCAGGCTTAATTTTCTTAATTGAGCACATTTGCTTGTATTTCTCTCCCCACACTCCCCAAAGATCTGGAAACTTAAGCCCTGAAAATAATTGGAGCTGAATTCTCCACTGTTTCCTCTAGGTCTGGGCTTTCTGACCTGTTGGAGTGTCATGCTTTAGCGCTGGGTGCCTACACTGCGCCCCTTTGTCTCTTCCAGGGCAGCGAAGTCCTCAAAGGATTCCAGCCAGTTAATGAGCCATGCCCTTCCTTTCCTGAGACCATATTAGATATCCTTAATTAAGCCATGGCTCTCCCAAATGTCACTCCCAGGGTCTCCGAGGAACTCCAAATCTTCTGCCCCCACATACACTGTCTTCCTTTCCTTCCACCCTTATAACAAACATCCAAGACATGGATTCTGGCTTTTAGAAAGAAAGAAAGAAAGAAAGAAAGAAAGAAAGAAAGAAAGAAAGAAAGAAAGAAAGAAAGAAAGAAAGAAGCCACACAAAGGAGCATCTTTCTTTCTTCCTTTGTCAAGTTAGCCAGAGGCCTCCTTTTGAAACAAAGGGCACTTCTAAACTTTGTCAATGCCTGAGGCTCATGACAGGGGACTTGTATGCGCAGACCAGATGGAGCATGTGGATGAACTGGCATTGAATTTTGATCATAGTTTCACAAAAAAAAAATCAGAACAGTTCCCAGATTCCCACAGTAAGTCACAGATGAAAACCATGGGTTATCTATATTGTGTGTCATCTACGCAGAGATGTCCCTGTTCATCTATCCTCCTCTCACTTTCCCTGTTTGCCCTCAACTGTGGGCCCTTCCAGACAGGCCAGAAATCCAGGAGGAACTGGGTTATTTTAACCCAGTTCCTCCCAGATTTCTGTCCCAACCCTAAACCCAAACCCTGGGATTTCCCTTGGGATTTCCCTCCTTCTCCCGCACGTCCTTAAACTTGATGCTTGCCAAAATGTGCCATCAGCTGAAAAACATGGGTTGCAAAGATGCTCGTATAATCTACAGTCAGCCAGAAAACGCACATATTCGCATCACTGTATATCCCTGTACTCAAGAAAAGCATGGGACCTTGAGTAGAGAGAAGAAAAGTGGGCAGAAACTTCTTCAGAAGATTCAAGAAAAGCAAACTGCTGCAGCTTCTCCAAGCTTGTATATTCTTGGACATAGAAAGCTTTTTGGCATGCTGGTTGCACTCTGAATTTGTTTATCCACATGTATCATGTGGTGCATCAACATCGTATGTGTAATCCAGTTTGAAACCACTTCTATGCTATGGAATCTTGGCAGTCTCAATCTTACAAAGTCTTCAGTCTTCTCTGCCAAAGAGTGCTGGAGCCTCACCACTACAGCACTCATGGATCCATAGCTTTGAGACATGGCAGTCAATGTGATGTCAAAAAAACCTAACTTGACCATGGTCGTCCACGCCACAGTTAAATCCAGAATGGACTATTGTAATACACTCTACACGGGGCTGCCTTTGAAGATAGCTTGGAAGCTGCAGTTAGTGCAAAGGTCGGCAGCCAGATTACTAACTGGGGCTAGCTATAGGGAGCATATTATACCCCCATTAAAGCAGTTCCACTGGGTGCCTGTGAGTTTCCGAGCCCAATTCAAAGAGCAGGTTATCACCTATAAAGCCTTATACGCTTCAGGTCTAACCTAATTTCGAGACCACATCTCCTTCTATGATCCAACATGGGCTTTAAGATCTGCCAGGGAGGCCCTTCTCTCAGTCCCACCACCATCCCAATTACAGTTGGTGGTGATGAGAGAAAGGCCCTTCTCAGTGGTGGCCCCCAGACCCCCTAGCAAGATTAGGTTAGCCCGCTCTCTCCAAATTTTCCAATCCAATTTAAAAACATGGCTTTTTAAACAAGCTTGAGTAGATTTTAAAGGTTAGTCAGTTCCCCACATCCTTGAGGGAACAGGAGCCATCTTCCCCTCGTTAATCAAAAACAACAAGTTTTCATCTGCAGTTATGACTGCATTTTACGTATTTCAGTTTTATTATGTGATTTTTATATGTATGGGTGATTGTAATTTCATGTTTTATGGTTTTCAGTTCTATGTATTGTTTTTATTTTATATGCGGCACTTTGGAGTGTTTTGTAAGCCTCTCTGGGGAGATGGTGGTGGGGTACAAATGAAATTTGTTGTTGTTGTTGTTGTTGTTGTTGTTTTAAAAGCAGCCAATTTGGAAATTTGAGAAATTTTATATAGATTTTAAAAATCAGTATTGATCTTAAAATGTTGTCAATGGCTTTGACTTTTATTATTGGGAGAAAGACCGGGAGAATAAGAATAAATCAGTTTCTCCAGGAAAAACGAAATGCAAAGATACAGAATGGGGGACAATGCCTGGCTCGAGAGCAGTACATGTGAAAAAGATCTTGGAGCCTTGGGCACAACAAGTTAAACATGAGCCAACACTGTCATGTGGCAGAAAAAGAAGCCAATGGGATTTTGGTCTGCATCAATAGGAGCATAGCGTCTAGATCTAGGGAAGTCATGCTACCCCTCTATTCTGCTCTGGTTAGACCACACCTGGAATATTGTGTCCAATTCTGGGCACCACAATTCAAGAGAGATATTGACAAACTGGAATATGTCCAGAGGAGGGCAACTAAAATGATCAAGGGTTTGGAGAACAAGCCCTATGAAGAGCGGCTTAAAGAGCTGGTCATGTTTAGTCTGAAGAAGAGTAGGCTGAGAGGAGATATGATAGCCATGTATAAATATGTGAGAGGAAGTCACAGGGATGAGGGAGCAAGCTTGTTTTCTGCTTCCTTGGAGACTAGGACACGGAACAATGGCTTCAAACTTCAAGAAAGGAGATTCCATCTGAACATTAGGAAGAACTTCCTGACTGTGAGAGCCGTTCAGCAGTGGAACTCTCTGCCCCAGAGTGTGGTGTGGGCTCCTTCTTTGGAGGCTTTTAAACAGAAGCTGGATGGCCATCTGTCAGAGGTGCTTTGAATGCAATATTCCTGCTTCTTGGCAGGGGGTTGGACTGGATGGCCCATGAGTTCTCTTCCAACTCTTTGATTCTATGATTCTAAGTGTGATAAATTAATGCCTGCAAGAAAGAAGGCACTGTTGTTTCTTATTAAGTATACAATTCCGTTAACAAGATTCCACACTAGCCCACCTCTCATTTTCTCACTCTTCTCCTCCGTTCTTTGAATCCTATCCATGTAATCCCGCTATGGCTTACTGTGAGGAGCAGTTTCTGACCTAATTATTTACACAGCATAGCTGCCTTCCAGCTCATAATTTCCTTCTCCCAAGAAAATCAGAGCGGCTTTCATGAGCCTGTTATCATTTTATTCTAGTAACAACCCTGCAAGCTAGGTTCAGCTGAGAGATTTGTTGCTTTCCTGTGGTAACCAATAAGCATGTGATCAGTAAACGGAGCATATATGTTCCTGGTTACCACCCCATCTGCACTTTGGATGCATCTACAATTGAGAATTAATGCAGTTTGACATCACTTTAGCTGCTATGAGGCAATGTTATGGAAGGTTGTAGTTTGGTGAGGCACCAGCAGTATTTGGCAGGGAAGACTAAAGAACTTGTAAAGCTGCAATTCCAATGATTCCATAGCATTAAGCCATGACTTTGAAAGTGGTGTCAAGCTGCATTAATTGTAGACTGTAGATGCACCCTTTAACTAATACACGAGTGATGGGTGGAAGGGCAGCAAAGTGAGTAATATATCCACCTGCAATTAACATTTTTATTTTTATCTCCATGCAAGCTAACTTTCCGTCTTTCCAATATAAGTGAGCCAAAGACCAACTCAAGAGAGCAAAAGTCACATTTTATCCTTGCCAGCAAGGCTTCTAAGTTCTGGTAACTAAATCCTTTGCTCCTTCTCTACGTGTGTCCTCCAGCCATGGATCCTATCACCAGGGTACAAGTCTTCCCGACTGCACTTGCTCTTCACAGGTGATAAAATCTTATCACCTCCTGGTGGAATGTCATCCAGACT
This sequence comes from Anolis sagrei ordinatus, assembly GCF_025583915.1. Taxonomy (NCBI): domain Eukaryota; kingdom Metazoa; phylum Chordata; class Lepidosauria; order Squamata; family Anolidae; genus Anolis; species Anolis sagrei. The sequence continues at coordinate 235,596,689 of NW_026847438.1, read as the reverse complement.
TTGGTTTGGGAGGCTTCAATGTCAGCCTCCCAGGTGTTGCTTTCTTTTGCTTTGAGTAAGTGATATAAATAAAATATCCAAATGCATGGTGGGGGGGTTGGAAAGTGCATGTGTGAATGCATGTGATGTATTCAAATCTAACTTGTCTATCCTAGGCTTCTCTTGGCAAGGCCTCTATCCTAGGCTTCTCTTGGCAAGGTATGCTCCAAAGAGATTTGTCATTGCCTTCCTCTGAGGCTGGGAGAGTGTGGCTTGCTCGAGGACACCATTTGACTTTCCTGGCAAAGCAAAGGTCTTGGCTTACTCCAGCTAGCATCATTAAGGTGCCAAGCTGTGACTATCCCCATTTTCATGGCCAATGAGCATTGCAGAGTCCAACATGATAGGGCAAGATAAACCTTAAAACCATTCCAGTGCTGCTTGGACATGTGGACCATTACAACACTGCTCTGGAATACCCCAGATCAGTATTGCCATTTGTGGCACATTAGATGGGCCCAAGGATGATAAATGCACAAGGAACAAAACGCACCAGGAAGGGCTGTAGGAGCCCAGCATTTTCACTTTGGAGAAGATTGGAAATGACATAATTCCAGTCTAAATATCAAAAGGACCATCACAGAGAGGATAGTGTAGGTTTGTTATTTGCTGTCCCATAGGGTAGGACCAAAGGTGGTCCCCGACCTTTTTCTGATCAGGGACCACTTTGACCAGGGACCACTTTGACCAAGGTTCATTATTATTATTTATTCTTTCCAGCATTTCTATCCCATCCTTCTCAACCCCCGAGGGGGGACTCAGACAGCGTACATTCAGCCACAATCCAATAGCACACAAACAAGCAAATACAAACAATATACAACAATTTAAACAATAGATAGTGGCCCCTTTGATCAGGGACCACTTCAACCAGGGACCACTTTGACCAAGGACCACTTTGACCAGGGACCACTTAGGTCAGGGGCCACTTTGACCAGGTACCACTTTGACCAAGGACCACTTCAACCAGGGACCACTTTGAACAAGGACCACATTGACCAAGGACCACTTTGACCAGGGACTACTTTGACCAGGGACCACTTTGGTCAGGGGCCACTCTCCAACATTAGTACCAAAAGGGTATGAATCAATTTTTGGTCGCCTTTAGATTTGGTTTGGTTATTTGGGGTGCTGATTCAGATAATTGCACTGGATAAACCACATCAGTTCTAGTTTCTGATACAGAACATATGCCATTCAGTAATCACCATCTGCTCGCCCACAGAAAACCATATTTAATAACCTAGAGCTACAGACCTTATTTTTGGTCTTGAAGCCCACAGGTTGAGAACCACTGATCTACACTATAGAAGGCACATAGCTGACACCACTTTAACTGCCATGGCTCAACACAATGGGAATCCTGGTAGATGTCGTTTTACAAGGTATTTGAGCTGCCTCCGCCAAAGAGCGGTAATGCCTCAACAAAGTAAAACTCCCAGAATCCCATAGCATTGAGCCATGGCAGTTCAAGTGATGTCAAACTGCATCCATTCTACAATGCAGATGCACTCAAAGTCTTACGGTTTTAGGTTATAGGAGTGTGAACTTGAATTGTGCAGGAGAAGTAACATTTTGGCAGTAAGAGCTCTTTGATGATCCAATTATTAAGCACAATGGTGGGGTCTCTGGGCATCTTCAAAAAGATGCTTGGGCGCCTTCTACACTGCCATATAAAATCCAGAGTGTCCACTTAGAACTGGATTATATGGCAGTGTAAAAAGGTAAAAGTAAAGGTTGTCTCCTGACATTAACAATTATCTCACACCAGAAGCGACTTGCAGTTTCTCAAGTCACTCCTGACACGACAAAAAAAAAAGTGTCCGACTATGGGGTGTGATGCTCATATCCATTTCTAAGCCGAAGAGCCGGCATTGTCCATAGACACCTCAAAGGTCATGTGGCCAGCATGACTGCATGGAGAGCCCTTACCTTCCCACCAGAGCGGTACCTATTGATCTACTCACATTTGCATGTTTTTGAACTGCTAGGTTGGCTGAAGCTGGGGCTGACAGCGGAAGCTCACACTGCTAGACTCATATAATCCAGTTCAAAGCAAATAATCTGGATTATCCGCTTTGATCATCTGGATTATATAGCAGTGTAGAAGAGGCCTGGATGGCTACCTGTTGGAGATACTTCCGATGGAGTTCTCACTCTAAGTCTGGGGTTAGATTCAATGGCCTGTGCGGTCCCTTCCATTAGTAGTACTATGAGAACTAACTAGTTAAAATCAATTAAGTTGATTTTTTTTTACACATGGAGATATTTATTATATTTACATTTTAACTAATTAAAGTGACTTAATGTGGAATTTTAGCATTAACTGAATGCCAGATTTAAGCTTTTAATTAAGTAATTCCTTAATTAAATGAGAAGCTGCTAAGGAGATAAATTGTAAATTTCTTAATGGGGTCTTAAGCCAAAGCTTAGTTTTCTTGTATTTGTAAAAATTTAAAACCCCTGTATTTGTAAAACAAAAAAATACTTAACCCTCAGGTTCATTCACTGGACCAAATTTGGCACAAATACCCGATACGCCCAACTTTGAATACTGGTTGGGTTGGGGGTGGTTGATTTTGTCATTTGGGAGTTATAGTTGCTGGGATTTATAGTTCACCTGCAATCAAAGAGCATTCTGAACTCCACCAGCAATGGCATTGAACCAAACTTGGCACACAGAACTCCCATGACCAAGAGAAAATATTGGAAGGGTTCAGTGGGCATTCACCTTGAGTTTTGGAGTTGTAGTTCATCTACATTCATACAGCACTGTGGATTCAAACAATAATGGATCTGGACCAATCTTGGCACAAATACTCAGTGTGCCCAAATGTGAACACTGGTGGAGTTTGGGGAAAATAGATTTGACATTTCGAAGTTGTAGTTGCTGGGATTTATCGTTCACCTAGAATCAAAGAAATTTCTGAACATCAACAATGAAATTGAACCAAACTTGGCACACAGTACTCCCATTACCAACAGAAAATACAGAAAATACTTGAGTTTTGGAGTTGTAGTTCACCTACATCCAGACAGCACTGTGGACTCAAACAATGATGGATCTGGACCAAACTTGGCACTAATACTCAATATGCCCAAATGTGAACAGTGGTGGAGTTTGGGGAAAATAGACCTTGACATTTGGGAGTTGTAGCAGCTGGTATGTATAGTTCACCTACAATCAAAGTGCATTCTGAACCCCACCAACGATAGAATTGGGCCAAACTTCCCACATAGAACCTCCATGATAAACAGAAAATACTGTGTTTTCTGATGGTCTTTGGCAGCCCCTCTGACACCCCCTCACAAGCCCTCCAAGGGTCCCGACTCCCAGGTGAGAAATGGTTTACACTATCTGGTATCTGTTTTATTATCTGCTCTGGAAACATCATGGTACTGATGTCAGGCTGATTGGATGGCAATTGTTTGGGTCCTCTTTTGTTCCCCATTTAAAGATAGAGGCAATATTTTTCCCCTGTATTTATTTATTTATTTACTGTATTTGTATACCGCCTTTCTCAGCCAATCGGCGACTCAAGGCGGTTTCCAACAAATCAGTATATATAAAAATATAATACAGATTAAAACATTAAACAATATAAAACACCACAAAAGCAATAAAAACAACATCATTAGCATCTCATTATTATCAAGCATTGTCCAGTTCCATTGTCAAATCGTTCAATTTCCTATATTAGCTACTCTGCATTTGTAAACGCTTGCTCAAACAGCCATGTTTTAACTTGTCTCTGAAATGTTAAGAGGGAGGGAGCAAATCTAATCTCCCTAGGGAGGGCGTTCCATAGCCAAGGGGCCACCACTGAGAAGGCCCTGTCTCTCGTCCCCACCAAACGTACTTGAGACAAAGGTGGGACCGAGAGCAGGGCCTCCCCAGACGATCTTAGAGACCTTGATGTTTCGTAAGGGGAGACACGTTGCCCTTTAGTCTTCTGGCATTTCTCATATTCTCCAGGAATTCTCAAAAAGCTATTGCATGTGGCTCTGAAATTTCTTCTGCCAGTTTTAAAAATATATATATTGATGGAGTTCACCCAAAGCCTTATATTCATTTAGAGCAGCCAGGTATTGCTCTAGTACCTCTATACCTCTTCCATGCTATATTTCCTCTATTGTGTGATCCCTTCCATTTCAACATTTCAAAATGAAGCAGGGGAAAGCTGTGGAAATGTCAAATGATCGTGGCTATTGGGAGTTTCAAAAAGAATTACATTTTTGGAACTGCCACCTTCAGTGGTTTCATTTTCTCTCCCGTGTCAAAATGAAAAAAAATGGTTAGACACGCAGTTTCCTCTAATACAAATAAGGAGTGTTTTTAACAGATTGTTCTTTACTTATTAAAGATCACACCCCTCTCCCCAACAGGATGCTTCTTAAACCTAGTGTGCAAACATTTTTTTAAAATATATCTATTGCAGAAAAGCTTAGCATGGAGGTGGGGGGTGAGCAGGACATTATGAGCAATGGTTCAGGGTGCTTATTAGAGCATGGATGCTTTAATTTCCAAGTTGCCAGAAGTGAATCCAGGATGGGTCAAAAACTTGACTGTCGCAGTCATGTAAAATCTGCCTTGGATCCCAACTTTTCCCAGTTTTCTTTTACCTGACCATACTCATGAGTTGTTAAAATACAGAATGATTTCTGTTCCCACAGAAGATAAGTTCTTGAACACACCACGGAAACAGGGAACTGTGAATGACAGCAAACCCTAGTGCAATGAATGTCTGCCAGGAGTTACAGTAGAGTTGCCCTGGATGTATCTCTAGGAATTTGCTAGGTGCAATGTGACTCTATGGTAACTTCCAACAAGATGGGCCAAAACTAACAAAATGAAGTTCAACAGTGACAAATGCAAGGTACTCCACTTAGGCAGAAAAAATGAAATGCAAAGATACAGAATGGGGGATGATGCCTGGCTCGAGAGCAATACGTGTGAAAAAGATCTTGGAGTCCTCGTGGACAAGTTAAACATGAGAAGCAAAAAAAGCCAATGGAATTTTGACCTGCATCAATAGGAGTATAGTGTCTAGATCCAGGGAAGTAATGCTACCCCTCTATTCTGCCTTGGTCACACCACACCTGGAATACTGTATCCAATTCTGGGCACCACAATTGAAGGGAGATGTTGACAAGCGAATGTGTCCAGAGGAGGGCGACTAAAATGGTCAAGGGTCTGGAGAACAAGCCCTATGAGGAGTGGTTTCAAAGAGCTGGGCATGTTGAGCCTGAAGGAGAGAAGGCTGAGAGGAGAGCCATGTATAAATATGTGAGGGTAAGTCATGGGGAGGGAGCAAGTTCATTTTCTGCTGCCCTGAAGACTAGGACGCAGAACAATGGCTGATAGAGATAATGAGAAAGGAGATTCCATCTGAACATGAGGAAAACTTCCAAACTGTGGGAGGTGCTCAGTAGTGGAACTGTCTGCCCCGGAGTGTGGTGGAGGCTCCTTCTTTGGAGACTTTCAAACAGAGATTGGATGGCCATTTTCCTGCTTTTTGGCAGGGGGGTTGGATGGGATGGCCCATGAGGTTTCTTCCAACTCTATGATTTTATGATTCTGTGAGTCTATGAAAGTCATTCATTTTAATAGTGTCATACTGTGTTAAAATAATACACCAGACTGTTCACTGTACTGCATATATTTCATCATTAGGGTTAATTTTGTCCTCATATATTTGTAGACCTGCTGTCTGACACATAGTTCCTCATTATCTCTATCAACGAATTCCGACTTTCTCCTCTTTAAGCCCTTTGGCTGACCCCAGGCTAATTCTTTCATCCAGTAACCTAATCATTTTCCTGCAAACTACTGTTTCCTTCTGTGTGGTTTTCCCTTCCTTTCCTCACTTCAAACGGAAATTTATTTACTTTTTTATTACATACGTTTGCTCTTCCGCAGCTCTCTTGGTCAAGGGGAAACGTTCCTCCATGATGTCATATTGGCCACATCTCATTCCTCGTGTTTTCATCTGTTGACCAGGAAACATGAGTCTCCACTTCCTTTTGTCGAGAAAGATAAGGATCCCAAAGGCTCAAAACCACACAAGAGATATGGCAACATTTTTCTTCTGCAAATAGTTCACTGCCCTTCCTTTGGTGGCAGGTTGAACACATAACTCTTTTGAGTAATCGGCACAAAACAAAAGTTGAATAGTTGTGGCTGCAACATATTAAAGTAGAATCTGCTGGTTGCCATGAATATATTGGTCCTCCTTACCACCAATTTGCAGCATACCGACATCCCTTCTAACAGTTCGCAAATAAAAACCGGAACACACATGGCCACAAACCTTCAGAATGTGGCTAAGGTGGCAAGACTGATTGATGAAGAAGACACAAATTGATCATTATTATTTACTATACAAAGGAAAATGCTAATCATAGAATCATAGAATCATAGAATCAAAGAGTTGGAAGAGACCTCATGGGCCATCCAGTCCAACCCCCTGCCAAGAAGCAGGAATATTGCATTCAAATCACCCCTGACAAATGGCCATCCAGCCTCTGTTTAAAAGCTTCCAAAGAAGGAGCCTCCACCACAGTCCGGGGCAGAGAGTTCCACTGCTGAATGGCTCTCACAGTCAGGAAGTTCTTCCTCATGTTCAGATGGAATCTCCTCTCTTGTAGTTTGAAGCCATTGTTCCACGTCCTAGTCTCCAGGGAAGCAGAAAACAAGCTTGCTCCCTCCTCCCTGTGGCTTCCTCTCACATATTTATACATGGCTATCATATCTCCTCTCAGCCTTCTCTTCTTTAGGCTAAACATGCCCAGCTCCTTAAGCCGCTCCTCATAGGGCTTGTTCTCCAGACCTTGATCATTTTAGTCGCCCTCCTCTGGACACATTCCAGCTTGTCAATATCTCTCTTGAATTGTGGTGCCCAGAATTGGACACAATATTCCAGATGTGGTCTAACCAAAACAGAATAGAGGAGTAGCATTATTTCCCTAGATCTAGACACTATAATACTCGGAGAGAAAAAGTTGAAGGAAAGGATACTTTTTATTGGGGGATTGTTACAAGGAAGCAGAAGGAAGTTAGCATGGGGGGGGGGGGTTATTTGTTGGAGCTGTTGCTGGAGCCACAGTCCTGTTGTCACTTTGAAAGTTCACAATTTCAGGAACTGTGGAACTCCCTGTTGTGGTCAGATTGGTTTGAAGGCAGGGGCCTCTGCACTCGACCTCAGCTCAAGTTCAGAAAATGTAACCTTCCCAAGCTGTGTTCAGACTCTCTCTAACTGCATTACCTTTTATGATTCACTGAACCCTGGACAGAAGGAAGGAACAAGTCCAATGTTTCTCTCCTCCAGATGTTTTGGACTTCAACTTTCAAATGAGCCAAAAGTCAGAAAATCTGGAGCTGAAGCCCAAAAACATCTGAAGGACCAAAATGTGGGAACCACACAAGAGAGGAAGGGTATGTGACACGAGAAAGTTGCGGCTGAGAAGAATGAGGTGCTGGTGGGATTTGAATGTCTTCCAAGAGGTGTGACAGTCAGGGTGACATCTCTGTTCCCACCTACTGTGTTTTTTTTTTTAAAGCCTTCTGACACAAGCACCATGTTCACTGGTCAGACTGGGCAGGAAAGTCAAGCACATCTTTTCTGGCTTTTATTCATTGAGTTTGAAATGAGTTGCATGTATAGTGAGGGGAGCAGAATGAAGAACCTCAGAGCCGCTGCGGGATGAAGTCAGAAGCTAACTGCTTAGTTAAACCGAAAGTGTAACTCTGTTTGTGCAATGAGGTTTGAGTCACTGTAGTAGTATCGCCTTGACTCAAAGTTAACCATTGTGGAAATGTGTGGTTTTGGTAATTAGCCAGATTCAGATTCTTTAAAAGAAAGGGGGCGGGGAAGAGGAAGAGTAACACTGAGAACGTTGGTCATTGAAACCAACATTTCAACAAGACCTTATTTTTATGTGGCCTGCCCATTGTCATCCTTACTTTGATTGTGTTTATTGGAATGTTTATCTTATGATTTTTTCCCTTTTAATGTTATTTTGATGTTGTTGCTGTTGTTTGCTGTATATGTTTTGATTTTATTGCTGTATTATGTTGTCCGGGCTTGGCCCCCATGTAATCCGCTCCGAGTCCCCATTGGGGGGATGGTAGCGGGGTAGAAATAAAGTTTATTTTACTATTTATTAGTATTCTGATACTCTGAGATAGTACCATGAAATTATCAATTGTTTAATCCTGCCTCCACTCCAGTAGGACCAGTTTTTGTTCCTGGTCATGTGAGGTTAACTGTAGCTCAAGCAGAGAAAGGACCTCTTCTGGAGCTTCATCTATATTGCAAAATTAATACAGTTCTCCTTCTCGTTCTCCTTCTTCCTAGCATTTGTCCCACAAATTTGTAGGGTCTGCTTTGACTGTTGTTTCCATATGACTTTGTTTTGGGCATTCCTTTTAAAAAAGCCTTTGTGATTTTGACAAGTTGATGCGATAGTTTGTACTGCAGTTGGCTCATCACACTTCCTATCACTGCAGACCGTTGCCCCATTGGTTGGTTATCCAGCCAACACCGCTAAGAGGTGGAGTCAGATTTATGCTGGCCATCCTCACTACACAACTATAGAGCATGGATGAGCTCCCTCTGTCAGCTCCAGCTCCCCATGCAGGGACATGAGAGAAGCCTCCCACAAGGATGAAAAAACATCAAAACATCCAGGTGTCTCCTGGGCAACGTCCTTGTAGGCGGCCAATTCTCTCACACCAGGAGTGACTTGCAGTTTCTCAAGTCGCTCCTGACATGAAAAAATTGTATGAAATATTGGGATTTGTAGTTTGGTGGAGCACTAAAGCTTCCTAGATGAATGCTTTAAACACCCCTCTTTCTTTAACAAATGCTAGGATTCCATACAATTCATCCACAGCAGTTAAAATAGGACCACAGTACTATATTTGTCTCGCAGGAAAGAGCTCCTATTGTGATGAATTGGATTGTCAGGCTCATGGAGTGGAAGATGGTGTGTTACTCTGATCCCATCGTTTATTACATCAATATTTCTGTATGCAGCCATGATAGAGATTGTAAAGACTTGGGAAAATCTGTAAGTTTTATCCATCCGTCAATGGCCTGACAGCGTTTAGACCCTTGAGAAATCGACATTTAAGCTTCGCTGTGCAAGAGACAAAATAGCTAAAGATTTTTTTTAGTCTGCTCAGCGGCATCCATTTGTAACGTATATGTCTTATTCAAATGCTGTCCATGGCCCTCCATTGGAACATAATGTTATTCTAGAAGTTTTTATGGGGAGCATCTTTGGATATTTATTGTTGCTATTTTCAGGGTTTCGCCCATAACTGAAATGGAGGGAAAGGGACAATAGCTAGTAATCTACCATTTTTCTGTGTTGTCCTTGAATATATATATATATATATATATATATATATATATAATTCCTGTTTCATTTTTGGATCTGTTTTGAAGGGGGAAGTTAGAGGGGCTTTCTAATGCCATTATAAGAGAACTGATCATTTTGGGCAGTCTCTCTAAATATGCTTGTCATTAGTGATAATGAAAAGGAAGTCCATTTCCCACCCAGCTGGCCCCTCCGCCAGCCCAGCTAGGCTCCCTTAATAATCTTGCAACAGTCAGGAAAAATTAGAAAGCAAAGTGTTTCCCTGAGGCTGGGGGCCATCGGAGAGGGCAGATCCCAGAGATTGATGGCTTCCCATTTATTCTTCTTCAGTAATTCAATGTTACAAGGGCTTAAAAGGGGAAAGGGGGTTTGCTTTTTGTCCTTGTAACCAGATGAGTCTTTTGTGAGTGTGATCACTTCCCAACCTGGAAATGCTAGAAGCGTGTAGAACTGGAAGGGACCACAAAGGCCATCCAGTCTAACCCCTTGCCATGCAGGAACACTCAAGCTTCAAGGGACTACAATGTGTAGCTTTTCAGTGAGCTAGCAACTTCTCTGGCACAATAGACAACCCTTCTAGCAAATTGTTTGCAACCTATGGCAAAGCTAGGGTACACCTATCATGGGCTTTTCTGACGCTGAGAGTATGTGACTCTCCCAAGTGGGTTTTCATGGCCAAGAGGGGATTTGAAGTCTGTTTTCCACCACACTGGCTTTATACAATCATAAGTCACTGGGTTTGGTATGAGTTTTCTATGCTGTATGGCTATGTTCCAGAATGTTTGTCTCCTGAAGTTTCACCCACATCTATGGCAGGCATCCTCAGAGGTTCTGAGGATGCCTCTGAGGATACCAGCTATAGATGTGGGTGAAACGTCAGGAGAGAATGCTTCTGGAACATGGCCATACAGCTCAAAAAACTCACTGCAACCCAGTGATTCCGGCCATGAAAACCTTCGACAACACGTAAATCATAATTCAGTAGACAATTATATAACCTCCCAATACAATTCTCATTGCCATTTTATTTTTTTATATATTGAACACATGTGCATATTTTCTAATTTTTCACTTCTCTCATGCACAGCCTCTTTATCTATCTCCTATGTTCAAATACAGATTAAAAATATGCAGATTTAAAACTTTCCCTTGAATTTCCCCAAAAGGAGTACACAAGAGAGAGAAAATCCTGAGAAGGTGGTTCCAAAACTGCTTGGGTTGCAATTGTATGCTTGTGTGTTTTAAAAATTCCACTACCAAAGGAATGAGTGTGCAATCTGTGAACCCTCACATGCACAACAACACACACATCATGGTTTCCATTCTGATTCATGAAGGCTATTGCAGAGATGGGGAGTTTCCCCCCAGAACTAATTATTGAACAGTTTTACTAATACTCCAAATGTTGTTAAGACTCCATCACCCCCTGATGACGTGTCAGGAGCGACTTGAGAAACTGCAAGTAGCTTCTGGTGTGAGAGAATTGGCCGTCTGCAAGGACGTTGCCCAGGGGACGCCCAGATGATTTGATGTTTTATCATCCTTGTGGGAGGCTTCTCTCATGTCCCCGCATGAGGAGCTGGAGCTGATAGAAGGAGCTCATCTGCCTCTCCCCGGATTTGAACCTGCGACCTGTCCTGCCGGCACAGGTGTTTAACCCACTGTGCCACCAGAGCACAGTGGGTTAAACGGAGCACCGGATGGCAGGAGCTGCCAGTGGCGCAGTGGGTTCAACCCCTGTGCCGGCAGGACTGAAGACCGACAGGTCACAGGTTCGAATCCGGGGAGAGGCGGATGAGCTCCCTGTATCAGCTCCAGCTCTTCATGCGGGGACATGAGAGAAGCCTCCCACATCAAATCATCCAGGCATCCCCTGGGCAACGTCCTTGCAGATGGCCAATTCTCTCACACCAGAAGCGACTTGCTCCTGACACGACAAAAAAAAAAAAAACCCTGATGACCAGGGATGGTGTAAACCAAGGGTCCACAAACTTTTTAAACAGAGGGCCTGGTCACAGTCCCTCAAACTATTGGAGGACCGGATTATAATTTGGAGAAAAATGAATGAATTCCTATGCATGCTGCACATATCTTATTTGTAGTGTAACAAACACTTAAAAACAATACAATAATTAAAATGAGGAACAATGTTAACAAATATAAACTTATTAGTATTTCAATGGGAAATGTGGGCCTGCTTTTGGATGATGAAGATCATAGAATCATAGAAACATAGAGTTGGAAGAGACCTCATGGGCCATCCAGTCCAACCTTCCCTGCCAAGAAGCAGGAATATTGCATTCAAATCACCCCTGACAGATGGCCATCCAGCCTCTGTTTAAAAGCTTCCAAAGAAGGAGCCTCCACCACACTCCGGGGCAGAGAGTTCACTGCTGAACGGCTCTCACAGTCAGGAAGTTCTTCCTCATGTTGAGATAGGATTGTTGTTGTTGTTATGTGCTTTCAAGTCATTTCAGACTTAGGTTGACCTTGAGCAAGGGCCGGGTAAATGACCTTGGAGGGCCGCATCTGGCCCCCGGGCCTTAGTTTGAGGACCCCTGCTGTAAACTGAACTTGAGCACCTGAAAGGTTATAGATCCCCCGCACCCACCCCCCCTCCAACTCTGGCTTATTATCTGGATTTTTGTGGTATGCTTGGCTTAAAAAAATAATGTGAATTGCTCTCTCTGACTTAAGGTAAAGGTAAAGATTTCCCCTTGACATTAAGTTTAGTCATGTCCAACTATGGGGGGTGGAGTTCATCTTCATTTCTAAGCCAAAGAGCCGGTGTTGTCCGTAGATGCCTCCGAGTTAGGGTTGCCATAAGTTGGAGCCAATTTGACGGCAATTAACAAGCAAACATAGACATCAATAGGATTCTAGCTAGAGTCTATCCAGTTCATATCCACACAGAGATGGAAATGAAAGAACATAAAAAAAAACCCTCCTCACTTCAAATTCCTACATACAGTTTCACCCAGAGCTACATCCCATATCAGGGTTGCACAACATACATCTCCCTATTAGCAATTGCACATGGATTGTGATTTGAAAAAGCAATCAGAGCAGGGAGGATTGTGTATCTTCCTTTTCTAGCCCCCATTCAGTCTCACAGCCCTCTCCATCTTTGGTAAAAGGGGGGGGGGGGGAGCCAAGGACATCTCAAAACCTGCTGCTTGAATCTTCATTGCATTCTGGGCTGATTCAATAGTGAGCTTTAAACCCAAAACCTAAGCACTCAAAGTTTCATCAACACTTTGCACTGAGTTAAGTCAAGAAAAAGAAACATAAGAAGGTGGGGAAAAACAGCCTTGGGTGCGTGGTTACTGTAAGCCTTCATTGTGTGACAAGAAAAAGAAGTGAATTCTATAATGCATGACATTAAGACTCCTACACATATACCATTTTTTCTGGCTTTGAGCAAGCTTTTCTTTTCCTGTTGCAAAAAAGGGGTCTCCCCCATGAAACACACACATATATGGCATGAGTTATGCATATATTTTCAGTATTAATTTCAGATGACTTGTCTGTGTAGCGCAACTGAAGTGAAGGCTTGACATTATCATCTGATGCTTTCAAAAAGAAAAAAATCCAGGCATGTATTCATCCCTGCTAAACCACAAAATTATACTTGGTGACTTTGGGCAAGTCACACTTTCTCGGCCTCAGAGGAAGGCAATGGCAAACCCACTCTGAACAAACCTTGCCAAGAAAACCCCCTGATAGGTTGCCACTAATCAGAAATGACTTAAAGGCACACAACAACAATGCAAGAGAGCCATAAGTGTACAGCTGAAGCCTCCAGGGATGTCTCTAGGTTCCCATGTTGGTGGAAGCTAAGAATCTATTCTGGATTATCATCTGAAGGAACTATCCAAGGTGCTAGATGCTATCCTCAATATATGTTCATATTATTAACAGAGTAGTAGCAATAGTATCTTGCTTTTACCTCTGTGATGAAGATGCAAAGCACCCAGAAGAGCTTCTTTAACATTCAGACTAAACCCCCAATATAGGACCCTATCCCTCAAAGAGATTCAGCACTTTGTGTAGATCTTTATAGTTCAGATTAAAATCCATGTTAGATTCACCACTAAAGAGCATTGCTGAGTGGGCCAAGGAGAGCAAAAACCATGCAATTCCAGTATATATACTAAAGGATCTTACCTTGGGAAACTTGCTTTTAACATGACTTATCCAAATACTTTTTGGGAAATATTTGGATTGTTGCTGGTCAGATCCTTATAAATGACAAGTAATGCAGCTACCTTTAAAGTTATTTGGGGACAAGGGCGAAACAAAGTAGCACATCCAAAATAAAACCAAGAGAAGTAATAAAGCCCATGCACTTGTTGCATCCTGAATAGATTACTCCAACGTGCTCTATGTGGAGTTGCCTTTTAAGACTGTTTGGAAGCTGCGAGTAGTCCAACGAGCAGCAGCCAGGTTTCTAAATGAAGCGATGAACAGGGAGCATACAACTCCCCATTACATCGGCTCCACTGGCTGCCAGTCTGTTTCCAAGCACAATTCAAAGTGCTGGCTTTAGCTAATAAAGCCCTAAATAGTTCTGGGCCAGCCTACCTGTCCAAATGTATTTCCCTCTATGAACCATCTTGGAGGTTAAGATCATCTGGGGAGGCCAGATGATCTTTACAGGTGCGGTTAATGGGGATGAGAGACAAGGCCTTCTCAGTGGTGGGCTCTCGGCTGTGGAACTCCCTCCCTAAAGACATCAGATCAGCTCCTTCCTCCTGACCTTCAGAAAAAACTAGAAACATGGATGTAAGGACCAAGTGTTCAAATGATAATCTTTCTGGGCAATAAGTAAATATGGAAAAGTGCAATGAGAATTGGAATGGCCATGAACTATGATATTGAACTGCATGGTTTTAAAATGGCTTTTGATGTTTGATATGTTTCTATCAGTTTTTAATGTATAGGCTTATTTGGTTAGATGTATATCTATATAGCATCAGATTGTTGCCCCTATATATGTGAGCCACTCTGAGTCCCCTTCGGGGTGAAAAGGACGGGGTACAAATATGGCAAATAAATAAGTAAATAAATAAAGTCACTTGATAAGTGTATTGTGTCATGGTTTGGAAAGTGGCTTTTTCGAAGTGCCTTTAAAAGCATTTTTTAGACTTTTTGCAGTTTGAATCATTGGTTCATGTTCTAGTAACGAGTGTAGCAGAAAAAAACCCTCACAGCATCTTCTATATGACATCCTTTTGAATATTTAAAGATGGTTATCATGAAAACTTTCGATCTTGTCTTCTCCAAGCTAAACAAACCAAGTTCTCTAAGTTGTTCCACATAGGGATTCTTAGAATCATAGAGTTGGAAGGGACCTCATGAGCCATCCAGTCCAACCTCCTGCCAAGAAGCAGGAAAATCACATTCAAAGCTCCCCCAACAGATAGCCATCCAACCTCTCTTCAAAAGCCTCCAAAGAAGGAACCTCCACCACACTCTGGGGCAGAAAGTTCCACTGCTGAACAGTTCTCACAGTCAGGAAGTTCTTCCTAATGTTCAGGTGGAATCTCCTTTCCTGTAGTTTGAAGCCATTGTTCTGTATCCTAGTCTCCAGGGCATCAGAAAACAAGCTTGCTCCCTCCTCCCTATGACTTCCCCTCACATATATATACATGGCTATCATGTCTCCTCTCAGCCTTCATGGTTACCAGATCTTTTATCATTTTGGTCATCCTCTACTGAATGTCATTCAGCTTGTGTTCTTCTTAAACTGTGATGTCCAGGACTAGACACACTATTCCAGATGAAATTTCACCAAGCCAGATTTGAGTGGCACCATTTCCCTTGATGCGGCTGTAATACTCCCATCATTGCACCACACTGAATTATTCATGTCTACTAAGACTCATTGATCCCTTTCATATGGACTGGGTTCAAGTCAGGCATGCTGGCACAGAAGTGCCATTAGGAGATATGATTGTCCTGCTCTCCCCTTTAGTTAAAAAAAAAACTAAAGACCTATAAAGTAAAGGTAAAGGTCTCCCCTTAACATTAAGTCTAGTGAGTCTGACTGGAGGGTGGTGCTCATCTCCATTTCTAAACTGAAGAGCCAGCGCTGTCCGTTGATGAGTCCTAGGTCATGTGGCTGTTATTGTGTACTCATCCTCCTCAGAAGAGGAGTACACAACACCAGCCACATGACCTAGGAGTTGTCTACGGACAGCACCGGCTCTTCAGTTTAGAAATGGAGATGAGCACCATCCTCCAGAGTCGGACTCACTAGACTTAATGTCATGGGGAAATATTTACCTTTACTGTGTAGGTCTAGGAGTTGGGGATTTAGGGCCATGTCTTGAGGAAGAAGAGGGCCAGGAAAACATACTGCCAGTTCCTACCTTTCAGGAATACCAAAGGGCAAAAGAACAAAGGAAAAAGTCAGTTAGAATTGCTTCAAGGATGCTGAGCAATCAGACCTCGCCCTAGGAACACCTGTGTTGGGAGCTGAGGGCTTTAAATCAGCAGTAAAGCAAGGGGTCAATGCTGGCAGCAACTATTCTACTCAGTGCTTCTGTGCTCCATTTTCCTTGTCTGCAGCTCCAAGAAGTGCCTTGCAAAGACTTTTGGCCAAAGACTTTGGTTTGATGTCTGCTGTAAGACTTTTGCTTTGCTTTTGGGATTTTCCTTCTGTTCCTTTGCTGCTGTTTATTAAAAGTATTATCATTTTGCTGAAGTAAGGCATTTTAGTTGCTTTAACCCTTGTTGTAAGTCTGTTTCTGGGGCAAAACAGGACAGCTGGCATGACTGCATGGAGCACCATTATCTTCCCACTGAAGCAGTACCTATTAATCTACTCATATTTGCATGTTTTCAAACTGCGAGGTTGGCAGAAGTTGGGTCTAGCAATGGGAGCTCATCCCATCCTACGGGTTTGAACCGCCAACCTTCCAGACAGCAAATTCTGCAGCTTAGTGGTTTAACTATACTTCAATGCAGTTGCAAAGGTGCTTTTACTAAATGATTTTTTTAAAAAATCTCCAGAGCAGCCAAACGTTGGGATGGCAGAGTTACACTTCTACCTGGATGTACAGCTGTGGGACTCCAAATTGGCAAAGCATCACAGTAGCACAACACTTGGACAAGTATGATAGTAAGGATTACCATAAAGGTAAATTGCCACTAACCCTGATCGTAGGAACAGAACACCACAAGATAGTTGCTTCATGCAATCAGTGGCATGGGTGAGTTTGGATTTTGGAGTATTTTGAATTTCAAGAGTCTGGAGAAAGGATGCTCAACCAAAGCACAACACGATTCCAGCAAATACTGAGTAACATGAGCAAATTACTTTCGAAGGGATTTTCTGCCTGCTCTAGTTTTTCAAAGAATATGCCCCCATCTTGCATGGGAAATGAATCTGAAAGAGGAGTTTTAAAGCTAACTTTTGATGTAGGATGTCATCTCAGTCTTCAGAGGAGAAAAAGTCAAAAGTTTACCCGCCTACTGCTCTTTTTTCCAGCTGAGACTGTTATGTTTGCAAAGAGCCCTGTCTCGAGGAAAACCCCAGCTGTCAAACCATTTCTTTGCCTCCAACGCCTGACGTTGACATATGTATGACAGCTGAAGCTAAACCACAGCATGGATACCACAGAATGCCAAGGTAGCTTTATATATAGCCCACAATGTTATATTCATGCTGCGTGGAAAAGGAGAAAGCCATATGACTTGTAGCGATCTGGTTTTCAGCCAACAAAAACAAATTGGGAAGGGAGAGGAATCCTTTTAAGAGGTTTGTTAATTTTTCCAGCTCTGAACTTTCCAACTAAAAACAGTAGTGCGATATGCAGATTAGATGCATATTAGATTTTGTACAAAACATCTGAACAATAAACTACTTTCTGCTGCATGTTGCTGGCAGGAGCTGCAAGGAAAGTTTGAATGATGATGGCAATGAAGCATGAATGCAAAAGGAGGTAAATGGAAGAAAAGGTGGACTGAATCTCTGGAGTTTCCATTCATGTCACTCACATACGTTCACTCATGAAATCCATTTATTCTTCTCCCTTTTTTCATATTAGGCATTGATTAATTGTAACACATGGTGCAATTCTACACTGTAGAATTAGTGCAGTTTGACACCACTTAATCTATCCTGGATCAATGCTATGGAATCCTGGGAGCTAGTTTGGAGAGGCACCAGCACTCATTGGTAGAGAATGTGTCCAGAGAAGAGTGGCTAAAATGATCAAGGGTCTGGGGAACAAGCCCTATGAGGAGTGGCTTAAAGAGCTGGGCATGTTTAGCCTTCAGAAGAGAAGAGTAAGAGGTGACATGTTAGCCATGTATATAATATGTATGGGGAAGTCATAGGGAGGAGGGAGCAAGCTTGTTTTCTGCTTCCCTGGAGACCAGGACATAGAACAATGGCTTCAAACTTCAGGAAAGAAGATTCCACCTGAACGTGAGGAAGAACTTCCTGACTGTAAGAGCTGTTCAGCAGTGGAACTCTCTTCCCAGGAATCTGGTGGAAGCTCCCTCTTTGGAGGCTTTTAAACAGAGGCTGGATGGCCATCTGTCGGGTGTACCTTGAATGCGATTTTCCTGCTCCTTGGCAGGGGGTTAGACTGGATGGCCAATGAGTTCTCTTCCAACTCTATGAGTCTATCATTTTATAATTCTAAGACTAAAGACCATATAAAACTAAAAATAAATCATCCTGATTTGAATCCATGATTCGTTTATCTTTTCTTGAGCATCCTGCAACAAAGAAATGGCTTCCAGTCTTGTCCAGTTTCCATGTAAATTGACATGGAGAGACAGACAATTCCTGGTCCCAACCCCATGACTGGTTAGTGGCTATGGGACAATCCTAGGGGTGACCTCAGTGCCCTTGGACGCCCAAAGAGAGAGGAGGAGAAATTGCTGTTCCTTCTTGAGCACTGGCATAGGCCTGCTGTATCTCTGTCGGTGGGCCTTTTGGATTTTAGTCATTTCCCAACAAAGGATTTTCCCCCCAAAATGTTGGGAGTGATTACATTGGCAAATAAGACTTTCAGAGCTTGATGCTTCCAATACATAGGCTGAGCAGTCCTTGCTTAAGTGCCTCCAGATATTATAGAGCAGAGGTGTCCAATCTTTGGTCCTCCAGCTCCCATAATCCTTGTCCAATTCTCAGGAATTCTAGGAGCTGAAGTTCAAAACATCAGGATGATCAAAGGTTGGACACCACTGTCATAGAGCATATCCACTCAGTCTACAGTGGATAGGAAATGCAAATGGAAAGTCTGAGGCCAACATATGGGCAGCCATGTCACATGTATCCAGCAGAAGCCCTATGCAGAAATTCATATACATATAAGAAGTTGTATACGTGTATCTTTGCAAGGCACATTCATAATCATGTTGTTGTTCATTCGTTCAGTCGTCTCTGACTCTTCGTAACCTCATGGACCAGCCCATGCCAGAGCTCTCTGTTGGCCGTCACCACCCCCAGCTCCTTCAAGGTCAGTCCAGTCACTTCAAGGATGCCATCCATCCATCTTGCCCTTGGTCGGTCCCTCTTCCTTTTACCTTCCACTTTCCCCAGCATAATTGTCTTCTCTAGGCTTTGCTGTCTCCTCATGATGTGGCCAGAGTACTTCATCTTTGTTTCTAGTATCCTTCCCTCCAATGAGCAGTCGGGCTTTATTTCCTGGAGGATGGAGTGGTTGGATCTTCTCACAGTCCAAGGCACTCTCAGAACTTTCCTCCAACACCACAGTTCAAAAGCATCTATCTTCATAATCATAATCATAGAATTGGAAGAGACCTCATGGGCCATCCAGTCCAACCCTCTGCCAAGAAGAAGGAAAATGCAAAGCATGTTAAACAGACAGCCATCCAGCCTCTCTTTAAAAGCCTCCTAAGAAGGAGCCTCCACTACACCCCAGGGCAGAGTTCCACAGCTGAAAAGCTCTCACAGTTAGGAAGTTTTTCCTCATGTTCAGGTCGAATCTCTTGAACTTCAAAAAGTTATTTTCTAGACTACAGTATGACCTCTATATCTGCAAGGGATATGTTTCTGGACCTTGCATGGATATATGGAACCACAGATAATAGCGAACTCTATTGAAAGTAAAGACATCTGCCCTCAAAATACCATAGTGTCACACTGGAGGATCTAGAAAATGCCAAAGAGGACATATATTTGTTGTATGTGTATTAAATTAAAATGTGATATTGATTCGTGGATACTATATAGTTGCTGAAATCCCAAAGACATCTTGCTTGGTGGTTCCGGGGGTTGTAACCTTTCTAAAAATGGAACTATTCCAAGTTGTGTGGCAAGTAAATGCCTGTTTCCAATTTGCTGCTCTGGTTTTTATGCAGCTACACTGGCTCCAGGCCAACAAATC
The DNA here is from genome assembly GCF_025583915.1 of Anolis sagrei ordinatus. Classification (NCBI taxonomy): domain Eukaryota; kingdom Metazoa; phylum Chordata; class Lepidosauria; order Squamata; family Anolidae; genus Anolis; species Anolis sagrei. The sequence goes on along the minus strand of NW_026847438.1, from coordinate 235,576,896 downwards.
ATGCCCTTTGTGGTTTCAGTGAAAAGAGAAGACTCTTTTAACATAGTTATCAAGAATCCACAAGGGAAGGGGGAAAAGACCCTGGAGTCAAGGACTCCAACATGTGCTATCAGAAAGGCTCCTGCACCCCCAGCGCTCTGTCTCTGGAAAGATTGATGTCTTTGTCAAAAGGCACTTCATCCTATAGATAACTGGAAGGAATGTTTGTTTGGGCAGTAGGTGTGTTGGATTCATGACCTGTTTGCTGAGGCAACAAAGGCTTCCAGGAGAGGCGGGGAGAGGAAAAGCTTCAGTTAACATCTCTGATGGGTCCCAGTGTTTAGCAAACAACTGTGGCTGAACTTAGCAAATAATGAGGAGGGGGCTGGGAGGGATCTCCAGACAGGTCTCTGAACTGAACAGTTTAGAGTCTTTAGGCTATTTTCCCCCAACCTGGAGGCTTTCCAGGTGTGTGTATGGGGACTATAACTCCCATGGTATGGATCCACAGATCCTAATTCCTATGATCATGCTGACTGGGAAGGATGGCTGTTGTAGATCAGCTCATCAGATGAGAATCATGTTGGGAAATAATGATTTCCATCTCCATTCCTTTGAACGTCTTTAATTAGAAACCAAGATTTAAAGTAAATGTATGTTGTATCTTTGTGTCCTACTTGTCATGTTTCATGGTAATGCAGAGCCTGGGGAAAGTTACTCTTGGAGAGTGCAACACACACAGTGCTGGTCATGAGGTGGTATTAGTAAAGTTAAAGGTTTACCCTGACATAAAGTCTAGTTGTGTCTGACTCTGGGGGTTGATGCTTATCTCCATTTCTAAGCTGAAAAGCCAACGTTTTCCATAGACACTTCCAAGGTCATGTGACTGGCATGACTGCATGATGCACCGTTAGCGGTACTTATTGATCTACTCACGTTTGTATGCATGTCTTTTGAACTACTAGGTTGGCAGAAGCTGGACCTAACAGTGGGAGCTCACCCTGCTCCATGGATTCGAACCACCAACCTGTCAGTCAACAAGTTCGCAGCTTAGTAGTTTAACCTGCTGCTCCAGGGGTCAAATTCAAGCCCCTGTTCAGTCATAAATTAATTAGTTGTGTTATGCACCGACTGTTTTTAACTTGCTAATTGTTTTAACTGCTGTTTGTATGGATGTATATCCCGTGTAGGCATCAAATCGTGCCTTTGTGTAAGTTGCCCTGAGTCCCCCCTCGGGGGTTGAGAAGGGCGGGGTAGAAGCACCCGAAATAAATAAATAAATAAATAAATGATACCTAGAGCCTAAGCTCCCCCAACACGTAGCCTAAGCAGTCTTTGCTGAAGCATTTCCAGATATCATAGAGACTATCAACTAAGGGTACACCTGCATTGTAGAATTAATGTAGCTTGATACCTTCTAACTACCATGACTGAATGCTAGGGAATCAAGGGAGTTGTATTTTGGTCTTCTCTGTGAATGAAAATACATTATTTTCTATTAATGAAGTTGCATTGGTACCTTCACCAGTGATCCTTCTTTCTGCCTCATTCCCCTCTGGGAGATGTTTGGTGGATCACCAAACTATAACTCCCAGGGTTCCATAGCACTGAGCTATGGCAGTTAAAGTGGTGTCAAATTATATTCATTCTACAGTGTAGGCCCACCCCAAGACTAGAGAAAGCTTTACCTCAATGTGGGGAGAAAATGCCACTGGCCAATCTGAGGCCCAACACATGGCCAGTGATGGACCACATATCTGTTCAAATTTCCAAGTGCAGATGAGAATTTGTTTGCCCATCTCCTCTGAAAGGCACGTACCTCATTTGGAAAAGATCTCCTTTTTGGACTTTTCTATTGAGTTTTCTTTTTTGTGTCAGAAGAGACTTGAGAAACTGCAAGTCACTTCTGGTGTGAGAGGATTGGCCATCTGCAAAGGCGTTGCCCAGGAGATGCCCGGATGTTTTACCATCCTGTGGGAGGCTTCTCACATATCCCCGCATGAGAAGCTGGGGCTAACAGAAGGGAGCTCACCCTCTCTCACAGATTCGAACTTCAATCATCAGGTCAGAAGTTCAGCTGGCACAAGGGTCTAAGCCATTGCAGCACCACAGCTCCTTGCTATTGAGTGTGTTCAAGTCATTTCTGACTTATTATGACCCTAAGACAAATCCATCATGGTGTCTTCTGCGGCTGAATGTGTGAAGCTCACCTAAGGTCACCTACTAGTTTTCCATAGCCAGGCAATGAACGGAAGCACATTCTCCAAAGTTATAGGAAAATGTTCACCATGTTAGCTCTAATTTGGTCCCTAAATACCCCAGTCAGTAGGGCCACTGGCTATGTTGTCTCAAAGATTCTGCAAGCTGTAGTGGATTGTTAAGCTTCTGCCTTCCAATAGGTGTGAGTAGATGCCTTCAAAGTTTCCTGTTGATCTATGGTGACCCTCTGAATACCCAGAGGTGGTTTTGCTAGTTCTTCCCTCTGAAATATAGCCTGCAGCACCTGATATTCATTGGTAATCTCCCATTCAAGTGCTAACCAGAGCTGACCCTGCTTAGCATCCTAGATCAGACAGGATCTGGTGCATTTGGAGTACCCTTCCAATACAAATATAATTAAATCATATTTCTTTTTTTTCTCTCCACCAAATAGACTGTCAAAGGCTTTCATGGCCGGAATCACTGGGTTGCTATGGGTTTTCCAGGCTGTATGGCCATGTTCCAGAAGCATTCTCTCCTGCTGTTTTGCCCAAATCTATGGCAGGCATCCTCAGAGGTTGTCAGGTCTGTTTGAAACTAGGCAAGTGGGGTTTATATATCTGTGGAATGTCCAGACACATGAATTCTTCTGCACTGATTTTTCTGTTCCTGCAGATAGTGAAAGAAAACCAGGGAGGCAACCAGTCCAGCCTATGTCTAAAGGAAATTCTACATTTTTCAACAAAATAGCTTTCAGCAAATGATTCTAAACATGAGGCTAAACATGCTCAGCTCTTTAAGCTGCTCCTCATAGGGCTTGTTCTCCAGACCCTTGATCATTTTAGAGGAGGGCGACTAAAATGATCAAGGATCTAGAGAACAAGCCCTATGAGGAGCGACTTAAAGAGCTGGGCATGTTTAGCTTGCAGAAGAGAATCATAGAATCATAGACTTGGAAGAGACCTCATGGGCCATCCAGTCCAACCCCCTGTCAAGAAGAAGGAAAATTGCATTCAAAGCACCCCTGACAGATGGCCATCCAGCCTCTGTTTAAAAGCTTCCAGAGAAGGAGCCTGAGACTGAGAGGAGATAGGATAGCCATGTATAAATATGTGAGGGGAAGTCATAGGGAGGAGGGAGCAAGCTGACTTGGAGACTAGGATGTGGAACAATGGTTTCAAACCACAAGAAAGAAGATTCCACCTGAACATGAGGAAGAACTTCCTGACTGTGAGAGCTGTTCAGCAGTGGAACTCTCTGCCCCAGAGTGTGGTGGAGACTCCTTCTTTGGAGGCTTTTAAACAGAGGCTGGATGGCCATCTGTCGGGGGTGCTTGGAACGCAATTTTCCTGCTTCTTGGCAGGGGGTTGGACTGGATGGCCCACAACTCTATGATTCTACATCGCTGAGATGGCCACCAAGAAAGATCCATCAAACACCTCCCAGAGGGGACTTAAACAGAATGAAGGATCTCCAGTGAAGATGTCAAGGCATCGATCTCCCAACATAATTAGCAGAAAATAATGTACTCATATGAAGAAGAGATCAGTGAATATTCCAAGTTGGCAGCCTCTGGTTCAACAAAATTAGAGGTGTCAACCTGCACTTAAGATTTTGGTAGGTTGCATGAAAGAGAGCTTTGTTTTAATGGTTGCCCCAGGCTCCGGAATTCTCTTTACAAGGGGCTCAGCTTATCTGACTTCCTTTTGGCCTTCTCTAGCAGATGTGAAATACTCCCTTCTCTTTTTTTTTTCCAGGAGACTTTGAATTTAACAGCTCAATTTGCTGCTCTTATTTTTGTGTTGTTGCTACTTTGATTGATTGATTGATTGACTGACTGACTGACTGATGTGACTCTGCTGATGCATTGCCTTTCATGGCTATTTCAGATTGATAAAATACAGACATTTGCATTAATTGTTTTGCTTTGCTTCTAAGTTTGTATGTGGAAAGGAAGGATTTCACAATCCTTTAAAATTGATCAAACAAATAAATATAAATTAGTGATTTTGTTTAAAAAAACACAAATGTATTATAAACAGAATAATGGCTTTAATAAATTTCAGTGCACATAGCATCAACCATTCAGCTGTGATTTTAAGCCAATTAGAGATACCGAAGCTATGTGTGAAATTGCAGAAGAAACACAAGTTTGTTGTGTGCCTTCAAGTCCTTTCCAAGTTGGGATGACAATATTACGGGGCTTTCTTGGCAAGATTTGCTCAGAAGAGGTTTGCCATATATATGTCTGCCACTCTCCATACCTCCCAAATGTCAGGGTCATGGGGAGCTTCTTAAAAGCTCCTGAATAAAGGTGCATCTACACCATAGAATTAATGCAGTTTAATGCTTCTCTAACTACCATGGCAGTGGGTTAAACCACTGAGCAACTGAACTTGCTTACCAAAAAGTCACAGGTTTGAATCCGGGGAGCGGTGTGAGCTCCCACTGTTAGGCCCTGCTTCTGCCAACCTAGCAGTTCGAAAACATGCAAATGTGAGTAGATCAATTGGTACTGCTCCAGCAGGAAGGCAATGATACTCTATGCAGTCATGCCGGCCACATGACCTTGGAGGTTGTATGGACAACACCGGCTCTTTGGCTTAGAAATGAAGATGAGCACTAACCCCCAGAGTCAGACATGACTGGACTTAATGTCAGGGGAAAACCTTTTCCTTTACCTTTAACTAACTGACATGGTTCAATGCTAAAGAATCCTGGTAGTTTAGAGAGGCACCAACACCTTATGGCAGGGGAAGCTAAAGATTTTGCAAAACTACAACTCCTATAATTCCATAACATTGAGCCATGACAGATACTTACTTTACTTACTTATTTGGCAATCCCTCATTCTCTGAGTATGATGGCTTTCCAAGTGTAGTGTCTTGGTGGTAGGTACGTAGGTGACCTGGAGTCTTATTCTTGATCTTCATGTTCTTCTACAGTGAAGGCATCATTTTTCAGGTGGAAGGTGGTCCCGGTCAAAGTTGGCTTGATGTGCCTTTCTCTTTCTCCCCTTTGCCCTCCATTCATGCCTCTTCAAATTCCACAGCACTACTGGTCACAGTTGATCTCCAGTTAGAGTGCTCAGGGGCCAGGGCTTCCCAGTTCTCGGTGTCTATGACACAGCTTTTAAGGTTGACTTTAAGCCAATCTTTCAATTTCCTTTCCTGTCCACCAACATTCTATTTTCCATTCTTGAGTTGGGAGTATAGTAACTGCTTTGGGAGACAGTGATTGGGCATTCGGACAACATGGTCAGGCCAGTGGAGTTGATGGCGTAGAAGCATTGCTTCAAAGTTGGTGGTTTTTGTTTCTTCCATCACGCTGACATTTGTCCGTCTGTCTTCCCAAGAGATGTGCAGGATTTTTCAGAGGCAACGCTGATGGAATATTTTCAGGAATTGAGTGTGACATTTGTAGACAGTCCACATTTTGCAGGTATATAACAGGGTTGCAAGGACAATGGCTTTATAAGCAAACACTTTGGTATCCCTATGGATGTCCTGATCCTCAAACACTCCCAAACCTTTAGCCAAGACAGATAAAGTGCTGTCAACCTGCATTTATTCTACAGTATAGATGCACCCAAACTCCCGTGTTTCCTTGGACTGCATTAATAACTGGATGCAGTGCTTCTGTTGCAAATCCAGTCCTGTGTTGCCTGGACTCTCAGCAACAGCTGATCTATGTTTCCAATTTTTTGTGTGTTTCCCCATACTGCTCGTAATATCTCTTCTCAGGCTTATTTACTGGCAGTAAAAACTTTAGAACTAGTTGGAGCTTTCAGTGACACCCTTTTATCTTTAGCCCCTTCTGCATTTCCCTGTGCTTGTACTATAGCCAGAATTGGTTGATCTGCTGCATAAAACCATCAACATTTGCTGGCCAAAGCAAAATAGAGAGATCTGTCTACAAAAAATAAAAAGTGCACCTGAGCATATAGGGCAGATGGAAGAGGCAATTCCATAGGTAACTTGGACCCAAACCATGTAGGGAAGTGGGGTCCCAACCTGTGGTCTGTGGAGCATCAGTGTCCCACAAGAACAAAAACTGGCCTCACCATTACTACACCATTGCCTGGAAACCATACAGCAATGAGAGCGCTTGCAAAACCCTCTGATAGTGCCAAGGCAATAGGGATGTTGGGAGGGGAGAGGCTGACTACTCACAAAAGATGACTACTACCACATCATCTGTAGATTATTAAATATGGTTTTCTGTAGGCAAGCAGATGGTGACTACTGGATGTCATGTGTTCTGTTTCAGAAACTAGAGCTGATACAGTCTATCCAATGCAATATACAGAATCAATACCCCCAAATAACCAAACCAAATCTAAAGTTGACCAAAAACTAATTTGTAACCCTTTTGGTATTAACGCTGGAGAGTGGTCCCTGATCAAAGTGGTCCCTGGTCAAAGTGGTCCCTGGTCAAAGTGTTCCCTGGTCAATGTGTTCCTTGGGCAAGTGGTCCCTGGTCAAAGTGGTCCCTGGTCAAAGTGGTCCCTGGTCGAAGTGGTCCCTGGTCAAAGTGGTCCCTGGCCAAAGTGGTCCCCGGTCAAGTGGTCCCTGGTCAAAGTGGTCCCTGGTCAAAATGGTCCCTAGTCAAGTGGTCCATGGTCAAGTGGTCCCTGCCAAGTGGCCCCTGGTCAAAGTGGTCCCTGGTCAAAGTGATCCCTGGTCAAAAAAAGGTTGGGAACCACTGATGTAGGGCACTAATATCAACCTGGATAAAAAGAGAACATCAACTGTATAACAACAAAGGTATGCTGCAAGAAAGTGGGCTTATTGCTGCATATGTCACTAACAAAATTCCAGTCAATGTGTAACTCTATGGGCTGAGATTCTACTACATAAATTCTTGGGGGATATGGAATATAGTTTGTGACGCTGTGTACATAGTTCCTGTTAACAGGAATTTCAGAAAGGCATTGGCGTTAGCTTCCAATTTCCTTGCTTGGTAAAGTTTGAGCCGTGGTGGCAATGTCTGAACTCCTGCCCTATAGCATGAGGGTTGAGATCATTGAGTTTCCCTTTTCACCTGCTCCTTTTCATCGACTTGTTGAAACCGTCTCAGCACCTCCAGTGTGAATGAGAGGTTCCCACTTGACTTAAGGGCAGGGTGCTTTCCAATCTTGGACCCATGCCCAAATACATGAAACTGAATATTTTACACTTGGCAGGATTGTTGGAAGGGGTTTTCTGTTTTCCTGCCCGTTTGCCCTGACTCAATTAGTGAGGATCTTCAAAGGCAACTATCTCCTCAAATGCATGGTGCAAAAAGTCCCCATTGTGCTTTTAGCCAGTGAGCAAATATGGAACATTCAAATCAAATCTGAGGTGCTGAAATGTTTTGCTTTGAGCGATGTTTAACCTGACAGACAGCTGCTGAGGACCAGAAAGCGCAGCACCTGAAGCCTGCAGTGGAGCCAACCTTGAAACAACTTTTCTTATCTGAAGGGCCAAAGCAATGTCAGTCCAGTTTCTCAAGTCGCTCCTGACATGAAAAAAAAAAAAAAAAAGCTGACCCTGATTGATTCTTGTCTGGAATTCCCTTGGTTTTTTTTAGTGTTGTTCTTTATTTACTATCTGGATTTTACAGTTTCCCACAGACCTCACAACCTCTGAGGATGCCTGCCATAGATGTGGGCAATACATCAGGAGAGAATGCTTTTGGAACATGGCCATACAGCTCCGAAAACTCACAGCAACTCATTTGAAATAGTTGGGGTATGCTATATAATATGTTATAGGATATCTCTCTCACACACTCTCTCACTCGCTTCCACACACACACACTCCTGTAAATTTCAGCATACACCCATTAATTATACCCAATAAAACCAGTCCTTTAGATCAAGTCAAGATTCATCTTCTCTCTCACCCTCCTTCCATCCCCATCCAACCCCTTGCCATTAACAGGCCTGGTTTGCCTAGGAGGCAGGCAGCTAGTGAGAAAGAGTTCCACGCTCCAACTTTCCTGGGGTTTTGAAAGCTGGCCCTGAGGTTTTATCAGCTCACAGGGCTGTGAAAAGGGGGAGGGAAAGGCAGCAGAGGGGATTTCAGTCAAAGCTTTTTTCCTGAGAGTTAACCGGGGCCACTGGCGCTCATAAACAAACATTGCCAGACATCAAAAGGAAAGCAGTCAATGCAGGAACAGTTACTCCAACAATGGGAAGGGCAAACCAAGCGGGTGTGAAGGCAAAGGGGGCGACTGGGTGCCTCTCTTCATCTGGGAGCAATTTAACCCTTCTGCAGCGAAATAACTTTACTTTGGGACATACAGAGTGTTTTGTTTAGTGCACATTTGTATGCGCAAGGCACCCTAAGCCTGAGTTTGGGATACGGATGACTATTTTCTCCAAGTGTCCTGATTTGGTGAGTCAGAGTACATTCCTTCTATGCCATCCCACATTTTGAACTGCTTTTCAAATGTCCCAGTTTCTCTTTCCTCTTTCTACTTTCCCCCTTTGCTTTCAGCTTACTTCAATGTCTGAAAACTGTGTTCAAAGGGGACTCTCACACCCAGCTAGCTCTTCATCCACTGCACTCAAAAGACAATATAGTCAGCCTTCTAACTTTGCCCTCGGTGTGGATTGGATTATTGTTTTCTATCTAGGAATCTCTAGATCAGTGGTTCTCAACCTTTCTAATGCCGTGACCCCTTAACACAGTTCCTCATGTTGTAGTGACCCCCAACCATAAAATTATTTACGTTGCTACTTCATAACTGTAATTTTGCTACTGTTATGAATCGTAAGGGAAATATCTGATACGCAGGATATATTTTCATTCACTGGACCAAATTTGGCACAAATACCCAATATGACCACATTTGAATACTGGTGGGTTGGTGACTGAGTTTGTAATTTGGGAATTGTAGTTCCTGGGATTTATAGTTCGCCTACAATCAAAGAGCATTCTGAACTTCACCAACAATGGAATTGAACCAATCTTGGCAAACAGAAGTCCCATGACCAACAGAAAATACTGGAAGGGGTTGGTAGTCATTGACCTTGGTTTTCAAGTTGTAGTTCACCTACATTCAGAGAGGGCTGTGGACTCACACAATTATGAATCAGGACTAAATTTGGCATGGATATTCAATATGTCCAATTGTGAACACTGGTGGAGTCCAGGGTAAACAGACKTTGACATTTGGGAGTTGTAGTTGCTGGGATTTATAGTTCACCCACAATCTAAGAGCATTCTGAACTCTACCAACGATAGATTGGGCGAGACTTTCTGCACAGAACCCCCATGACTGACAATGCTGTGTTTTCTGATGGTCTTTGGTGACCTCTCTGACACCGCCCTCATGACCCCCCCAAGGGTCCTGACCCCCAGGTTGAGAAACTCTGCTCTAGATCCACTGATGAGCAAACTGGTGGAGCAATAGGTTAAACCCTTGTGCTGGCAGGACTGCAGACTGAAAYATAGGTGGTTCGAATCCAGGGAGCAAGGTGAGCTCCCTTCTGTCAGCTCTAGCTTTTCATGCAGGAACATGAGAGAAGCCTTCCAGAGGATGGTAAAACATCCCGGTGTCCCCTGGGCAACATCCTCGCAGACAGCCAATTTTCTCACACCAGAAGCAACTTGCAGTTTCTCAATTCGCTCCTGACAAAAAAAAACAACAACAACAAAAAACAGAAATTGACTATAAAATCGTGTTGGAAAACAGAGGGTGTATCTCCATTGTAGAATAATTACAGTTTAACACCAGTTTAACTGCCATGGCTTAATGCCATGGAGTCATGGGGGTTGTAGTTTGATAACACATCAAGACTGTTAAAGAAGGCTAAAGACCTTGTAAAACTACAATAATTTGTTGCTTTTTGTGATATCTCCAAATTTGCAGTGACCTCATTCTGTTTATTAGTACGACTGGTCCTGTGTGAGGTTCAGCAATTTGTCTATATATGTTCATCACTGGATGAATGCGGCCCCAAATGTGAGAGAGGGAGGGGGCAGAAAGAGAACGTGTCCTCTTACTTCAAACACTGATCATAGAATTGGAGAGTTGCAATGGGTCACTAAAGATCATCTATCCTAGTTCCCAACCATGTTGGAAATCCACAGCTAAAGCCTCTCCAACAGATCCAATCTCCATTGAGGCACTTCTCATAAAGGATGGTCCATCACCCTTGGAGGGTTTTACTAGAGTTCTTTACATCAAGGAACTTCTGCTAATGTTTTGTTGGAATGTCCTTTGTAATTTGATGCCATTGATTTGGGTTCTGGTGCAGCAAAAAACAAATTTACCCCATTATCCATTATTCATTCAGACATCTTTATCCAACATCTAAAGATGGATTGTCATCCTATCACCTATCAGTCTTCTCTTCCCCAAGTGAAACCTACACAACTCCCTGAGATAAGATCTTCCAGATATCCTAGTATTACTCTTGATGGGGTCACACCTTCAGCTGCTAGTTGTCAAGCATCCACTCTATGATCAAAGAATGTAGCTTCATGTGTGAAAAGACCAAAAAAGATGCTTTATTGTCAGCTATAAGAACATAAATATGTCCTTGTTGAATCGGGCCAGATGAGCTTTATGAAAGTCTTGAAATGTGTTGGAGTGACGAAAGATGGGTCAATCCCCAAAGTGACAATTGGCATTCTTTGTCACAGGAGCCTCCGATGGTAAACCCTTGTGCCGGCAGGTCGGAGGTTCGAATCCAGGGTGGGCGCACATGAGTTCCCTCTGTCAGGCTCCCCGCACAAGGACATGAGAAAAGACTCCCACAAGGATTGTAAAACATCAAAAACATCCAGGCGTCCACTGGGCAACGTCCTTGCAGACGGTCAATTCCACCAGAAGCGACTTGCAGTTTCTCAAGTCGCTCCTGACACACACAAAAAATATCACAGATGTTTTGGTGCTTAATTTGTAAAATCATAATGTAATCTGACATTTAATATGCTTTTCCTTAATCCCTCCTTATTATCCAAAATGTTTGCTTATCCAACGTTCTGCCAGCCTATTTATGTTAGATATTGAATCATAATTCCCAGGTAGTATAACCAACTAGTTGAATTTCAGGACACCCTTATAGCACTGCACTTCTAAAGTCTATTCAACAGTAAATATACCCAGGTGAGAATTTTAACACAGTGTCAAAACTTAGGAAAGGCACTAGGGCTTTTTTTTAACTACACTTCCCATTATTCTGGGAGATCTAGTCAACACAAAACATTCTCCTTTTCACCTGTGGAAGTTCTTTCTCTATCTCTATCAAACTTCAAGAAAGGAGATTCCACCTGAACATTAGGAAGAACTTCCTGACCGTGAGAACTGTTCAGCAGTGGAACTCTCTGCCCCGAAGTATGGTGGAGGCTCTTTCTTTGGATTCTTTTAAACAGAGACTGGATGGCCATCTGTCGGGGGTGCTTTGAATGCAATTTTCCTGCTTCTTGGCAAGGGGTTGGACTGGATGACCCAAGAGGTCTCTTCCAACTCTATGATTCTATGATTCTATCTGTCTGTCTGCTGTCCGTCCGTCTATCCAGGCTGGCTAGCAGCCATCAGTTTGAGGAGTTTTAATGTATTGTGGGTATTAATGAATTTTCTATATGTAGTACTGCAGTTCAGATCATTTTTACATGCAATCCCCTTGTTGTGGGCCTGAGCATATGCACCAACATTTCAAATAAATTGAACTTTAAATAGAGCAATCTGCAAATAGATAATCTGGCTTTCACTTAAGGATGGCTATGCTCTGGAGTACAGAGCGTCACAGTGCCTTGTTTCCATCCTTTTTGGAGTTCTACAGGGCCTCCACGGATCATTATGCCTGCATTTTGGATAACCAGGAGTGACAACAGGTCACTTCCAGTCACATTTGGGGTGATGGATTTTGGGTTTGTGATGGTATTCATGCATACTTGTCCAAAAAACTGCTTTTATTTAAACCAAAGAATTTAGAAAGTGCCAGGGTCTTTGGGGGTCAATGGGGGTACTAGACCCAGCTCTTCCAGTGACACAGGCAACCCATAGACCACACAATTCTCACCCCACATTTAGTTGATGGATTGTCCTCTATGGATCACAGCAAATATAGTTATGAGCAAATGGGTCCAGTGTGGTATAGTGATTTGAGTGTGGGACTCCAAGAGACCAGAGTTCAAATCCCAGCTCAGCTAGGGAAACTGGGCGACCTTGAGCAAAATACCCTTTCCTATCCTCTGAGGAAGGCTATGGCAAATTTGCTCTGAATAAATCTTGCCAGATAATCTGGCAAGATTGAAGTAGGTCAGAACCACGTTAAAGCTGTGTAAAAATGGCAACAATAACCAAATGCACAAATAGATGTTGTAAAGAGATTTTACTATTAAAATGATAATAGACATTACAATAGACTTTGAAAAGAGCACAAAGGCATCCAGCGAAACCCTCTGCCATGCAGTAATGCACAATCAAAGCACTTATTAATTCATTTACCATACTTATATCCTGCCCTGCTCAACCCTAAAGAGGCCTCAGGGTGGCTTTACAAAGGCAACAATTGGATGCCATTCATACAATACATTGGTAAATAAACAGGATCAATTAAAACCAAACCAATGAAAACATAATATTGAACCATCAATTAAAATCACACAATCCAGAACATATTCCAGGGCCAGTCCGAGTTGTCATTACGCTGACTATAGTCTCTTATTGCACTGCTCCCATTATTGACCAAAAGCCTGATCCCAAAGCCATGCTTTTAGTCTTTTGTGAATGTCAGGAGGGAGGGGGCAATCTAATTTCACTGGGGAGGGAGTTTCACAGATGAAGGGCCACCACTGAGGTCCTGTCTCTCGTCCCCACCAGTCGAGCTTGTGAGGGGGGTGGAACTGAGAGCAGGGCTTCCCCCAAATAATCTTAGCCTCCAAGGTGGTTCATAGAGGGAGATATGTTCAGACAGGTAATAACTCCAATTAGGAGTTTATAGGCTGATGTCAGCAATTTGAATTGTGCTCGGTAGCAGACTGGCAGCCAGTGGAGCTAGTGCAACCAGGGAGTTGTGTCCACCCTGTACACCACTCCAGTGAGCAATCTGGCTACTGCCCATTGGACCACTTGAAGCTTCTGAACAGCCTTCAAAGGCAACCCCACATAGAGCACATTGCAGTAGGCTATTTGGGATGTAACAAGAGCGTGGACCACTGTAGCCAAGTTTGACTTCCCAAGATACAGGCGCGACTGGTGCACAATTTTTAATTGTGCAAAAGCTCCCCAGGCCACCGCTTTCAATAGATGACCACCCAGCCTCTGTTTAAAAACCTCCAGAGAAGGTGACTCTACCATTCTCCAAAGGACCATATTCCAGTACTAAAACAGCATGGTTTACAGAACTTTTACCATTTTGGCCGTCCTCCTCTGTTGACATCTTTTTAAAACTGTAGGACCCAGAGACAGACACAGTATTCCAAGTGAGGTTTGACCAAAGCATAATGGAATGCTATTATATGGCTTCCCTCAAGACACCGTATGCCAAATGTTGCAGCCCAAAGCCACATCAGCTTTTTTTGCTGCTGCATTATACAGTTCACTCATATGTAGCCTGTAGTCTACTAAGACTCCTAGAACCAGATATCTCACATCCTATATATGTGTAGCACTTTACATATATCTCTGCTGAAATTCATTGCCCAATAATAGGAACAAATGCAATGTAATGTTGGATTGGAACTTGGGAGTTGTAGGTTCTTGTGCCTACAGCATATGAAAAAGCTCTTGGAGTCCTCCTGGACAACAAGTTAAACATGAGCCAACAATGTGATGTGGTGGCAAAAAAAGCCAATGGGATTTTGGCCTGCATTAATAGGAGCATAGTGTCTAGATCTAGGGAAATAATGCTATCCCTCTATTCTGCTTTGGTTATACCACACCTGGAATATTGTGTCCAATTCTGGGCACCAATTCAAGAGAGATATTGACAAGCTGGAATGTGTCCAGAGGAGGGCGACTAAAATGATCAAGGGTCTGGAGAACAAGCCCTATGAGGAGCGGCTTAAGGAGCTGGGCATGTTTAGCCTGAAGAAGAGAAGGCTGAGAGGGGATATGATAGCCATGTATAAATATGTGAGAGGAAGCCACAGGGAGGAGGGAGCAAGCTTGTTTTTCTGCTTCCCTGGAGACTAGGACGCGGAACAATGGCTTCAAACTACAAGAAAGGAGATTCCATCTGAACATGAGGAAGAACTTCCTGACTGTGAGAGCCGTTCAGCAGTGGAACTCTCTGCCCCGGAGTGTGGTGGAGGCTCCTTCTTTGGAAGCTTTTAAACAGAGGCTGGATGGCCATCTGTCAGGGGTGATTTGAATGCAATATTCCTGCTTCTTGGCAAGGGGTTGGACTGGATGGCCCATGAGGTCTCTTCCAACTCTTTGATTCTATGATTGAAAAGAGTTTAGATGAAATGACAATGAATCATTGTTGTATGACTTTAAGCTGTGCCTGTCTTATGGCAATACTATGACAAACCTATCACAAGGCCAGAGTTGTTCAGAGAGCACTTGCCATTCTTCTGAGTCTGAGAGAGTGTAACTTGCCAAGGTCACCAAGTGAGTTTTCATGGCTGAGTAGGGAGTTGAACCCTGGTTGCCAGAACCTAAGTCCAACACTTAATGTCAATGAATCCACATCAAGTCAATAACAGAAGTCTACAAGTTCTAGGCATGCTTCCAATTATTCTGACAATAGATGCATGTAAATCAGCAGAAGCCAGAATGTGACTCAAATAATTAGGCTGTTTAGCCTTCCTTCATGGACATGAGTAAGGTTTCCCCCCACACATATACACTTCACATCCTTTCCGATCACAAACCCGCTGTTGTCAGGCAAGGTAACACGATGACAGGATGAGACAGAGCATGCTGGCATTCGCATCACCCAGACTTTGTACCTACCTGTCATGTCTCATAAAGACTATCCACATCAAGACAATCTCCATAAAGCTGAGACAAACACTCCACAGCATCAAATGTGAAGCTGCTCGGGGGGGGGGGGGGGGGGGGGGGGGGGGGGGGGGGGGGGAGGAGGAAGGCAGCTTCAAGCAGCACTTGCAAAATTGCCTAATATCGATTGCTGTTGATCCCGCTTGTAATGGGGCTCCAAAATTATCCACAAAGCTGTCTAACATCTGGAAAACAAAGTCAAATATGAACACGATAGGGCAAAACAATAGGTGACAAGATCTAGGCCAGTGGTTTCCAACCTTTGGTCATCCAGGTATTTTGGGCTTCAGCTCCCAGAATTTCTGGTGGTTGTCCAAGCTGGATGGGGCTTCTTGGAGTTGAAATCCCAAACACATGGAAGACCAAAGATTGGAAACCACTGGTCTAAGCAAACAAATGAACCCAGAGACAGGGCAATTTGCCTCTTAGAATAGATCCATTGCAGCAGAAATGCTTACCAATGTGTTGACCAGGGTTGCCAGAGCAGTGGCATACAAGACCACTGATTGCTGAATTGAAATCCTGGTAATGTCAGTGTGGGCAGGCTCCACTGATGTTACAAACCTTGGCACGTTATGCATCAACCGTGTTTGCTCCCTGCCAGACCATCTTTGCCATCTTTCTCTGGATATGTTCCCATTTGCAAATGATTTATTTATTTTCTTTCTACAAAAACCTACATTCTTATATTCTAGTACTTCTACACTGTTTATTTCATATCACAGACAGAGTGATAATGTAAATATAGACTTATAGAACATCATATAACATTAAACTGTGTCACCTGGGGACAGGAACCAAATGTGGTGTTATCAAAGTAGAATAAGGTCACCCCATTATTTTTGTATTGTGGGAATCACACAACCCTCCCAGTCTTGTTGGACTGGAACTTCCAGCAGCTCCAAAGAGCACAGTCAGTGCTGAGAAATCCTGGGAGCTGCAGTTCAACATGACCCCAAACCTACATCTGTTGATGCAATCTCAATTTGCATTTGCTGACTTGACTATCTGCCATCACACTGTTGATTGTTTTCAGTGAAATGGATGCATTTGTCTGCTTCAGCAGAAAATGCAAAAGAGGGAATGAGGGAATCAAGAGTAGTTTTAGATTGATCCCTTTAAGCATGAGATGTTATGAATGTCAGTCTACTTCTGCTGTATTTTTGAAGATGAAGATAGATAGCTATGAAACCTCAAAATAAAATAAATGAGTGAGTCTCAAAGGTGCTACCCTTTCCATTATTAGCTTATGGAACAACCCAAGATTGTTTTTTCTGGTGCTGTTATCTACATTGACGTCATCCATTCTGTATTTGCATGGCTGATTTTCATGCCTTCCTCAGAAGAAACCACACAGCAACCTCTGTTGAACTTTGTTGTTTTTGTGTGCCTTGAAGCTCTTTCTGGCCTATGGCAACGTTAAAGCAACTCTATTGCAATGGTAGTTTTACAATGTCTTTAACCTTCTCTGTCAAAGAGCGCTGGTGCCTCACCAACTGCAACTCCTGGGATTTCATTGCATTGAGCCATGGTACTTAAAGTGGTGCCGTACTGCATTCATTCTACAATGTAAATAAACTCCAAAGGTGGTGTAGTGATTTAGTTTCATGAGCCAGGACTCCATGAAACCAGTATTCAGATCCACACTCAACAAGGGAAACCTTGGGCAAGCCACACACTCATAGAATCATAGTGTGGGAAAAGACTTTGTGGGCCATCCAGTCCAACTCCCTGCCAAGAAGCAGGAGAATCGCATTCAAAGCACCCCCGACATATTGCCATCCAGCCTCTGTTTAAAAGCCTTCAAAAAAAGAGCCTCCACCACACTCCAGGGCAGAGAGTTGCACTGCTGAACACCTCTCACAGTTAGGAAGTTCTTCTTAATGTTCAGATGGAATCTCCTTTCTTGTAGTTTGAAGCCTTTGATCACCCTGCTTGATAGATGTCTCTTCTCTCACACATTTCTGACTTAATGATGTTGAAGGACAAACAAGTATAATAAGTAGACAAATATAGACCTCTTCTCCACTACTTAGGCACCATAAGCGCAAGCTGGAAAATGGGTTGTATTGGTGGAGCTGAACCCATCACTCAAAGGGTGGAGTAGTTGTCTGAAGTAGAAGATGCTGGGCAACAGTGGTAAAGTTATGGAATAAGGACCCAGAGTCACATAAACACTGCCTCAAACTGTTCTCCTGCTAAAATTGAGTTGGATGATGATTTCTTATTTCAAACATTGAAGTAGGTTCCAGTCACCAACCCAGCTCAGTCTTTTATATGGATTGAATGGACAACTGTCTTGGTCTTTGCCTCATGCAAGAGAATATCTTGGTTGTGGATATACTTTGCAATGATTACCTACCAACCATAGGATCATGGAATCATAGAATCATAGACCTCAGAGGTCTTTAAGTCCAACCGGCTGCTCAATGGAGAAAATCCAACAGAACATCCTTAACAGGTAGCTGTCCAGCCTCTTTGTGAAGATGTTTAAAGAAAGAGGCCCCAACAGCTTTAGGAGTAATTGGGTCCATTTCCAAACTGCTCTTATTATCAAGAAGTTCCTTCTAATGTTCAGTTTAATTATATCCTCCTGTAACTTAAAACTATTAGACGTGGTCCTATTCTCTGGTCAACCAAAGAACCAAACTGTCCTATCCTATGTGTAACAACAACTCTTGAGTAATTTAAAGAGTATGATCAAGTCATTCGTTCATCTTCTCTTCACCAGACTGAATATGTCCAAATTCTTCAAACTTTCCTTGTATATTTTGTTCTCCATGCCTCTTATCATCCCTGTAGCCCTTCTAAAATCCGGTTCAATTTGTCTAGAAAGCCATCCACATCCACTGGGATCACAGGCAGAGAACTCATGCACAAATGAAAGCCAGAATTTTAAAAAAATCCAGAAGTTGATCATAGAACTGGATTGGAGAACATCAACATTCTGAAAACAATGTTCTCTAGGACTCTCTAGGTCCTCCAGTGGTAATTTTAGCTGAAGTTGACCACAGTGTTGTGCTGGAGGAGCTAGAAATTCTTAGAGAAAACATACTATCTTACTAAAATGTGAATAATAAAATGTGCATAAGTCAAACCCAGAAATATAGAGGGCCAAGCTGTATATCCTTCTTAAAACAAGGCATCCAGGGTGGACAAAGCATTGAAGATTAGGCTTGTGAAGGGATTTCTGAGTGGTCGGTTCCCTTTGGCCAATCCAGTTTGTTCAGCTTGGTTGGATGGCCATAACAGTAAGGGCTCAGTCATCATGTTTTTTCATCCGTAATGGAACCACGTGGCAGCCAATCACAGTTCCTCCTCTCCTATTTGGCACCATGCGGCACACGGAGAGGCTGCCACATGCTGCTCGCATGGGCTTTTCCTGTGATCCCTGCCTGTTGGACCAATCAGAATAGAAGAGCACCGTGGCGTGTCTTATGCACTGTTTCCTTAATCTTGTTGCTCAAACTCAGACTTCCTTGAAAGGAAAAAAGGAAAGGGTCCCAGGAAGGATGCTTCCTTATCTGAATCTTCAAATCAGATTCCCTTGAAAGGAAGAAAGGAAAGTGTCCTAGAAAGGATGCTTCCTTAACCTCATTCTCGCCAATGGGCTGGAACTTCCTGGATCTTTCGGCTGCTTAGATGAAAACAATTTTTTCCATTCGCCGATTTTCGAGAGGCTCCCAAAAATGGATCTGCGTACCCAGCAAAATCCGGATATCAAAAACTGATTGCCTTCCAGGTGAATTGCACAAGCCTATTGAAGATACACCATGGAGGCTGGACGTGTTAAATCTATGCGAAGTTTAAGTTACCTCTCTCGGTCAATTACATCTATAGCAATCTGAAGCATATTTTCTTGCCTTGCCAAAATCCACAAGGAAGTTGCCCAAAATATTCTTCGCCTTCTAGTTCCCTGTCTTATTCAATGCTGAGAAGAGCAGAAATGTACAGTTCCTTCTAACAAAAGACACTTCTGTTTTTACACCACAACATAATATTTTCCTTTGGTGCTTGCACTACCTCAGAGCTGACTCAATTGGGTTGGTCACTTGCTGAAAAACCCTTCTCTATATCCACAATATTTTGTTACATATCCATCTCAAAGCTTTTCCATTTCCTCTTTTTTCCCCACTAAAAAAACCCAGACTGTCTAAAAATTATATTTTGTCTTTTACAACAAATCAACTTTCATTGAATATTGGAATGATAAAGATGGAAAGATTCACACCGGCCAAGTGAAAAGGAAGATTTTCCTAGTTTAAATAAAATGTCCTATTAAGCTAGAATGGATCCCTTGATCAAAGGGAACAAACCTATGTTCAATTATCAAGTTCCCATCAATATAATGGGCCTTCTCCAGCTGGGAGTTAAATATTTGTTGAGTATTCCTTAACCAAAATGCTTGTGACCAGAACTTTTTTGGATTTTAATTTATTTGGATTTTGTAATTCCTACATTTGCATACATCTACACAATGAAATATTATTGAGATAGGACCCATTTCTTGTACGCACAGCCAAAAGATACTTTGATACAATATTTTGTGCGTGGAACAAAGTTTGTATATACCTGAACTTCAGAAAGCAAAGGTGTCACTACCTCAGTCATTTACATGGACAGTTCTGAATTTTGGAATATTTTGGGTCTTGGTGCGGGGTGCTCAACCTATACTAGATTCAGGCCTCTGAATTGCAAACCATCCAACTGTCCCCTAAAGCCTTCAGAATCTGACATTTTGACAAGTTTCCTTTATCGGTATCTTATAGTATTCAATTCATCTCACCATCAGGCGTTTCAGGAGAACATTGGGGACTGTTACCTTGAAAAGGGTAAGAAACTATTGTTTGAAAAGCGAACTTACTAGATCTCATAACCTAACCTCCAGTCTCCAGTTGTCTCCATGTGGGAGATGAGGCAATAAATTTTCCAGCCTTGGTTGGTTGACTTCCAGGCAAGGGAAAGGGCTGTTTGCAAATCTCCAGCTCAGCAGCTTACCACAACTTTAAGGGATTCATTCATTGATTTCTTGCATCTTGTAAGGACTCTTGATGGGGTTGTGGTTAGTTAGTGAACATTTTCATAGAATTACTGGTAGAGACCTCATACGCCATCCAGTCCAACCCCCTGCCAAGAAGCAGGAAAATTGCATTCAAAGCGCCCCCGACAAATGGCCATCCAACCTCTGTTTAAAAGCTTCCAAAGAAGGAGCCTCCGCCACACTCCAGGGCAGAGAGTTCCACTGCTGAACAGCTCTCACAGTCAAAAAGTTCTTCCTCATGTTCGGGTAGAATCTCTTTTCTTGTAGTTTGAAGCCATTGTTCCGTGTCCTAGTCTCCAGGGCAGCAGAAAACAAGCTTGGTCTCTCCTTCCTATGACTTCCTCTCACATATTTATACATGGCTATCATGCTTCCTCTCAGCCTTCTCTTCTTCAGGCTAAACATTTTCCTTCTGTCCCAGTCATTGTGGTGCCAGGACTCACCCTCTGTCCTGCTCTGCATCCATCTCTTGTAGCAGTTTTCTTTTGCCTGAAACTGGGAACATGCAAGTAAATAAATAAACAACTACATCGACCACTTAAGTCAGTTTCAAACCAGTATTGAAAGAAGTGACTTCGCTGTGAAGATGATACATGGGGAATCCTAGAGTCACTTTAAGGACCCGATGGTGATTGCACATACCACAGAGCACTGTTGCATATAATGGGCTTTCTTTTGTGCACTTTCATGGGCATCTGTTGTCTAGCCACTGCATTTTGAAACTAGCGGTGAAGTGCATTAAATAGTCAGTGTATGTGGTGTAATGTAAAATAAATCACGTGTAGTTCACATTTGATCAGTCTACACACTGCCTTGCTAGAGAAAGAAAATATGCCATGCAGATTAACAATAAAGAACAAGTTGTTTACTCTTCTTAGTTCAGAACAACATATGAGCAAGGTGATCAATTGCACCAACTCACATCATGTCCTTTTAGAGAGATTTAAAATCGTATTTCTTTGTCCATATGAGAGACCATATTTCAGCAGCCAAGAAGCAAATCAGTCTGTCTGTCTCTTCTTCTTCCCTCTGTATCTGCATAGCTGAAGCCAGAACAAAAATACAACAATATTCAAAATCCCAGGCTCAGCCATCACTCCAGGCATTGCCTGACCAATCAGCTTCATGCATTTTATTTTGCAGTTGACACACACTCACTGATTGCTGGCATACTCCAACAGTTTAGATGGGGCCCTCTTCTTCTCTTTCACCACTGATGAGTTGACTGAATCCAAATTACTTTTGCATTTTGAATGCAGGTTGCAGCCACTGAAGTAAGCGGAGGACAAAGGGGGAAAGTGGGAGGAGAAGAAAGAAACTGGAACATTTCAGAAGCAGTTGAAAAATTGGGAGGGCAGAGGATTAATTGGGTCAGCTGAAGTCTATGCAGACCTCATACCATCAATGTTCTCCTTTGCAAACCTTTCCCCTGAGCCTGTTGCTTAGGCAGGATTGACACAAGCTTTGCCATAGTAAGGACCTTTGAGGTACGCTCTTGAAGCCAGCCTGACACTGGAGGGGCTTGTGCCTTTTCTGAAGCAGTCGGTGCTCAGGAATTTTGCACGTCGGGCAGATAAACCCCACCTCTGCTTGGCTTCAGAGAGAGAAAGAGGCCGCTCTCTTTTCATGCTCTTGTGCCTCTCTCTGCCTCCTCTCTCTGCCATGGACCACTCTCCTCATGCCAAGGAGAGCCTTGGTGGAGACGTTTCCCCGAGAGGCGCCAATTAAGGGCCGATGTGGCCTGCCATTTATCATCCGGGAAGTGTTTACGAATTAGCCGCCTCCTCATACAACCGGCTTATTTAGAGATATAAATTCAAGCCACCCTAAGCGTGAACAGGGCCTTTCATTTCTAGCCGTTGGCCCTGCCAGATGGAGCGAAGGCTTGCGGGGAGAGCGGTGATAAAGTGTCTCACGGAGACAGCACACCAAACAGTCCAGAGGTCTGCAACACAAGCTATGTGTATGTGCATGTGTGTGTGTGTCGGGAGGGAATGGCTCATTGAACAGCAGTCTCTTTGCCCAGCCAAAACAGAAATTATAGGTATCTTCCCTTCCAAACTAAACACTAAAATGAGTTGTAGCAAGGAGGCATGACATAAAAGTTGTATTTGGTGGTGGCATTTTGTGTGTGTGTCTTTCTCTTTCTGTTAACACATGCCTCACCATGCAGGCCACAAGTGAGAAAGAGCCCATCACATACCATCCAACATTTACCAACATTTAAACTCATGCTGTACAGAAGTGGTTGTCATATCGAGCTCTTTTGTGAGGGGATCTCCCTTCAAGAGAGAGCTCCCCGGGGACTGCACCAAAAAGAGTCCCTGGAAAACCTTGGTGAGGCCAGCGAAGATGCCAATCCACGATAAAATATTTTAAAAATAATGAATAATACCTCACAAGGCGGAAGAAGTCAGTGACCGAAGTTTATTTTGTGATCCAGCTGTGATCGGATGCAAAGCAGGAATAATTCCACCGCAAGCATGGCGCTAGGGTGGTTACAGACATTTTTATAGAGGAAAACACAAAGGAAACAATTCAAAATTCCCGCCCGCCCTTTGCCGGCCGGCTTCGCGCTGATTGGCTGGCTGTGGAACAGCTGGGAGGAGGCTTGGCGACCCGCCCCGCCTCCGGCCCAATCAGCGTGCTTCTCCACCTCCTAGGGGCCAATAGGAATGTTTCTCTCGCTCCCGAGGATGGACCAATCAGGAGCAAGGGGGCGGGACGAGCCTTCACAATGGAGGAGTGATGGGATTACGGCTGGCCAGCTGTGATTGCAAACAAAGGTTTTCCTGTTTGGAATGGTTTTGGGGGAAAAGAGTATCGGCCAGACAATGGACCTCAAAGGGGGATCAACGTTGCCTTTGTTTGATTTAATCAACCTTTTTATCCAAGTTTCTGTTGACTTCCTCCCCTCACTAGACATGCTCAGAGGGTGAGGAGTGGGAATCAACAGGTATTGTCTCATGCTGATGAGTCAATCAGGAAGGGTTTGGGGAAAACCGAGGAACTTCTCCCCAGGGCATCACAGTAATCTTCAGGTCACAACTTTGTGGGGCAAGGGTCAACAGGAAAGGCGGGAAAAGGGGACACAGTATATTCCATACAACATTTCGTTACATATATTTCATAAGGCAAAACCCCATCCCCACCCCAGGAAAATTTATTATAATATTTGATCTTTATTATGAAATAAATCGGAGATTTCATAGACGTGGAAAAGGATGCGCGGAAACGGAGGCTGCCAGCATCTCAGATCAGGCACCAGCAGAGGATCCATGGCCGTGGATATGTAAACAATTCAGTTCATGAGTCAGGGAGTCAAAAAGAAAAGGCAAAATAGTCCAGTGGTGAGCGCTGAGTTGGATGGTAACAGAGTCCATTTGTCCGGCCTTTGGAGAACTATGTCTCCTCCAGGGCCGGGGTCCCCGCCTGGCCGCCTTCCCAGGGCCTCCCATGGGTAGCCATAGTGAGCCCCCGGCTGCGGGGCTGGGCAGGAACGAGCAGTGCTGAAAAGAAACGGGCTGCCTTGCAAGAAACCGGCCAAATTGACAAACAGCTGATTTCTGTCAAATGAAATACCTTAAACCAAACCAATTATTCCTGGGCGGGGGAGTCCAAAATGAGGAAAGCGAGATGGCAGTTAGTCTTAGAATTAATAGCAGAAAAATACAAAATTGGAATGCGTCGATCCGCCATTTTGTTGTTTTAGCGGATACGGGGGTCCAAAATGGCTGTTTCCATATCTGCGGTTTAAACGAACGCAGATCCGGCGTTCCGGGGCTGCCAGTAGACACCCCCGGCAGGCTCACGGCTCTCCGGAGCCTGGAAAAAGGTTTATTTTAATGTTGGATTAGTCTGAGGCAGGGAAAGATACAAAAGTATCAAGCGGAGAGATTAAATGTTGCAAGTTTCAAGTACCTTTATTAGAGGAATGCTACAATGTAAGGAGAAGGGGAAAGCAAAAGAGAGCTGCAGGCATTCCTGGTTTTGAGCTGGCTGCTGGGGCACATTTCATCCGTTGGTCCCAAATTTGGCTCCCAGGAACTGCGGAACTCTCTGCTGCGGTTCACACCAATTTGAAGGCGGGGGTCTCAGCCGCACTCGGGCTCAGTTGGATTATTGTTCTCAGCACAGAATGTCAGCCTCGTAGCGCATGTGTGAAATGCACCAAAAGAACTCTCAACACATTAAAAGGTCTGAGTTGCTGCGAGTTTTCTGGGCTGTATGGCCATGTTCCAGAAACATTCTCTTCTGACGTTTCACCCACATCTATGGCAGGCATCCTCAGAGGTTGTGAGGTCTATTGGATCCTAGGCAAGGGTGGAAGAAAGAATTCTTTTCTGCTTGAGGCAAGTGTGAATGTTGCAATTGGCCACCTTGATTAACATATAATGGCATTGTAGCTTCAAAGCCTGGCTGGTTGCTGCCTGGGGAAAATCCTTTGTTGGAAAACACTGGAATTCCATATGAGAATCAATCAGGGCCAGCTAACACCTCCCAACAAACAAAGCACCATAAATCATAATGAAATGTATTTTAAAACAGTTCTTTGGTATACGTATCATTTTACTATTTCTTAAAGATGAAAGCAAATTTGTCTGCTAACGAGATGGACATGCTTGTTTATTTTCTTGGAATTTTCTAGACTCGTCGCAGTCTAGACTGGGATATGGAACTGAAACAGCCTTGGTCTCCTTAGTGGATGATCTGCGTAGGGAAATTGACAGGGGGAGTGTATCCCCGTTGGTTCTCTTAGACCTCTCAGCAGCTATCGATACCGTAGACCACGGTATCCTCCTGAGACACCTCATAGGAATGGGGCTTGGGGGCACTGTTTTGCAGTGGCTCCAGTCCTTCTTGGCAGGCCATGCTCAGAAGGTGTTGTTGTGGGACACCTGCTCAACCCCACAACCATTGACTTGCAGGGTCTCCCAGGTTGTTTAACATCTACATGAAACCATTATGTGAGATCATCTGGAGTTTTGGAGTTCGATGTCATCTGTACGCAGATGATGTCCAACTCTTATCACTCTTTTCCACCTAGTCCTAAGGAGGCTTAACCCGTGCTTGGCGGCAGTGACGGTCTGGATGGGGACAAACAAATCAAAATTGAATCCAAACAAGACGGAGGTACTCCTGGTCAGCTGCAAGGCCAAACAGGGTATAGGGCTACTGTCTGTGTTGGATGGAGTTGCACTCCCCCTGAAGATGCAGGTTGGCAGCTTGGGAGTGATCCTGGATTCATCGTTGAGCCAGTGGCCAGGGGAGCTTTTGCACAATTTAAACTTGTGCACCAGTTGCACGCGTACCTTGGGTCCATGCTCTTGTTACATCCCATATAGACTATGCAACATGCTCTACGTGGGGTTGCATTTGAAGTCAGCCTGGAAAGTTCAATTAGTCCAGGAGGCAGCAGCCAAATTTTTAACTGGGGCTGTGTACAGGAAGCATACTTATAATAATAATAGTAATAAAACTTTATTTATACCCCGCCACCATCTCCTCAAGGGACTCGGAGCAGCTTACATAAGGCCAAGCCCGACAGTACATCATACTTCTCCTCTGTTACAGCAGCTCCACTGGCTGCCAGTTCGCTACCAAGCCCACTTCAAATTGCTGGTCTTGGGCTGTAAAGCCAAGACCATAGGAGATACATTCAGACAGGTAAGTTGGTTCTGGTCCAACTTACTAGGGCTGGGCGGTTTCGTTTCGTTAATTTGTAATTCGTTAAAAATTCGTTATTTTTTTTGTTAACGAAGCGATAACGAACCATTCTGGAGCAGCTTAAAAACGAAACGAATTTTTCGATTCGTTTCATAAATGCTTCGTATTTCGTTATGTATTCGTTTCGTTATTGGTTTGAGGTCATTTCGTTATTATTTCCGCATGTCTGGGGCAAGTTTTATAGTTGTTTTTGTTTAATTAGTGAAAAAAAATTATAATATCACACCAACAGTCAACAACAGAGGGAGAAGGGAAGCTTCAGAAGTTCCCCCTGTCCCATTTGGAGGTTTTTTAGCATATTGCGCGGTCGCGTCCGCCATTAATGAATCTATCCGTTATTGTTTCGTTATTGTTTTGTAATTTTTTTACCATTTATGAAATTTCGTAAATATCGAACTTTTTTTTTAAAATCGGAATTCTTTTAAGTATCGAAACGCAAAAAACCCCAAAAAACGAATCAATTTTAGAAACAATTTTTTCCGTTGTTACCCAGGCCTACAACTTACCTATCCGAATGCATCTCCTCCTATGAGTCAACAAGAGTTTTAAGATCAGCTGGGGAGGCCCTGCTCTCTATCCTACCCCCTTCGCAATATTTTATTTATTTATTTGCTTCATTTATACCCTGCCTGCCTGATGTTGCTGGGGAGGGAATTCCACGGCTGGGGAGCCACTGAGAAGTCCCTGAGAGACAGGGCATTCTCAATGGTGGCTCTCTGGCTGTGGAATTCCCTCCCCAGCAACATCAAGCAAGTGTTTTTGATTTCCACTTAAGAAGTTCAAGAAGACTTAACATATTCCTCTTTTTAAGAAAGATCTAAAACCATTGTTATTTGACAGTACCTAGATCCAAAGAAAGGTTGACAATTCCTCCGCCAAGGGCCTTCTCAATGGTGGCTCCCCGGCTGTGGAATTCCCTCCCCAGCAACATCAAGCAAGTGTTTTTGTGAAACAAATAAATAAATAATTTGTGAAGCAAATAAATAAATAAAACAAATATTTTAACTTAAAGAATTAAATCTTGACTGAATGTTTGGTACTGCAGGATGCAGAGTGCCTTCAACATTTTCCATGTTGTGGGTATTCAGGATATATTTTGTCCATTATGGGTAAGTGAAACTGGGTACAGGACCTGCTGATACAGTACTTAACATTTTAACATTTCTCTGAACACATTTTTAAAGCAAAGAGGAGGGTGTGAGACAGGCATGTAGCCGGGGGGGAGGGGGGCTCAGGGGGCTTCAGCCCCCCCCCCCCCCCGAAATTCTCATGGTGGTTCGCAAAAAGGCCTTACTGGTGCATTACTTAAACTGTTATGTTTATCCATATCATGATCTGATCACCATACTCAATATATCCCATATGCATGGAGGGGGTATTGGGGTAATGATACAAAAGGTTTGCTAGGGTAGACCCTCTTTCACTCAGACTCAGCCCCCCCCCCCCCCGAAATTCTCATGGTGGTTCGCAAAAAGGCCTTACTGGTGCATTACTTAAACTGTTATGTTTATCCATATCATGATCTGATCACCATACTCAATATATCCCATATGCATGGAGGGGGTATTGGGGTAATGATACAAAAGGTTTGCTAGGGTAGACCCTCTTTCACTCAGACTCAGCCCCCCCCCCGAAACGAAATCCTGGCTACGGGCCTGGTGTGAGAGGTGATAGTGGGACTCCTCCGTGGATATTATCCAGGACAGATGCTAACCTTTGATGCAAGCCTTAGTAAGCCACAATTTGGCAGCATACCTGCTTTGCAGCAAAAACATCCAAAGGAGTACAATATAGAAAGCATAGAGGAATAACTAATTCTGAGAAACCCCCAACCATGGATGAAGTATTATGATAGTTGTAACCCAGAGGGTTTATTTTGCAAATTCAAGTCAGGATACATTCACATTCAGATTCGGAGCATTATACTTCCTTGCTTGTGGGGACTGGCATCTGCATAGGGACTGAATTGTGAGTCAAGCAGCTCAGTCTTGTATTTTAAATTTGTCTTGAGTTGCACTTGCCAAAAAAAAAGGAGAAAGAAAAAGGTTTACCGCCACTGATCTATGGGGACATGAACCCATCCTGTTTATCCTCAGCTGTCAGCAGCCAGAGATTTGGGGATTGTGGGTTTCGCATTTGCATTTCTGGTTTGTTTGTTTTTCACATTGGCTCTACATAGATTTAGACTATATGCTTAGAACAGAGTAGGAATAGAGGATGTTGCCTTATGTCAGGTCAGGCTACATGTCTATCTAGCCCTCTCTGAAATAGTGTCCATGTCCAGAGATGTGAGGGCTTTGGATAAAAATAATCTTTTCCAATCCCTCTTTTTTCCCCTCTGCAAAAGTCAGAGAAAATTGAATTATGGAATATTTTCTTTTAAGAATGATAAATAAAATATTTAGGGCAAGATCTTCTCGTATTTACTCTCCCAAAATGAACTGTATACGCCATGTAACAGGAAAACTTTTATGTAAACCTATGTGCTAATTCCAAGGAGTGCTTCTACACTGTAGTATCAATGCAGTTTGATGCTACATGTACTCCCATAAATCACTGCTATGGAATTAGGAGATTAGGAGCATTGAATGGCCTTGCAGCATCAAAGCCTGGCTGCTCCCTGCCTTGAGAAATCCTTTGTTGGGAGTTGTTAGCTGGCCCTGATTGTTTCTCTTCTGGAATTTCCCAGTTTTCAGATGTTGCTCTTTATTTACTGCCCCGACTTTAGAGTTTTTTAAAATACTGATAGCCAGATTTTGTTCATTTTCATGGTTTCTTTTAAAATTTCCACATGCTTGTGGATTTCAATGACTCCTCTGTATAGATAGTATCCAAATATAAACATAAATGAACTTTATGTTTAGATTTGGATCCTATCTCCAAGATGTCCCATTATGTGCAAACAGTCAGCTTTCCACATCTGCTGAAGTTAGGACAGGTATAGGTAATCCCAGGCCCAGGGGCCAAATGTGACTCTTTGGGCTCTTTTCTCAGGCCCTCCTTTCTCTCACCATCCCTTCCTTCCTTCCTTCCTTCCTTCCTTCCTTCCTTCCTTCCTTCCTTCCTTCCTTCCTTCCTTCCTTCCTTCCTTCTCTCTTTCCTTCCTCCCCTCCTGCTTTCTCCTCCCCTTCCACCGTTTTGTCCTACCTTCTTTCCTCTCTTCCTCCTTCCCTCCCTCCTTCCCTTCCACCTATTCATCCTTTCTTCCTTCCCTTTCTCCATCTTTCTCCTTCCTTCCCTTTCCTTTTGTCTTTCCTTCCTTCTCTCTTTCCTCCTTCCCTCCCTTCCTTATTTCTCCCTACCTGTATTTCTTTCCTTTCCTTCCCTTTTCTTTTGTCTTTCCTTCCTTCTCTCTTTTCTCCCTCCCCTTTCTCCCTCCTCATATTCCCTTCCTTCCTTCCTTCCTTCCTTCCTTCCTTCCTTCCTCATTCCCTCCCTTCCTCCACCCTTTCATCCTTTCTTCCTTCCCTCTCTCCCTCTTTCTCCTTCCATCCTTCCCTTCCTCCCTTGTGTCCTTCCCTCCCTCTTCCCTTCCTCCTTCCCTTCCTTCCTTCCATCACCGGGAAGCCAGTCCTCCTAACAGGGAGTGCTAGCATAAGGCTCCCAAGTTAGAAAATTTACTTATGCCTGGGTTGTGCACACAAAACCTTGGAGTAAGTGAATAAGCACAAAGAATAAGTTTGCTAATTTTTAATAAGAGACAATACAGCTTTAGGAATTTGCTAGATTGCCCAGCATGACTCCATGGTCAACATCCACTGGAAGCTGGCCATAGAATTACACCAGAGGACCAAAAGATTCCTAAAGGGCCGATTTTAACAAAATCCATGAATAACCAAATCTGCCAACACCAAACCTGCAAATATGAAGGGAGCGCTGTATATGAGAATATGGGTATTCTAAAATCAGAAAAAAGAAAAGGCAAAACACTTCTGGTTCCACACATTTTGGAGGAGGAATTGTCAACCTTTCTTTGGATCTAGGCTACTGTCAGAAAACAGTGGTTTTAGTTCTTTCTTAAAGAGGGGAATATGTTAAAAGTCTTCTTGAACTTGATGCTTAGGTGAAAATCAAAAAGGAGAACTCCAGCATAATAGAAAAAAAAACTTTGCAGACTCCCAATATAGGCAGTGTTAAGCAACTGGCCATCCAGAAGAACAAACCTATGAATCAGTTATGAAGAGTCACTCACTGTGTCTGGCTCTTTGTGAATCAGCGCACAAAAGGAAAAAAAAAATGAAGGTCTCACTAGAGCACATACAACCCTTTGGAAAGACTGCTGCTGCTAAGGACTTCGTTGCTTTCATTGCTCAACAATGGAAATGTCTCTTCAGTCCCTCCAGAGTTTTTCTCAAATTCTTCCTTGCTGACCCTGCAAACCACACAGGCTCATACATAGGATTTTCATAATTTTATACTGGAATGGAGATTGTGTGGGCCTCCAGCTGCTGCTGGACTACATCTTCCAACAATTCCAGTCCAGGGCCTTGAATATAGTTTCTGTTAGAGCAGTGTTTCTCAATCTGGGGGTCGGGACCTTGGTGGAGGGAAAGTTGTGAGGGGGTTTCAGAAGGATTGCCAAAGGCCATCAGAAAACATACATTTCTGATGGTCTTAAGAATCCCTTTGTCAGAGAAGGCTGAAGATCTCTCCACTTGTCCTTCTCTTCCTTTTTGGAAATAGACGGCGAATCCTCCTACCAGGGGCAGCTCAACCCATTACGCAAAGTAAGCATTTGCAGTATAGTTGATTTTGCCCAGGGGCGCTCTTGGGGGAAAATAGACCTTGACATATGCAAGTTGTAGTTACTGAGATGTATAGTTCACCCAAAATCAAAGAGCATTCTGAACCCCCCCAATGATAGAATTGAACCAAATATGACACACAGAACTCCCATGACGAACAGAAAATATATATCAGTGATTGGTTGGGGGGGGGGCAAAATACTGTTTACTTAACATTGAAAATTACCTAGGGCCGCCTCTGCCTCCTACCAAAAGCCCTCTTCTGCTGTGATTGGCTGGCCTCTCAGCCAAGGGGGGGGGGTGTTTCTGAGGCTCCAAGCAGGGAGGGGAGAGCAGGTGTGCTTGGTGCATGACAGTGTGGTGTGCATATGTGGGGGCAAGGGAGAGCGTGTGAGGCTGGAGGGAAGCTTGTGCCAGTGAGTCCCTTCAAGGCATGGGGGTTGGCCCAATTCTATCATTGGTAGAGTTCAAAATGCTCTTTTATTGTAGATGAACAAGATATCCCAGCAATTACAACTCCCAAATGTCAAGGTCTATTTTCCCCAAACTCCACAAGTGTTCACATTTGGGCATCTTGAGTATTTGTGTCAAGTTTGGACCAGATCTGTCATTGTTTGAATCCACAGTGCTCTCTGGATGTAGGTGAACTACAATGCAAAAACTCAAGGTCAATGCCCACCAAACCCAGTATTTTCTGTTGGTCATGGGAGTTCTGTGTGCCAAGTTTGGTTCAGTTCCAATATTGGTGGAGTTCAGAATGCTCTTTGATTGTAGATTAATTATAAATCTTAGTAACTGCAACTCCCAAATGACAAAGGCAATCCTCCTCACAACCCCACCAGTATTCAAATTTGGGCATATTGGGTATTTGTGCCAAATTTGGTCTAGTGAAAGAAAATACATCCTGCATATCAGATATTTACCTTGCAATTCATAACAGTAGCAAAATTACAGTTATGAAGTTGCAACGAAAGTAATTTTATGGTTGGGAGTTACTGCAACATGAGGAACTGTATTAAGAGGTCGTGGCATTAGGAAAGTTGGGAAACACTGAGTTAGAGAATGCTAAGAACTTTTTCAAAGGCAAGATAAGAAAAACCAAGGTTTCTGTACATTGTCTGGGCTGCCAGTACCAGCTTTGGGATGAGTCTACCTTTTTTGCCACCATGGACATGGTCCCAGTGTCAGCACTTCTAACCTTCCCCCCCCCCCAAAAAAAAAAAAAACCAAAAACATTTCAACTAAGCAATTGTTTCCAACCTTTGGTCCTCCAATTGTTTTGGATTACAACTCTCAGAAATCCTGGGCAACTTCCCAGCTTTTAGAAATTATGGGAGCCCAAGTCCAAAACACCCAAAGGACCAAAGGTTGGGAACCAGAGTGAAGGGATAATGAGGAAGAAAAGGCAGCTGGGTACAGCAGAAAAAGACAACTTCATTTTGAAAGGCTTTGTCCACTGAGATTTGCTTGTATGTCCTTGCCCTCAGATCCAAACAGCCCCTGGAAAAGTTCTCTCACACCATATATGGCTGGCTTGCACTTCCTTCTCAGATCTCCACCATAAGTAGTAGTTGTGCTTTGTGCCCTGTGCGTATGCATGTGTATGTACCTTAAAATCCTCTGTTGACTTATGGCAACTTCATGCATTTCACAGGATTTCTTGGGCAAGGAAGACTTGAGTAGTGTCTAATAGGGCCTTGACCACAGAGCATGTTAAGCTGAATGCTTTGACCTGGAATGAGTCAGTTTCACAAGCTGCTTCAATCAGAACTTCAATTACTTCCGAGAAACATCTTTTTGTAACCTCCTTAGCAGGGCAAAGAGACTAAACTAAAGGCTGAAAGAAAGAAAATGTCCCCCCCCCCCCCCCCCAATTCCATTTTCAGTCAAGTGTTTTTAAGTTTTGGAAAGAGAAATAACTGTGCCAAAGGTCGACATGTTCCCGGGCAGGTTGCCCCAGCTTTGAAGTGTAGAAAATTGCTAGCGGTGTATTGAAAAAGAAAAGAAAGTGGAGACTAGTTGTTTCACCTGACAGCTTTCTCTCCCTCCCCACCCTCCACCTGCTGATAAAATCCTACCATAGTGCATGGTAGGAGAGTACCTCTGTGGCACACTATGGTTTCCTTTGCACCTTGGGCATTGTGCATGGCTTTCTTCTCCATTGCCTTTTGATTGCGCTCCTTTTTATGGCTCAATAGTCTCCTGGTTGTAGCTTGTGTGTATTTCGAAGAGGGAAAGTACTCTCTCCAACAGGATAAGAAAGGAGATTTTGCTCGATCTGGGAATGCCCCACAGCTAAGAAGCGTAATTACATAGATTGGCCCGGGGGGGAAAAATCAGAAAACATATCTAGAAACAGTTTGGCTCCAATCAATCCAAGATTCTTTTGAGAACCAATTTCTCTGTATAATCATAGTTTATGTACATTGTGGCACAAGGGAAGGCTTTTCAATGACAGCATTTGCTTTGCATAGAGAAGGATGGCAGGTGCTGTCCCTGGCATCTTCAGAAAAAGGATCTGGTAACGTGCGAGGCTTGATGAATCCAAGGCTGATGTTAAAATAGCTGGATGAAACAGTAACAACCTCAGATATGCAGATGATATCACTTTGATGGCTGAAAGTGAGGAGAAGCTGAGGAGCCTTCTACCCAAGGTGAAAGAGGAAAGTGGAAAAGCTGGGTTTCAGTTAAACATTAAAAGAACCCCCGAGATTATGGCAACCGGACTGATTGAGAACTGGCAAATAGAGGGAGAAAACATGGAGGCAGTGACAGACTTTGTATTTCTAGGTGCAAAGATTACTGCAGATGCAGAGAGGAAATCAGAAGACGTTTACTGCTTGGGAGGAGAGCAATGAACAATCTCGATAAAATAGTGAAGAGTAGAGACATCATGCTGGCAATGAAGATACATATAGTTAAAGCAATGGTATTCCCTAGGCCTGGGCGGTTTCGTTTGTTAATTTTGTAATTCGTTAAATATTCGTTATTTTTAGCAATTACAAAACGATTACAAAACTTATTTTCAAACCCGGAAGTGTTTTTAAATATCGAAACGGCATCCTCCATCTTTTTTACGAGCTTCCGCCCGTTTCGGAAATGACGTTTTAGGGATGGAGGATGCTGGGTGCGCCGGGAGCCAATCCGGCGCTCCCAAGCACCGTGGTTCATTGTGATTGGGCGGGCTGCCCTTTAAAAGCGGCTCCGCGTGGCCGCATTGCTCATTGCTGGGGAGAGGAGACGGGAGGTTCGGGAGGGAGGCTTGGCTTGCTTCGCTTGCATTCATTCATTGCTTGCATTCATTCCCTGGGCTGGGAGCAGCGGGGAGGCTTTGCCCTGTTTTCGCCCTATTTCTTTTATTCTTCAAAAAATTCAAAAAATATTCTAAAAAAAGAAAAGAAACTTGTGTGCCTGTGTGTGCGTTTGTCCCTGTCCTGCGGCTGTGTTCGCTCCACAACAGGGCAAGCCTTTGGTTAATTTTCCATTTTTAAATATTTCTGAAAAATATATTTCTTTTATTCTTCAAAAAATTCAAAAAATATTCTAAAAAAAGAAAAGAAACTTGTGTGCCTGTGTGCGCGTTTGTCCCTGTCCTGCGGCTGTGTTCGCTCCACAACAGGGCAAGCCTTTTGTTAATTTTCCATTTTTAAATATTTCTGAAAAATATATTTCTTTTATTCTTCCAAAAATTCAAAAAATTTCATTTGTGTAGTTCCAACCAGTGCGGTCCTTTTGCCAACAGAAAGTGTTATAATACAGTGCTCGCTCATTATTTGTGTAGTTCCAGTGCGCTCCTTTTGCCAACACAAAGTGCTATAAGACAGTGCTCGCTCATTATTTGTGTAGTTCCAGTGCGCTCCTTTTGCCAACACAAAGTGCTATAATACAGTGCTCGCTCATTATTTGTGTAGTTCCAGTGCGCTCCTTTGGCCAACACAAAGTGCTATAAGACAGTGCTCGCTCATTATTTGTGTAGTTCCAGTGCGCTCCCTTTGCCAACACAAAGTGCTATAAGACAGTGCTCGCTCATTATTTGTGTAGTTCCAGTGCGCTCCTTTTGCCAACACAAAGTGCTATAAGACAGTGCTCGCTCATTATTTGTGTAGTTCCAGTGCGCTCCTTTTGCCAACACAAAGTGCTATAAGACAGTGCTCGCTCATTATTTGTGTAGTTCCAGTGCGCTCCTTTTGCCAACACAAAGTGCTATAAGACAGTGCTCGCTCATTATTTGTGTAGTTCCAATGCGGTCCTTTTGCCAACACAAAGTGCTATAAGACAGTGCTCGCTCATTATTTTGTATTTAATAACGAAGTTTCGGAAGTCGTTTTGCGCATGCGCAAATCGCGTCCGCCATTTTAACGAATCGATTCGTTATCAACTTAACAAATTGACCCGGTTTCAATAACAAAGTTTCGGAAGTGATTTGCGCATGCGCAGGGGGTCCGCCATCTTAACGAATCGATTCGTTAATAATAACGAAATTTCGTAAATACCGAACTTTTTTAAAGGAAAATTTTGTAATTCTTTTAAATAACGAAACGGAAAAAACCCCCAAAAACGAATCGATTTTAGAAACAAATTTTTGCGTTGTTACCCAGGCCTAGTATTCCCCATAGCAACCTATGGATGCGAGAGCTGAAGGCTGAGCGAAGGAAGATAGATGTGTTTGAACTGTGGTGTTGGAGGAAAATTCTGAGAATGCCTTGGACCGCAAGAAGATCAAACCAGTCCATACTCCAGGAAATAAAGCCCGATTGCTCACTGGATTGAAGGATTTCAGAGGCAATGATGAAGTACTTTGGACACATAATGAGAAGACAGGAAAGCCTGGAGAAGAGAATGATGCTGGGGAAAATGGAAGGAAAAAGGAAGAGGGGCTGACCAAGGGCAAGATGGATTGATGTTATCCTTGAAGTGACTGGCTTGATCTTGAAGGCGCTGGGGGTGGCCACAGCTGACAGGGAGCTCTGGCGTGGGCTGGTACATGAGGTCACAAAGCGTCGGAGGCAACTGAATGAATAAACAACAAAATAGGCTACTTTGACCAATGGCATATTAATCCCTTTCCACATGAATATCCCTTTCCACAACAAAGTCTTGTTTATTTATATATGTGTTGTATATTCCTGACTTCAAACTGTGTTGACCTATGGAGATCCCATGAATTCCATAGAGTTTTCTTAGGCAAGGAATACTCAGAAGTGGTTTTGCCACTTCCTTCCTCTGAAATAAAGCCAACAGCATTTGGTATCCATTGACAGTTCCTCTGCACTGGAGGGAATCCCAGCATAGCATAGTTGGCTAGGAGATTCTAGGCAAGAAGGACCTAAAAGGCCTCTTTTCCTAAACTCAGGAACCAAGGTCAGATCTTCAAATCTCCTGTTGATCCCATGACTTTCGCAAAATTTTGTTACACAAGAAACACAGAGATGGTTTGGCCCATTCCTTTACTTAAATATAGCTTACAGCACAATTGTTTCTGGGTTCAATTCAAGGTGCTGGCTTTAGCCTATAAAATGGTTCGGGCCCAGTCTCCTTGAGGGATCGCATCTCCTGAGATCATCAGGAGAGGTCCTCCTCTTGGTTCCATCACCGTCAAAAGTACAGTTGGTGGGAACGAGAGAGAGAGAAGGCCTGTGGTGGCTCTGTGGTTTTGGAACTCCCTTAGAACCATAGGGATTTTAACAATAATGATATATGTGATTATTTTGATGCTTATTTATATTTCTGTAATTTCTGTTAAATGCAATGTGTGGATTTATTGTTTATTTGTTGACAAGGTGGGTTGATGGTTTTGTATATTATTTAGTTGTCTTTTTATTTTTTGTAAGCCACTTTGAGTCCCATCCATGGGAGAAAAGCAGGATAAAAGTAAATAAATAAATATTCATTGGCAGTCTCCCATCGAAGTACTAACCAGAGTTGACTTTTCCAATATCAGAAGGCATCTGGTGCTTTTAGTGTGTATGTACTTCAATTATCCTATATGCTGAACTCTGAGTGACCCACATGCTTAAATGGAACACATCTCACCACACTAAAACAGTGGATGTGGCTCTTAATGAGACATGCCGCATTATCACGGGGTGTCTGCCCCACACCACTGGAGAAATTACACTGCTTAGCCGGTATTGCACCACCTGACATCCGCCGGGAAGTAGCAGCCAATAGTGAAAGGACCAAGGCAGAGACATCTCCAGCTCATCCCCTGTTTGGGTATCAGACAGCACGTCAACGACTTAAATCTAGAAATAGTTTTCTAAGATCTACAGAGACACTCGCTGGAACACCTCAGCAAGCGAGTCCAAAAGTGGCAGGCTCAAACCCAGAACCTCAAACAATGGCTGATACCAAATGAGAGACTCCCCCCTGGGCACACAGAGGACTGGGCGACTTGGAAGGTGCTGAACAGACTGCGCTCTGGCACCACTTCAGAAATGGGGCTACAAAGTGGAATCTTCGACATGCGAGTGTGGAGAGGAGCAAACCACTGACCACCTGCTGCAATGCAACCTGAGCCCTGCCACATGCACAATGGAGGACCTTCTTGCAGCAACACCAGAAGCACTCCAAGTGGCCAGATACTGGTCAAAGGACATTTAATCAACTACCAAACTCACAAATTTTGTATTCTGACTGTTTGTTTGCTTTGTTCTGTTAGAAATGTAATATAATTGACTGGTTGTCCTGACACAACAAATAAATTAAATTCGACCCTTTCACATCCATACCAGTCAATCCTGATGTGTGTGTGCCTTCAAGTTGCCTGTCAACCTATGGAAGTATTTAGCTTTAGTTTGATGGAGAAAAGACATTTAGGAAGGTTTAGGAACCAGAAGATACAAACCACAGTCAGGAAGCTCATGGCTTGCTTCTCCAAATAGTAATCATGCACGAAAACGTTATTTAGAGACGAGAAACCAAGGTCTTCTGGAATCCTGAAGTATTGTAATGTGTGAACCCAAGTTAAAATATGTGGCATGCAGTAGATACAACTTTTTGTTAGGATTACAATGACCGTGGTTGGCAACGGTCCTTACTTTGAGTCTATTTATTTAATATCTCATAGGATCCAATGCAGTCTGCAACATGAATTCAAATACAGCTAAGATTCAATCAATTATAACACAATTTATAAACAGTATAATTATATTATTACAATTATAACACAATTTACAAGAATTATAACTATATTATTACAATTATAGGCACAATTATAGGAGCTGTCATATTAAAACCAAGCACTAAATTAAAACAGTTTTAATGCATTTTAGAACCAAAGGGGGAATGCGCCCCATGCAGAGACGCCCATTAAAAACAGCACTAATTTTAAAACAATGTAAAAGCATTTAAAATATAATAATGTGGATAGAATTACAGCAAATCATACATATATTCATCAAAATACTTTGTTGCAGCAACTGCTTAATAGCTGAGGAAAAACTGCTAAGCAGCTGGCAGAAGGAGATTGAAGTAGCAGAAGAGACTTCCACAGCCATGGACCAGCCACCAAGGTGACCACCTCCACATCTGCATGTGAAGAGAGAAGTGTGCGATAGTGGTGTGAGCACTAGACTACGATTGAGGAGCTTAGGGTCTGATTCTCCACACAGCAATGGAAACCCACTGGGTAACCTTGAGTTAGTCATTCAACCCTGGAAAACCCAGTGATAGGGCCACCTTAGAGTCATCATAAATCAGAAACAACTTGAAGGCACACAACAGCAAGGATGGTGGAAGCCGGAGATAGCCAGTGATCTCAAAAGTCTCCAATGGGACAATAAGGGACAGTATTCTACATTGTGTGAAAGAGAGCTTGGAGTCCTTGTGGACAACAAATTAAACATGAGCCAACGGTGCCATGTGACTGCTATAAAAGGCAATTGAATTTTGGCCTATATAAATAGTAGGCCTGGGCAACCACGGAAAAATTTGTTTCTAAAATCGATTAGTTTTTAGGGGGTTTTTGCGTTTCGATTTTTAAAAGAATTCCCAAATTTTTCTTTTAAAAAGTTCGATATTTACGAAATTTCGTAAATGTTAAAAAAAGTTACGAAACAATAACAAAACAATTTCGAAACAATAACGAATCGATTCGTTAATGGCGGACGCGACCGTGCAATATGCTAAAAAACCTCCAAATGGGACAGGGGGAACTTCTGAAGCTTCCCTCTCCCTCTGTTGTTGACTGTTGGTGTGATATTATAATTTTTTTTCACTAATTAAACAAACAACAACTTTAAAACTTGCCCTAGACATGCGGAAATAATAACGAAATGACCTCAAAACAATAACAAAACGAATACATAACGAATCCGAACTAATTACGAAACGAGTTTAAAAATTCGTTTCGTTTTTAAGTTGCTCCAGAATGGTTCGTTATCGCTTCGTTATAAAAAAAACCAATTTTGTAACGAATTTACGAAACGAAACCGCCCAGCCCTAATAAATAGGAGTGTAGTGTTTACATCCAGGGAAGTCATGCCACCCCTCTATTATGTCTTGGTCAGACCACACCTGGAATACTGTGTCCAATTCTGGGCACCTCAATTTAAGGGAGATGTTGACACGCTGGAATGTGTCTAGAGGAGGATGACTCAAATGATCAAGGGTCTGGAGAACAAGCCCTATGAGGAATGACTTTGAGCTAGGCATGTTTAGCCTGAAGAGGAGAAGGCTGAGAGGTGACATGATGGCCATGTATCAATATATGAGGGAAAGTCATAGGGAGGAGGGAGCAGGCTTGTTTTCTGCTGCCCTGGAGACTAGGATGCAGAAGAATGGCTTCAACCTACAGGAAAGAAAGGAGATTCCACCTGAACATTAGGAAGAACTTCCTAACTATGAGAGCTATACAGCAGTGGAACTCTCTCCCTCGGAGTGTGTTGGAGGCTTCTTCTTTGGAGGCTTTTAAACAGAGGCTGGATGGCCATCTGTTGGGGGTGCTTTGAATGGGATTTTCCTGCTTCTTGGCAGGGGCTTGGACTGGATGGCCCACGAGGTCTATTCCAACTCTATGATTCTATCTACTTAACTAAGTATGCCTAATTATACCTAACTGTACATACTCCTCTATTAAGTCAAGAAATCTTAGCATTACTGCACTCTGAAACTGCTTTACTAGAACCATAGTTCAAAGCTATGGAATCCTGGGAGATGTAGTTTTACTAGGTTTGTAGTCTTCTCTGCCAAAGAGTGCTGGTGCCTCACCAAATTACAAGTCCCAGGATTCCATAGCATTAAGCCATTGTAGCTAAAGTGGTATTGAACTGCATTAATTCTACAGTAGAGATGCATTCTTAGTAAAATGAAAAAAGCTGACACAAAAAGCCTGGGGCAACTTATTCACAGGCCAGGGAAAGTACTGCATCTTACTCTTATTAAAAATGAAACATCTCTGAGTAGATAGAGAAAGGTGAGAGTTTGGTCCATTCTGGGAGAACCTAAAGGAAGCACTGACCACTTTTACTCCATCTGCCACAGTGACACTTGTGCCCTTTTTGTATGCCTGGGAAGAAAATAATGGTGATAGCT
The DNA here is from genome assembly GCF_025583915.1 of Anolis sagrei ordinatus. Lineage (NCBI taxonomy): Eukaryota > Metazoa > Chordata > Lepidosauria > Squamata > Anolidae > Anolis > Anolis sagrei. Next base: position 235,536,723 of record NW_026847438.1, on the reverse strand, counting down.
TCCTGGGTGGCTGACTCTTCTCACTTGTTTATGGGTGAGTAAATCTAGGTAACTATTTGATATTTGCAACCACTACTTAGTCACAACATAGATGCTAAAACATGTTCCCCAAAATGAACACCGCATCCAGAGCCGGAAATGAAAGGAGAAGCCTTTGCCTTTGTCTGTTTATTTGTGTTTCATTGTATTTCATCATAACAAGGCATTGAATATTTGCTTTTGTGTGTTTACATGCTGTAATCCACTCTGAGTTCCCTCAGGGAGAAGGGCGGAATATAAATAAAGTGTTGTTGTGGTTGTGGTTGTTGTTAAAATGTTATTCAGCTCCATTTCATGCATTCCTTGGTAAGGATTCACCACAGAAATGAGCAAAGTGACACAGGCTAACTTAAGGTCTCAAAGTGTGGCTTCAAAGCCCCTAGAATGGTCTTTAATTTTTTTCTGGGTGATTTTCAATCTCCCCCAATTCCATGGCCTCCAAGCACTGCAAAATACAAGAGATTTGCTCCCCAGCCCTATAAGCCCTTTATATACCCCCAAAACCTATTTGAACCCGATGAAAATTCCCCCAAATTGGCCAAAATCAAAACAAGAAGCAAACTTAACAAATGATCAAGTTTGCAGACGACACCAAATTGGGAAGGATAGCCAATACTCCAGAGGACAGGAGCAGGATTCAAAATGATCTTGACAGATTAGAGAGATGGGCCAAAATTAACAAAATGAAGTTCAACAGTGACAAATGCAAGATACTCCACTTTGGCAGGAAAAACGAAATGCAAAGATACAGAATGGGGGGTGCTTGGCTTGAGAGCCGTACGTGTGAAAAAGATCTTGGAGTCCTCGTGGACAACAAGTTAAACATGAGCCAACAATGTGATGTGGCGGCAAAAAAAGCCAATGGGATTTTGGCCTGCATCAATAGGAGCATAGTGTCTAGATCTAGGGAAGTAATGCTACCCCTCTATTCTGCTTTGGTTAGACCACACCTGGAATATTGTGTCCAATTCTGGGCACCACAATTCAAGAGAGATATTGACAAGCTGGAATGTGTCCAGAGGAGAGCGACTAAAATGATAAAAGGTCTGGAGAACAAGCCCTATGAGGAGTGGCTTAAGGAGCTGGGCATGTTTAGCCTGAAGAAGAGAAGGCTGAGAGGGGATATGATAGCCATGTCTAAATATGTGAGAGGAAGCCACAGGGAGGAGGGAGCAAGCTTGTTTTCTGCTTCCCTGGAGACTAGGACGCGGAACAATGGCTTCAAACTACAAGAGAGGAGATTCCATCTGAACATGAGGAAGAACTTCCTGACTGTGAGAGCCGTTCAGCAGTGGAACTCTCTGCCCCGGAGTGTGGTGAAGGCTCCTTCTTTGGAAGCTTTTAAACAGAGGCTGGATGGCCATCTGTCAGGGGTGATTTGAATGCAATATTCCTGCTTCTTGGCAGGGGGTTGGACTGGATGGCCCATGAGGTCTCTTCCAACTCTTTGATTCTATGATTCTATGACTTAAATTGAACCCACAAGCCAATATATATTTATCATTAACTGTCCTTTCTAAAACTTTCTTTTATTGATAGCCTATTTTCCTAATTTCTTTTCAGTCACTGAACATATAGATGCCGCCGTATTCCAGTCCTTACAAGGATTAGTTCTTCTCGACCAGTTTTCCATAAGCATAGAAAGAAGCAAAGTCTACTTGGTGTGTGAAGACTCTAGGAAGTAAGTCAAGGCACCAGCACCGAGACATTACAAGTTGACGGTTGAGTAAAATAATCATCAATGTGATGCCTGCGTTTGAACAAAAGCAGCCTCCACGTGATCTTGCCATAATTTTCAAACTCATTCATGAAAATCTGCCTTCCGTTTTTTTTTGTGATGCAGAACAAGAACTCTAAATGACTAATCTGAGCTGGCAGTTGACTGAGAATATGTATAACAAGACATTTCAAAAATAGCCTGAAATCAGGAGCGGATTGACGGGCGGAGGAAGAGGAACAATTGCTATTCTTTCTCCAGATTCTGCAGATGTTTTGGTGAAACCCAGCAGTGTGACAAATCAACCCCACACATTAAATTATATGTGATGATGGGCCAAGTCGGATGGCATGTGCTTTGTGCTGCCATCTCGGCTCTCAGCTCATGCCAGTCTCAACTCTTATTAATTACCTCTATTCTCCTTTGAATTAGTCCTCCCCAACCACTCACTCCTTTTGAGAGTTCAGTGCCTTTTTGGTACAATGAAAAAGAGCGTCACCAATACAGCTCCTTTGGGAGAGTCCAAGGTACAAAGTCCAGCTGGCCGTGATTTGGAAAAAGTCTAGAGAGACTCCTTTTTCTAAGCATTACCTTACATGCCCTCTTCTTAAACCAACTGTGAAACACAATGAACAAGCATGTGGTGCTGATACTGTTGGTTTTTCTATTCTTGTAATATCTATTCTCACTGGCAGCAGATCTCAGAGCTCCCCAAACAGGAAAGATCTTCCGTCTGCTGGCTGAGACAGACCATTTGAGAATTAAATTGTGCAGGAATTGATCATCCACATCTGAATGATACTGTACTTTTGTAACACTTCTGAGCACATGAAAACAAAGATTTGGCACTAAGAAAATCCAACAAATGCTATGTTCAGCAAAGGACAAGAGAGATACCCTCACTTCTGCAAGAGTCTACCATATACCATGCAGATGTGGAAAACTCACCTGGGACATCTGTAGGGAGACCAAGGTGAAACGTGGGCTGTCTACAGATGTCACACTCAACTCCTGGAACAATTCCATCAGCATTGCCTCTGAAAAATCTTGCAAATCTCTTGGGAAGACAGGTGGACAAATGTCAGGGGGCTGGAAAAAGCAAAAACCATCAGCACTGAAGTGATACTCCTACACCATCAATTCTGCTGGACTGGCCACATTGTCCGAATGCCCAATCACCACCTCCCAAAGTAGTTACTATACTCCCAACTCAAAAATGGGAAATGTAATGTTGGTGGAATTTAAAGATGGGCTTAAAGCCAACCTTAAGAACTGTGGCATAGAAACCGAGAACTGAGAAGCCCTGGCCCTTGAGCACTCCAACTGGAGGTCAGCTGTGACGAGCAGTGCTGCAGAATTCGAAGAGGCACAAATGGAGGGCAAAAGGGAGAAACATGCCAAGAGGAAGGCACGTCAAGCCAACCATGACTGGGACCACCTTCCACCTGGAAACCGAAGTCCTCACTGCAGGAGAACATGTGGATCAAGAATAGGGCTCCACGGCCACCTACGGACCCACGGCCAAGACACTACACTTGGAGGGCCATCATCATTGGGCTACGAGGGATCGCCTAAGTAATTAACTCAAAGTCTACATAGGGACCACCATATGCAGCATTGCACAAACACGAATCAAGGAATATGATAGCACTACAGACTAACGCAACCTGAGAAGTCAAACATAGCAGAGCACTTGATGAAGCAACCTGGACACAGCATATTATTTGAGAACACAGAAATGCTGGACCACTCTCACAACCACCATGTCAAACTACACAGAGAAACCACTGTGGACAATTTCAAAGGAGGAAACCATGAAAATGAACAAAATCTGGCTAAAAACAACATTCTAAAATCAGGACAGCAAATAAAGAACAACACTCAAAAACAGGGGAATTTCAGACAAGAAACAAGGCCAGCTAATCACCTCCCAACAAAGGGAGTTCATCAAACTGTTTGCCATTTTTCGTCTGTTTTGCTGATTTCTTCCAAATTCTTGCAGATCAATCATCTTAGTACGTCTGTTGCCTTCCAACCTTTGAAGCTGCAAAGCTATTCTATGCTAATCAAGGTGATCAATTGCAACATTCACTCTTGACTCAAACAGACAAGAGTTCTTTCTCCCACCCTGGACATTCTACAGATATATAAACCAAACTTGTCTAGTTTCCAACAGACCTCACAACCTCTGAGGATGCCTGCCATAGAAGTGGGCGAAATGTCAAGAGAGAAAATTTCTGAAACATGGACTTACAACAACCCAATCACAGCTTTTGTTTGATATCTTTACAAATCTAGTATGGTTTCGTTGCGCATCCAGACACCAGAAAGTGTATTGTGGTGCACATAGAATCACAAAAATCATAAAACTGGAAGAGATCCCAAGGGCTATCCAAGCCAACCTCCTTCCCTTCAAGAACACAAAATTAAAGCACACCTGACAGATGGTCACCGACTCCCTGCTTAAAACCTCCAACAAAGATCAAGAAGTTCTTTCCAAATGTTTAGGTGGATTCCTGCAATTTTAATCCATTGCTCTGTGTCCTAGTCATCAGAAAACAAGCTTGGCCCATCCTCAATGTGGCATCATTTAAAATATTGAAACATGACTATCATGTCTCCTCTATCTTCTTTCCTCTAAACTAAATATATCCTAGTTCAGGTGGCGCAGTGGGTTAAACCCCTATGCCAGCAGGACTGAAGACCGACAGGTCGCAGGTTCAAAACCGGGGAGAGGTGGATGAGCTCCCTCTATCAGCTCCAGCTCCTCATGCGGGGACATGAGAGAAGTCTCCCACAAGGATGATAAAAACATCAAATCATCCAGGCGTCCCTTGGGCAACGTCCTTGCAGATGGCCAATTCTCTCACACCAGAAGCGACTTGCAGTTTCTCAAGTCGCACCTGACACGACAAAAAAAGAAACAAACCAACTGCTCCTCATAGGACTTAGCTTCCAGCCTTTTGATCATTTTGTCTCCTTTCTCTGGACACATTCTAAAATGTCCATATGTTTCTTGAATTGTTGCTCCTAAAACTGTACAAAGTATTCCAGGTGAAGTTTGTCCAAAGCAAAATAGCATAGGACTAAGATTCCCTCCATCTGAACACTATATTCCAGCTGATGCAGCCTAGAATTGCATTGGCCTTTCTAGCTTCTGTATCACACTGTTGACTCATGTTCACCTTGCGGTCTACTAATATTCTTAGATTTCTTTCATATATATTGTTCTGAAACCAGGTGTCACCCATCCTATATCTATGCATCAGGTGCCTCTGATGTGCATTAGATAATTCTGATGCACACTGGATATTCCTAATGTGCTCCAGCACTTCTTAGCCGGAGCCCGATGTGTGTCTAGAGTGCTCTAATGCACATTGCTGCCCACTGTTGATAATCACTTACTCTACTAACTGTTCTGGGATTTGTGGTGTTACAAGCTCATTAGCTTTCTCTGCCAAAGAGTGTTGTGCCTCAGTAAACTACAAGTCCCAGAATTCCACAGAATGGAGTCATGACAGTTAAAGTTGTGTCACAAGGTATTAGTTGTACAGTGTATGTGCATACCGTATGTTATGTAAATCAGACATTTTGGTAGTATTCCTTCTTGAAAAATGTTGTTGCTGCTCTTGCTGTTATCTCTGGCCTTTTTCTCAGTTTGGGATTCAAGACAGATTAGAAGAGAAGAACAGAAATAATTAGTTAAAAGTTCACAAAATAAAAAAAGTTTAAAAAGTGATCGAATGACCAAAAACTAGTTTAATATATACACCATAAAAGTTGAAATATGTACAAAGATTCCATGGCCACACAGTGATTCAGGCAGTTGGTTTAGTGAGAAAGGAAAAACAATACAACATAGTTGGATGTCATAGCAAATAAATCCTAGTTATAACTACCCACGCTGCAAGATCATCTTACTCTGCAGGTCTTCTGTATTTTATCTGTTCCTTTAGTTTACTTTTCCACTTGGAGATGTGCGCAGAACTCTGAAATATTGTATTATTTCAGACTCCTTCCAAATAACATGTGAGAGAGAAAAGAGCTATTTCTCCAGCAACGAAAACAAGACAAGGCCATGTCAGGCAGGCGGATAAGAGCAACTCTTTCCCAAGCAGCCTCTTTTTTTATTCCGGTCCTCAAAAACAAGCTTTAAAAGGCAACTCAAGGCCTTCTTGTTGTGCCATGTTTAAAAGAATAAGGCACAAAAACTCCTTATAGCTAGAAACAAATATCTCTGTGCGACTCCAAGCACAACTCCAAAATATAACACAGGCGAGACGGCACAAGGTCAGAACTGTGGCTAATTCCCAAAGTCATTGGCATATCTTGCATTTTTTGGAAAGAAGACCCAGTTTTATGTTAGATAGCTGTCCTACAAAACATGGCCTTCCCTACCAACAGGCGAAGCAAGGCTCTGCTTTCAAAAGAAAGCGCAAATTGTTAATTTCATTTTTGATTATTCTGCCGAAATAACCAAGGGCTCACCTTCACTGACCATTGAAAATAGCTTAAAACTGTAGGAGCCAGCCAACAAAGTTCCACAAAAGTATGTGAAAAAAGGCCTTTGATGTGCATTATTATTTCTTATTCCTTTAATAGTATCATATGAAAGCTGACTGTCACAACCTGGGGATTACAACCAGATACAATGAAGACATCTGCCCTTGCGCTTTGCTACTCTGCTGCTGAGTACACATGCCTAACGTGGAATACATCTCACCACGTTAAAACAGTAGATGTGGCTCTTAATGGAACATGCTGCATTATCACAGGATGTCTATGCCCCATACCACTGGCAAAATTATACCGTTTAGCTGTTATTGCACCACCTGACATCCGCCGGGAAGTAGCTCTCCCCGGATTCGAACCTGCGACCTTTTGGTCTTTAGTCCTGCTGGCACAGGGGTTTAACCCACTACGCCACTGGGGGCTCTGGTGGGGTATGTTTAACCTGCAGAATTTATTTATTTATTTATTTATTTATTTATTTATTTATTTATTTATTTACAGCTTTTATATTCCGCCCTTCTCACCCCACAGGGGACTCAGGGCGGATTACAGTGTACACATATATGGCAAACATTGAATGCCAATTTTTGACATACAAACATATACAGACATACACAAAGGCTATTTAACTTTTTCTGGCCGCCAGGGGGGCTGTCGCTTTCATCGTCCATCTGCGACGCTGATGAAGCACTTCCGCATTCCCCGCATGCTTTCCTGCTGGAATGCTTTGCTGGAGTCTTCTTTATGCTGGAGTCTTTAAAACTCTTATGCTGCAGAAGAGATTCAAGACAGCAATCTGGGAAACCAGCTTGAAATCATCTGGATAAGAATCAAGGGAACTGGGACTCAAAAAGATGTCGTTGTAGGAGTCTACTACAGACCTCCAAGCCAGGAGGAAGAACTTGATGAAGTCTTCTGCCAACAGTTGACCAAACAGGCACAGAGAAGAGATGTAGTAGTCATGGGCGATTTCAACTATCCCGATATTTGCTGGAAAACAAACTCGGCCAAGAGTACAAGGTCCAACAAATTCCTCACTTGCCTTGCAGACAATTTCATGGTCCAGAAGGTAGAAGAGGCAACAAGGGGATTGGCTACTCTTGATCTCATCCTAACAAATGCGGAGGACCTGATCGATGCGGTCGAAGTGGTAGGATCCTTAGGGGCAAGTGACCATGTGCTCCTGCAATTTGAGGTACAAAGGAAGGCCGAAACTAAGACAAGACAAACCCGCATTTTGGACTTTAGGAGAGCTGATTTCCAAAAAATGAAGGAAACACTGAGCAGCATTCCGTGGACACAGATACTAAAAGACAAGGAAGTTACGGATGGATGGGAATTTCTCAAGAGTGAAATACTCAAGACGCAATTGCAAACCGTGCCAAAAAAGAGAAAAAATAGGACAAGTGCAAAGAAGCCAGAATGGATGTCCAAAGAACTTCTAACTGTGCTAAGACACAAAAGAGACATGCACAAGAAGTGGAAAAAAGGGAGAAATCACCAAAGAAGAATTCAAACAAATAGCCAACACCTGTAGGGAAAAGGTCCGCAAGGCTAAAGCAAAAAACGAGCTCAGACTTGCCAAGGACATTAAAAACAATAAAAAGGGCTTCTATTCTTATGTCAGTAGAAAAAGGAAAAACAAGGAGGCGATAGGACCTCTTCGCGGAGAAGATGGGGCAATGCTGACAGGGGATAGGGAAAAGGCAGAACTACTTAATGCCTTCTTTGCCTCGGTCTTCTCACAAAAAGAGAGTCTTCAACCTCAGCAAGATGGAGTGGATGAGGGATTGGAGGACATCCAACCCCAAATTGGGAAAGAAGTCGTCCAGGAATACCTGGCCGCTCTTAATGAGTTCAAGTCCCCAAGGCCAGATCAACTACACCCCAGAGTATTGAAGGAACTAGCGGAAGTCATTTCGGAACCATTGGCAACCATCTTTGAGAGTTCTTGGAGAACGGGAGAAGTTCCAGCAGATTGGAGGAGGGCCAATGTGGTCCCAATCTTCAAGAAGGGAAAAAAGGATGACCCAAAAAACTACCGTCCGGTCAGCCTCACGTCGATACCGGGCAAGATTCTGGAAAAGATTGTTAAGGAAGCGGTCTGCAAACACTTAGAAACAAATGCAGTCATCGCTAATAGTCAACATGGATTTATCAAAAACAAGTCATGCCAGACTCATCTGATCTCTTTCTTCGATAGAAAGATGGGTAGATGCGGGGAATGCTGTGGTTGTAGCATACCTGGATTTCAGGAAGGCCTTCTTCGACAAGGTCCATGACCTTCTGGCAAGGAAACTAGTCCAATGTGGGCTAGGCAAAACTACGGTGAGGTGGATCTGTAATGGGTTAAGTGGACGAACACAGAGAGTGCTCACTAATGCTTCCTCTTCATCTTGGAAAGAAGTGACAAGTGGAGTGCCGCAGGGTTCCGTCCTGGGCCCGGTCCTGTTCAACATCTTTATTAATGACTTAGATGAAGGGCTAGAAGGCATGATCCTCAAGTTTGCAGACGACACCAAATTGGGAGGGATAGCCAATACTCCAGAGGACAGGAGCAGAATTCAAAACGATCTTGACAGATTAGAGAGATGGGCCAAAACTAACAAAATGAAGTTCAACAGTGACAAATGCAAGATACTCCACTTTGGCAGAAAAAATGAAATGCAAAGATACAGAATGGGGGACGCCTGGCTTGAGAGCAGTACGTGTGAAAAAGATCTTGGAGTCCTCGTGGACAACAAGTTAAACATGAGCCAACAATGTGATGTGGCGGCAAAAAAAGCCAATGGGATTTTGGCCTGCATCAATAGGAGCATAGTGTCTAGATCTAGAGAAGTAATGCTACCCCTCTATTCTGCTTTGGTTAGACCACATCTGGAATATTGTGTCCAATTCTGGGCACCACAATTCAAGAGAGATATTGACAAGCTGGAATGTGTCCAGAGGAGGGCGACTAAAATGATCAAGGGTCTGGAGAACAAGCACTATGAGGAGCGGCTTAAGGAGCAGGGGCATGTTTAGCCTGAAGAAGAGAAGGCTGAGAGGAGATATGATAGCCATGTATAAATATGTGAGAGGAAGCCACAGGGAGGAGGGAGCAAGCTTGTTTTCTGCTTCCTTGGAGACTAGGATGCGAAACAATGGCTTCAAACTACAAGAGAGGAGATTCCATCTGAACATGAGGAAGAACTTCCTGACTGTGCGAGCCGTTCAGCAGTGGAACTCTCTGCCCCGGAGTGTGGTGGAGGCTCCTTCTTTGGAAGCTTTTAAGCAGAGGCTGGATGGCCATCTGTCAGGGGTGATTTGAATGCAATATTCCTGCTTCTTGGCAGGGGGTTGGACTGGATGGCCCATGAGGTCTCTTCCAACTCTTTGATTCTATGATTCTATGATTATGGCCTCATAAATTAGCTAATTTAGCCTCCCCACACTTTAATTCTCCTACTTGACAGATGCAACTGTCTTTTGGGTTGCAAAGGTCGACAACAGGCTACACACAATTGGTTGGAAACCCACTCCAACCCGGGCTGGCTTCGAACTCATGACCTTTTGGTCAGAGTGATCTTAATGCAGGTGACACTCAGCCAGCTGCACCACAATCCCAGTGCTCAGAAGAAAAGGCTGAGAGGAGACATGATGAGGGCCATGAATAAATATGTGAGGGGAAGTCATAGGGAGGAAGGAGCAAGCTTGTTTTCTCCTGCCGTGGAGACTACAAAGTGGATCAATGGCTTCAAACTACAGGAACTGAGATTCCACTTGAACATAAGGAAGAACTTCCTAACTGTGAGAGCTGTTCAGCCGTGGAACTCTCTGCCCCAAAGTGTGATGGAGGCTCCTTCTTTGGAGGCTTTTAAACAGAGGCTGGATGGGTGCTTTAAATGGAATTTTCCTGCTTCTTGGAATAGGGTTGGACTGGATGGCCCACGAGATCTCTTCCAACTCTATGATTCTACAGTGTAGATGAATCCAGCGGCTGAAGCAACTCTACTGGCTATTCTTCAAAGAAGTGTTCTTAAGGCATTTTGCATCAGCTACTACCTTTTTGCATTTCTTTGTGCGTCTGGCATTGTGCTTTCACATTTTGACTAGCATGGCCTTTAAACACACCTCACATTGATGCATTGGTTTCAAGGGGCTCAGTCACGGCTGACACTGACTGCACCAGGACAGGAGCAGGCATTTCTTTTGCAAATAACGGCAAGTGAAACAAATGGAAGTCAATCATTCCTAGTCATGAATGCGTTCCAAATGTCATCTGTTCAGTCTTTGCTCCTTTGGAGCCATTAATTTCTCTCAACAGACAGAATAGGTCATTTAAAGGTAAGGAGAGCAGGGAGGGCAGGAAAAGACAGGGTGACATTTTAAGCTGCCCAAATTTCAACTAAGAGGCATTTTAGCAAATGTGTCCAACATCCTGATAGATCATCTCTCCACAGAGAAGCCTCAAGTTATAACAGTAAGGAAAGTTACTTTGGAGGCAACTTTCTCTCTCTCAGACACATAAATGCAAGTATTGACTACATCCGAAATGGTCACACACCGGTGAACACAGCGAATGGAGGGAAATATTACTTAATCCTGTCATTATGCCTTTTCAGAAATCGCTTTCATACTTCCTTGTTTGTCTGATGTTCAGGTCACTTGCTCCTGTAAGAAAGACCGTGACAAGCTCATGCCAATTCATGGGAAAACGTAAAAGCTGCCTGTCACAAATAAGGAAACGAAACATTTAAATGAACTGCAATGATGAATTAAGTAGAAAGAAAAAGCAATGCGACTCTAATGAACAAACAACTTGTGCAAATATGAGACAGGAAAGGGTGAATGGAGTAACTGATACAATGACGAAAACAAACCCAGTTTCTTTCCCCCCTCGCGTATCTTAAATGTATCGAAAAACAAATATATAAGCTTTTAGGAATTTTGGGTTGGTCCTTGCAAGTTTAGTATGAAATTGTCAGAAAAGTATAATCAATATCAAAGGAAAATGAAGGAGCGGTTTTAAGATTTTGAATGCTGGGCACAGATTTGAAGGACAAAGTGATACAATGCTTTTGGAAATCTCATCCTTGGGTGCATTTACATCAGGTATGGGTAAACTCAGGCCCAGAGGCCAGATGCGGCCCCTTGGGCAATTTTCTCAGGACCTCCTCTCTCTCACTATCCTATCCTTCCTTCCTTCTTTCCTTCCCTCCCTCTTTCCTTCCTCCTTCCCTTCTTTCCTTATCTCCTGCTTTCTCCCTCCCTCCTTCCCTTCCACCCGTTCATCTTGCTTTCCTCCCTCCTTTTCTTTCTCCTTCCTTCTTTCCTTCCTTTTTGTCTTGTCTTTCTTCTCACTTTCCTCCCTCCCTCCTTCTCCGTCCCTCTATTCTCATCCACTCTTTCATCCTTCCTTCCCTTTTCTTTCCTTCCTTCTTTCCTCTCTCCCTCCCTCCATTCCCTTCTATCCTTCCTTCTTTCCCCTTTCTTCCTTCTCTTTCCTCCCTCCCTTTTTCTCCCTCTCTATTCTCTTCCACCCTTCCTTCCTTCCTTCCCTTTTGTCTTTCCTACCTTCTCTCTTTCATCCCCCCCTTATCCCTCCATTCCCTTCCACCCTTTCGTCCTTCCTTGCCTTTTGTCTTCCCTTCCTTCTCTTGCCTCCCTCCTTCATTTCTCTCTCTCTCTCTCCATTCCCTTCCATCCTTCTCTTCCTCCCTTTCCTTTTTTCCTTCCTCCATTTCTCCTGGGGGATGTTTAGCTGAAAGAAGAGAAGGTAGAGAGGGAACATGAGAATCACGTTTCAAGGTTTCAAAGAGTGTCCCATTGAGGACTCAATAAAATAGTGAAGAGTAGAGACATCACACTGGCAACAAAGATCCGCATAGTTAAAGCAATGGTATTCCCTGTACTCACCTACAGATGTGAGAGCTGGACCTTAGAGAAGGCTAAGTGAAGGAAGATAGATGCTTTAGAACTGCGGTGTTGGAGGAAAGTTCTGAGTGTCTTGGACCGCCAGAAGATCCAACCAGTTCATAGTTCAGGAAATAAAGCCCAGCTGCTCACTGGAGAGAAGGATAGTAGAGGCAAAGATGAAGTACTTTGGACACATCATGAGAAGAAAAGAAGAGCTTAGAGAAGACAATGATGCTGGGGAAAATAGAAGGAAAAAGGAAGAGGGACTGACCAAGGGCAAGATGGACAGATGGAATCCTTGAAGTTACTGGATTGACCTTGAAGGAGCTGGGAGTGGTGATGGCCAACAGGGAGCTCTGGCATGTGCTGGTCCATGAGGTCACGAAGGGTCGGAAACGACTAAACAAATGAACACACACACCCCTTGAGGAGGAGGAGGATGGGGAAAACTGGCTTTTTCCTGCTCTAGAGACCAGGGCACAAGGGAACAATGGGTTCAAATGCCAGGGAAAGAGATTCAACTAAAAAGATTAGGAAGAACTTCCTGAGAGTAAGAGCTGTTGAAGAGTAGTGTAGGCTGCCTCAGAGTGTAGTGAGAGTCTCCTTCTCCGGAGGCTTTTCTGCAGAGTGTGTCTAAGTCCTCTAAGTCCTCTAAGAATACAATGGAGTTGGGTTTTTTTTAAAACAGATAAGCACATGATTAGGGCAAAGAATTCTGATTTCTGAATTCTGACGCTCCCTCAGCGGTGGCTGGGAGAGCTTTTGCACAATTAAAACTTGTGCGCCAGTTGTGCCCGTACCTTGGGAAGTCAGATCTGGCCACAGTGGTCCACGCTCTTGTTACATCCCGAATAGATTACTGCAACGCACTCTCCGAGGGGTTGCCTTTGAAGACTGTTCAGAAACTTCAATTAGTCCAGCGGGCGGCAGCCAGATTACTCACTGGAGCGTCATACAGGGAGCATACCACCCCTCTGTTATGTCAACTCCACTGGCTGCCGATCAAGTTCTGAGCACAATTCAAAGTGCTGGTTTTGACCTGCAAAACCCTATACAGCTCCGTGTCAGCTCCACTGGCTGCCGATCCAGTTCCGAGCACAATTCAAAGTGCTGGTTTTGACCTACAAAACCCTATACGGCTCTGGCCCAGCGTACCTGTCCGAATGCATCTCCCTCTAGTCCCACCTCGGAGTTTGAGATCTTCTGGGGAGGCCCTGCTCTTGACCCCACCTCTATCACAAGTGAGATAAGTGGGGACGAGGAGCAGGGCCTTCTCGGTGGTGGCCCCTCACCTGTGGAATTCACTCCCCGGGGAAATTAGGTCATCGACATCCCTCCTCTCTTTCAGAAGGAAATTAAAAACATGGTTGTGGGACCAGGCTTTCGGGCAATCTGGCGGTTAGATAAGGACAATGATGACCAGAATCGATAGTACTTGACAATGTGGAATGAATTTATGGACTCTGAGATGGAGAACGCTGAGTATTAGATTTTTTAATTGATTTTGATGTATATACTGACTGTCTTAATTGTTATAATTGTTATAATTGCTGTTTACATGTTTTATCCATTGTTATGTTTATGCTGGCATCGAATTGTGCCTTTGTAAGCCGCCAGATTAGTCACCCTCAGAGATTGAGAGGGGCGGGGTAGAAATACGAGGAATAAATAAATAAATAAATTCTACTGCTCTGCTGGTAAAGTCGGTGGACCATTAATATTCCTCTTGCTCTTCTCGTGGTGCTCCTTCGTCCAGTATCGCAAAGCCTTCATCGGTGGCAGGGGTTGGACTGGATGGCTCTTGGGGGGTCTCTTCCAGCTCTAGGATTCTATATCAGGAGTAGGCAATACAGGTTCTAATGGATACACTTTTTGTCTCTCATCCACCATCTTGTCCTGACCAAGGCTAAACCTTTTGGGATCCAAACGCTTCCTGTCTTTCCTTCACTTTCTGCCTCCGAAAGAGAAGAGAAAGTGGAGCAAAGGCTACACTGTAAAATTATTGTGGTTTGACACCACTTTAGTTGCCATAACTCAGTGCTATGCAATCATGAGAGTTGGAGCTTGGTGAGGCACTAGTATGCTTTGACAACGAAGGCTAAAGACCTTGTAAATCTACTGTACTCAGGAGTCCATAGCATTGATCCATGGAAGTTCAAGTGGCGTCAAACTCCATTACTTCCACAGTGTAGATGTGTCCCTTCACAGGAATAAATTCTAGCATGTGTGAAAATGCTTATAAGCACTTGGAAAAAACTGTCAGATTCAGGGTATACCTTTTTGTGATTTGGGTTGGTGAAAAGTAAATTAACTTCTCTTTTGACTTTGAACTTTATCTTATCAGCCGAACCTCAGATGTGTTTGCTCCTGCAAATCTTGCATCCTTCTTAACTTTGAACTCATAGAGACTCTAGCTTAGTCGGCTGCCCTCGGTTGGCCAAAGCTCTTTCCCTCTCAGAGGGTCTTTAGTAGAAGGCATCTAAAGAGAGAAAGTGCTGCTGTTGCATTATGCCATTCAACCTAGAAGGCAGCTTTAATATTCTATCTCCTTTTTTTCAGTGACCACATTTTGCTAGCATAAGCTTAATTTGATTCCATAGTCTCATTGCACCTGAACTTGGGGCATACAAAGATTTTGCTAAAGCCCAGAAAAGCCACAAAGCCAAAAGGGATCATAAAACCATAGAGCCGGAAGAGATCACTAGGACTATTCAGTCCAACCACCTGACATCCAAGGTGTGGCATTTTGATGCAGGATTAACTTGTGTGTTGCTATTGCATTTCTGTGCTGCCTTTCTTTCAGAGTGGGATCCAAATCTGTGTCCTAAACAATTTTAAAAGTCACAATAAAAACCAATATTAAAACATTTTAAAACATATAAAAATTTAAAATAAAGATGTAGCAACCCCATAAAAAGCTTTCTTGAGGAGTAACTTAGAGCTTGGAGAAGAGAAGGCTGAGAGGGGACATGACAGCCATGTTTAAATATTTGAAAGCACATCACATTGAGGAAACAAGCTTGTTTTCTGCAGCTGTAGAGACTAGGACACGGACAATGTATTCAAACTGGAGGAAAAGAGATTTCACCTAAATTTCAGGAAGAACTTGCTGGCTGTTAAAGCTGTTCCATCATGAAATATGCTGCATGGGAATGTGGCGGAGTCTCCTTCTATGGAGGTCTTTAAGCAGAAGTTGGATGGGCATCTGTTGGAGCTTCTTTGATTGCATTTTCCTGCATGTCCAGCTGGTCTAGATAGCCCTTGGGGGTCTCTTCTGACTCTAGGATTCTTTAAAACTGCTATGAATGTTATGTTAATGTTCCAACTCCTCCGACGTTCCTCAGTTCTGTCCAACTCCGGTGTTAATCTGATTTTTCCGAAGCATGGCCTAGTTTCCTAAATGAGTTATAGACAGCCCTGCCTTTGTTGACGGCATTTCTCTTCCATGCCCTTTCTCCCAAGTGGAGGGCTCTTTGACGGTATTTTATAGTCTGGCCTGTAAACCGGTGAAGGATGCTTTGTGTCTGAGCAGCGGTCAACCTGAGCGTGTAATTTACCTGAGCCGCAAGGAGGTACAATATGTTAATTCACGGGGCCCATCTGAAACGAAGCACCATGTAGTCCCATAAGAAGGGGGAGAGGTGTTTAGAGGCAATAAAAAAATCCCAAGTGAAAAGAAGACTTGTGTGAGGAGGAATCTGTGAAAGTCTTATGTTAGGCAGATCTTTGGAGCCAGCAGTAAGGGCAGGTCTCTCGCTAAGCCATCGTCACCTTTCGGAATATAATTAACACCAAACTCCCTTTTGCTTCTTTTCTTTGGTAAACTAGGGGAATGCAAAGCCTGCTAGATGAAAGGGAGGCTGTTCAGGAAAGAACACAGTTACGATGTCCTCCACAGAGCTTCAGTTATGGAGGTTAGGTGCCCGCTTTCAGAAATGTATACAGTAGAAGTTCTTGTATCACTAAAGCAAGGTATTCCAATGAGGAAAGCAAAGAACTCTAGTAGTGGAGATCAATTGCGTATATACAACCTGGGGGAATTTATTAAAAGTACATACATCCCCTCCTAGCTGAGGGGAAAAAAAATAGAAATTTGGGAGTTAGCCCATGAAACTCGACTAGTAGTGCATTTGAGTCCCCTGTTGGGACTCCCTCCCTAGGGACATTAGATTGGCCCCCACCCTCTTAATAATTCGTTAAAAAAGTCAAAAACTGGTTTTGCGAGCAGGCTTTCTCAAATGCAGTGTAGGAGATAACTTCTTGACCTCGGAATGACTGGGCAATTGTGATCGGATAACGATTTTGGTATTGAGATGTGGAGGATTTATGCTTTGGGTTGTTGTAGGTTTTTCCAGGCTATATGGCCATGTTCTAGAGGCATTTTCTCCTGATGTTTCGCCTGCATCTAGGATGCTTGCCATAGATGCAGGCGAAACATCAGGAGAAAATGCCTCTAGAACATGGCCATATAGCCCGGAAAAACCTACAACAACCCAGTGATTCCGGCCATGAAAGCCTTCGACAATACAATTTATGCTTTTATTGATTTTACTGTTTATGGAATTTTATGTATTTTATATGCTTTTAACTGTTTTATATTATTGTGGCATTGAATTGTGCCATTTTGTAAACCGCCCTGAGTCGCCCTCGGGCTGAGAAGGGCAGTATAGAAATATAGTAAATAAATAAATAGTAAATAACAGAAAAAAGCAGGAAATAAATATGGCAAATAAATAAATACACTCGGAACTATGGTTGCTAGTTTAAAAACTGGAGGAGACGCCTGTACCTTTAATGGTTGGGCAGAAATTGAAATTGTACAACCATTAAAGGTAGAATCATAGTATCATAGAGACCTCATGAACCATCTAGTCCAACCCCATTCTGCCAAGAAGCAGAAAAATCAAATTCAAAGCACCCTAGCCTCTGTTTAAAGGCTTCCAAAGAAGGAGCCTCCACCACACCCTGAGGCAGAGAGTTCCACTGCTGAACAGCTCTCATAGTGAGAAAGTTCTTCCTAATGTTCTGGTGGAATCTCCTTTCCTGTCGTCTGAAGTAATTGTTCCACGTTGTAGTCTCCAGGGCAGCAGAAAACAAGCTTGCTCCCTCCTCCCTCTGACTTCCCCTCACATATTTATACATGACCATCATGTCTCCTCTCAGCCTTCTCTTCTGCAGGCTAAAAAATGCCCAGCTCTTTAAGCTGTTCCTTATTGGGCTTGTTCTCCAGACACTTGATCATTTAAGTCGCCCTCCTTTGGACACATTCCAGCTTGGCAACAACTCCCTTCAACTGTGTTGCCCAGAATTGGACACAGTATTCCAGGTGTGGTCAGACC
The DNA here is from genome assembly GCF_025583915.1 of Anolis sagrei ordinatus. Classification (NCBI taxonomy): domain Eukaryota; kingdom Metazoa; phylum Chordata; class Lepidosauria; order Squamata; family Anolidae; genus Anolis; species Anolis sagrei. Next base: position 235,519,218 of record NW_026847438.1, on the reverse strand, counting down.
AAGGCAGAATAGAGAGGAAGTTTGACTTCCCTGGATCTAGACATTATAATCCTATTGATGCAGGTCATCAATTGGCTTTTTTAGCTGCAGCATGACATGTTCACCTTCCTGTCCACAAGGACTCCACAATCCTTTTCACTGTTGAGCCAGGCATCATCCCCCATTCTGTATCTTTGCATTTCATTTTTTCTGCCTAAGTGGAGTATCTTGCATTTGTCTCTGTTGAACTTCATTTTGTTAGTTTTGGCCAATCATCTTTCTAATCTGTTAAAATCGTTTTGAATTCTGCTCCTGTCTTCTGGAGTATTGGCTATCCCTCCCAATTTGGTGTCATCTGCAAACTTCTAACCCTTCATCTAAGCCAGTGGTTCTCAAACTGTAGGTCCCCAGGTATTTTGGCCTACAACTCCCAGAAATCCCAGCCAGTTTACCAGCTATTAGGGTTTCTAGGAATTGAAGGCCAAAACATCTGGGACCTGCAGGTTGAGAACCACTAATCTAAGTAATTAATAAAGATGTAGAACAGGACCGGGCCCAGGATGGAACTCTGCTCACTATGGCACTCCACTCATCACTTCTTTCCGGGATTAAGAGGAAGCATTGGTGAGCACCCTCTGGGTTTGCTCACTTAACCAATTAAAGATCCACCTAACCATAGTTTTGCATAGCTCACATTTAACTAGTTTGTTTGCCAGAAGACCATGAGGACCTTGTTGAAGGTCTTACTGAAATCCAATTACGCTACAAACAGGAGATCTCTCTAAGTTTCACTCTGCTTCACACAAGATGGTCAAAACACCTTAAGGCACCAGATCCCATCTGATCTTGGAAGCTAAACAATCAGTCCTTGTTTGTTCTTGGATGGGAGACCAGCAACTAATACTAGGTGCTGTAGGGTAGATTTTAGAGGAAGGAACCGTAAAAACCATATCTGAGTATTACTCACTTAAGAAAACCCTGTAAAATTCATGTTCACCATACGAGCCCCTGGTGGCATATGAGATTAAACCCTTGTGATGGCAGGACTGAAGACCAACAGGTTGGAGGTTCGAAATTGGGGACAGCGTGGATGAGCTTCCTCTGTCACTTCCAGTTCCCCATGCGGTGACATGAGAGAAGCCTCCCACAAGAATGGTAAAACATCAAGGCATCCCCTGGGCAACATCCTTTCAGACAGCCAATTGTCTCACACCAGAAGCGACTTGCAGTTTCTCAAGTTGCTCCTGACATAAAAAAAAACCATACGTCAATAGAAGACTTGAAGGTACATGCACAAACACATTTCATAAAGGGCATCATAAAAGTATGGAATCAATACTCATATTGTTTTGTTTGTCCTGGACAGAACTTGTCAAATACACGTATGGAATTTTTAATTTAATTTTTTTATTGGTACCAAAACTGTTGCGTCTTCCTTCCATTTCCCACAGACCTTCTGTTTCTGCAGGCACTGAACTAATGTGGCTATTTTGCTTGAACAGATTAATGGCCCTTTCGTTCCATTTTGTGCGCCAGGAATTTGGGACACAAAGACAGAGAAAAAAAGAAGGCTAACTCCTCTCTGCATGATTGGCCATTTGTTGCCTGCTGCACAAATGGCTCTGGTGGACAAATAACTGAGCCCCATGGGATCTTAATAGATACATACAACTGATCATGCAGACAGAATACCATCCCAAGGCATCGTGGAATTCTCAAGACAGCAAGCCAAAGCTTCAGGACACCTCTTGCAACACCAATACTCATTGCAAATGAGCAAAGACAACACAGTAGAGTGAACAAGTGAAGTGTTTACATCTGGTCTTAGATGTTTGTTTTTTTTAAAAAAGAGAGAACAGCCAATAGTTCTACAGTATAGTTTGGTTTTACCTGAGGAAAAATGTTGCATCAATAGGAGTTTCACATTTAGATTGAGGGAAATAATAGTGCCACTCTATTCTGCTTTGCTCAGACCTCGCCTGGAATATTGTGTCCAGTTTTGGGCGCCATGGTTCAGGAAGGATACTGAAAAGCTAGTAAAAGGTGTGGAAACCATTTCCTATGAGAAGCAGTTCAAGATTTGAATATGTTTAGTTCCAAGAAGAGAAAGTTCAGAGGGGACATGATAAGTCCTGTGAGGAGTAGCTTAGAGAGCGGATAGGTTCAGCTTGGAGAAGAGACCATTGAGCGGGGACAATACTTGAAAGGATGCCATATTGGATAAGGAACAAGCTTTGTTTTCTACTGTTGTAGAGACTAGGACATGGAACAATTGATTTGAACTGCTAAGAGCTGTTCAACAGTGGAATTGATGCAGTTTGACTTTGCCTTAACCATAACTGTGCAATCCAGGGTAGTGTAGTTTGACAAGGTCTTTAGCCTTCTTTTCCAAAAAGTGCTGGTTTCCCACTACACCACAGGACTCTAACTTTGCAAAACAACCATTCTCAGCCATGAGTGATTACCTATGATGATGACAATGATCAAATTTCATGATTCCATAGCACTGAGCCATGAAAGTGATGACAAACTCCACCAACTCTACTGCAGTGGTTCTCAATCTGTGGGTCCGCAGGTGTTTTGGCCTACAACTCCCAGAAATCCCAGCCAGTTTACCAGCTCTTAGGATTTCTGGGAGTTAAAGGCCAAAACATCTGGGGACCCACAGGTTGAGAACCACTGTTCTATTGTGTATATTGTAAGAAAGAGTGGCCAACCCAAGGTCAGTGGTTCTCAACCTGTGGGTCCCCAGATGTTTTGGCCTTCAACTCCCAGAAATCCTAACAGCTGGTAAACTGGCTGGGATTTCTGGGAGTTGTAGGCCAAAACTCCTGCGCACCCACAGGTTGAGAACCACTGACCTAGTGGATTTCACAGGCGAGTAGGGACACACTCTGCATCTCTCAGGTCCTAGTTCAACAGTCTGCTCCCCTACCAAATAGCAAGGCTTTTGACATTCTTAATGCTATCTTTATTGCTGTGTGCCTTCATGTCATTTCTTTTGGTGACCCAAAGGTGAACCCATCACAGCTTTTCTTTGCAGAGGTTTTTCAGATGGGGTTTGCCTTTGCATTCCTTTGTGGCTGACAAAATGTGACATGTCCAAGGTCAGTGGGTTCCCATGGTTGAGTGGGTATCTGAACCCTGATCTCTCAGTGTCCTCATCATCCAATGCTCAAGCCACTACTACACCATGCTGGCTCTCTTGGGGCAATCCCGATCTGAAATTTGCCCTTGCCCAATTTGTGTGTGCATTTGAGTCCAACAAAATCCATCTCTGTAAAAACGCAGCTGCGTGGTACACACAGAGTGTCTCAGCTCAGAGTGCAACCTGCTGACTTGTAAAGGTTCTCTATGAGCCAGCGCATGAAGTCAGCTCCACATGTGTATGTGTGTGTGTGAGAGAGAGAGTCAGTGTGGGGAACCTAGCTGCATTTGATGATGAGAGGTGCGGATTTTCTGGTTTAGCCTGAGGCTGCGGTGGAGAGATTAAAAGCAGGGAGGCAAAGCCTTGCGTGGAGAAGCAAAAGAAAAGGAGAGAGAGAGAGGAGGAGAGAAGAAGTGCAGCTTAGTGTCTATCCAAGGAGAGGTTTAAAAGGAGATCCCTTCAGATTTGATAAAAAGTAGGTCAATCTTTCTGCTTTGCTGGGTCTTTTGGCAGGTCAGCGTCGTGCTCCGCCAAGGCTCACCACTCCTAATTTGCGCTTCACAGCAGAGACACGTCATTAGAGAGAGAAAGAGAGAAAAAAAAGTTAATGAATTCAATGCAGCTAATTAAATCAACCTTGGCAGCCATTCAAAAGATGTCTCGCATTTCCCTCCCTCCCCATTCACTTCACTCTCTCAGCTGCCATCTCTGTTGCAGGAGGAGGTTGCGGAGAGGAAGACACACAGCAGGATGAAAAGACAGTGCGCTTCTCCGTCCCCCATCTTCCCCTCTTTCATTCTCCTGTCAAATTTCCGTCACTGCCGATACCTTTCATGAAAGGAATGTGACAGGCCCATGTGGCCTCTCGCCCTTTATGCGCCTGCCCTCTGCTCCCTCATCGCCTTCAGAAAAATGACCTCTCATGCCCTCCAAGGACTCGGTAAACAGAGTTAAACACCAGTCAATGTGCCTTTGAATCCTCTGTTGATGCTTGTCATACAAAGGGCGGAACTGTGGGGAACGGCTCACAAAGCATAAGCTCCCCACATTCCTTCACTAAAAGAATATTTTTTCCTATTTTTGCAGCACATCTCTCACAACTGAAACAGGCCAGAGCTATTGGGCATTCAACACTGCGGATCGCCAGCATGAGCATAGGAATCACAGGTAATCACAGAGTATGATGCACCTGGAAAAATGTATCCAGCTCATCCCTTGTTTGGGTTTCAGCCAGCAAGCCAATGACTTAAATCAAGAAATAGTTTTCTAAGTTCTTCAGAGACACTCACTGGAACACCCAAGCAAGCGAGAGTCCAAAAGTGTCAGGCTCAAACCCAGAACCTCAATCAATGGTTGATACCAAATGAGAGACTCCCCCCTGGGCACACAGAAAACTGGGCAACTTGGAAGGCGCTGAACAGACTGTGCTCTGGCACCACGAGATGCAGAGCCAACCTCAAGAAATTGGACTACAAAGTGGAATCCACAACATGCGAGTGTGGAGAAGAGTAAACCACAGACCACCTGCTGCAATGCAACCTGAGCCCCGCCGCATGCACAATGGAGGACCTCCTTGCAGCAACACCAGAGGCACTCCAAGTGGCCAGATACTGGTCAAAGGACATTTAATCAACTACCGAGCTTGCAAACTCTGTTTTGTCTGTTTGTTAAAAAATTGTTTGAAATGTAATACAATTGTCTGGTTGATACTGACACGATAATAAATAAAAAACCTGGAAAGAGACTTTGCTAGTTTAGTTGTCTTACAATATACCAGCTTCTGTTTGCGTCAAACCTTTCACACCATCGGCACCAAAATTTGGGAAATTTGTTTATTTGTTTATTTTGGATTAGTCATAGAATCATCTATTAATAAGAGTTGGACCATTTGGAGCTTCCAAACAGTCTTCAAAGGCAACCCCACATAGAGCGCGTTGCAGCAGTCTATATGGGATGTAACCAGAGCGTGAACTACCGTGGCCAAGTCAGGCTTCCCAAGGTATGGGTGCAGCTGGCGCACAAGTTTTAACTGCAAATGCTCCCCTGTTCACCACCAAAACCTGGCATTCCAGGCTCAGCGATGAGTCCAGGATCACACCCAAGCTGCGAACCTGCGTCTTCAGGGAGAGCGTGACCCCATCCAACACAGGCTGTAACCCTATGCTCTGTTCGGCCTTACGACTGACCAGGAGTACCTCTATCTTGTCTGGATTCAATTTCAATTTGCTCGCCCTCATCCAGACCATCACAGCGGCCAAACACTGGTTCAGGACCTGAACAGCCTCCTTAGTAGCAGGTGGGAAGGAGTGACAGAGTTGGACGTGATCTGAGTACAGGTGACAACATTTTAGGAGTTGAAGTCCAAAATACCTGGAGAGTCCAAGTTTGCCCATCTCTGTACTAGAGGTTTAGGGGAACAGCACCAAGAAATGCTGAAGACCTAGAGAAATATCTCTATGACTATAGGTTCCCCCCCACCACCACCATCATGGTCAACATCCACTGGAGGCTGACTACAGAATCACACTGGAGGACCTAGAAATCACTAGAGAGATTTCTTTAGGTCCTCAGCATCTTTAGGTCCTCCAGCATGATATTACAGTGTACATACAAAATAGCTTTGGTGGTCTGTTTGACAGTCAGCCTCCCACATCTGCTGGGGTTAGGGGCATAGAACCATGAGAACACCTCTCTGGGAATCTCTAGGTCTTCCAGCACCATTCTAAGGGTCTTGATCCAGAGAGAAAGATAAAGGTTTCCCCTGACATTAAGTCTAATGAAGTCCGACTCTGGAAGGTGGTACTCATCTTCATTTCTAAGCCAAAAGAGTTGGCATTATCCATAGACGCCTCCTAGGTCATGTAGCTGGCATGGCTGCATGGAGTGCTGTTACCTTCCTGCTGAAGCAGTACCTATTGATCTACTTACATTGGCATGTTTTTGAACTTCTAGGTTGGGAGAAGTTAGGGTTAACCATGGGCGTTTACCCCGTCCTACTGATTTGAACCGCTCACCTACCGGTCAGCAAGTTTTGCAGCTTAGCGGTGCAGTTGGCGGGGACAAGAGACAGGGCATTCTCAGTGGTGGCCTGTTGGCTGTGGAACTCCCTTCCCAGTGAAATTAGATCAGCTCCCTCCCTCCTGACCTTTAGAAAGAAACTGAAAACATGTCTATGGGACCAAGCCTTTGGAGAACAGTCAGCACAACGGGTGGATATGAAGTAAGCAGAACATGGTTGGAATGGCTCCTGGATTGTAACTTTGGAATTTGTGTGGTTTTAATAGCTGATTTTAATGTGCTAATATGTTATGGCTTTTAATTTTATTGATTTTATGTATGTGTGTATTTTATTTGTATGGCATTGAATTTTGCCAATTGGAAGCTGCTCTGAGTTCCCTTCGGCGTGAGAGAGGGCAGAATTTTAATAATGCAGTAAAAAAAAAATAAATAACCCACAGTGCCACCACAGCCCCTCCAGAGAGAAAAGCAACAACAACATTCACCAAAAGCTGAGTACAGATTCACACTGAAGGACCCAGAGATATTCCCTAGGTCCCCCAACATTTCTAGGTCCTCTAACTTGATTCTATGGTGAACTTCCAGTCTTCCAGCATGATTGTAGGGCAGGCATGGGCAAATTTCAGCCCTCCATGTGTTTTGAACTTTAATTCTCACAATTCCGAACAGCTGGTAAGCTGGTTGGGATTTCTAGGAGTTGAAGTCCAAAACACTTGGAGGAACAAAATTTGTCCATGGCTGCTCTAGAGCAGTGTTTCTCAACCTGGGGGTCAGGACCCCTGGGGATTCGCCAGGAGGTGTCAGAGGAGTCGCCAAAGATCATCAGAAAACACAGTATTTTTGGTTGGTCATGGGGGTTCTGTGTGGGAATTTTGGTCCAATTCTATCATTGGTGGGGTTCAGAATGCTCCTTAATTGTAGGTGAACTATAAATCCCAGCAACTGCAACTCCCAAATGTCAAGGTCTATTTCCTCCTGTGCTGGTCAATGACCAAAATAAATGATTTGATTTGATTTGAGGTCTATTTCCCCCAAACTCCACCCGTGTTCACATTTGGCCATTTGAGTATTCATGTCGATAATTGTATTTACATTACAATTCAAAACAGTAGCATAATGACAGTTATGAAGTAGCAACGAAAATAATTTCATGGGGGGGGGGGGTCACCACAACATAAGGAACTGTATTAAGGGGTCACAGCTTTTGGAAACTTGAGAACCACTGCTCTAGAGTCTCCAACATGACTCCACGATCAACTTCTGGTGGATAACTAGGTCCTCCAGCATGACTCCAGGTCTTCTACCATGGCCCTATGGTCCATCCACTAGAAATTGACCACAAAGTTGCATTGGAGGACTTAGAAGGAATCCAATCCACAAAATCAAACCCACAAATGTGGAAGGCCAACTATACAACCCCCATAATTTTCCAGCCAGCACATTCAATGGCCATGTTTGCTGGCTGACGGCATCTGACAGTGGTCCAAAAAAAGCAACTTTCCAATGTTCTGTGTTACATTTCAAAACTCAAAGAGATGTTCCGAGTGTGGCTTAGTTATGATAATGCCCTCATTGCAGAAGAAGATGCAGATCAAGAATAGGGCTCCACAGCCACCTACAGACTCACAAGAATTCTGATCCTGGAAGACTATCCGACTTGGCCAACGAGGGATTGCCTAAGTAAGTAAGTAAGTAAGTAAGTAAAGTGATGATAATGTTGGAAAAAACAAGGACCAAATTCAAATAGTACTAGGATGACATAGCATTGAGACATGGCAGTTGAAGTGTTGTCAAACTGCATTAATTCTACAGTATTGATGCACCCAGGCTAAACAGAGAGGTCTAAGACAACGTCATGCTTGAACTGAAAGCATCCCATTACACATCTGCAAAAGTCATTGGATGAATATCCGTGCAGTACAAGAATTGTCACAAGCTGATCAGATCTGGAAATCTGGAGGCTTTTCTAAGTCACCAGGTACCAGAAATGCCCTTCTGCATTCCAGATAGGATAAACAGGACAATCCCTCTAGGATTTTAACATTCAAAAAACACAGCGGGGGAGCATTTCAGACTAAGTCAGGGCCCAGCTATTGACCTTGTGGTGGCCGTCCTTGAACAAAGAAATTTGAAAGGGAGGCTCCAGCATGAAAATGCTAAAATCCAATTCGTGAAAAAGTTCAGTTCTAATTACTTCGGTCTGAACAAAGATAATGGTTTCCTGTCCCGCTACAGATATTCAATGACTCAGCATGAGTAAACTGATGTTTAATGATTGCCAGAAGGCTAGCTCTGTTATTTCGCGACAGCAAAAATAACGACAGTCTTGTGCCACCTTAAAGACTGACTCTTTGTTGTTTAAGTTGATTGCGTTATCTCCTATCGCTGATATTGCAAAAGGCCACTGTACCGGCTTTGCATCTATCCAAGCTCATATTGATTTGACATTATCTATACTTTTTACATTCCGTTTCCGCCTGACCTCGCTACTCAGTTCCACTCCTTCGCATATCTCAACCTAAGGATAACAGTCCAGGAATCTGAGCAAGGGGATACCATCATCAGCTTTTGTGTATGTGCCTTAAATATGCCTGTTGATTTATGGCAGTGGTTCCAACCTTTTTATTTGTGACCAGGGACCACTTGACCGGGGACCACTCTCCAACATTAGTACCAAAACGGTTATGAATCAGTTCTTGGTCAACTTTAGATTCGGTTTGGTTATTGGGGTGCTGATTCAGAAAATTGCATTGGATAGACCACATCGGCTCTAGTTTCTGATACAGAAACATATGCCATCCAGTAATCGCCATCTGCTCACCCACAGAAAAGCATATTTAATAAACCTCGGCACTATAAGAGGGCTTCACGAGATCAGTTGCAATGGTACAGGAACGGTGAGGCCACGGGCCATATTGAGAACCACTGGTGGTCCACAGATAACAGGTTGGGAACCACTGATTTATGGCAACCTCATGAATTCCATAGGGTTTCCTTAGGAAAGTAAGACTCAAGGCATTTGAGAACACAGAAATGCTGGGCCACTCTAACAACCACCATGTGAGACTACACAGAGAAGCCATTGAAATCCACAAGCATGTGGACAATTTCAACAGAAAGGAGAAAACCATGAAAATGAACAAAATCTGGCTACCGGTATTAAAAAAAACTCAAAAATTACAACAGAAAAACAACAGAGAGGAAACAAACAAGGACATCTCAACAAAAGATTGCCCCAGGCACTGCCAGGCCATCAAATGCTAATCAAGGTGATCAGTTGAAACATTCACACCTAGCTCCAACAGACAAGAGTCCTTTGTCCCATCCTGGTCATTCCACAGATATATAAACCCTTTTTCCTAGTTCCAACAGACTTCACTACTTCTGAGGATGCTTGTCATAGAACCAGGCGAAACGTCAGGAGAGAATGCCTCTAGAACATGGCCATATAGACCGAAAAAACCTACAACAACCCACTCAAGGCATGGTTTTGGCTTGCTCTCAAATATAGCTCACAGCACCTAATATTCACTGTCGCTCTACCAACCAAGTACTATCCAGGGCTGACCTTGCTACACTTCAATGATCAAAGAGGATTTAGTGCCTTTAGGATATTCAAGAGTCTATTTATTTATTTAAATCTTTTGCATCTCTATCTTCTCTACCTCCATAGAGGGACTCAGACCGGCTAACAGCAAGAATTCAATGCTAACAATAAAAATCTAAAATATCATACATCAACAATGAATCAAAAATACATATAAGATAAAATACATGTCCAACTCAGTCCGCATATTGTGGTCAATAACTTTAGTCAATTAACGGTCTCAGTCATAATTCTGCAAAAGCCTCATTCCACAGCCAGGATTTCACTAGCTTCTTAAAGGTCAGGAGGGAGGGGGCAGATCTAATTTCATTTGGGAGAGAGTTCCATAGCTGGGGAGCCATCACAGAAAAGGCCCTGTCTCTCGTTCCCACCAGACGTGAGTGAGAAAGTGGTGGGACCAAGAGCAAGGCCTCTCCAGAAGATCAGAACTCTGGCTCCTGGCATGCTCAGCCAATCAGCTGCTGACACATATCTCTCCAGTTAACCCAGAACAAAATCTGGCTATCAGTGTTAAAAAACTCTAAAATTACAACAGCAAAATAGCAGAGAGGAAACAACCAGGCACATCTTAACACCTCTCAACAAAAGATTCCCCCAGGCTCAGCCAGGCCTTCAAATGCTAATGAAGGTGGTCAGTTGAAACATTCACACCTAGCTCCAGCAGAGAAGAGCTCTTTGCCCCACCCCAGTCATTCCACAGATATATAAACCCATTTTCCTAACTCCAACAGACCTCACTACCTCTGAGGATGCTTGCCATAGATGCAGGCGAAACGTCAGGAGGAAATGCCTCTAGAACATGGCCATATAGCCCGAAAAAACCCACAAGAACCTAACCCACTGTATGATGGCATCCTTTTTGAAATCCTTACACACTCTGCTTCTTCGAGCTTTAAATACACTCAAATCCTACAGATTGTGGGATGGTCAAGGAGATGGAATCACTGAACCATTGCTTCTCCCCATCCTTGAATCTTGTCTGCAGCAGCACAGAGTAACCTAGTCTGCAAATCAAAAAGATTAACCAGCCTCCTAGCTTCATCCAACCAGGTCTCTTTGACAATGGAGCAGCATCGTGCTAATTCAGGTTCAAGTCCAAAATAGAATAGGTGCATTCACCAACCTGGCTGTGTCAGGAACGCTTTGAAAAACTGCAAGTCACTTCTGGTGTGAGAGAATTGGTCATCTGCATGGACATTGCCTAGGGGATGCCATCACATTCGGATGTTTTGATGTTTTACCATCCTTGTGGGAAGTAAAACATGTCCCTGCATGGAGAGCCGGAGCTGACAGGGAGAGCTCATCCGCGTTTCCCCTGAATTCAAACCACCAACCTGTCGGTCTTCGAATTGCACCACCGGGGGCCCCACCAACCTGGCCTTAAGCAGCAGCATTCTCAACCCAGGGCAGGGGCTACTACTGCAATTGTTGTTGGTCATTCGTTCAGTCATTTCCAACTCTTTGTGAACTCATGGACCAGCCCACGTCAGAGCTCCCCGTCGACAGTCACCACCCCCAGCTCCTTCAAGGTAAATCCAGTCACTTCAAGGATGCCATCCATCCGTCTTGCCCTTGGTCGGCTCCTCTTCCTTTTTCCTACTGTAGCCAACCAGTATATTTGGAGCAAAGTACAGTTTAGGAACAACCAACACCCAATTGAGGTTCTTTCCCCATGATCACATACCTGTCCTATCTTACCTTATCTTCCTCTGCCCTGTACCACTGTTATGGCTATTCTGTGAGTCCAATAATCTCCCTCCCTTTGCCCACAAAACTTACAATTCTTTTAAACTACTGAATATTATAGATAGGCCCATATCTTTTCAGTCTATGTTTCTATTAATTTTGTTTTAAATACAATAAACTAACAAATCAGAAAAAGAAAAAAGACTACATTTTCCACAATGGATACACCAAAATATCTTCCATACTGAATACAAGGACGATGAAGAAGAAGCACTCCCGATCTGTGTATCAATTATTATATATAACAATGTTATCTAAATCTCTCTAGTTTCCCCTACTACACACTTATTTCAATTACTACTAATCTACTAATAGGCAAATCCAGTAACAATCAAATCATCTTTATCTTTTCTAAAAAAAAGTCCATAAGGGGTTTTCATTTTTCAATAACTCTTCTTACAGATCCATCCTGAAATAGAACAGTCAAAAAAAGAAAAGAATATGATAAATACGTCCTTATTCTGACAGGCAGTTATTAACAATTGCCTTCCTTTCTGCACAGCAAGGGGACAGTCCCTTACCCTCGTGTTCTTCCCAAAAGTAGCTCTCTCAAAGGGACATCCCTCTTTGGTGGAGGACCTTTGCACCAAAGCCCAGTCTACATTCCCCCAGCCCAAGGAAGGTTGGCATTAGGAGGTAACAAAGGGAGATCTAGTTCCAAAAAATACTTTCCCATGTTTATTCCCATCATGGTTTGCCACTTTTTTTTTGTCGTGTCAGGAGTGACTTGAGAAACTGCAAGTCGCTTATGTTGTGAGAGAATTGGCCATCTGCAAGGACGTTGCCCAGGGAACGCCCGGATGATTTGATGTTTTTATGGAGCCCCCGGTGGCGCAGTGGGTTAAAGCACTGAGCTTCTGAGCTTGTTGATCAAAAGGTCGCAGGTTCGATTCCGGGGAGCGGCGTGAGCTTCCGCTGTCAGCCCTAGCTTCTGCCAACCTAGCAGTTCGAAAACATGCAAATGTGAGTAGATCAATAGGTACCGCTCCGGCGGGAAGGTAACAGCACTCCATGCAGTCATGCCGGCCACATGACCTTGGAGGTGTCTACGGACAATGCTGGCTCTTCGGCTTAGAAATGGAGATGAGCACCACACCCCAGAGTCAGACATGACTGGACTTAATGTTAGGGGACTACCTTTACCTTTTATCATCCTTGTGAGAGGCTTCTCTCATGTCCCCGCTTGAGGAGCTGGAGTTGATAGAGGGAGCTCATCCACCTCTCCCTGGATTCGAACCTGAAACCTGTCAGTCTTCAGTCCTGCCGGCACAGGGGTTTAACCCACTGTACCACTGGGGGCTCCATATGGTTTGCCACTGTTTTACCGCAAGGACTTCTGTTCAGGGGATTGGTAGTTTGGTGAAACACCAGTACACTTTGGTAGAGAAAACTAAAGACATTGTAAAACTAAAAATCCCATGATTCTATAGCCCTGAGCTCTGGTGGTTAAAGTAGTGTCAAACTGCATCTATATATATAAAAAATGCTCTGTGCATAATGAGTACCTTAAAAACAAAAGAACCAATGAACGAAATCACACCAAATTTGGCAACAAAACATCTCACAACACAAGGAGTGACCATCACTCAAAAAATTATGATTTTGTCATTTGGGAGTTGTAGTTGCTGGGATTTATAGTTCACCTACAATCAAAGAGCATTCTGAACTCCACAACGATGGAATTGAACCAAACTTGGCACACAGAACTCCCATGACCAACAGAAAATACTGGAAGGGTTTGGTGGGCATTGACCTTGAGTTTGGGTGTTGTAGTTCACCTACATCCAGAGAGCACTGTGGACTCAAACAATGATGGATCTGGACCAAACTTGGCACAAATACTCAATATGCCCAAATATGAACACAGATGGAGTTTGGGGGAAATAGACCTTGACATTTGGGAGTTGTAGTTACTGGGATTTATAGTTCACCTACAATCAAAGAGCATTCTGGACCCCACAAACGACAGAATTGGGGCAAACTTCCCACACAGAACCCCCATGACCAACAGAAAATACTTAAGGCCATCCAATCCAACTCCCTTCATCAGGGCAAGAAAACGTAATCAAAGCCCTCCTGACAAAGAGCCATCCAGCCATAGATAGATATATATGATTCACACACAGAGATATAGTATCATAGATTTGAAAGAGACCCTTAAAGAAGGACAATGATATATTGCATGTTCCAGAGTAGGCAAACCAGACACTCTCCACATCAACACTGACAAAGAAACAGCAAGAAATACTGTTTACCCACAAGCATAAAGAAATTACATATATTAGAAACCAACACTTTTTCATTATTTTATTTTCCAGATCAACAGACTGGGCCACAGCAACGCGTGGCAGGGGACAGCTAGTTAATTCTGCAAAAGAGTGCTGGTGCCTCACCAAACTACAACCCCCAATATTCCACAGAATTAACAGAGACATGATCAGTCAAATGGTGTCAAACAGCATTAAATCTACAGCGTACATGCACCAAAAATCTCTAACAAAGAATTCTAAGTACCTGATAAAACTACAGTTCACAAGTTTTTGAAGGATGGCGCCATGGTAGTTAGAAATGGCACCCACACATTATAACTGTGCAACCCAATTTTTTCCAAATTAAGCCTTTGCAATTTAGTCAGGCTTTGAATTAGAATAAGAGTCAGGTACAAAGGGCTACAAAGGGCAAGTTGAATGTTTGGATGGACTCAGATATAGCTCATTCAAGCAGGTTTCATTTCTATTGCTGACATGGCACAACCTGTGGATCACAACCAGAAACAGTGAAGACATCTGCCCTTGTGCTTTGCTACTCTACTGCTGAGTACGCATACCCAGTGTGGAATACATCTCACCATGCTAAAATAGTGGATGTGGCTCTTAATGAGACATGCCACATTATCATAGAATCATAGAATGATAGAATCAAAGAGTTGGAAGAGACCTCATGGGCCATCCAGTCCAACCCCCTGCCAAGAAGCAGGAATACTGCATTCAAATCACCCCTGACAGATGGTCATCCAGCCCCTGTTTAAAAGCTTCCAAAGAAGTCTATGACCTACACCACTGGAGAAATTATACTGTTTAGCTAGCATTGCACCACTGGACATCCATCGGGAAGTAGCAGCCAATAATAAAAGAACCAAGGCAGTGACATCTTCGGCCCATCCTCTGTTCAGATATCAGCCAGCACACAAACACCTTAAATCAAGAAATAGTTTTCTAAGATCTACAGAGATACTCGCAGGAACACCTCAGCAAGCGAGAGCCCAAAAGTGGCAGGCAAAACCTTGGAACTTGAAGTCATGGCTGATACCGAATGAGAAACTCCTCCCTGGGCACACAGAAGACTGGGTGAATTGGAAGGTGATAAACAGCGCGCTCTGGCACCACGAGATGCAGTGCCAACCTTAAGAAATGGGGCCACAAAGTGCAGTCCACAACATGCTAGTGTGGAGCAGAGTAAACCACAGACCACCTATTACAATACAGTCTGAGCCCTGCCACATGCACAATAGAGGACCTTCTGATTGCAACGCAAGCGGCACTCCGAGTGGCCAGATTCTGGTCAAAGGATATTTAGTATAATGCCCATTTTTAAAAAACTTTGTGTTTTTTGAATATATTTAAACTGTACCTTTCGTTTGCTTCTGATACAATAAATAAATAAATGGCACAAGATTGATGAATGGCAGAAAAGACAAAAGGCTTAGAAGATT
The DNA here is from genome assembly GCF_025583915.1 of Anolis sagrei ordinatus. Taxonomy (NCBI): domain Eukaryota; kingdom Metazoa; phylum Chordata; class Lepidosauria; order Squamata; family Anolidae; genus Anolis; species Anolis sagrei. The sequence goes on along the minus strand of NW_026847438.1, from coordinate 235,504,008 downwards.
TCCCAGGAATTAATATAAAAATGCATCCTGAAGCTAAACCTCACACACAAAAATATATTGAAATATGTTGGAGGGAAGAGAAACACATACCAATGCAAAGCTAAGGTTTTGGGATGTGATTTTCCTCTTTTCCTGGACTAAGGTGTGCTGTTGGGCTCACCTTGTGCCAGGAATGCCATCCAGTGAGTTGGAAGACTGGCCTAATGCCAGCTATTAACAGCAGCTCCAAAATGCATTAGTCTGAGCTGACAACAAAGTGGGGAGGAAAGCAGTAACTCAAGATCCATTTAGGGCAGGAGGTGGTATTACCGAACGGTTATATTTCAATCATCTTCTGATGGGCTTTTGTTTTTACACAAGAGTGACCAAAGTAGTTTCGTTCCAGACTGAGAAACTGAAATGAATATATGCACCATCCAACTTGGATAGTCTGAGAAATAAAAATCAATTTGGTGTTCAGCTTGGGAACAGTAATGAACTACATTTCCCAGAATTGCCCAGCCAGTTAGATTCCAGCTGGGAGATTCTGGGATTTATAGTTTTGCCCATGGATCAAGTCGTCATATGCAGATGCACACAACAGAGGGTCCATCCACAATACAACGATATAGCAACCTGATTTCAATAGGGAGTGTGTTAGACAGATGGGGGCCACCACAGAGAAGGCTCTGTCTCTTGTCCCCACCAGTCACGCTTGCTAGGGTGGCGGGATTGAGAGCAGGGCCTCCCCTGACAATCTTAAGCTCCAAGGTGGACCACAGAGGGAGAAACATTTGTACAAGCAAGCTAGGCCGGATTCATATAGGGCAGTGGTTCTCAACCTGGGGTCCCCAGATGTTTTTGGCCTACAACTCCCAGAAATCCCAGCCAGTTTACCAGCTGTTAGGATTTCTGGGAGTTGAAGGCCAAAAACATCTGGGGACCCCAAGTTGAGAACCACTGATATAGGGCTTTATAGGCCAAAGCCAGGACTTGATGTCATTGTGTGGCTTTTCCATTTGAAGGCAAACCTACTATTGCTGTATTTTACTGATTTTAACCAGGTAGTTTTGCGAAGTGAGATATTTATGTTGGCTGATATTGTTTTATGTTACTGTTTCCGCAGTGTTTATATTTTATGGGCTTGTGCTTTTGAGTACTTTGTAAGCCATCCAAAGTCTCTCTGGGAGATGGTGGGGGGTATAAATAAAATTTATTATAATTTATTATTACTACTATAGGATTTACTTTGCAAGATTTATTCAGAGGGGAATTTTCTCTTGCCTGCCTTCCTAAGTGGTTGAGAGAATGTGAATTGCCCAAGGTCACCCAGTAGGTTGCCATGTCTAAGCCGTGACTCAAACTCCGGTCTCTGTAGTCAGATACAATGATCAAACCACTAAACCATGTTAGCTTTCTTTTATTGAGCCAGTTTAAAATGCAATGGCTCCTTCATCTTGTATGTTACAAATAATATAAGAGACCAAAGCACTATAGATGTCACATACTTATCTCAATAGAGAGAGATCATCCTACATGATGGCCATCACCAGAAAGAAGGCTCTGCTCCACATCACAACCAAGCAAAATAGAAGACCATAATAGCAGCAACAGTAATAACAATATGATGTGTAAGGAAACTTTTTAGTCATTGTTAAGTGGGATGAATCTTCCGTATGAGCACTGGAAAACCCAACTTTGATGTTTCCCACTTCTCAAAGCATTCTTCACTACTACTGGACCTTTGCAAGCTCCAACCCCGCAGCCCTGATATTTCCCCCCGCAGCAGGAGCACCTTCATGAAGTTGTGATATTCAAATCTGCCACTCAGGCTTATCACCCTCTTGCAAATTTGTGGCAGCTAATTAAAGGGGGTTTCCAAGCCAATGGTTTGTTCTTAGTAAGCTAGTATCTAAATATATGCCTTGTGGGTTAAAACGGTGAACTGCAAGTAGTCCCTACTTTAGCACTGAGTAAAAAAGAATAAGAAGAAGGGGAAAGGTGGGGCTTTTCTGTTGCAGTTTTGGTTCCTGAGAAGCCTAGCAAACTTCCACCTGTGTTATTTTTTAAAGAGAATGTTTCCAAATACAAAAAAATGATAAACATTCAATGGAAGAAGGAAAGGGGGGAAAGAAAGAAAGAGAGACAGACAGACAAACAGACAGAATAAGGACAAGACAGAAAAGGAAACACACATCACATTGTATTGCCGAAGGCTTCCATGGCCGGAATCACTAGTTTTTTGTGTGTTTTCCCGGCTGTATGGCCATGTCCCAGAAGTATTCTCTCCTGATGTTTTGCCTGCATCTATGGCAAGCATTCTCAGAGGTTGTTAGGTCCTCTGAGGAGTTATTTATTTATCTTGTCAGGAGCGAACCTGTAGGCTGTAGTCTGCGTCTGAAGTAATCTTTGTGCCTAGTCTGTCACTGCCTCCATGTTTCCTCCCTCTATTTTCAGTTATCAATCAGTCTGGTTGCCATAATCTTGGGTTTTTTTATGTTTAACTGCAACCCAGCTTTGCACTTTCTTCTTTCACCTTGATTAGCAGTCTCCTCAGTTCCTCCTTGCTTTCGGCCATCAAAATGGTATCATCTGCATATCTAAGGTTGTTAATGTTTCTTCCAGCAATTTTAACTCCAGCTTTGGATTTATCAAGCCCCGCACATCACATGATGTGCTCTGCATACAATTTGAATAGGTCGGAGGAGAGTATACAGCCCTGCCATACTCCTTTCCCAATCTTGAACCGTTCTGTTGTTCCGTGGTCTGTTCTTACTATTGCTCCTTGGTCATTACACAGATTCCTCAGGAGACAGACAAGGTGACTTGGTATCCCCATACCACCAAGAACTTGCCACAATTTATTATGATCAACTAGATTGACTAGATTAAGTAGATATAAATATATCAAACAACTGTTCCTATTTGCTTTTATGTTTTTCATCTTGCAATGAGTGACCTTGAATACTAGTTCTGAGAGAAAGGCAAGAACAAAAATAAATACATATGTAAAATCTGCCCACATAACTGTTCAAGGCACATGGAAAGAGTCAAAGTATACCTGCCATCTCTCTGCTGTCCCGGGAAATTTATCTGAGGCCATAGTGTTGATTTCCTTAACTTAGTGCTTCCTCTATGTGCTGGGCAATTAGGCATGGATGCTCTAGTTGAAACCTTCTGCAGGTTTCAACTACATTACACCATGTTGACTTTAGAAATAATTTCCAGAGAGGTACCATGTTTAAAGGACAGGAATGCACATACAATGTAGACTTAATGCAGTCTGACACTACTTTAAGTGCCACGACTCAAATGTTGTGGAATCATGGGGTTTATAGTTTTACAAAGTCCTCAGGCCTCTCAGCCAGAGATATAGTTTCCTTACCTGCCGGGTTCCCAAGTCAGATTTCTGTGCAACCAAGGGAATCAGGCTCTGGAAAAGAAAGAAAAGAGAGGAAAGCCACTAACTGTACAGATAAGGAGGAACAACAGAATCAATGTCTCCAGCTTCTGTAAATCTTATAAGAAAAGGTCCAGTGAGATAAAAACCAAAGGTCATCTAGACTCAGCATCCTGTTTCCAAGAGTGACTGGCCAAATGGTGACATTGTTTAAAAGCTCAGTTTAATCTACAGTTTAGATTAAAAACAAGAGCCATTTTTTATCAGCTGCAGTGGCTTTGTCAGCATGTAAAGGGACCAAGAGAAAACCAAATCTTGGGGAAGTTACTTTTTTTGGCAACAATGAATGGGGCATTTCAAAAATATCATGAAAATGCTCTTCATTCCCTCTGGAGCAGTGATTCCTAAAGTCTAGTTCTTCAGGTCTTTTGGACTTCAACTCCCAGAAGTTTCAACTGCTTTGGGCAATGATTATTATTTATTTATTTATTATTTCAAAGTTCTATACCGACCTTCTCACCTCACTGAGGGACTCAGCCCGGTTTCCAACCATAAAAACACATACAATCAGTAAAATATCATAGTTCACAATTACAGTAACACATTTAAAATAACAATATATTTAAAACTACGATGGTCAGTTGTCATATTAAAATTAAATATACATAATCTTCCATCCAAAATCCTAGGGTGTTGTCTCATTCATCGAAAGCCTGATCAGGGATTCAGGAAACCGAAGTCCTGGAGGACCAGAGGACCACCTGGAGGACCAGAGTTTTGAGAAAAACTGCTCTAGATGGCCTTTTGGGGACCAAGTATTTTTTTGACCATGAGGACCCCAAGGAAAGATCATTCTTTGGCCACCCCAATTTAGTCCAATGTGATCATTTCTGACTGACAACTGCTTCCTACTGTCTAAGGATAGGGCAAGAAGATCTTTCTCAACCCATGCTAAGAGATCTGTTTGGTGACTCTGATCTATAATCCGAGACATGGCAAAAATGTGTACTGCAAGTAGTTTGGGAACATCATCATCATTATTTTACTGTAGCTCTCAATAACCATATTGAATGAAAGCAATGCCTAGGTTCTAAGTATGGAATTGGCCAAACCACCTCTGAGTATTCCTTGGCTAAGAAAACCCTATGAAATTCAAAGGGTCACACATTGTTCCCAAACTTTTGATGTAAATCTATCGTGTTTTCTTTTAAGTATTTCTCATGCTCCAATCTCTTGGAGTTAATTTATTTTCAATAAAAATAATTGTAAATTCAAAGGGTCACAATAAGTCAATGGGCAACATGAAGATATGTTTACATCTCTCATTTGTCTATCTGTTTTATTTATTGAAATATTTATTTCTATGTGTGCGCACATGCATTTGTGTTCAAATTCTGTCAAGTTTTACAATGTATTGTAATGTAATATAGCTGAGTCATGCACTGCTAATGGGCTTCTATTGGAAATGCTGAGCCATGCATTAACTGTATATAGGGAATCATTTGGGGAATGTGTTCTGGCCTAGTCCAGGTGATTGTGAATGATGTAATCCTGGGTCTGAGTTAAGTTAATGAGTTGGGAACCAATCAGAGAATGCTATGTGTAATTGTATAGAATTGTATATAAGGAAGTCATGTACAGTGTATTCTCTCTCCTTGTGCTGTGATGCTGTTCGCCGAAGGCTCTATGTAGTTGATTAAAAGAACCTGTCTGCAAAGACAAGATATAACTATGTGCTGTGGTAAGTTTGTAATGTCATCTAGACTGGGGAAAGACAATGGTAACACTGACAATGGCCGGGCATGTGCTCAAGTGTCTGTAAAAGAGTTCCAGCGTGACTGCAGTTTGTGGGAGCAGTTGACTGAAAATACTGTGCAGGAAGAAGCTACTGGAAAGTGCTGAAGTTGTGCAACTGATCTGCTGAATTGTGAAATCAATCTCAACAAATTCCTACCATATATAAAAATGATCTCAGGGTAATTTACACTAACATTAAAGCGTACATAAAACAATATAAATCATTCAAACAAGGTATAAACATAGTTAAAACCTATAATGAGTTAAAAACAGACTTTAAAGATTTTTTTTGGCATCAGTATTTGGAAAGCATGAGGCTCAAAGGCTTCAATGAACAGTCAAGGGTCAAAAATGAAATGTGCATTGAAATGTGCATAGTAGTCAATCAGGTTTCCAAGGAGAAGACCTTCCACAGTTGGGGTGCCCCAACGGAGAAGACCCCCTCTGATATCCAAACACAGTGTACTAATTTTAATGGTGGGACACAGAGTAATGTCCCTCCCCGGCAGACCTCAATTCTTGGATAAGCATGTTAAAGCAAGCCTCAAGGACTGAGTTCCAAAAAAAAAAAAAAATTAGGACTTTAAATGTTATTGCAAACATCTTGAATACAGACTGTATCTAGAATCTGTCTTGATATCCTAAACATTTCCAGGAGTTCAGAAATGAAACACATTGAGCTTGTTTTGGAGTCAATATGTAAATAGATTAGATTGCAAAACTGGAATTTATACTTGGGAAATGAGAGGAAAGAAATGAGCATGAGACAGAAAATTATCTCTATGCTTTCTTTCAGGATAGATTATTTGTGCTTCTAGCCCAAGATTAGAAGATGGCAAAAAAGTCTTTATTTCTCATGATCTATCTGCTCTTTGATCCTTCCAACTGGAGAAGCCAGGAACATTCATATACTCTACCATGAACAAATATGTGGAATATTTGTGGGATCGTGGTGGACACAAAAACGTACAGTAAATAAACAAACCCAGTTCTATTGCTCCAGAGAAGCCTGCCAATATTAGCTCCAATATGAAGGACTCATAATACTTATCTAGTGAGGTTGCACTCAAAGTTCCAATTCATCCAGAAATCTGTTAAAGTAAAGGGGTAAAGGGGGAGGAGGGAAGAGAGAGAGGGAAACATTAAGTTCTCAAATGTTATTTAGAAAGCCTTCAAAAAGGATTATCCTCTCTTTTCAACTCTAAATCTCCCAACCCTTTCTTCAGTGGACCTGCTATCCTATGGACAAGGTTGTAAGGGGCAGGGAAACTCATGAACACAGTGCCCAAAGGGATTGCACACATTGGCACTGCTTCACCATCCAGCCATATCAGGCATGGGCATACTGTAGGCCTTGAAGCTCATCAAAGTCCTACAATGTCTTCTGAAAACACCTTTTCCCCCAATTTGATTGAAATGATTTCAAAAATACACAAAGGCACCCCCTACAAGCGGATCACAATCCTACCTCCACCACATTCCTTCCTGTGACAATTTTGAAAGGCAATGGAGAATAAAATGAAGCTATGTGGGTGAGAGCAACCTGGAGGAGAGCTCCAGGAAAATTGGTCTCCACCTCCCATATTACTATCCACGTATAATTTAGATGAGCAGTTGGACCTTTATATCAATGGAGTCTATATCTACAATCCATAATATGAATTGATTTTCCAATTTTATATATAAGGGACACATTTTTTATTCCACCATTGTATATAATCCACAAATATTTGTATTTACATGGGGTCCTAAAATCAAAACCCAGTGGATACCAAGGGCTCACTGTGCATATAGAATCATAGAATCATAGAGTTGGAAAAGACCTCGTGGGCCATCCAGTCCAACCCCCTGCCAAGAATTAGGAAAATCTCATGGTAAGCACCCCCGACAGATGGCCATCCAGGCTCTGTTTTAAAGTTTCCAAAGAAGGAGCCTCCACCACACTCCGGGCAGAGAGTTCCACTGCTGAATGGCTCTCGCAGTCAGGAAGTTCTTCCAAATTTTCAGGTGGAATCTCCTTTCTTGTAGTTTGAAGCCATTGTTCCGCGTCCTAGTCTCCAGGGCAGGAGAAAACAAACTTGCTCCCTCCTCCCTATGACTTCCCCTCACATATTTATGCTTGGCCCTCATCATGTCTCTTCTCAGCCTTCTCTTCTTCAGGCTAAATATGCCCAGCTCTTTAAGCCGCTCCTCATAGGGCTTCTTCTCCAGACCCTTGATCATTTTAGTCGCCCTCCTCTAGACACATTTCAGCTTGTCAACATCTCCCTTCAATTGTGGTGCCCAGAATTGGATACAGTATTCCAGATGTGATCTAACCAAGGCAGAATACATATGTATGTATGTATGTATGTATGTATGTATGTATGTGTAAGTAATGGAGCTGCTGACATTTTCTGGTTGGTTTATACCTTCAAGAGTGTGTCCCTAGAGCAATGGTCCTCAACCTGTGGTCCATGGACATAAGAAATAAAAGAAAGGCAGAGGCTGCTGAAAGAAAGAATTGCCCTTGGATGCATTTTGGAAGAAGTGTTGAAGTGCTCTAGAAGGATGGAAGTGTTTTATTTTATCTTTTCTACCAGTGGTCCGCAAGAACGAAAATATGGTCTATGGCCTCATTATTACTACACTGTTGCTTTGAAACCACACAGCAACAAGAATGACTGGTCTTGCAAAACACTCATATAGTGTTGAGGCAATGGGGATGTCAGGAGGGGAGAGGCTGACTACCCACAAAAAATTACTACTACCACATCAGCTCTAGATTATTAAATATGGTTTTCTGTGGGCAAGCAGATGGTGACTACTAGATAGCATATGTTCTGTATCAGAAACTAGAGCTGATGTGGTCTATGTAATGCAATTTTATGAGCCAGCACCCCAAATAACCAAACTGAATCTAAAGTTGACCAAACACTGATTCGTAACCCTTTTGGTAGTAATGTTGGAGAGCGTTCTCTGGTCAAAGTGGTCCATGGTCAAAGAATGGTTGTGAACCACTGCCCTTGAGAAAACAGGAGATGTACGTTTATAAAATCCAAAAACTGGTATGGAAAAAAAATCCCATACTGGGCCAAAGGCAGCCTGGCACAACTTGTGACCCATGAAGCCAACCCTTTGCATTGCCATGTGCTGGCCGCTTGCAAACACTTCTCTCCCTTCACCTCTTTCCCCAGTTTTTGCATTTTTGGGTGAGAAGGAAAACCAGCATATTTGTTGATCCCCTTCATGGGCTGCCACAAAGGACTGGCAAACCGGTTTGGGCTTGGTGGGTGGCTCTTGGCGCCGTCCAGCCTCACAGCAGCATGGCATTAGTGGGGAGGGGTGCAGAAAGGGGATGAGGAGGTCTGGGTTTCCTACACACACACACACACACACACAAACGCACTGATAGGAATCTCTGGCTGCAAGCTTCTGCTAGCAAACATATGTTGCCCACAAATACAGCATTGTGTGGACTGCCAAGCTGTCTGTTGCTTAGCTGACTTGAAGCAGCACCTGGAACAAAGGGAAAGCCACCTTCTCCCCTTTCATTCTTGGCAGGGAAAGTGCTTGGTCCAGTTCCTTTATAACAAGGTATTGTTCTTTCAAAGGCCTGGCACAACAGCCGTTCAGGTAGCTGGCTGACACACAAAGACAACCAAAGTGCAGAGCCCGAGGTGCCACTACTACTGCCACGTTCATGCGGGCAAATGGCAAGTTTTAAGACAAAGGTGGGCAACTCCATGCAAACAAGGGGTCAATTAGTCCTGGTCAGATCTCGCCCATTCCCAGTCATTGGGGTTGTAGAGAAAAAAAGAGCTACCTGGGGATAATACAGATAGATTGCAGTATATATATTCCTGGGCATTACCTCTTTGTCCATAACTTTGGCATCAGAGGCAGAAATAGCACAGAAAGAATCGAAGTAGGTCTGTAAACCTAAAATAAGTTCAGTGAGTTTCAGCAAACCTTCTATTCATGTGAAATGAAACAACCAGGTCAAGACAGCCTTGCTCAAGTAGAAAAGATAAAACACTTCCATCCTTCTAGAGCACTTCCAACACTTCTTCCAAAATGCATCCAAGGGCAATTCTTTCTTACAGCAGCCTCTGCCTTTCTTTTATTTCTTATGTTAGTGACCAAACTTAAAGGTTTATGCTCATAGGTCAGGCATACACAGGCATAGAGCAGGATTGGTTACAGCAGCGTTTCCCAGCCTGAAGGTTGGGACCCCTGGGAGGGGGGCGGAGTCGTGAGGGGATGTCAGAGGGGTCTCCAAAGACCACAAGAAAAAAAATTCTGTTTGTCATAGGGGTTCTGTGTGGGAAGTTTGGCCCAATTCTATTGTTGGTGGAGATCAGAATACTCTTTGATTGTAGGTGATAAATCCCAGCAACTACAACTCCCAAATGTCAAGTCTCTTTTCCCCAAACTCCATCAGTGTTCACATTTTGACATATTGAATATTTGAGCCATCATTGTTTGAGTCCACAGTGCTCTCTAGATGTAGGTGAACTACAACTCCAAAACTCAAGGTCAATGCCCACCAAACCCTTCCAGTATTTTCTGTTGGTCATGGGAGTTCTGTGTGCCCATGACCAACAGAAAATACTGGAAGGGTTTGGCCAAATTTGACTACATTCCATCATTGGTAGAATGTTCTTTAATTGTAGGTGAACTATAAATACCTGCAACTACAACTCCCAAATGATAAAATCAATCCCCCACCAACCCTACCAGTATTCAAATTTGGGCATATCGGGTATCTGTGCCAAATTTGGTCCAGTAATTGAAAATACATCCTGCATATCAGATTTTTACATTACGATTCAGAATGGTAGCAAAATTACAGTTATGAAGAAGCAACGAAAATAATTTTATGGTTGGAGGTCACCACTACATGAGGAACTGTACTAAGGGGTCACGGCATTAGGAAGGTTGAGAACCACTGGATTAGAGTAAAATTCTACCCTATAGGTGTCTCCTGCTTTTTGATGACCCACTTCTGAATGACTTGCTCTTTGGACCATTATCGTTTATATCCACAACCTTATTAAAATAAAAACAAATTTAAATTCAAGGGATTCAAAATACAACTAAAAAACAAACAAACAACAACAACAACAACATAGAGTTGTACATCTGGAGGATTTAGTTTTTGGCAGTGCTTTGAATAAGTACGATGCTTATACACAGCTCTGGGGTAAGAAGTATTTTCATGTGCTTTCCCACATTCAGAGGGCTTTCTGCATGGTTTGGGGTCCAAAACATACCCTGAAATTGTGGCAATTTTGTAAAATGGGGACTCGGGAGCCAAAAATGGGGTCCAGAGACTGCACACAACCTGTGGGCTGCACTTGTCCACCTTATTATTTATTTATTTCCTTCATTTATACCCCACCTTTCTCACCCCACAGGGGACTCAAGGCGGCTTACAGCTCCAGCAAAATTCAATGCCAGTACAATCAATAATAATGCATACCCTCACAATTAAAACGATTACCAGCTAATCCATAAAATACATAAAACAGCATACAGCTTAAAAATATATAAAGTGCATTACTTCAATTCATCCAAAATTCTTGCTCATAATCCTTATTCAGACCATGTTGAAACTCATAGTGACTTATTCTTCAAACAATTGCATGCAGAGCCAGGTCTTTTGCTTTTTTTCTGAAGACCAGAAGGGATGGGGCCTGTCTGATGTTGCTGGGGAGGGAGTTCCACAGTTGAAGGGTCACCACTGAGAAGGCCTTGTTTCTCATCTCCACCAACTGCGTTTGCAAGGAGGGTGGGACAGAGAGCGGGGCCTCCCCAGATGATCTTAAAGTTCATAGGAGGAGATATGTTCAGATAGGTAAGTTAGACCAGAACCATTTATGGCTTTATAGGCCAAGACCAGCACATTAAATTGGGCTCGGTAGCAAATTAACAACCTTTGGAGCCACTGGAGGAGTTGTGTGCTTCCTGTTAGAAATCTGGCTGCTGCCCATTGGACTAATTGAAGCTTCCAGGGCATCTTCAAAGGCCACCCCATGTAGAACGCATTGCAGTAATCTATGTGAAACGTAACAAGAGCATGGACCACTGTGGCCAAGTCTGACTTCCCAAGGTACGGATGCAACTGGCACACAAGTTTTAATTCTGCATAAGCTCCTATGGACACCACCGAATACTGAGGTTCCAGGCTCAGCGATGAATCCAGGTTCACTCCCAAGCTGCGAACCTGCATCTTCAGGGGGAGTACCTCCCCAGCCAACACAGGCTGTAACCATATACCCTATTCTGCCTTGCGACTGACCAGGAGGACCTCTGTCTTGTCTGGATTCAATTTGAATGTGTTGGCCCTCATCCAGACCGTCACTGTCGCCAAGCACCAATTCAGGACCTGAACAGTCTCCTTAGCTGTAGGTGGGCAGGAGCGATAGAGTTGGATGTCATCTGTGTACAGATGGCACCGAACTCCAAAACTTAGGTTATGAACATAAATCTGTGCTCTCCTGAATTTTATTTAGTCTAGCATTGTAGAGGTTGAGCATCCTTTATCTGTAATTCCGAAATCCAAATCACTCCAAAATCTGAAATTTTCTGCATTGGAAGCTCCAATAGTGACACCTTTGCTTTCTCGTAGTTCCCTGTGCAAAATGATGACAAATATTGTGGACAGAATTAACTTCAGGCTGTGGTGTATATGAAACACCAGTGTTATCCTCCACACTTTTTCCCCTAATCCTCTTTTTAAAGCTCCTGGCTGGCAGCCATCATTACATCCTGTGGAAGCAAATTGCATCATTTAACTCCATGCTGTGGGAAGAAGTGCTTCCTTTTATATCTCACCTTCACTGAATGATTCCAAATGATAATAATATGAAAGGGGAGGGGGAAGGAAGAAGAGGAAGTTGTTCGTCCACTTTCAAGTCCTAATTTTAAATCCTCCATTTCCCATCCCCTTAACTTTTATTTGCATGCATAATAACATTTCCACAATCTGCCATGGAGAAGACACACTCTCCCACTCTAAAAGGAAGTCCTAAAAGCAAACCTTCCCAGGATATGTGTTGTCGAAGGCTTTCATGGCCGGAATCACTGGATTGCTGTGAGTTTTCCAGGCTGTAAGGCCATGGTCCAGAAGCATTCTCTCCTGACATTTTGCCCAATGTCTATGGCGGGAATCCTCAGAGGTTGTGAGGTCTGTTGGAAACTAGGCAAGTGGAATTAATATTTCTGTCCAGGCTGGGAGAAAGAACTCTTGTCTCTTTGAGGAAAGTGTGAATGCTGCAATTGATCAAGGCTTCAAGGCTTGGCAGCTTCCAGCCTGAGGGAATCCTTTGTTGGGAGGTATTAGCTGGTCCTGATTGTTTCATGCCTGGAATTCCCCTGTTTTCTGACTGTTGTTCTTTATTTACTGTTCTGATTCTGGAGGTTTTTTTAATACTGGTAGCCAGATTTTGTTCATTTTCATGGTTTCCTCCTTGTGGATTTCAATGGATTCTCTGTGTGGTTGTCACGAGTGGTCCAGCATTTCTGTAATCTCAAAAAATACGCTGTGTCCAGGTTGGTTCACCAAGTACTCTTCTATGGCCAACTTCTCTGGTTGCAGTAGTCTGCGGTGCATTTCATGTTACTTGATTCCTGTTTGGGCATTGCCACGTTTGGTGGTCCCTATGTAGACTTGTCCACAGCTGCATGGTATATGGTAGACTCCTGAACATTCCACAGATATATAAACCCTACTTGTCTGGATTCCAAAAGATGTCAAAGCCTCTGAGGATGCCTGTGGGTGAAATGTCAGGAGAGAATGCTTCTGGAACATGGCCAGACAGCCGGAACACTCACAGCAACCCTTCCCAGGATAAATCTTGCCATAAGTTAGAGTCAACTTGGAAGACACATAGCAAGATTTTATTTGAGTTATGAACATACTCTGAAGCAATGCCAGACAACGGACTTTTATATTTACAGTAGAGTCTTGCTTATGCAACATAAACAGGCCGGCAGAACGTTGGATAAGTGAAAATGTTGGATAATACGGAGGGATTAAGGAAAACCCGATGAAACATCAAATTACATTATGATTTTGCAAATTAAGCACCAAAACATCATGTTTTACAACAAATTGACAGAAAAAATAGTTCAGGACATGGTAACGTTATGTAGAAATTACTGTATTTACGAATTTAGCACCAAAACATCTCAATGTATTGAAACAGCTGTGGATCCAGGCAGGAGGCAGCCTGCATTGGATAATATAGAACGTTGGATGAGCAAAGGTTGGATAAGCAAGACTCTACTTTATCATGTTGTAAAAATATTTGCCAAGCTATTTCTAGGGATGTGTCTACACTGAGGAGTTACTGCATTTTGACACCATGGCTCACTGGTATGGTATCATGGTTAGTTGTAGTTTTTATAAGAGTGCTACTGCCTCACCAAACTAAAGCTCTTAGGATTCCATGGAATTTAGGCATGGCAGTGAAAGTGGTGTTGAACTGCATTAATCCTACTGTGTAGATGCCCCCTCCCCCAGGTGGTTTTTCTTTCAGAAGTGCCACCCTTGCAACCCTATTAATAGCAGACCTTTTCAGTTCACTGGTTTTGGAGAACTTCTGCTCAACCATGGCTGGGTTGTACATGTGTGGGCTCTTTAAGTGCAACTGCTGCAAAATCGCACCCCAGGTGCTACGGTGAGGTTGGGGCAACCCCAAGGAGTTCCCGAAAGGAAGAAATCAATATATGGCACCAGCCTCCATCAAGAGTTCTCAGTCGTGTGTGCCGCTTACGTTTCCACCCCGAATTTTCCCCACCAAAAAACCCACTTGTGCTACTGAAAGATGGGGGCAGAGGTGCAGGAAGGTACACATCACATGGGCAATATTTTTCCCTTGCATTGCTTGCTTTGCCACTTACAGCTTTCACTGACAGTTACCGAACCGTGTCTTGAAAACTAATGCAAAACACACAACAGTCTACGCCTACTGACTAAAGGCATCTGAGGTAAGATCTATTTTGTAAACTGTTGTACTCTTTCCTCTGAAAGACTGCCAGTTGGGTTATTTTCCCCCCCGTGGAGTTAATCATACAGGCTGAGAAATCAAAGTGTCTGAAACTGAAAGAAACAAAAATTAAACTGAAAAACAGATAAAATAAAAACTTGTGTATAGTCCCCAAGACCACAACTTTGTACGGAGATTCAGAATCCAACATCCTGCCCACACTGATTTTCTTTTCTTTTTAAAAGTGACTGGTCTTTAATCTAAAATATAGAGAAGAGTTTTAGGAAACAGGAGGATAATCAGGATTTCAAGGAATGGGCTTCAGCATGAGCAGTATTATCCATCTCCCTCCTCATCATACAAGTATTTACATGAATGTGTCTATAGTCATAAATAAGTACACAACATCAAAGTACAATTGCAAAGTCTATGGGCTAAATTCCCACTTAGTCCTCACTTACTTAGCTGATCCCTCGTTGTCCAAGTATGATGGCCTTCCAAGTATAGTGTCTTGATAGTGGATACGTGGGTGGCTGTGGAGCTCTATTCTTGTGGAGCTCTACATTTATGCCTCTTTGAATCCCACAGCACTGCTGGTCACAGCTGACCTCCTGTTAGAGCGCTCAAGGGCCAAGGCTTCCCAGTTCTTGGTGTCTATGCCACAGCTTTTAAAATTGGCATTAAGCCCACTTTTAATTCTCTTTTTCTGTCCACCAACATTACATTTTCTGTTGGAAGACAGTGATCAGGCATTTGGACAATGTTGCCAGTCCAGCAGAGTTGATAGCACAGAAGCATTGCTTCAATGCTGGTGGTCTTTGCTTCTTTCAGCATGCTGACATTTGTCCACCTATCTTCCCAAGAGATTTGCAGGATTTTTCGGAGGCAACACTGATGGAATCATTCCAGGAGTTGTGTGTGATATCTGTAGACAGTCCATGTTTCACAGCATATAGCAGGGTTGGGAGGACAATGGCTTTATAAACAAGCACCTTGGTCGCCCTACAGATGTCCCGGTCCTCAAAAACTCTCTGCTTCATTTGGAAAAATGCTGCACTCGCAGAGCTCAGGTGGTGTGGTATTTCAATGTCCATGTTGACTTTTGTGGAGAGGTGGCTGCCAAGGTAGCGGAAATTGTCAACATTTTCTAATGTTACACCATTAAGCTGTATTTCTGGCATTGCAGAGGGATAGGCTGGTGACTGCTGGAAGAGCACTTTGCTTTTCTCTATGTTTAATGAGAAGCCAAGCTTCTGATATGCTTCTGCAAAGGTGTTTAGAGTGGCTTGTAGGCCTTCTTCTGATCACAAACAGACTACATTATCATCTGCATATTGGAGTTCTATAACAGATGTTGCTGTGACCTGGGTTTTGACTTTCAGTCTGCTGAGGTTAAATACAGAGCTTGCCATCTGTCCGATAGATGATTTCCACTCCAGTGGGAAGCTTCTCATCAACAAGATGAAGTATCATAGTGATAAAGATGGAAAATAAGGTTGGGACAATAACACATTCCTGTTTGGCACCTGATTCCTCCTTAAATGTGTCACTTTGGGAAACCTTGCTGTCCAAGACTGTTGCAATCATGTCATCATGGAGGAGACGCAAGATGTTCACAAATTTGTGAGGGCATCTGATTTTTTAGAGGAAGGTCCAGAGAGCACTGCGATTCACTGGAACAGCTATCCAATCCCATTAGAATGGCCTACTTCAACAAATGGTTGAATGGATGTACTCTAATTTCCAGCTAGTTTTCTTTCCATCAATTTGTGCACAAGGAGGAACCAAAGAAGAGACCTCAAGCACTCCCGACAGAGAGCCATCCAGCCTTTGTATAAAAACCTTCAAAGAAGAAGATCCCACCACACAACAAGGCAGCACATTCCACTGTTGAACAGCTCTTGTTGTCAGGAAGTTCTTCCTAATGTTTAGGTGGAATCTCTCCGCCTGCAATTTAAATCCATTGCTCAGTGTTGTAGTCTCCAAACAGCAGAAAACATGCTTGCCCCTTCCTCAATGTGACATCATTTCAAATATTTGAAAATGGGCATCATGTTCCCTCTTAACCGTGTCTTCCAAACATACCCAGCTGTTACTTAGAGGGCTTAGTTTCCAAACCTTTGATCATTTTGATTGCCTTTCTCTGGACATCTTCTAGCTTGTCAATATCCTTCCTGAATTGTGGTGCTCAGAACTGGACACAGTATTTCTTTCAGGTGAGATCTGACCAAAGCGCAATGGAGTGGGACTATTATTTCCCTCAGATGGTCTACTAAAGTGTTTCCCAACTCTAGGTTCCCAGATGCTGCTGGATTGTAACTTTGAGGACTCCTGACCTTTGGCAACATTGGCTCAGCTTAGGGAAAATGAAGTTTCAGAACATTTGGGGATGCAAAATTGGGAACCAACGAAAGAAAATCTTATGATATGCCACAATCCTCCCCTTCCAAATGTATATCTCTGGCACACTTGATGATTGTGTGGATATTGCTTAGCTTGGCCCGAGAGACTCCAAATTACTACTGCAAAGCTATTCTTAGATTTGCATTTGGGCTGGTTTTAGGAGAAGTTGGCCTTCTCCCAAGTGGAGAGAAATAGGCACAGACCCAAAGGCTTCTGCTATGAAAATGCTGAATCCCAATATTTGTGCTAAGATTACTTCACCCTGCTGTTATGAAAGTCATTAGGTAAGAATGGCAAAATGCTTCATATACTAGGAAATACGACAGAAATCAGGGACAATAATAGCAAGCTGCCATTTCACTTCTGTGGCAAAGATCCATCAGATATGCATGTGGGAAGTGAAGCACCGTGCTCTACTATTATTGTTGTGTGACTTCGGGTGCATCTACACAGTTGAATTAATGCTGTTTGACACTGGTTTAACTGCCATAGCTCAGTGTTGCAGAATCATGGGAGTTGAGGTTTTACAAGGTGTTTAGCCTTCTCTGTCAAAGGACTCGTTCCAACCAAGCAGTTGGAATAGGCCCTTGCAATCACCTGTTAAGATGATTGCAAATTCAGCAAGTGTTTATTGTGCAGGTGTTACATTTTATAACTCTTTCCACTGATACTGCTGAAGGTGTTGCATGGAAGATTCTCGCCCAACCTATATCTGCTTTGATTCAGTGAAATATTGCACAGAGATGACTTCAATCCATACTCTGGAGACCAGGAGTGAAAATCACAGAATCATAACGTTGGAAGAGACCTCAATGGCCATCTGGTCAAGCCATTCCTGTCATGCAGGAATACACAATCAAAGCACCTCTCACAGACGGCCATCCACCTCTGTTTATGCTTTCCTGTACTATAAGCATGTTCTAACCAAGCCTTTGCATCAGGCATAGGCAAACTTTCTAGCTTGGGGGCCCTCATGGTGGACCGGAGCAGGGTGTGCGGGCCAGGATCCTTCCCAAATGCCTCCCTGCCCTTTCCTCCCCTTCCTTTTCTCTTTCAGAGGCAGAAAGTGAAGGAAAGACAGGAAACGTTTGGATCCCAAAAAGGTTGGCCTTTGTCCGGATGAGATGGTGGACAGGAGAGAAGAAGTGTATCCATTAGATCCAGTATTGCTACTTTTGATATATAATCCTGAAAATCTAGACCTGGAAGAGACCTCCAAGGGTCATCCAGTCCAACCCCCTGCCTTGCAGGAAGGCACAAACAAAGCACTCCTGATAGCCTCTGCAGAAAAGCCTCCAGAGATAGGAGACTCCACCACACTCCCAGGCAGCCTGTGCCACTCTCCAGGAAGTTCTTCCTAATCTTTTTAGTTGAATCCTTTTCCCTGCCATTTGAAACCATTGCTCTCTTGTGCCCTGGTCTCTAGAGCAGCAGAATGTCAGCCCCCCCACCTCCTCTTCCTCAATGGGACACCCCTTTAAATCTTGAAACATGGTTCTCATGTTGCCTCTCTACCTTCTCTTCTCCCAATTAAACATTTCCCAGGAGGAAAGGAGGAAGGCAAAAGTGAAGGAAGGAAGGAAGGAAGGAAGGAAGGAAGGAAGGAAGGAAGGAAGGAAGGAAGGAAGGAAGAGGGAAGGAAGGTAGGATGAAAGGGTGGAAGGGAAGGAAGGAGGGAGGGAGAAAGAGGGAGGTAAGGAAGGAAAGGAGGGAGGGAGGGAAGGAGGAAGGGAAGAGAGAAGGAAGGAAGGATAGGATGGTGAGAGAGAGGAGGGCCTGAGGAAAGAGCCCAAGAGTCCACATCTGGCCCCCAGGCCTGCATTTACCCATACCTGCTTGAGATGGTCCAGAGTCATGCAACCCTGCAGCTGTTGGAGCACCAACACACAGCATCCTCGGTCACTGGTGAGGAGTGCTTGGAATTACCATCCCGCAAACTCTGGAGGCTGTATGATTCCTAACCTGAATGTATAATTTGAGTTTCCTGGGGAGCATGAGAAAGACTTTGGGTTGAAAGGTGAAGCAGCTCAACTTGCGAGTTAAGAGACTTCTAACTGAAAATGAAACGTTAAAGAAACAAGGGCTTAGGAAACCACATGAGATTAAGCTACGAGGTTACCAATATCAGATGTTGCTTTGTAATAAGGGTAATCTACAAAATGTAGACCTATCATGATTATAGATCTATGCAAAACTCTTTTCTTGGGAAAGAAAGTAAGAAGACTTCCTTTTGCAACAAGCTCTATATAGATAGCACAAAGATTGCATGAAATCTGTTGCTTGGTTTTCCTCTCTTCCTGCATAACTGTCCCCTTTCAGGGGTCAAGGGGTGCATCTGCATTGCAGAATACATGCAGTTTGACACCACTATAAGTGCCATGGCTTAATACTATGAACTCAAAGGAGTTGTAGTTTTACAAGGTCTTTTAGATTTATGTGCCAAAGAATGATGGTGCATCAACAAATTACAAATCTAAGTTGCACAGGATTGTGCTATGAGAGTTAAAGTGGTATCATTCTGCATTCATTCTGCAATGTAGATGTGCACCAAAAGTGGACGGTTTTGCAGGAAGAGAGAAAAATCTATCCATCTATTTAAATGGGGTTTAAAAAATTATGGTGATTATAAAGATGACACAAATTTCATGTTAAAGAACAATAGCAGACTTTAGGTTTTGTCCCATCTATCTATTAGGTACTTTTATTAAATGCATCAAAATTCTGCAAAACCCCTGTTTCTAGCTACAAGAACCTTTAGGCATCTTAGTTAAAGTGACATAATTGGTTCTGAAATCCCCTTAACAATTTCAGTTCAGTCTGTACTTCTATTTGTAGACCTGTCCTCTTTCAGCATCTGGTTATCAACCTCCAGCCTCCAAAAAGGAGTCCTGCCACACAGGACGATGAAGTGGCTTCTAATCCTGGTGCATTTACATGCTGCAGGGTAAATATAGCTCTCACCCAGAGGTTTGCAGCCATTTATTAATTTCCGCCTTTGGTTAATGAGAGATGCTATCTTGCAAGCAGCAAAGACACTGTGAGTGAGTGACATGGTGTGCTTGCAATTCGGTTTCTTCGAAAGTCAGCAAGGGAGTGTCCCAGAAACCTTCTGTGTTTCAGCACCGACATCGGATAACCAAAATGTGGCAACTGCCAAGTCACGGAGAGCTATTAGGAGAAATATTATTGTGCTACATCACCAAGGAAAGATATCCTGGATCTTTGGGGGGCTGAAATGTCAGCTTAAATATATTCACATGCTACATAATTCTAGCACTGTAATTTCACTTTAACCTCCATGGTTACATCATATGGGAACTTGGCAGAATGTAGAATTCACAGCCCAGAGAGCTCTAGTATTTTTGCAAACAGTTAATGTGGAATCATAGGGTGCATCCATCCATAGCCTGTACACATTTAGCGATGGAAACCTGGGAGTTGAAGCTTGGTGAAGCACCAGTGATCTTTGGCAAAGAAGGCTAATGCCCTTGTAAAACTACACATCCCATGATTCCATAACATTGGGCCATGGTAGTACATCCACACTGTAGAATGAATGCAGTTTGACACACCTTTAGGGGCCACAGTTCAATGTGATGGAAACCTGGGAGTTGAAGCTTGGTGAAACACCAGTGCTCGTTGCCAAAGAAGGCTAATGCCCTTGTAAAACTACACATCCCATGATTCCATAACATTGGGCCATGGTAGTGCATCCACACTGTAGAATGAATGCAGTTTGACACACCTTTAGGGGCCACAGCTCAATGTGATGGAAACCTGGGAGTTGAAGCTTGGTGAAACACCAGTGCTCGTTGCCAAAGAAGGCTAATGCCCTTGTAAAACTACACATCCCATGATTCCATAACATTGGGCCATGGTAGTGCATCCACACTGTAGAATGAATGCAGTTTGACACACCTTTAGGGGCCACAGCTCAATGTGATGGAAACCTGGGAGTTGAAGCTTGGTGAAACACCAGTGCTCGTTGCCAAAGAAGGCTAATGCCCTTGTAAAACTACACATCCCATGATTCCATAACATTGGGCCATGGTAGTGCATCCACACTGTAGAATGAATGCAGTTTGACACACCTTTAGGGGCCACAGCTCAATGTGATGGAAACCTGGGAGTTGAAGCTTGGTGAAACACCAGTGCTCGTTGCCAAAGAAGGCTAATGCCCTTGTAAAACTACACATCCCATGATTCCATAACATTGGGCCATGGTAGTGCATCCACACTGTAGAATGAATGCAGTTTGACACACCTTTAGGGGCCACAGCTCAATGTGATGGAAACCTGGGAGTTGAAGCTTGGTGAAACACCAGTGCTCGTTGCCAAAGAAGGCTAATGCCCTTGTAAAACTACACATCCCATGATTCCATAACATTGGGCCATGGTAGTGCATCCACACTGTAGAATGAATGCAGTTTGACACACCTTTAGGGGCCACAGCTCAATGTGATGGAAACCTGGGAGTTGAAGCTTGGTGAAACACCAGTGCTCGTTGCCAAAGAAGGCTAATGCCCTTGTAAAACTACACATCCCATGATTCCATAACATTGGGCCATGGTAGTGCATCCACACTGTAGAATGAATGCAGTTTGACACACCTTTAGCTGCCACAGCTCAATACGATGGAAACCTGGGAGTTGAAGCTTGGTGAAGCACCAGTGATCTTTGGCAAAGGCGGATAATGCCCTTGTAAAACTACACATCCCATGATTCTATAACATTGGGCCATGGTAGTGCATCCACACTGTAGAACGAATGCAGTCTGACACACCTTTAGCTGCCATGGCTCAATGCGATGGAAACCTGGGAGTTGAAGTTTGGTGAAACACCAGTGCTCTTTGGCAAAGAAGGCTAATGCCCTTGTAAAACTACATATCCCATGATTCCATAACATTGAGCCATGGCAGTGAAAGTGTTGTGAAACTATTAATTCTAGTGTGGATGCACTCACAGTGCGAGAATTATGAGGTGTGCAAGGGTCCCAGGAATGGAAACACAAGTTCTTCAGCCCAATTTCATATGGCCTTTGTCCAGAGCTTGGAAAGAGATAATTATAGACTGTTAGAGCTGGAAGGAACCACAATGGTTATCTAGTCCAAACCCTTTGCCATGCAAGAATACACAACTAAAGCTCTCCTGAAAGAAAACCAGACTAACCTGTCTTGATCTTTACAGATCCCACAAAGATTATTGGGAGGAGAAAGTATGGAAGAATAGATCAGAGACTGAGAAATCTGGGGGAAAGACAAGGCCAAAGATGCACAACATACTTGGCCAGGCTGCTTGAGAGATTCTGGGATTTGTCATTAGAAGTAATGCATATTCCAAGGCACACTCACAAACTCTGAATATGGTAGATTTTATTGTTTTTCACCTCTCTTAACACATCTGAGTGAGACATTTGTAAATCAGGGACTGCCAGGGCTGATCCTGCTTTTCTTCCAAGATCTGATGGGTATTTAGACTGTTGCTGATGTTATTATTCAAAATTGCTCTCACGGCTTTACTAGCATCTTTGGAAATTCAAGAAGTATATTTAAATGCTGTAGTTGGTGACATTTCTGGGCAAAACTCAAATATGCATAATGGGTTTGGTGGCCACAGAAAGGGTAGAGTCCCACAGTTTCCCCCAAAACTTCTCACCCTTTCCTTGAGCCCACACACTGGGCTGACTGTGCCCCTTGAACGCGAACCAGGTCACGTCAGGTCACGTTTTCTCCTCCTGGGAAACTCTGATATCCGCCATGAAACACCTACAGCCCCCGCTACAAACGCATCATTAAAAATAGCACAGGGGAAGGATGCTCAGAAAAAGGAAGGCTGACTCATTCACTCCTCTGACACTTTATCATTTCTATTACACACATGCACACACATAAACTTTTGTGATTGCTATCTTGCTAGGAAACTCAAAGCGGCTTGGTTTTTGAAAGCGCTACTGCAAGAATGACTCCCACTTGCATTTCTGGTCTTCAAAAGCACACTTTGAAAACAGTATTTAGGGCATATCTACTATAACCGACACATCTATCATGAAGAAAATTGGACCATGTCATAAGGTTGCATTTCAAATTTGTTCTGATCAGCGTTCTAGCTGCTGCTTTCCCATTTCATGGCTTGGGGAAAATAGAAGAGTAAATAAAGAAATATAGCAGGGTGGGACTTTTTTGCCACTAAATATTCAATACCTAATGGGCATAATCATTCCCTACTGATTTGGTTTGGAGGTAAGCAACAAATCCCATATTTGAGTCACTAGAGAGAAAGGTTGGATATAAACAAAATATTATGTATTTTACTAGATTTGTTTAATGGTTTTATTACATTTTATTGCATTCTTAATATTTCTTTCTTTGAGCCCCCAGTGGTGCAGTGGGTTAAACCCCTGTGCCGGCAGGACTGAAGACCGACAGGTCGCAGGTTCAAATCCAGGGAGAGGCGGATGAGCTCCCTCTATCAGCTCCAGCTCCTCATGCGGGGACATGAGAGAAGCCTCCCACAAGGATGATAAAAACATCAAATCATCTGGGCGTCCCCTGGGCAACATCCCTGCATACCAGGAGCGACTTGCAGTCTCTCAAGACCCACGAAAGACATGACAACAAACCTCTTGACTGCTGCTTCTCCTCCTCCTCCTCCTCCCTCCCCCTGAGCAGAACCATTCCATGTGGCACCTGGAAGCAGGGGAATATTGGTGTCTTTGTTTTTAGGCCTCTTCCTGAGGTTATTTGGTGTTCTGATTCTGAAAATTGCATTGGATAGACCACATCAGTTCTAGATTATTAAATGTGGTCTTCTGTAGGAAAGGAGATGGCGACTACTGGATGACATATGTTCTGTATCAGAAACTGAAGCTGATGTAGTCTATCTAATGCAATTTTCTGAATCAGCACCCCAATTTACTAACCTGAATCTAAATCTGACCAAAAACTGATTCGTAACCCTTTCGGTAGTAATGTTGGAGAGTGGTTTCTGGTCAAGTGGTCCCTGATTACACAAATTCTTTCCTATCCACCCAATTGTCAATTCTTGGGAGTGGACTCTCAACAAGAACAGCGGAATGACTATTGTGTGTAGTTTGAACATGATCCATCAGTGTGGTGCAACAGTGAATTTGATGGATGCTATTTTAGCCTGCACTGATTGATGCATAGCTTTCAAGAAAAGGGAAGAAATAGTCCCATTGATCAGGTCTCATCTGGAATACAGGACCCTACTCTGGAATACAGACCTGTTCTTCATTATCTTAAAAGCTTGGAACCAGAAGTACTTTGGATTTTGAAACACCTGTATTTTCCTACACATAGAAATGGGACACAAGTCTAAACATGAAATCTGTATACATCTTTTTTTTTAATATATATTTTATTGAATTTTCTGTGACATGATTAAAAGATTGAGGGGTAAAAGAAAAGGGAAAAGAAACCCAGGTAAGTAGTGTAGGGGAAGGAAAGGGAAGGGGAGACAGGGACAGGTCGATGGGGAAGGGAAAGTTGTAACGGGAAAGAGAGAAAGGAGAAAAAAAAAAAGAAAGAAAGAAAGAGAAAAAAAAATCGCAGGTCTTCGTGACTTCCTGAGTAAATTGGTGAAGGTGTTTTCCTTTTCTCTATCTCCTTTCCATTCGTCTGTCAAAATCTTCTCTCTTTCCTTCCTTATAGGGGTTTTTTCTTTTATTTAAACTATTGTTTTATATCTTATCTCTTTTAAATAGCTGGTTACTCTTCCCCAATCCGTCTCTTGTATCGGGTTGTCCTTACTTCTCGCTATTAAAAAAGTCAATCTGTCCATATTTCTAATGTCATAAACTTTCTGTAACCATTCTTCTGGTGCTGGTATATCTTCTTTCTTCCATAACTTTGCGTAACACATCCTCGCCGCCGTTGTTAGTAAAAATAGTAATTTGTCCATATTTTTTTCCATTTTTGATGATGTCATTCCTAGCAGAAATGTTTCTGGTTTTAGTTGGATATTTATTCCTAACATCTTTTGCATTGTTTCATGTATTTTTTTCCAATACAGCTTTGCCTTGTCACATGTCCACCACATGTGGAACAGGGTGCCCTCTTTTTTTCTACATTTCCAACAACTTGTGTTGACATTGCTGTAACATTTGCCTAGTTTGTACGGTGTCATATACCACCTAAAAGCCATTTTCAGCCAATTTTCCTTGAGGTCTGTTGCGTATGTAAATTTTAATTTCTTCGTCCAAATTTCCTTCCATTCTTCAATTTTTATATTTCTTCCAATATTTTCTTTCCATCTCTTCATATATTCCTTTTCTTCGCTCGGATCTTTATTCCATTCTCTTAATTTTTTGTATATCTTTGTTATTATTATTTTTTCCGTCTGCATTATATTGTCCCAGAATGTAGTTTGGTCTTCGAAACCAATCTTTTCATCTTTTTTGAAGCTTTCCTTTATCTGGCCAAATTGAAACCATGAAATTTTACTGTTGATCTCTTTCATCTCTTGTTGAGTTTTTAGAATTATTTTTCCTTTTTCTTTTTTCACCAATTCTTTATATTTCGGCCATTCATTCCAACCTAATTCTCTTCTTTGTACAGCTTCTAGTGGTGATATCCACATTGGGGTTTTCTCACAGATTTTTCTCTTGTATTTTTCCCATGTTTTATATATAGCCGAACGTATAAAGTGGTTACCAAACTTTTTTTCTTTTTTGACTCCTTCGTACCACAAATACTGGTGCCAACCTGCTCTTAAGTCTATCCCTTCGAGATTCAGTAATTTTTCATTTTCTAATTTTGACCATTCCCTTACCCACATTAAAGCACATGCTTCAAAATATGTCTTAAATTCTGGGACTCCCATGCCGCCTCTTTTCCTTTCTTCGATCATATAATTAAATTTTATTCTTGATTTTTTCTTTTGCCATATAAAATTCATTACGTCTTTATTCCAATCTTTCAGTAATTTTTGATTTCTTATTATTGGCAGGTTTTGGAATAGAAATACCATTTTTGGTAATATCTTCATTTTCACAGTTGCTATTCTACCTAATAGGCTTAAATTTAAACTTTTCCAATTTTCCATGTCTTTTTTTATTTTCTTCCATGTTTCTGTATAATTATTTTGTAGCAATTGTAGATTTTTTGTTGTCAATATGATCCCTAAATACTTTAATTTTTGCACAATTTGTATCTTCCATATTTCCTCGATCTTTTTTTGTTCTTTGGCTGATATGTTCTTCGTCAATGCTTTCGTCTTTTCTATATTCATTTTAAAACCTGCTACTGATCCAAATTCTGTTATTGTTGTTAACCACTTTCCTAATTTTTCCAGGGGGTCCTCTACAATACATATGAAATCTGTATACATCTGTATACATCTTAGACTTTTTAATATGTGTTGAACACTATAATTCTAAATATATTTCTTTTAATGCAGCACATGTAGTGGTTTGATTATGTGAATGGAGAGCTAGGTTCAAACTCCCACTTTAAGATTTATTTGGGTTTCATATGGGAGGAATGCAGGATGGATGGATGGATAACGAGGAAGAACTTCCTGACTGTGAGAGCCGTTCAGCAGTGGAACTCTCTGCCCCGGAGTGTGGTGGAGGCTCCTTCTTTGGAAGCTTTTAAACAGAGGCTGGATGGCCATCTGTCAGGGGTGATTTGAATGCAATATTCCTGCTTCTTGGCAGGGGGTTGGACTGGATGGCCCATGAGGTCTCTTCCAACTCTTTGATTCTATGATTCTATAAGCATCTTGGAAGAGAGAGCATCCAATATCTTGAGGAAAGGGCATAGAGGTGACCTCTTCCTTCCACCAACTTAGCACTAGTATATCTGCATCCTTCAACCCATCTTCCTTCACTGTAGACACCAGGAAATCCCACACACACATATACACACTCCAAAGTCTTCAAAAGAGCAATATTTTATTGGTCAATCAAAATATACAACATGCATCATGGCATTATTTGCTCTCATGCAAGCTTTTGAAAGCTCCATTGGCTTCTTCATCAGGCAAAAGATATCTTTAAAAGTCATATAGGAGAAGAAGATGGGAAAGAGTGATGGTGTTGGGAGTCCTACATTAGACAACAGATGTTATTTATGTCATTGTTCAGTTACTTTGCAGGGATCTCAATGCTGAGAGGCAATTTCTTGGCCAAGTGGAGGCTGGTGACTCCATCGTCGTCGTCGTCCTTGCAGATGGCCAATTCTCTCACATCAGAAGTGACTTGCAGTTTCTCAAGTCATTCCTGACACAAAAATCATCATCATCATCATCATCATCATCATCATCATCATCATCATCATCATCATCATCGTCATCGTCATCCCTTAACCCACTTCTTCTTCACCTATGCCAAGTAGAGGCCTGTGACTCCATCATGATCACCATCATCATCCTCTACCCTACTTCTTCTTCACCTATAATAAAGCTTTATTTATACCCTGCTCCATCTCCACCAGGGGGACTCGGTGTGGCTTACATGAGGCCACGCCCATCAATACAATGCAAGCTATAACACAAACACAATAAAACAAGCAGAATACATAAAATGCAAAATCGAAATAATATACAACACAACAATATAAAATCAAGCATTAAAAACACAGGGAATTTCACTAGGCAGGGCCAGATGCATGGATAAAATTATAGAAAATATTAAAAACACTGGGAGATAGGGCAGAGTAACTTATAAGGAGGAGGCTCCAGGAATGAGGAAAGATTTCATTGCACAACCCATAAAGTAAAGTGCGTCTAAGGACATTAAGATCGTCCGGGGAGGCCCTGCTCTCGATCCCGCCAGCCTCACAAGCACGGCTGGCGGGGACGAGAGACAGGGCCTTCTCAGTGGTGGCCCCTTGGCTGTGGAACGCCCTTCCCGCAGACATTAGATCGGCCCCCTCCCTACTGGCATTCAGGAGAAGAGTGAAGACCTGGCTCTTTGAACAGGCGTTTAATTAAGCAGTGCAATCAATTGATCGAATTTGGAACTTGGAATAATGGACGAGGAGATCGGATTATGACTTTACTGATGAGACGTGATGGATTAGTTATATGGATGTATTGATGTTATATTGGTGTATTGATGTATTGTTATATTGATGTAGTTGCCATGATTACTGTTTTAAATGCTAATGTTGTGCACTTTGTATACTGAGTTGGTTGTAAACCGATCTGAGTCGCCTACGGGCTGAGAGAGAGCGGGATACAAATGAAGTAAATAAAAAATGTTGTGCAAAGTGTGGTCAGGAAGAATCTTTCATTCAATCACTGAAGGCACATTGGAATAACCAGGTTTTCAAATTCCTTCTGAAGATTGCCAGTGCGGGGGCTTGTCTAATGTCTCTGGGAAGTGTATTCCAGAGCCGGGGGGCCACCGCAGAGAAGGCCCTCTCTCTCATCCCCACAAGTCACATTTGCAATGCGGGGGGGGGGAGCGAAAGAAGAGCCTCTCCGGAAGATTGAAGGGATCGTGTGGGTTCGTAGGTGGAAATACGGTCACGCAGGTAGGAGGGTCCCAAACCATTCAGGGCTTTGTAGGTCAAGACCTGCATCTTGAATTGGGCCCGGTAGATAAACGGCAGCCAGTGGAGCTCCTTAAACAGGAGGGTTGACCACTCTCTGTAATTCGCTCCAGTTAATAGTCTGGCTGCCGCCCGTTGGACCAGTTGGAGTTTCCGGGTCGTCTTCAAGGGCAGCCCCATGTAGAGAGCATTGCAATAGTCCAATCTAGAGGTAACTAAGGCATGACCACCGTGGCCAAATCTGACTTCATGAGGTACGGTTGCAGCTGGTGCACGAGCTTCAATTGTGCGAATGCCCTCCCAGTCACCGCCGACACCTGAGCTTCAAGCGTCAGCACCGAATCTAGGACGACACCCAAGTTGCAGACCTGTGATTTCAGGGGGAGTGCAACCCCGTCAAACCCCTATACCTCGATTTGGCCTACAACTGACTTGGAGGACCTCTTCTTGTCAAGATTGATCCTCAGCTTATTGGTCCTCATCCAGACCATCACAGCGGTCAGGCACCCGTCCAGCACTTGAGGGGCTTCCTTGGAGTTAGATGGAATTGAGTAGTAGAGTTGGGTGTCATCTGCATAGAGATGGCACCCAACTCCAAAACTCCGGATGACCTCTCCCAGCGGTTTCATGTAGATATTAAAAAGCATGGGGGACAGAATGGAACCTATGCAATTTTTGCCTGACGAAGGAGCCAGCAGAGCTTCAAAAGCTTGCATGAAATACATGTTGATCATTCTGGTTAGCCAATAAAGGCATCACTCTTGTGGATTTTGTTTTATTTTGCTGTATGGCCCACATAGCAACCTATGAAGCATATACACAAATCTGTCATTTTCAATAAGTTCTACACAATGTGCCCCTCAAGCACCCAGGAGGAACAGAAGGGAAGATAAGCCACTTTGTGGGCTTGGTAATTGCTCTTCACCACAGCTCTCATCTTTCAAGCATCGCTGTCTCCCTGGAGATCTGCCATGCTCTCAATCTTCCAAGGCTGCATTTCCCATGAGCTCAAAGGCAAATTTAAGCAATTAAGGATAATAAACATTATGAGGAAGAAGAGGCACTTTAACTGCTGCCGTCTTGTTGGCCTTAAGAGCAAGCAAACAGGGGTAAAAGAACGGAATATTCTAAGACCCTAACTAGCAAGCAAGGGCATAGAAGTTTTGCACTTATTTTTTACTGTCATATAAGGCCAAAAGATCTTCAAAGCACCAGATCCCACCACATCTTGGAAACTAAGCAGTGCCATCTTTGGTTAGTACTTCAATGGCAAAACACCAACAAATACCAGATGCTGTAATCTTTATCTCAGAGGAAGTGGCACATCTCTGCAAGCTGCCTATAGGCTTATGACAAGCCCATGGATTTCAGAGTTTCCTTAGGCAAGAAATATTTGTGATTTCGCCTGAAACCTCTGAGATATGGACTAAGACATCTGGTATTCACTGGGGCTGAATGTGTCTGTATGAGATGTTTTGCCATTTCCTTCCTCTGAATTAGAGCCTACAATACCTGCTATTTACTGGTAGTCTCAATCTTAGGAAGCTGTTTCTTGATTTATAGCGTTGGCATGCTGGCTGATATCCGAACTGAGGATGGGCCAGAGATATCATTGCCTTGGTCCTTTCATTATTGGTTGCTACTTTCCGAAGGATGTCAGGTGGTGCAATACCAGTTAAACAGTATAATTTCTCCAATAGTGTAGGGTGCACACATCCTGTGATAATATGGCATGTCTTATTAAGAGCCACATCCACTGTTTAGTGCAGTGAGATGTGTTCCAAGAGATGTGTAGCAAAGCGCAAGGGCAGATGTCTTCACTGTATCTGGTTGTGATCCCCAGTTTCGTACAATATTATTTCTAGCACCCACTTTTTGCTTGAAATTCAAGCAATGCTTCTTATAAGACAGAGAATGGTCCAGAGTGACTCCCGGGTATTTTGGTGTGCTGCAATGCTCCAGTGGGATTCCTTCCCAGGTAATTCTCAGAGCTCAAGATGCTTGTCAAGCATTTTGAACTCCGATGGGGCTACAAAGTCCACGACATGCAAGTGTGGAGAAGAGCAAAGCACAGACCACCTACTACAATGTAACCTGAGCCCTGCCACATGCACAATGGAAGACCTCACAGTGACACCAGAGGCATTAAAAAGTACATTTAGCATAATGCCAAGTTTGTAACTTTGTTTGTAATTTTTCTATACAATATAACTGTGTTCTCAATTTGCTTCTGTCATAATTAATAAAATCAGGGCCGTAGCCAGAAAAAACTTTCAGGGAGGGTTGAAAATTGGGGGGGGGGGAAGAGAGTTTTGAAAATTGGGGGGGGGGGGGGTTTGAAAATTTCGCAGGGGAGTTTGAAACCTGCCTCCTAGCTCACGCTGAAGCAAAGAGCACAGCCGGGGGCAGAGCAGCCTTCAATAGCCTGCAGCTCCACCCCTATCAACCACCTTCACCAAGTCTGGCCTCCTTAATGAGAGCATTCAACCCCCCCCCAACTTGGTTGCTTCGCTACATCGGCTATTGCTGCAAGTAATGACAGTGTGAATAAATTGTCAATATTTGCTTGAGATAGTGCTTGCAGTTCTGGAGGGACTCTTAATTTTTTGTGTCTCATAGACTTAGCATGGGGATTTGGTTAACCAGTTAAAATTCATGAGTAAACCAGGTTTTTTTTTAACCTGAAAAATTTGGGGGGGGGAGGCCCTAACCCCCCCCCCCTCCCCTTGCTACAAGCCTGAATAAAATACCAATAGTCTCCTATCCATGTACTAGCCAGTGCTCTCCCTGCTTAGTATCAAAGATCAGGCATTTAGACTACAGTTTTATGGTCAGACTGGCATAAATTAGAAACCACTTAAAAGCACAAAACGAAGTACTATCCAACTGAATGAGGTTATATGCATTAAGAACTTGGGGAAGTCACGATGCCAGACTAAATGTCCAAACATTGTCTAAAAGATTCTGAGGTCTGAATAAAAGAAACCTTTCCACACTCCAAAAGCTTTAACAATATGATCCCTTTCTGTGAATTAACTGAGAATGTGTAACACCAAGAAGGTGACCAAGTTTGGCAACAATGGCACAAGAACCTCAAATAAATAGTTTTCTTTTCAACCATTTGAACCAGCAGCATTACAAATTCTGTGTTTTTTCTTAAAACGCCATCCCTGGAGACCCAAACCCTGCCATGCTGCCCCTCCTTCAATGAAAACAGCCTGCAACGCAAGCTTTGCCACCCAACACGTGGGGGCCTCTTGGCCATGTAACTCCCTGGAAATCGGCACCAGTTCCTCTCCGCCTCCCCCTGCCTTTTCTCTGATTCAGCAAAGCCCTTGATAAGAAATGTCATTCATCCTTCACTGGGTAATTTTAGCCCCAGCAGATAAGAATCTCTATCAGGCTCAAACATATGGCAGGCTGCAATAGAGCACACAGCAAATGAGCAAGGTAATTTATTTGCTTGTGCTCAGTGTAACCAGGAAGCCCAGCAGGGAAATTGACACAGCAAGGAGCCAGGGCCGGCTGGGGGGATGGCAGTGGCGGGGGATGGCCTTGACGTAACAGCGAGTACCAGATTACAGCCGGTGACAAGGAAAACGTATGCAAACCAGGAAAAACAAGGAGGTGCGAAGGACATTTCAGAGAAACACCTACGTGGACGTAAGTTCCGGCAGCATCACATCAACAGAACTTAAAAACATATATGGTTCGCCTTCCATAGTCACATATTTTTTATCCACAGGTTGAAAATATTCCACACACATACACACAATCCAAAAACGAAAGCTCGACTGCGCCCTTTTATATAAGGGACAGAATTTTACTATGCCATAGTATAGAATAGGATTTTAGGATTCATTAGAGGAGTGTTTCTCAACCTGAGGGTTGCAAGGGGTTTTTTGGAGCGGTCGCCAAAGACCATCAGAAAGGGGCTCTTTGAATGTAGGTGAACTATAAATCCCAGCAACTACAACTTGCAAATGTCAAGGTCTATTTTCCCCAAACTCCACCAGTGTTCACATTTGGGCATATTGAGTATTTGTACCAAGTTTGGTCCAGATCCATCATTGTTTGAGTCCACAGTGCTTTCTGGATGTAGGTGAACTACAATTCCAAAACTCAAGGTCAAGAACGAACAAACCATTCCCATATTTTATGTTGGTCATGGGAGTTCTGTGTGACATTTTTGGTTCAATTCCTTCATTGGTGGAGTTCAGAATGCTCATTGATTGTAGGTTAACTATAAATTCCAGGGACTACAACTCCCAAATGACAAAATCAATCCCTCTCAACTCCATCAGTATTCAAATTTGGGCGTATCGAGTATTTGTGCCAAATTTGGTCCAGTGAACGAAAATACATCTTACATATCAGATATTTACATTACAATTCATAACAGTAGCAAAATCACTACTTTATGAAACTTTCCAAACATTGTTTTTTGTAATGCCATTCTTTGATGTGTTCAGGCCTAGACTTTCCTTTGCAAGCTAAACCTTGGCAATGGAAATAGTTGCATTTTATCAGTTTTTCCCTCCAGAACCAAAACTATCTTTGCTCTCTAGCCTAATTAGAATCACTAGAGGTTCTTGTCTCAATTATCTTAGAAGGTTCAATTGTTTTTCATTGAAACTCTTATTAGCAAAGGATATTTTTAATTTCTCCTTTCCAAAATAAGCACTATCGACCCATTTGCGTTAAATCTCCAAGTCTGGTCTTTTTTTTTAAGGAAAATGTAGGCTATTAAAAAAACTGTCCATAAGTTTCAGACTCAGCTTGGCAAAGTGTCACTTGATCCTGTATTGAATAATCCAGGGCAAACACATAAATTGTCAGGCTAAAATAAAACTGAGCCCAACATGGATTACAAGTAGCCACTACCCTGGTTTTTACAAACCTTTAAAAGTGGTAGACAAAAATACATGTAAAAAAATCTGATCTGAGCTGCTGAAATTTGGCGAAATGGACTAATGCAGTGCAAATGACCCATCTGGTCAATTGCTAATCTTAAAAGCAAATTGCACAGGGCAACTTGGTAAACTAGTCAATGAGCTGCCAGTCAAGCCAGTCAACTGCCAGTCAAGCAGAAATCTTGGTTTTATAAGCATTTCAAAGCATTTCCCCAGTCAAGTGGAAGAGGAAGCCTTTAATTTGCTGCTTCTGTTGTCTTTGTCTGTGATCACACCATCGCAATTTGTATGCATATGTGTGCTTTCAAAAGAGCAAAAGTGGTGGAGCGGTTTTGGTGATAACTAGGATGCCTATGGTTTAAATTTCTGTTTGGCCAATGAAACCCATAGATTAAAGGAATGCCAAAAAACAAACCCTGAACAAATCTTGCCAATAAAACCCTACAACAGATTCACCTTAGAGACACCATAAGTTTAAAAATGCAAATAAAAACACTTTTTTAAATCTCTTAAAGAATTTCTAGATTTTCCAACACAATTCAATGGACAACTTCTGCTGGAGGGCCAACTAATGGCCAGAGAAGGATCCCCGCAAGGAATCTCTAGGTCCTCCACACAACTCCATGATAGAGTCATGCTGGAGAGAAAATAATAATAATAATAATAATAATAATAATAATAATAATGATAATAATAATTGTGAAGTTTTCTGGCATTGTATATTCCTGCCGCTTCTGTGATTGTTCATTTGTATTTTGATTCAGTAGCCCACTTGACGATGGATGTCCAGAATCAGCAGCATCCACCGTGGTCCTTTTTATCCTGGGCATCGACCGAGCCAGTATAGACTTCGTTTTGGTTTGTTTCTCCATAGTGCGAATGGGTTAGGTGCTCTTAGTTCCACTCCTCAGCTGAGACCTCTCTGGCTTGGTTGGACCTGCTGGTAGCTACACTACCGCCAGCGCAGCTCTCAGCGTCCTTGGAGCAGTTAAGCCCCCCACCACGACAAGGTGGCACCCATCGGGGGGATTTTGTGATACGAAATCCAGCATATAGATCTCATTTGCTGTGACATACTGTGCTTTTGTGTCAATAATAATAATAATAATAATAATAATAATAATAATAATAATATAAATACTTTATTTATATTCCGCTTTATCTCCCTGGAGGGACTCAGAGCGGATTACAATACACATACGAGGCAAACATTCAATGCTTTTTTACGCACACAGTGAACAACAACATACAACACAGACAAAGGTAAAGGGCTTCCCATTTTTCCATCTCCGGTGTCTGGAGGCAATGCTCAACTTCAGCCATGGGGAGGTGCTCTTGTTCCATTTTCCACACCAAGGAGCCTGTTGTCCATGGACATCTCCAATTGTGTTGCAGGCATGTCTGCATATCTGCATGGGGTACCCTTTTTACCTTCCTGCTGAGGCGGTACCTATTGATCTACTCGCATTGCATGCTTTCGAACTGCTCAGTTAGCAGGAGCTAGGGCTGACAGTTGAGCGCTCACCCCGACTCGCAGCTTTGAACTGCCGATCTTCCAGTCAGAAGGTTTCCTGCAGCTAGCGGTTTAACCCACTGTGCCACCGTGGCCCTGTTAATATGTTAATCAAACCCGTGAATAATCAAATAGGCAAAGGCGAAATCTCAATTGTGAATTAGATGGAGAGAGAAGCTTCATGGCTGAGATCTGAACTGGAGGCAAGTAAAATGAATTTTTATTTATTTATTTATTTATTTATTTGACTTGTATACCGCCACTCCCAATTTGGCTCGGAGCGGTTTACAGCAGCAGATTAAAACAATACAACCAACTTTAAAATACAATAAAAACGAGAACAGACATAGTCCTGAGTTATTCACCCATCGAAAGCTTGTCGGAAAAGAAAGCTTGTCGGAAAATTGAGTTGTGGAACTCCCTTGAATCACTTAACTATGCCTGGAGTGTTGCCTATGTGCAGAAGCCAAACTGCATTGGCTTTAACACAAGACAACAAGCATTATTGTTAAAGGATCAAAATTCCGAACTGATTAGTACATGAAATTCAAAGAACTGCAACCTCAACTCATGCATTAATGATGGTAGCATAATTAAAAATCCACACACAAACAAACACGGGAGTTGCTATGCAGATGTGGCCACTGAAATAGCAACATATATCCTTCCCTTCCAAATTTCTGTCCTTAACCGAGACTCCTGGACAAAAACACGGAGCAAATGCTGCCTGAATGGATAGCCCTATTTCATGTACAGTGGATTCCACTCTATCGCCAAAGCAAAGTGGTAGGACTCCCTATTTGTACCATAAGCATTTTGTGCATTGGCCTCCCTTATTTCTTCTGCACGGTATTCCTACCTGCGACTGAAATCTATCAGCCGCTCAATGGCTTCACCTCTGAACAATTTGCTATGATCAGCTATGATGGGCGGTTTTGATGGACAACAAGAGTACCGATTAACCTCTGAGCTGCATAAGTGCACTTCACACATTACAGGGATGCCTTCACACTGCAAAATGCTTTAGAGATGACCGGTAGCCCTATCCTAAATTGCTAGCAGAGGCAATGCGAAGCTGTAATTACAGTGGCATTGTGTGGTCAGAAAAATCAGATAAGGCCGTGAGCAATCTGCCAGGGAGGCTTTTTACAGAGTCTCAGAGACCAATGTGAGTTTCTTGCCAATTCAATGCTTTGCTAGCATTTGGAATGCTTCTGGAATATGGCCATATAGACCGGAAAACTCACAGTGATTCCGACCATAAAAGCCTTCAACAACACATTATAGCTCTTCTAAGTTTGCCAGGGTTGATGGGTTGAAGTAGTACAACATTTGGAGTACCGTAACTCTGCTATACAGGATCCTACCACATCTATACATTCACTCATCGAATTCATAATGCAAGTAGGACTCTATTGTTCTGGACATCTGGTGGTGAAACTCCTGGTCAAATATTTTGAATGTTTAAAGAAAGTCAAAGTTCAGCCTTATCCAAGATAGAGGTGGATTTAACACAAAATCAAAAACGCTCTAATGCAAAATTCTTCTTATAAGTGATACCTTGAGTTAAGATTTTAATTCATTCCATGACTGAGTTCTTAACTCAAAATGCTATTATCTCAAAGTGACTTTACCCACTGAAATACTATTAATCCATTCCGGCCCCTTGAACCCTTTTGTTAGATAAGAAAATGTAGGAACCCCTGGTGGTGCAGCAGGTTAAACCACTGAACTGCTGAACATGCTGACTGAAAGGTGGCAGTTTGAATCCAGGGAGTGGGGTGAGCTCCTGCTGTTAACCCCAGCTTCTGCCAACCTAGTAGTTCGAAAACATGCAAATGTGAGTACATCAAGAGGTACCACTTCGGAGGGAAGGTATTGGCACTCCATGTAGTCATGCCAGCCATTTGACCTTGGAGGCATCTATGAACAACGCAGGTCTTCGACTTAGAAATTGCGATGAGCACTACCCCCAGAGTTGGACTAACCAAAGTTCCTCAAAGTGTACAAGAGCAAAGCAGACAGCAATCTCCCAAAGCAGAAAAGTCTAGGCATGGAGGCTGCTCCCTTGAAGCCCTAAAGCCCTGTACTCTTGTGCTAGCCCTCCATCTGCTGCTAGCTCTTAACTCAAAATGTTGCTCATATGTCAAAGCAAAAACTGTTTAAGTAACGACTCTTAAATTGGGATGTTCTTAAGCTGAGGTTCACTGATAGTCCACAGCTTGGGAATCACTGGTCTAGGCGGAATACCATTTCTTGCCATTTGAATCCATTGCTTGGTGTGTCCTAGTCTATGATGCAGGAGAAAACATCTGGTACACTATGGGGTAAGTTCTCAGCTGGACTATGGTTACATGACCAAACACTATTAAATTACCTCACTTCCTGACTTGGCATTATCATAGAATAGCAATGGAAACCCTTTGCGATATCTAGAGGGAGCACCTCTGTAAGCATAGCTAGGTTCACTTCAAATGGGCTGTGATTGCTAGGGATGCTATGGTCCATTCACAAGCCAAAGAATTAGCATTGCTTTACAACTTCTTGACTTGGCATACCATAGAATTGCAATGGAAAGCCTTTGAGAGGGAGCACCTCTCTAGTCATAGCTAGATTCATTTCAAACTAATGGCCTGTGATTGCTGGGGATGCTATGGTCCATACAAAGAATTAGGCAGGGCAGTGGTTTCCAAAGTATGTGTTGCAGCTTAGGGCAGAGGCTGCCTTTTTAGTCCCAGGATGACTCACTGGGTAACTTATCCATACATCTGCATGGGGTGGGACAGATTCACCAGTTGTCTCAGAGATACAGTAAAACCACCAAACCTCTGGAGTGGCTCATTCAACGAATTCTTCAGAACCAGGACTAGTCAGAATGTAGACGATGCTCACTACTATAGACTCAAAAAGAAACCTACTCAGGAAACCTCAATCGGTGCGACCGAAATGCATTAACACAGAATACATAATGATAGTGAAGCATCAGAGTTGAAGGGATGAATCTAACTCTGGAGACTCTGAAGAACAAATGTGTAATTAATTCAGAAATGAGCCAAAGCTGTCAGAAACTGAGGACATGGGAACATCTATATGTTGGTAAATTTTACATATCTTGGGTTGTTGTAGGTTTTTCGGGCTATATGGCCATGTTCTAGAAGCATTGTTTCCTAATGTTTCGCCTGCATCTATGGCAAGAATCCTCAGAGGTTGAGACCTCACAACCTCTGAGGATGCTTGCCATAGATGCGGGTGAAACGTCAGAAGAGAATGCTTCTAGAACATGGTCATATTGCCAGAAAAATCTACAACGACCCAGTTTTGTGACACATCTGTAGACAGTCCATGTTTCACAGGCATATAGAGGGTTGGGAGGACAATGGCTTTACAAATAAGCACCTTGGTCTCCCTGCGAATGTCCCGATCCTCAAACACTCTCTGCTTCATTCAGAAAAATGCTGCTCTTGCAAAGCTCAGGTAGTGCTGTATTTCAGTGTCAATGCTGACTTTTGTGGAGAGGTGGCTGCCAAGATAGTGGAAATGGTCAACATTTTCTAATGTTACACCATTAAGTTGTATTTCTGGCATTGCAGACGGATTGGTTGGTGACTGCTGGAAGAGCACTTTGGTTTTCTCAATATTCAATGAGAGGCCGAGCTTCTCATATGCTTCTGCGAAGGTGTTAAGAGTGGCTTGTAGGTCTTCTTCTGAATGCACACAGATTATGTTGTCATCAGCATATTGGAGTTCTATAACAGATGCTGTTGACCTTGGTTTTGGCTTTCAGTCTGCTGAGGTTAAATAGCTTGCCATCTGCATCTTGCCAAAACTGCAGCCAAGGATCTATTCTAGAGAATGCCTACAAGGAACATATTGCCTTAGACATGGGTAAGAGAAATAGTTGAGGATGACTTGATGTTATCTTTACTACTATTAAAAAATTATCACTTTTTTTCTTTTAAATTTACAAGTGCTTTGGTTGGTTTGTACTTGCCATAATTCAATTGTAATCTGACATCTGTACCATCCTGAATGGCAAAGGTTGGACTAGATGGCCCTTGCGGTCTCTTCCAATCATAAGATTCTGTGCCATTTCCAAATACAATAAACGGGAGAGGCTGCAGCTTTGCAAGGGTGCAATGAGGCTTTTGTGTTTACCAAAAAGGGACATGGATTAAGAAGGGCTGAGAAACACCCGTTCACTCTAAAGACGCTCCTTTGCAGAAAAGCACTCCTAAGCCAGAGGAGAACGTGCGCGGCACGTAGCAAGCCAGCTTGAGTTTCAAGTTACCCAGGCGGTGATCTTTCATGGAAACGACTAGTGGAAAACCTCTGAGTGTACTTTCCCTTTTTCTGCCCCCCCCCCCCATGGAAGGAAAACAGCTCTGTAACTCAACTTGATCCAATGAATCATTATATGACTTCAAAGACAAATCAAAAAGGCAGACAGCCTCACATGTGGAAGCGGCAGTGTTTGGGAGAAGACACGTTTACAGGTTGCATTATAAGGAAAATGCAACCTTGGCAAGCATTGCCGATTCTTTGCCAATACACGTGTAAAAGTTACTTTTCCTTTGGTCATTCTGCCAGAATTGTCCTTTGGTCATTCTGCCAGAGAGAATTTGAGGAGTTGTAGGGGTGGTGGCACAGCAGGTTAAACTTGCTGACCAAAAGGTTGGTGGTCGTGAATCCGGGGAGTGGGATGGGCTCTAGCTGTTAGCCCCAGCTTCTGCCAACCTAGCAGTTCGAAAACATCCAAATGCAAGTAGATCAATAGGTACTACTTCTGCGGGAAGGTAACGATGCTCCATGTAGTTATGCCACTCACATGATCTTGGAGGTGTCTACAGACAACGCAGCTCTTCAGCTTAGAAATGGAGATAAGCACACACTCCTCCCCACCCAGAGTTGGACATGACTAGACCTTTACCTTTTAGCTCTCCCAAAATAAGTTTTCCAAATAGTACATATCTTAGATCTGCAGAATTTAGGGAGAATTTTCAAACCTGATTTTGCAGACTTTTAATGCTTATTCATTATCCCAGCTAGAGTGGAAATATCAATAGTGTAGGGGGAAGAAAATAATAACATGCATAAACTCATTAACAGAAAACACTCGAAGAAGAAATGCACATTCCATGTTCTTTTCCATCCTTTGCCGCTTGTCATCTTGTTAATATCTTTCTTTAACTCCTACTTCTTCAGATTTGTTTGTATTGTTTTTAGTATTTCTAATGTGTTTGCCATGTGCTTTCAAGTTCTCTGTCGATCATAAGGATTTCTTAGGTAAGGAAATCTAGGGCCTTCCCTTGAAATACAGACGACACCGCCTGGTATTTGTTGGAAGTTTCCCATCCAAAAACTACCCGTGTCTGACCTTGTTAAGTTTCCAAAATCAGACCTGATCTGGTGCCTTTAAGGTATTTAGTTCCAGCAACTATCTTAATACTCATTCATTTCATATTGCCTCATCAATAAGAATGATGGCTGAGAGTAGAAAATGTTTTCAAGCTTATATTTGAGACTCCATCTACACTGACCATTTAATACAGCTAACTTCAAACTGCTGTGGAAAGACCACAAATTCCTATAAAAGCTCACAAAAGAAAACATTTAATGCATACCAGTGCTTTGTAGAATCACCATCCAGGTCTCAAAACTGGTTCCTGGATTCCCTATACACTCACATGTATAGGGAATCAACTTTCTTCAACAGTTACTATACTCCCAACTCAAGAACATGAAACATAACAGTGATGGACAGGAAAAAAAAAGATTTAAAGATGGGCTTAAAGCTAACCATAAAAACTGTGGCATAGACATAAAAAAACTGGGAAGTCCTCGCCCTTGAGCATGCTAGCTGGAGGTCAGCTGTGACTAGCAGTGCTGCAGGAGTCGAAGAGGCATGAATGGAGGGCAAAAGGGAGAAACGTGTAAGAGGAACGTGCATCAAGCCAAACCTGATGGGAACACCTTCCACCTGGAAACCGATGTCCTCACTGTGGGATTACATGCAGATCAAGAATAGAACCATCATCCTTGGGCTACGAGGGATCGCCTAAGTAAGTACAGCAGAACCACTTCCTTCAACATTGGTTTGAAACTGGTTATCACCTATAAAGCCCTATACGGTTCAGGTCCAGCCTATCTTTGAGACCGCATCTCCTTCTATAAACCGGTGTGGGCTCTGAGATCTTCCGGGGAGGCCCTCCTCTCGGTCCCTCCTCTGTCTCAAGCGTGGTTTGTGGGGACGAGAGAGAGGGCCTTCTCGGTGGTGGCCTCCTGACTTTGGAATGGCCTCCCTAGAGAGATTAGATTAGTTCCTACTCCCCAAGTTTTCTGAACTAATTTGAAAACATGGCTCTTCAAACAGGCCTTTGGCCTTGTTTAGGAATCCTTAATTATTATACTCAAGGATTTAGTGATTATTTCACCTTGCATTTTATGGGACTCCTATTGATTGCAGTTGTCTTATATCTGCAGCTATTGTTGCATTAAATTGAATTTTTAACTAGTGGGGTTTTATGATGCTATGCCGTTTGGTATTGCTATTGTGCCATTGTTTATATACTTGTAATTTGTGTGTTTGCACTAATGAGTGCTTTTGTGAGCCGCCCCGAATTCCTTTGAGGAGATGGTGGCGGGGCATAAAATTATTATTATTATTACTATTACTACTAGTAGTATTATTAAGCCATGGTATTCCCTGTAGTAACCTACAGATGTGAGAGCTGGACCTTAGGGAAGGCTGCGTGAAGGAAGATAGATGCTTTTGAGCTGTGGTGTTGGAGGAAAGTTCTGAGAGTGCCTTGGACTGCGAGAAGATCCAACCAGTCCATCCTCCAGGAAATAAAGCCCGGCTGCTCTCTGGAGGGAAGGATACTAAGACAAAGTTGAAATACTTTGGCCACATCATGAGGAGACAGCAAAGCCTAGAGAAGACAATTATGCTGGGGAAAGTGGAAGGCAAAAGGAAGAGGGGCCGACCAAGGGCAAGATGGATGGATGGCATCCTTGAAGTGACTGGACTGACCTTGAAGGAGCTGGGGGTGGTGACGGCCGACAGGGAGCTCTGGCGTGGACTGGTCCATGAGGTCACGAAGAGTTGGAGACGACTGAACGAATGAACAACAACAACAGTATTATTATTAAACTGCATCAAGTGGACAGTATAGATGGGGCATAAAACTCAACATGAGAGGAGAAAACAGGAACACTTTAGGAAATGTGGTTGGGGATTCGGTATCATATTTGTGGTTATTTAATGACTTGCAGTCCATGCGGATATGTTTCTCCATAATTCCACTCCCGAGAATGGTTCCCATAGGTATCTTTCTGCTGTTCTGCTCTTGATGGGATGAAGGAGAAAAGGCAATGGCACCTGAGGAAGGAGGAGACCTTGAAATCAGTCTTTCCACTTCACCTGTTTCATAAGTCTTCTCACCTGCTACCAAAAAAAGAGAGAGCGAGAAAGGCACGTCAGAGCAGGAGTGAGTACACCTGGCTGGATCTACTTTTTCTTCCACTTTGAGTCTGAGGTCCAGTTGAAGCCAGGTGCAACACAGTGGCTGAAGCAGGTGAGTATATGTAAAGCGTTAAGGTGCCTTTGAACATATGCCCAGGAACCTGTGACCGGTAATGGAACAAAGCTTTCAAGTCCTTTCATGTCCAAACCTATTCTTGGCTTTCCTTCAAGCATTCTATTTCAGGAACCTGATTTAGGAAAGGCAGGAGGAGGTTATATGAGTTGCTATTGTGACATAAGCCTTTGTTATACAGTATGACCCTCATATTCATAGGGATAAGATTTTGGACTTACGGTGGATACTCAAAAACTATACATAACAAAAAACATTATTGAAATGCATGACTTCCAGAAAGATACCATAAAATGGTGCTGGAGGACTTAGAGCAATGTTTCTCTACCTTCCTAATGCTGTGACCCCTTAATACATTTCCTCATGTTGTGGTGTCCCGCAAATATAACATTATTCTTGTTGCTACTTCGTAACAGTAATATTGCAATTGTTATGAACTGTGATTAAGTATCAGGATGCATATGCAGGATGCATTTTCATTCACTGGGCCAAATTTGGCACAAATAACCGATACTCCCAAACTTGAATACTGGTGGGATGGGGGGGTGGGTTGAATTTGTCATTTGGGAGTTGTTGTTGCTGGGATTTATAATTCACAGTTCACCCACAATCAAAGAGCATTCAGAACACCACCAACAATGGAATTGAACCATACTAGGCACACAGAACACCCATGACAAACAAAAAATACTGGAAGGGTTTGGTGGGCACTGACCTTGGGTTTTGGAGTTGTAGTTCACCTACATCCAGAGAGCACTGTGGACTCCAACAACAATGGATCTGGACCAAACTTGGTATGAATACTTAATATGCCCAAATGGGGTGGTGTTTAGGGAAAATGTTTAGCGCTCCATGCAGTCATGCCGGCCACATGACCTTGGAGGTGTCTACGGACAACGCTGGCTCTTCGGCTTAGAAATGGAGATGAGCACCACACCCCAGAGTCAGACATGACTGGACTTAATGTCAGGGGACTACCTTTTCCTTTACCTTAGGGAAAATAGACCTTAACATTTGGGAATTGTAGCTGCTGGGATTTATAGTTCACCTACAATCAAAGAGCTCCTTGAACCCCACCAACAATAGAATTGGGCCAAACTTCCTACACAGAACCCACATGATCAACAGAAAATACTGGAAAGATTTGGGAGGAATTCACAGTGATTTAGGAGAGATGTAGTTCACCTACCTTTGGAAAGCACCGTGAATCCAAATAACTATGGATCTGGACCAAATTTGGCACAAATACCTGATATGCCCCAATGTGAATACTGGTGGGGCTGGGCAGGGGATTGATTTTGTCATTTGGGAGTTGTAGTTTCTGCCAAAGGGGTTCCTAAGACCATCAGAAATATGTGTTTTCTGATGGTTTTTGGCAATGCCTCTGAAGTCCCCCTCGCGACCCCTAGGTTGAGAAACACTAGCCTACTTAAACATTATTTTTTTTTTTTCAAATATGGGTAAGTAAAACCACAGTACTGGTCCCGAGGATATGGTGGTTGGACAGTACTGCAACTCACCCAGAAATCTACCAAGAGAATGCAGTCTACCTTCTCTTTGACCTCAGCACAAGTAGGCCTTTTAATCTCCTTGGATTTTATATCTCTATGCTTTAATAGATGAGAATAAATTAATACCATACTTGGCCTGTACACCCATGTCCCACCCCATTCAATCTCTGCCACCAGGAAGCAGAAGAAGAAAAAGAAAATCTGC
Source organism: Anolis sagrei ordinatus (assembly GCF_025583915.1). Lineage (NCBI taxonomy): Eukaryota > Metazoa > Chordata > Lepidosauria > Squamata > Anolidae > Anolis > Anolis sagrei. The sequence continues at coordinate 235,460,201 of NW_026847438.1, read as the reverse complement.
ATTTCCAGTTTGTTCAAGCCAGTCAGATCAATCTTAATCGATATGAAGCAGCTTCTTTTTTTGACATTCAAGAGTCTCTGGGCATAACACAGACATCTTTCTATCTCTCTTTGAAAGCCTCCCTGGTTTCCGTTTTGCAAATACAATGCTCCAATGTCCTTATCAAGATGTTTTTCTTCCTTCCGAATCACAGAACGCACGTAAATGTGTTTAGGTCAAAGTGCTCCTCCTTTCAGGGACTGCAACGTCAGGATTAAAAGCCTGGGTAGCCAGCGTGCTGAAAATAGAACCACGCACACAATCGCAGAGAGGTGTATATATAGGAAAAATATCAAGGTAATGGCTTGGGATCGAAGGTTCCGATGAATAATGTATTTGTTTTTCCTGCCACAGTGCTTTCCTCAGAGCTATCTCTGTGCAAATAAGTCAACAAACACTCCAATTACTCCCTCATTGCTTTTTCGGAGAATAGGGACCCAAGAGAGCAATACGTTGAACTAAGCGAACTGAGGGGAACAGGAAAAAATATCCCATTGCTGCCAGTCTGTATGACCAAGACAGCTTGGAAAACACATGCAAAACAAATGCACAGTGCATAGAATCATAGAATCAAAGAGTTGGAAGAGACCTCATGGGCCATCCAGTCCAACCCCCTGCGAAGAAGCAGGAATACTGCATTCAAATCACCCCTGACAGATGGCCATCCAGCCTCTGTTTAAAAGCTTCCAAAGAAGGAGCCTCCACCACACTCCGGGGCAGAGAGTTCCACTGCTGAACGGCTCTCACAGTCAGGAAGTTCTTCCTCATGTTCAGATGGAATCTCCTCTCTTGTAGTTTGAAACCATTGTTCCATGTCCTAGTCTCCAGGGAAGCAGAAAACAAGCTTGCTCCTTCCTCCCTGTGACTTCCTCTCACATATTTATACACGGCTATCATATCTCCTCTCAGCCTTCTCTTCTTCAGGCTAAACATGCCCAGTTCTTTAAGCCGCTCCTCATAGGGCTTGTTCTCCAGACCCTTGATCATTTTAGTTGCCCTCCTCTGGACATTCCAGCTTGTCAATATCTCTCTTGAATTGTGGTGCCCAGAATTGGACACAATATTCCAGGTGTGGTCTAACCAAAGCAGAATAGAGGGGTAGCATTACTTCCCTGGATCTAGACACTATGCTCCTCTTGATGCAGGCCAAAATCCCATTGGCTTTTTTTGCCGCCACATCACATTGTTGGCTCATGTTTAACTTGTTGTCCACGAGGACTCCAAGATCTTTTTCACACATACTGCTCTCGAGCCAGGCACCCCCCATTCTATATCTTTGCAGGGTTTTGCCATGTGCCAAAACGATGCTGGTCATCTTCTGGCTGCCTCCCTTTCAGGTGGGGTTTTTTTCCAAGCAGGGGTGCATCTACACTGCTGAATGCATGCAGTTTGACATCACATTAACTGCCATAGTTCAGTCCTATGGAGTCATGGAAGTTGTCATTTTACAAGGTCTTTAGCCTTCGCTGTCAGACAGTGCTGGTGCCTCACAAGACAACAAATCCCAGCACTCCACTGCATTGAAGTGGTGTCAAAAATGCATGAAATCTACAGCATAGAAATATCCCAGGATAAAACCTCTACCAGGAGGGGGAAAGGAAAGTTAGAATCATTGAATCTTCATAGAATCATAGAGCTGTAGGACACTTCAAGGGTCATCCAGTCCAACCCCTTCTCATGCAGGAGTACACTATCAAAACACTCCTGATAGACCAGTGGTTCTCAACCTGTGGGTCCCCAGGTGTTTTGGCCAAGAACTCCCAGAAATCCTAGCCAGTTTACCAGCTATTAGGATTTCTGGGAGTTGAAGGCCAAAACATCTGAGGACCCACAGGTTGAGAATCACTGTGATAGATGGTTTCTATTTAAAACTCGAGAAAGAGAAAGAAGGAGACTCCTCTGGTCTTGGGGGCAGCATATTCCACTGACGAACAGCTTTTATTGTCTCAAAATTCTTCCTAATATTCAGGTGAGAACTTACCGAAATTTGAATCTATTCCTCCATGTCTTGGAGCGATTCTAGATAAACACTTTTTTTCTGAGGCCAATCTGGAGGGTCAAATTTGGATCGAGGACCTTAAGATCGTCTGGAGAGGCCCTGCTCTCAGTCCCGCCACCATCACAAGCACGGCTGGCGGGGACGAGAGACAGGGCCTTCTCAGTGGTGGCCCCTCGGCTATGGAACACCCTTCCTATGGAGATTAGATCGGCTTCTTCATTTTTAGCATTTCGGAAAAAACTCAAGACATGGCTATTCGATTGACATAAGAACGGAATCAACTACAAGATGAATTGGACATTGTTTTAATGAGTATTTATTGAATTATGTTTTATTACAGCTGTTATGATTTTATTGATGTTAAAGTTTTTATATTGTAGCTGTGTTTTTGGTGGTATTGAATTTTGCCTTGTAAACCGCCTCGAGTCGCCGGAAGGCTGAGAGGGGCGGTAAACAAATACTGTAAATAAATAAATAAATAAATAAATAGATCCCAGATTGGTTTCTCATAGACTGAGACCTTTCCCCACTGAGGTTTACCTAATAGTGATGGCTACTAAGTTACAGGCACACCTGCTTATATGGAAGCCCCTTGGCTTTTGCAGAGGAAGGAAGAAGTCCTGACCATACAGCAGCACCTAATCTAGTTCAGCACTGCCTTCCTCCTGCTTACCATCTCCTTCTTGCTCTCACCATAGTGTTGGCTATCAAATGGGACATGGCTAGTATCCATTGTTTGTTGCCTGGTGTAATTTCAAGAGGGTGGGGGGGGGGGAGATGACTCTTCTCCTTTCCCCTCTCCCTTCTTCAATTTCCCTTGCTCCTAAGCTGACATCACTCCAGGCAATGAGCAGAAGAACACTAGTCATGTCATGTCATGCTGTTTGGCTATCAGAAATATTACAAATTAACTAGGTATTTTTAATTACAAAAATATGGGTCAAGCACTGTAAGGGTCAAATGGATGCAATGACTCAGCAAAAGCTGAAGTTCTATATAAACAGGTATGCCTGTAGCTTAGTAGCTGTCAGTCTGAGGTAAACCTCAGTGGGAGAAAGGTCTCTGTGAGAAGGCCTCACAGTGTGAGGTAGGCCTTAGTCTGAGAGAGAAGGCAGAGTGTGAAAAGGCCTGGTGTGAGAAGCTTCAGTGAGAGAAAAGTCTCTGTGAGAAGGCCTCACAGTTTGAGGTAGGCCTTAGTCTGAGAGAGAAGGCTGAGTGTGAAAAGGCCTGGTGTGAGAAGCTGCAGTGAGAGAAAGGTCTCTCAGAGAAGGCCTCACAGTGTGAGATAGGCCCTAGTCTGAGAGAGAAGGCTGAGTGTGAAAAGGCCTGGTGTGAGAAGCTGCAGTGAGAGAAGCTCCAAGTTGAAGGCCTCATGTGTAAAGCTACTATGTGAAGCTCCTGTGTAATTTTGGTGTACGGGCCAACTCTGTGAGAGTGAAGCTGTTTATCTGCATGAGAAAGAAGCCCAGCGTGGAAGCAAAGAAGGAAGTATAAAGAACTTTATTTGTGTTATGGAAACCTTGTTTTTGTAAATAGTTCAACCATATTATTTTGCTACTAGCTGTGCCCTGCCACGTGTTGCTGTGGCCTTTAGTAAGAGTTTTGAAGTCTCTGCCTGGCCTCTCTTCCTTCCTTCACTCGCCCTCTTTCCTTCTCTCTCTCTCTCTCTCTCTCTCTGGCATCCCTCCTTCCTCCCCCTTCTTTATGCTTGTGTGTAAACTTGAGTATCTTCTGTTGGTCATGGGGGTTCAGTGTGGCATGTTTGCCCCAATTCTGTCGTTGGTGGGGTTCAGGATGCTCTTTGAGTGTTGGTGAACTCTGTATCCCAGTGACTACAACTCCCAAATGTCAAGGTCTATTTCCCCCAAACTCCATCTGTGTTTATATTTGGGCGTATTGAATGCTTGTGCCGAGTTTGTGTCTTCAAAGTCGCCCCCTCCCTTCTCCCCACCCCTTCCCTCCCTGAGTCACTCCTTCCCTCCTCCCACCCCCTCCGGAAAGACACGCCCCCTCCCTTCGCCCCACCCCTTTCCTTCCAGGAGTTGACTCAGGGAGGGAAGGGGTGGGGCGAAGGGAGGGGGCGTGTCTTTCCGGAGGGGGTGGGAGGAGGGAAGGAGTGAGTCAGGGAGGGAAGGGGTGGGGAGAAGGGAGGGGGCGACTTTGAAGACACGCCCCCTCCCTTCGCCCCACCCCTTTCCTCCGTGACTCACTCCTTCCCTCCTCCCTCCCTCTCCGGTTAGACACGCCCCCTCCCTTCGCCCCACCCCTTTCCTTCCAGGAGTCTCAGGGAGGGAAGGGGTGGGGCGAAGGGAGGGGGCGTGTCTTTCCAGTGGGGATGCGGCGCGGCGAGGCTTGGAGGCAGCGTGGGAGGAGTAAGATGAAGGAGGGGGTGGAGGGAAGGGGGCGGGGGGAAGTGGCGTTCTTTGTGTGTGTGTGTGTGCCGTGTGTGGGGAAGTGCGGTGACGTGTTCGCGCTGGGCGGGGCGAGGGAGGGAGGGAAGTGCGTTGGCCGTTCGGCCATGTGTGCGCACGCGCTGGAGACTTTGCGCCAGTGCGCCATGCTCAGTTGTTTTGCCGTTTTTTCTGTGTGTGGTTGTGTTGTTTTGATTTCTGACTGGATTAGTTTGTACCTAGTGGGTTGTCCTTGGGGCATGGCAATTTTGGTGGAGTTTTGTGGAGGGGTTTTAGAGTTTTGCTTCCCCGTTGGACGCCAGTAGGAAATTTATAGATATAGATAAAGAAAAGCCTCCTATGGAAGAGCTAACATTGGTCTGTGTGTTTTTGTGGTTTTTTAAAATCATTTTTGGCTACTGGTGCTGGGTCCTGCTGCTGCTCAAAAGTGACTCTGCTGTACATTTATGAGGGTCTTTTGCTAATAAGCCTACTCGCCCAACAATGGCTGCCTCTATGAGGATAAAAAGAGGGGGATATTGAGTGCCACCCGGTGTCTCTGGTTCACCCAAGCCCTGGGACTATAGAATGGTCAGGCAAACAGTTGTGGTTGGCTCCAGCTCAGAACCAACCCAACCGCTCATACAGACCAAAAGTTGTGGTTTGCTCCACATTCTCAAGAAAAATTCACAGCAACCGATGACTTTTTTTAATGCAGTTCAAAGTAACAACACAAATCACTTCCAAGAGTCATGCAGGTGTGAAAGAGATGTCCCCTGCCCCTTAGAAAGGTCAGTGTAAATGTTCTCCTAGTCTCTAGAGCAGGCATGGGCAAAGTTTGGCCCTCCGGGTATTTTGGTAGGCTGTTAGGAATTGTGGGAGTTGAAGTCCAAAATACCTGGAGGGCCAAAGTTTGCCCATGCCTGCTCTAGAGCAGCAGAAAACAAGCTCTCTCATTCGACAAAACGAGTTTTTCCAATATTTAAAAATGGCTCTGGTGTCACTTACTGACTTTCTTAAGAGTTTGAAGGGTGCTAATGTCAACATGTCTTCGTTGTGGCCTTCGCAAGGAACCAGGACCATATGGAAGCAAAATTTTAAAGAAGTGGGGCATTCACATTACAATATATATATATAGCACTCTCATTTCACTTTAACTGCCATCCACGAGGATCCTGGGATTTTGGGGAAATTCATTTCTGCAGAGTTCTCACGCTGTAATTCAAAGCATGCTAGTGCGAGTTGTAAACAATTCCCCAATGCTACTGCAAGATGCTCTGACCTGAGCTTTGAGATAGTCTTCAGGGAAGGGAGTTCAGGTGTTACTAAATGTTACCACCACAAATCACCTTCCCCACCCCATTCCAACATTTGCTAAAATGCATGAAGAGGGAGCTCCTATTCAAGTGGCAGCTTGTTTCCTTTGCAGACTGAGTCCAAGATCTAATTGGGGCATTATGCGGATGCATGCAAACTCCTAGATTTCCAATCTTGCACAACTTGCATCCAGGAGCACCTATTGCTCCATTCCACTTCTGCTATGAGCAAAAAAAGCAACTGACTGGCCCAGAAGAGGGTGCTCCAAGTCCCTAGAACCCATTCGAATTTGCCAATTCCAGAAGAGCTTTTGGTTTTCCATAGTTCTATCATATGCCTCCCATCCTCCAACTTTTTTAGTTCATAGAATCATAGAATCATAGTTCTGCCAGCAATAGACATGATCTGAGCCTTAAGTTGTTGTCACTGCAAATCTTTCCCCTTCCTCACACTATGATTTCAAAACTTCATTAACTTACCATTCTCTTGGTATTTTGACTTGATTTGGGCTGAAGTTGTTGGATGAGGTGAGCATCATGTTGTGAGCTGCAAAGTAAGATATAACATTTTTAAAAGTCCCAGTCATCAAGGTGTATCAGCAGAATCCTTCCAGGATTGTGAACCAATGGGGAAAGAAGACACAGAACAACTTTGATCCTTACTGAGTTCAGAATATGGCAGTGGTTCCCAACCTGTGGGCCATGGACCACCAGTGGTCTGCAAGAATGTAAATATGGTCTGTGGCCACATTATTACTACACTGTTGCCTCGAAACCACACAGCAACGAGAGCGACTGGTCTCCTGAAACCCTCTTATAGAGCAGCGACAATGGGGATGTTGAGAGGAAAGAGGCTGGCTACCTATGAAAGATTACTACTACCACATCATCTCTAGATTAATATGGTTTTCTGTGGGCAAGCAGATGACCACTACTGGATGGCATATGTCCTGTATCAGAAACTAGAGATGTGGTCTATCCAATGCAATTTTCTGAATCACCACCCTAAAACGAATCTAAAGTTGACCAAGAACTGATTCGTAACTCTTTTGGTACTAATATTGGAGAGTGGTCCCTAGTCAAGTGGTCCCTGGTCAAAGTGGTCCCTGGTCAAAAGAAGGTTGGGAACGACTGGGATATGGGGATGGGGTCATACGTTGAAGACATGGGATAAATTGAGGATATCTTCAATTGTCCTTGTGCTGCATCCATTACCTTCCCATCGTCCCGTAACTGTGAAGTCCTGTTGATGCTGTTGCTTTTGTGTGTGTGGTATGCCTCACAATCTTCTACCAACATATGATGATCCTAGGAATGTCATGGGATTTTCTTACAATTTCTCAGATGTGGTTTGGCCAGTTTGTCCTGTGAAATAATGCCTAAAGCACCTGATATGTGTTGCTAGTGCCCTATCCTAACTAGAGCTGACTCTTCTTAGCTTCCAAGATCAGCCTTTAAGCCTTTAAGACAAGAATGGGCAAACTTCAGCCTTCCAGGTGGTTTGGACTTCAACTCCCACAATTCCTAACAGTCTACCAGCTGTTAGAAATTGTGAGAGTTGAAGTCCAAAACACCTGAAGTTTGCTCATTCCTGCTTTTGGATACTTTGGCCCTGCTGTTGTTGCTGACCAGTTCAGAATGGAGGAAAATAGGAAGACACTGGGTTGTTGTAGGTTTCTTTTTTTGGCTATATGGCCATATTCTAGAGGCATTCTCTCCTGATCTCACAACATCTGAGGGTGCTTGCCGTAGATGCAGGCGAAACGTCAGGAGAGAATGCCTCTAGAACATGGCCATATAGCCCAAAAAAATCTACAACACCACAGTGATTCGGGCCATGAAAGCCTTCAACAATCACTCCGGCCCTGTTTACCTCTCCGAACGTATTCTCCCCTATGAACCATCAAGATTATTAAGATCATCTGGAGAGGCCCTGCTCTCGGTCCCACCGGCCTCGCAAGCGCGCCTGGTGGGGACGAGGGACAGGGCCTTCTCGGTGGTGGCCCCTCGACTTTGGAACTCTCTCCCACTGGAGATCAGAACCGCCCCGTCTATCCTGACATTTAGGAAACAGGTGAAGACTTGGTTATGGAGACAGGCATTCGACGAGTGAGCCAACACCCTGAGATATGGATGGAGGATGATGAGCAACGAATTTTAGTGTGACGACTGACCATTATAGTTATTGATTGTAATTGCTGTTTTAATGTTTTACTGTAATATGTATTATGATGTTTTATTGATTGTATGTGATATTATGGTTGGAAACCGGTCTGAGTCCCTCAAGAGAGGTGAGAAGGCCGGTATACAAAACTTTTAAATAAAATAAATAAATAACAATACAATAGGGAGACAATTTAGACCATGAAGATACAACAACTCTGAACTCCAATGGGGAGTAAAAGGTGGGTGTATTATATTTATGGGTGCAGCCTCATATCTTCGCTCCATGGCAGTTGCTTCTCTGTGATGTGACTCACATCTACCTCCCCTTCACTGGCCGGCAACAACAACAGGAACCCTTTTCTCAGGCTCCACAGCTTTTGGTTGGTGGAAAGATGCACAACTGCATATGTGAAGCTACATGTTGGTGTAGGATCTTACCCAAATCTGCCAACTTTGAGCAATCTTTTTCTCCAGTCACAGTTACATAGCATTTTCCTCCCCTCTTGTCTACACTGGCATAGTTACAGCTACAAAACCTACCCATAAGATTCCAGTCACTGCGTTGTGGATACTTCCCAAAGGGAGCTCCAGTTTTCCACAGTGCAGCAAAAAGGCAGAGCTAAATCTCTATTCCCTGTCCACTACTAACCCCGTTTCAGGACTCAGAGCCTGAATCTGGAGCCTGGCCAACTAAGTCAGCAGGACAAGATTGCCCTACAAGCGCTCCTCAGCTGTCTTGAGAGAGATGAGCTCTGGCACGAGTCTGACAAGCAAGGCTATTTTTAATCGTATTTGCTGCAATTTGCATGCATTTTGCATATTTTCCCCTGTAACTTGCAGAAATTATAAATGTCTTGCAGATTGCTGAAAATAAAGACTAGGTGACTTTGGGGTCCAAAATCCATCACTAAACCCAAATGAGAGTTTGAATCAATGGGATTTACTTAAGCATTAGCATACCATATAGCAACTGACTCAGCAGGGACAATCAAATTGGAATGTGTGTGTGTGCGTGCGCTTTCAAGTCACCTGTCAACTTATGGTGACCCTGTGAATTTCAAAGGCAAGAAATACTACTCTGAAATGTATCCCACAGCATCTGATATTCACAGACTGTTTTCCATTCAAATAAAAACCAGGGCTGGCCCTCCTTAGCTTCAAAGTTAAGGTATTGACCAAGACTATTCTCCAATATTTCAGAGACATGGCCCAGTACAAACTGATTTTGGTCATGATGGCAAAAGGTATTCATGAGGAAGAAGAGACAAACTGAGAAATGGTGCATCAGATTCCTTTTTCCCAAATCCACAAGGATTCTACCCCATTCCTCTTCTCACCTTTCTGAGTTAATTAGATAGATCGAACTTCTTTCACACTTGCATCAACTGATGCTGAGAACAAATAGGGAAAGTGACCACAGGGTTGGGAAGTTGGGAGCATTTAAAAACAGCTGGAAAAGAAGAGAGGGTTTACTGACATTATGCCTGACAAATCCGGACAGTATTTTTTTCATGTCAGGAGCAACATGAGAAACTTCAAGTCGCTTCTGGTGTGAGAGAATTGGTCAAATGCAAGGAAGTTGCCCAGGGGACACCCGGATGTTTTTTCCATCCTGTGGGTAGTTTCTCCTCATGTCCCTGCATGCGAAGCTGGAGCTTATAGATGGGAGCTCAATCCACTCCCTGGATTTGAACTTCCAACCTTTCGGTCAGCAGTCCTGTCAGCACAAGGGTTTAACTCATTGCTATACCAGGGGCTCAATCCAGACAGCTGAAGGGTATGAAATACTGGGATACCTTGTCCAATTCTGGGCACCACAATTGAAGGGAGATGGTGACAAGCTGGAATATGTCCAGAGGAGGGCGACTAAAATGATCAAAGGTCTGGAGAACAAGCCCTATGAGGAGCAGCTGAAAGAGCTGGGCATGTTTAGCCTGAAGAAGAGAAGGATGAGAGGAGACACGATGGGAGCCATGTATAAATATGTGAGGGAAAGTCATAGGTAGGAGGGAGCAAACTTGTTTTCTGCTGTCCTGGAGACGAGGGTGTGCAACAATGGCTTCAAACTACAGAAAAGGAGATTCCACCTAAACATTAAGAAGGATTTCCTGATAGTGAGAGGTGTTCAACAGTGGAACTCTCTGCCATAGAGTGTGGTGGGAACTCCTTCTTTGAAGACTTTTAAACAGAGGCTGGATGGCCATCTGTCAGGGGTGCTTTGCATGCATTTTTCCTGCTTCTTGGCAGAATGGGGTTGGAATGGATGGCCCACCAGGTCTCTTCCAGCTCTATGATTTAGGACTGGTACTGAATTTTAGGATTTGAAGTTAACATTGGGTTCCTCTTCATAGGTTGGCCGTAAGACTCAGTGCACATAAAATCGATCAAATGTTATCTGATCTGATCAGCAATCAAAGTAACAATGACTGTATTTCCCATTAAATTGCTGAATGAAAAATATATTTTGTATCAGTTTTTTTTCTCTGTGAAAAGAAGTCACAAGAGAATCTCACACTCTCATCATAAGGATAAAGTAACTTTCCCAACCGCTCTTCATTTGAAAAAATCAAGTGCCTGAGAAGGCAAGTTCATCAGACCTGACATAACATGCTTGAGTATGCAGTCAAACCCATCTACTACTGCAGAAAAAAAGCTCTTCCAAAATGCCAGACAGATCAAACCACGCCCCTGCTCCGAGCTGATATCTATTCTAACTTGCTGTGCTTGAGCACAATAATAATGCGAGTGAGTGTGCTTTTAATTACAATCCTAAACACAATCTGAACACAAATTAAACAGAGACTGAATGGACATCTGTTGGGAGTGTTTGCATGGCAGAAGAAGGTTGCACTGGATGCTTTTTGAGGTATCATCCAATGGAATGATTCTTAGCCATGAGCCCAAAATGTGTCCCATTTGTTTCATTCGTGTTTCGTTTTGTCGGATGGCACAAAATGGAAATGTCCCTCTGAAACAAAAATGCAATCGATATGAAAGGCAGATGAGCCTGCCTTTTGAATGGATTGCATGGGGCCCAGCAGGACCTGCAGCCAAGCACCAAGTAAGGAGCGCTCCATACTCAGCACTTGGTAGGCCTGGGCACTTTTGGACTATGGTTGCAGGCTCTGGGCCTATGCACTGGGGCCCGTGCAGATGAGTGCTGAGTAAGGATCTGGCCACAGTGGTCCACGCTCTTGTTACATCCCGAACAGACTACTGCAACGCACTCTATGTGAGGTTGCCCTTGAAGACTGTTCGGAAACTTCAACTGGTCCAGCGAGCGGCAGCCAGATTGCTCACCGGAGCGACATACAGGGAGCACACCACCCCCTGTTGTGTCAGCTCCACTGGCTGCCGGTTCAGTTGTGAGCACAATTCAAGGTGCTGGTTTTGACCTACAAAACCCTTTACGGTTCCGGTCCAGTGTATCTGTCCGAACATATCTTCCTCTACGTCCCACCCCGGAATTTGAGATCATCTGGGGAGGCCCTGCTCTCGACCCCACCGCTATCATAAGTGAGGCTGGTGGTGACGAGGAGCAGGGCCTTCTCAGTGGTGGCCCCTCACCTGTGGAACTCACTCTCGGGGGAAATTAGGGCATCAACATCCCTCCTCTCCTTCAGGAGGAAGGTAAAGACGTGGTTGTGGGGCCAGGCCTTTGGGCAATCTGACAACTAGATATGGACAACCAGATGGATAGGACTGAAAGGACTGACAATTGTGCAACTGGAATTTGAACTATGAGATTGCGAAACGTTGACCCTCAATGAGGAGAAATGGTTTGTATTGGTTTTATTGCTTTTATGGTTGTTTTTGCCTTACAATAATTATTGTTTTCTGTTAACTGATGTTGTTGCTAGAATTGCTGTTTTCTGTTAACTGATGTTATTTGTCTTATTGCTGTTATGTGATGCGGGCATCAAATTGTGCCTTGCTTTTATAAGCCGTCCTGAGTCCCCTCTGGGGTGAGAAGGGTGGGGCAGAAGCAACCAAAATAAATAAATAAATAAATAAATAAATAAATAAATAAATAAATAAGGTGCGCTCCTTACTCTGTGCTCAGCTGCAGGCACCCCAGCACTTTGGGCAGGTTCTGCTGCCAAGCACCGAATAAGGAGCACTCCTTACTCAGTGCTTGACTGCAGGACCTGCTAGGCTCAGGTTCGTAGGCTGGGAAGCCTGCACTGGTAGGCCCAAAGCACCTGGGTCTATGGGTGTAGACTTTGGACCATGCACCCAGGTTTGGCAGGGCCTGCAGCTGAGCACTGAGTGAGGAACGCTCCTTACTCAGCACTCAACTGCAGGCCCTGCCAAGCCCAGGTGCATAGGCCCAAAGCTTGCACCTGTAGGCCCGGACACTTTGGGCCTACAGCTGCAAGCTGTCGGCCTATGCACCCGGGCATGGCAAGGCCTGCAGCCGAGCACCAAGTAAGGAGCGTTCCTTACTCTGTGCTCAGCTGCAGGCACCCCAGCCCTTTGGGCATATGGGCTCGGGTCTTGCAGGTTCTGCTGCTGAGAGCCGAGTAAGGAGCGCTCCGCTAGACCCAGGTGCGTAGACCGGGAAGCCTGCACCCATAGGCCAAAAGCACCTGGGTCTAAGGGTGTAGACTTTGGGTCCACACACCCAGATCTGGCAGGGCCTGCAGGTGAGCACCAAGTGAGGAGCACTCCTTACTCAGGACTCAGCTGCAGACCCTGCCAAGTCTGGGTGCATAGGTCTAAAGCCTGCACCCGTAGGCCTGGGCACTTTTGGCCTACGACTGTAGGCTTTGGTCCTAATCACCCGGGCCTGGCAGGACCTGCAGCTGAGCCCCGAGTAAGGAGCACTTCTTACTCTGTGTTCAGCTGCAGGCACCCCACTCTGTAAGTAAGAAGGAGCGCTTCTTACTATGTGTTCAGCTGCAGGCACCCAGGCCTGTATGCTTTGGGCCCAGACCTGGCAGGTTCTGCTGCCAAGTGCTGAGTAAGGGGAGCTCCTTACAAGGGTCTGGAGAACAAGCCCTATGAGGAGCGGCTTAAGGAGCTGGGCATGTTTAGCCTGAAGAAGAGAAGGCTGAGAGGAGATATGATAGCCATGTATAAATATGTGAGAGGAAGCCACAGGGAGGAAAGAGCAAGCTTGTTTTCTACTTCCTTGGAGACTAGGACGCGGAACAATGGCTTCAAACTACAAGAAAGGAGATTCCATCTGAACATGAGGAAGAACTTCCTGACTGTGAGAGCCGTTCAGCAGTAGAACTCTCTGCCGTGGAGTATGGTGGAGGCTCCTTCTTTGGAAGCTTTTAAACAGGGGCTGGATGGCCATCTGTCAGGGGTGATTTGAATGCAATATTCCTGCTTCTTGGCAGGGGTTGGACTGGATGGCCCATGAGGTCTCCTCCAACTCTTTGATTCTATGATTCTATGGTGCTTGGCTGCAGGACCTGCCAGACCCAGGTGCATACGCTGGGAAGCCTGCACCCGTAGTCCCAAAGTGCCTGGGCCTACGGGTGTAGTCTTTGGGCCCACACACCCAGGTCTGGCAGGGCCTGCAGCCGAGCACTGAATGAGGAGCGCTCCTTACTCAGCACTCAGCTGCAGGCCCTGCCAAGCCCAGGTGTGTAGGTCCAAAGCCTGCACCCATAGACCTGGGCGCTTTGGGACTACGGGTGAACTGCCTTCAAAAAAATAATGAGCACAAAAATGAAATTTAAAAAAACAAATATCTGACCTCCTGATGAAAACAGATTGGGGGCCCCACCGAAAGTTGAACACAAAACTGGTCAAGGTAATTCCCGAATGCACAAGTCTAATGATTCAATGCATCAAAATCAAGACAAAGTGGGTCACAATAATCTTAAGGCAAAGCAAGTCTACCAGATATTCCTAGTGGCAGAACCTGGGAGTCTGGGGCACAGAGTTTCTAAGAGTTCTCTTTGCCGACACGCAGAAATGTCAACAACTTGTTTTAATTAGTATTCTTGATCAGGAATGAACCAGCAGCCCTACAGGAAAAAAGAAAACCAAGAAGAGGGCACTGGCGCCCATAAAACGCCTGTGAATTTGTATACATCTAACCACATTACAAGCCATAATCAAAAGGGAATCTGGAGGCGGGGGGTTCGATGCCCATGTGCTCCACTGTTCTGCTGTGCAGGATCAAAGGACAGAAACAACTTTTGGGGTTTCACACCCTATTCTGCCCGGGGGGTGGGGGGAGTACATCTCAATAACTTCCAGACTCGCAGTTTCTGTGCCAAAAGCCACTCCTAATGCTCCGTCTCCTCTTCCTGCAAAAGCACTTTGCAGCCAGCAGGATCTGGGAGAGCATAAGCAATGACTCCACAAACTCTGACTGCGATGGGATCTATTGCGGCTGGAGGCACTGGTTGGCAATGGAAAGTGTGCAATCCGGTCAGGGAAGATGGATAGGAGGCATTTAGGATACACACACACACACACACACACACACACACACACACACACACAAAGAGCTTTTGATGTTGCTCCTCTCAAGCCAACGCCTGGTCACCTAAGGACAACTGCCTTGAGTAGCTGTAAGAAAGTGGATGCGAGGATTAGGGAGAATTACAGCTTAGCTAATCACACAAACACACACATATTGGGAGAGGAGGGTCACACAAAAGTAGGCCACACACATATATGTTGGCGTAGGGCCACGTTGCAAAACCCCTATTTGATGTTGCCTCGCCACTTTCTTGTTCAGGGTATTTCTATGTGAATTTAGAGCTGCTCTTTTCATTTGTGACGGGCAACTTGAGAAACTGCAAGTCGCTTCTGGTGTGAGAGAATTGGCTGTGTGCAAGGAAGTTGCCCAGGGGGTGCATGGATATTTTACCATCCTATGGGAGGCTTCTCTTATGTCACCACATAAGAAGCTGGATCTGACAGATGGGAGCTCACTTTGCTCCCTGGATTCGAACCGCCAACCTTTCAGTCAGCAGTTCTGCCAGCACAAGGGTTTAACCTATTACACCACCAGTTTCCTCATCAGAGGGCTGACTGGAGCTCACCCTGCTTCCCAGATTCGAACTGCTGACCTTTCGGTCAGCAGTCCTGCTGGCGCAAGGGTTTAACCCATTGTGTCAAGGAGGGCTTCTTTAGAACTGCTAAAAATGCGGCAAATACAGCATTCATCGGGAGGGATGGGAAGACAATGGCACAGCAGAAAAACAATAAAGGGGTTGGGAGAAAAATAAATTATTGGAGTGTGATGGAGTCTCCCCTATGGAGATTTTAAAGCAGAGGTTGGATGGCCATCCCTTAGGGATGCTTTGATTGTGTTTTCCTGTATTGCAGGGGATTGGACCAGATGGACCTTGGGGTCTATTCCAACTCTATGAATCCATGAAATTGGAAAACAAAAACAGCATGGAAAAAATAAACCCTTGCTTAGATTCCCCATTTCCCTCCATTTTGTGATGACTGTTCTAATCAAAGGTTGAGTCCGGTACTTAGAAAGTACATAGGCTAGAAATGGGAAATCCATTCCAATCGAGGGACTAAATTTCAGTTGGGGACAGGTCCGGTGGACCCCATTCCTGTAGGCCACAGAACTGAAGGGTTGTCAAGGTGCAAAGAAAACTGTGTGGGAAAGACTGAATTCTTAATTTGTCTCATTTCAATGACTTCCAGATATTCAAAACAGTATCAGTCTTACTTACTTACTTAGGTGATCCCTCGTTGTCCGAGCAGGATTGTCCTTCAAGTGTAATGTCCTGGCGGTGGATACATAGGTGACTGTGGGCCCTATTCTTGACCTGCATATTTTACCGCAGTGAGGACATCGGTTTCCAGACGGAAGGTGGTCCCAGTGAGGGTTGGCTTGATGCACCTTCCTCTTGGCACATTTCTCTCTTTCGCCCTCCATTCTTGCCTCTTCAAATTCTACAGCACTGCTGGTCACAGCTGACCTCCAGCTGGAGCGCTCAAGGGCCAGGGCTTCCCAGTTCTCTGTGTCTATGCCAGAGTTTTTAAGGTTGGCTTTGAGCCCATCTTTAAATCTCTTTTCCTGTCCTCCAGCATTCTGTTTTCCATTCTTGATTTCAAAGTAGAGTAACTGCTTTGGGAGACAGCGATCGGACATTCGGACAACATGGCCAGTCCAGTGGAGTTGATGGCAGAGGACCATCACTTCAATATTTGTGGTCTTTGCTTCTTCCAGCATGCTGACAAATTTATTTATTTATTTGCTGCATTTGTTGACCGCCGCTCTCAGCCCTAGGGCGACTCGCGGCGGTGTCAACAAGTGTGTCGATGTTATACGTATTG